>OX940975.1:25816207-26432028 GCA_954871275.1 Leptopterna dolabrata | reverse complement strand
GGGGTAATTATACGAATTCGGTAGAGTAACAGCAGAAAATCGGCGAAAAAAGGTGTTTGTGTAAAAATCACGAAGAATTCAATTTATTTGGTCTGATGATGGTAGGAACGGAGTGGGGGTAATTATACGAATTCGGTAGAGTAACAGCAGAAAATCGGCGAAAAAAGGTATGTTTGTGTAAAAATCACGAGGAATTTAATTCTTTTGGTCTGATGATGGTAGGACCGGAATGGGGGTAATTATACGAATTCGGTAGTTGTAACAGTAGAAAATTGGGAAAAATAGGTATCGTTGTGTAAAAATCCCTCGGATTTCAATTTTTTTGGTCTGATGATGGTAGGACCGGAGTGGGGGTAATTATACGAATTCGGTAGAGTAACAGCAGAAAATCGGCGAAAAAAGGTATGTTTGTGTAAAAATCACGAGGAATTCAATTTTTTTGGTCTGATGATGGTAGGACCGGAGTGGGGGTAATTATACGAATTCGGTAGAGTAACAGCAGAAAATCGGCGAAAAAAGGTATGTTTGTGTAAAAATCACGAAGAATTCAATTTTTTTGGTCTGATGATGGTAGGAACGGAGTGGGGGTAATTATACGAATTCGGTAGAGTAACAGCAGAAAATCGGCGAAAAAAGGTATGTTTGTGTAAAAATCACAAGGAATTCAATTTTTTTGGTCTGATGATGGTAGGACCGGAGTGGGGGTAATTATACGAATTCGGTAGTTGTAACAGTAGAAAATTGGGAAAAATAGGTATCGTTGTGTAAAAATCCCGCGGATTTCAATTTTTTTGGTCTGATGATGGTAGGACCGGAGTGGGGGTAATTATACGAATTCGGTAGTTGTAACAGTAGAAAATTGGGAAAAATAGGTATCGTTGTGTAAAAATCACGAGGATTTCAATTTTTTTGGTCTGATGATGGTTGCACTAGAGTGGGGGTAATTATACGAATTCGGTAGAGTAACAGCAGAAAATCGGCGAAAAAAGGTATGTTTGTGTAAAAATCACGAGGAATTCAATTTTTTTGGTCTGATGATGGTAGGACCGGAGTGGGGGTAATTATACGAATTCGGTAGTTGTAACAGTAGAAAATTGGGAAAAATAGGTATCGTTGTGTAAAAATCCCGCGGATTTCAATTTTTTTGGTCTGATGATGGTAGGACCGGAGTGGGGGTAATTATACGAATTCGGTAGTTGTAACAGTAGAAAATTGGGAAAAATAGGTATCGTTGTGTAAAAATCACGAGGATTTCAATTTTTTTGGTCTGATGATAGTTGCACTAGAGTGGGGGTAATTATACGAATTCGGTAGAGTAACAGCAGAAAATCGGCGAAAAAAGGTATGTTTGTGTAAAAATCACGAGGAATTCAATTTTTTTGGTCTGATGATGGTAGGACCGGAGTGGGGGTAATTATACGAATTCGGTAGAGTAACAGCAGAAAATCGGCGAAAAAAGGTATGTTTGTGTAAAAATCACGAGGAATTCAATTTTTTTGGTCTGATGATGGTAGGACCGGAGTGGGGGTAATTATACGAATTCGGTAGAGTAACAGTAGAAAATTGGGAAAAATAGGTATCGTTGTGTAAAAATCACGAGGATTTCAATTTTTTTGGTCTGATGATGGTTGCACTAGAGTGGGGGTAATTATACGAATTCGGTAGAGTAACAGCAGAAAATCGGCGAAAAAAGGTATGTTTGTGTAAAAATCACGAGGAATTCAATTTTTTTGGTCTGATGATGGTAGGACCGGAGTGGGGGTAATTATACGAATTCGGTAGAGTAACAGCAGAAAATCGGCGAAAAAAGGTATGTTTGTGTAAAAATCACGAGGAATTCAATTTTTTTGGTCTGATGATGGTAGGACCGGAGTGGGGGTAATTATACGAATTCGGTAGAGTAACAGCAGAAAATTGGGAAAAATAGGTATCGTTGTGTAAAAATCCCGCGGATTTCAATTTTTTTGGTCTGATGATGGTAGGACCGGAGTGGGGGTAATTATACGAATTCGGTAGAGTAACAGCAGAAAATCGGCGAAAAAAGGTATGTTTGTGTAAAAATCACGAGGAATTCAATTTTTTTGGTCTGATGATGGTAGGACCGGAGTGGGGGTAATTATACGAATTCGGTAGAGTAACAGCAGAAAATCGGCGAAAAAAGGTATGTTTGTGTAAAAATCACGAGGAATTCAATTTTTTTGGTCTGATGATGGTAGGACCGGAGTGGGGGTAATTATACGAATTCGGTAGAGTAACAGCAGAAAATCGGCGAAAAAAGGTATGTTTGTGTAAAAATCACGAGGAATTCAATTTTTTTGGTCTGATGATGGTAGGACCGGAGTGGGGGTAATTATACGAATTCGGTAGAGTAACAGCAGAAAATCGGCGAAAAAAGGTATGTTTGTGTAAAAATCACGAGGAATTCAATTTTTTTGGTCTGATGATGGTAGGACCGGAGTGGGGGTAATTATACGAATTCGGTAGTGTAACAGTAGAAAATCGGGAAAAAAGGTATGTTTGTGTAAAAATCACATGGAATTCAATTTTTTTGGTCTGATGATGGTAGGACCGGAGTGGGGGTAATTATACGAATTCCGTAGTGTAACAGTAGAAAATCGGGGAAAAAAGGTATGTTTGTGTAAAAATCACAAGGAATTCAATTTTTTCGGTCTGATGATGGTAGGACCGGAGTGGGGGTAATTATATGAATTCGTTAGTCATAACAGTGGAAAATAGGGGAAAAAAGGTATCTTTGTGTACACATTTCTTTTTTCACAGTTGAATTGAGTTACTCGTTGTGTTTTGACAAGGTGGGGGTAATTATATAAGTTTTCCCCAACCCTTGAGTAGTACTACCGATTTCCCGGTTTGGAGATATTTCTTGATATCATGAAGGGCTCCTGACACCTTCTGCATCCTCGGGAATTAATGCTACTCCCCCGCAATAATGCTACTCTAATCGCTGTAGTAGTAATGTAAATAAGGAATAATGCGGTTTTTCTAAACATATTCATACACCTAGGTGGGTGATAAAAATATGTTATCCCATGTAATTTTGATGTGAAGTTATAGTGGTCTCGACGAAATGGAATTGTGACTCAGTTTCATATTTTGATCGTGTTACGGAATTCTTCTCTTTGCTACGGGTGCTCGACATAAACAAGCCCTCGTCGCTGACACAATACCTATATCAGTCTAGTAACCCCTACTACCCAAATACTTATTAACTAATAATGTGGAATAAAATTTTAGTATATGGCTACGCGGAGGATAACAAAATTGTTAGTTCCAATTTCGATGTGAGGTGAAAGTGGGCATCAAAAAGGAAATTGGGACTCCTTCTCATCTTTTGTCATCCTATGAATTCTGTGATTCAGTGTAATTTTTGAAAAATGTACCAACCTCCTTACAGGTGCCAATGTATGGCGTCACCACTGTCCGTAATGGTGGCTGTAGGTACAACGAAGAGATACTACCTATCATGTAACTATAGTGAGGATGGGTGTGCTGAATTCTTTTCTTTCAACGAAATTGATTAATCAGATACGTGTGTCAAGTTCATATGGCGGTACCACTGGCGTCGCTAGGGTGAAAGATGTACCTACGATAAGTAGGTAACAGTATTCTCTTTGTTCTCTCTTAAAATGAGTAGGTAACTACGGTAGGTCCGTAGTTGTTTATTACAAATTATGTTTTTCAATGTTCATTAATATTTTGCATGAAAAAGGTGACAGGAAAAAACGTAGATACATCCGTTTCCTTCCATCGCCCGAGAGATAACTCCATTCATTTACTGTTTTTTTTTTGTGTGTTCCAAATTTGAAATAATACCGTGCATATTGAGGAAAATGAATTATGATGTACCTACTTCGATCGCACAATTACGCTAAGTAAGGTAGGTATGTACAAGTGGACTGGATGTTGTTGACATTTTCAGGAATGGTTGGTTATTAGTAGAATTGAATATTTCCTGAGTTTCAGCGTGACCGCATTATTAGTTTCTGTGGCCGCAACTTTTTTTAAATTTTAGGTACTGAAAAAAGTACCAGTAGGAGTTAACCAACTTCGATGAAATTTTCGGGGATGGTTGGTTATTAGTAGAAATGAATATTTCCTGAGTTTCAGCGTGACCGCATTATTAGTTTTTGTGACCGCAACTTTCTTAAATTTTAGGTACTGAGTAAAGTCCCAGTAGGAGTTAAGCAATTTCGATGAAATTTTTAGGGATGTTTGTTTATTACTAGAAAAGATTATTTCCTGAGTTTCACCGTGACCGCATTATTAGTTTTTGTGACCGCAACTTTCTTAAATTTTAGGTACTGAGTAAAGTCCCAGTAGGAGTTAAGCAATTTCGATGAAATTTTTAGGGATGTTTGGTTATTACTAGAAAAGATTATTTCCTGAGTTTCACCGTGACCGCATGATTAGTTTCTGTGACCGCAACTTTTTTAAATTTTAGGTACTGAGTAAAGTACCAGTAGGAGTTAAGCAATTTGCACATGAGCACAGGTAATGCAAGGAAATGACAAAGTTCAACCATGGCCAGGACAACAACATGGAAACCGTCAAATAAGAATAAGGAATTGCATCATGTTTCATCAGTTTGTTTTGTGAAAGGTTGCGTCATTTTTCAATCTGTGTTCCCAGTTTGTGGGGAATTAGGGATGGTTAGGGGAAACATATTGTTATGAAAAATCTCCGACAGCTGTAATTCTTCCAAAGAACAAACGTATTTTGTACACTGAAAACCCTGTACTATAAAAAATCTAAAAAGATTCGATCAAAAATGTCAAAATTAGTCGAATCGTACACTTGGTCCTACCAATGTTACTTTATATACCTACAATTATGTCAATAAATTTACGTTGGTGTATCCGTCAAATTACACCTTGTTTATTTCTTCTTATTTTTGTTAATTATTATCTTGTTTTTGTTTCGTTCTCGTTATCTTTCCTGCCAAATTCAGTAAAAACGATACTGAACTCACTGAGATCAACAATAGATTGTTGTGGTTTCAATGTTTTGATTTGCAAACTCTGAAGTTAGCTACGCTGCCATAAAATGCGCCAATTTGTTTGAAAACACATTAGGACACTTTTTTAGAAGAAAATTGAAAATAAATACATCTATCAGTTAAATAATTAATATATATTGAAAAATATTTTGTACATAAACAATGAATTTTATAAATAAATACAATTAATTTTGTAAGTAGACAAATTGGACGAGTTTAGGCATAAGGTTGAAAATTCGGTTTGAATTGTTCGTTTGGTTATTTTGTTATTTTTTATATTGTTCTACCCTGTGACATCCTCCAGAAAAAAATTCTGGATCCGCCCCTGGGCAAGGTACGTAACCTACCTGCTTCCCCAACAGTAATCACCACGCCAATAATCACTTCGCCGTTAGTTAAGCCATCAATGGATAGGAATTTGTACGTTACTATCTCAATGTGAGTATGAGCCAGTCACGTGACCAAGTTGACGTAGGTGTATGTTAGTTACGTTGTAGCACTATCGAAATAGGTCAAAGCAGCGCGTTAATGAACACGTTACCATCACCAGTTATTAGCAATCTGCAGTCGGACTTCCTACCCATGTACCTAGTACCTTATAATCAGCACTTATGATAATACACGCCCCCACTTAACCGGCATTTCAGTTACCTGTTAGCCTACGTCCCCTATAACTCCGTGTTTTGAAGAAAACTGTTGACGACCAACCACTATCACAACTTGTATATTATATATAAAATTCAGATCATGTAATCATAGTCACCAACGTTCATAATTGCGTGATTCACTAAAAAGAAAGGAATAGTATGAAAATAAGTAGGTACTTACTTTCTTAACCATGGTTTACCTAAATTAGTTGGTACCTAAACAATATATTCGGCATTAAAGTTAAAGTAAGTAACGTAGGTATCATCACAAGGAAAAAAAAAAAAAAAAAATCATGACAAAGCAGCAGGGAATGAACAGAAGGCAGAAACACTGTAAAGCCGTTTATTTGAACGTAAATATTATGTAAACATAAAAAACCTAGCCTCAACAAGGAAATGGGTTACAAGTGGTAGGAACCCTTTGTACAAACAAGTTAGTAGGTACCTGAACTAACAAGTTGTTAGGTGTCTCGCAAATTTTGAGCACATGGTAATTGGGTAAATATCAAATTAGTGTAACGGTGGGAATTGAAGTGGGCTGAGTAATGAAATCAGTTGGTCCCACTGTCAACATACAGTAATACATCAGGTAATAATAGGCTATAGTAATTTATAGATGTACTCAAAAACTGTGAGGTGATACTGTATTTCCCTACGGTCGTAAATTTAAGAGGGACTGAAATATAAGAGACACCAATGTAAATTTAAGAGGGACTGAAATATAAGAGACACCAATTTACTGAACAAAGAAAGACCTCAATCGTGTGTCACAATGGTGTGATGTATTTTAAATAATTTATATTGGATTCAGACACAGCATTTACAACAATTGGAGGTTAGTTAACAGATGAAACCAATGTCAATTTCAAGGATGTAGACAAAGTTGTATCCGAGAAAGAAAATATTCGATGAACTGAAACATACCTATACATTATTTTACGTAATAACAATCTAATTCTAACAAAAGCTGATAAGGGGAATTCGATTACTATTTTGACCTATTTACTAAGAAATGAATGATTCCTTCAAAAGGATTCCGTGTTTGAAATAACAGAATACCACTTAGAAACTCATAGTTGTAAGAAATTGAAACATTTGTGAAAAAGTACAAGGATCTCATGAAAACGAAGTGGTATTGTGAAAACATGAATCCAAAACCACCATCTTTATAGGGTTTAATGCAGTCGCACAAACCAGATAAGAAAATGAGGCTAGTGATTAGCTGAACCTGCCGAACTTACAGTTTTGTTTGATAATACCAACATTGTGGCGAATTTCGGAATTGTTATCATTTACCCAAGGTAAGACGTCGTCTAGAGAGACACATAGGTTATTAATAAATATGTAGGTACATACTATATACACTTTTGTTAAAATGTTGGTATGCATTCAGGATGCTCTGAAACGGATTTCAACAAAAAAATGAAGTTTTGAAATTTCAAAAATTTTGGACCCATTGCAAAATAATGAGACTGATTTCACAATGTACAGAAAACCTTCATTTGCATAAATTGTGTTATTCAAAAAGCATCCAATAACCCCTGCACTTAAAAATTACCATGGTTTCGTTGAATGATTCACACAATGAAAACAGTACCAATGTGAGAAACGTCATAAAGTGAAGACACACCTCAATAGTTAGTTGTACGTTAATAGGTAACTATGAAAAAAACATAAACAGTGTCAAGGAAATTCGCAGCCAACAAAAAAGTGTACACTACAGAAGGATATTTACTTGAACCAATCCTCAATGAATTAATATTAGGTAAAAAGCAGTAAAGTGAGTTAGTACTGAAACCCACATTTTATGCAAATAATACGGTAGCTAAATTAAATAATTCAAAATTAAAGGAAAAAGTAAGTAAATCATCAAGTGGGATTCATTTGGAGTGGATAACAATAACAAGGCAAGAGTGGCAGGAAAGTTAAGAACAGGGAAAAAGAAGAGCATTTGGCTGCACTAGAAAAAAATCAAAAATTGCAAAAATAAAATTATTGAAAAGAAAATCTCGAATTGATTGCTCAACGTAATCTCTCTGATGAATCCAAATTAGCAACATAACACAAATCAGCAAAATCAAAAATGGAGACTGAAGATTTATAGGGGATTTGATGTTCTGATGGTGTTCTGTATCCACCCAGCAAGTAGCTCAGGCAGGATAGCGTTGAGGGTGGCGATCACTGAGGGGGAACCGCCTTTCGTTGTGTAGGTGCCACCATCGCTTGTCAACAGGAACCACTGAAAACAGTTAACAGATACAGTACGGGTGGGTCCTCTGACAAATCTGTCGACTAGCAAATCGTCCACAAGTGGTCGCAAGAACGCAGCGAAAAGGAGGTCATGGATATTATAGAGGACAAAAAAAAAGTTTCTAGCGGTTTGTGAGTGGCGTTTTTGCCACAACGAACAAACCTAATATTGATGCTCCCCTTCACGAGTACCCTGCAGGAATGAGGAGGGCCAGACATAATATGAAGGAATAATGAAATTATTTTGAAGAGATGTAGCAATGAAAATTAGAATGTTCAATAAAATCAACAAAAACTTTTTTTCCTCTCACTCAACCACATAATATATTACTTGGAGTACATGATCCAAAGAAATCAAGCCCACAGGATTTTATGACAACTACAGTAACTTACTACCGGGTTCGCAGGAATCCTGATGTTATCCTAAATACCTACTGATAATTTTCATTCAATGTTGAAAATACTGCATACGATATTTGTATTTCTTAACCCAATAACAACCTATTATTATTTTCAAAGTGAAAATAAGTACACTTTTTCTATAGCTTTTTGCATGGCCAACAAGTGTAGACAAAAAAGTCTGCCAATTGGAGTAGGCAGTATAGCTTGAATCACGTGAACGCAGTGGCGTAGCCAGGATAGTTGAATGGGGTTATCGGAAATAGAAATACAATTCCTGTCATGTACCATGGCTATGAGACCGAATGTTCAAAGAAATATTACTGATATTGTGTAAAAAGATGATATAGCGAGAAACCATACCACTTTTCTTAAAATTACATAATTTGTCGTGATTTCAGCCATTTGGACCGATGTTTGACCCTAATAAAGTCAAATTTGACCCACTTGCTTTTGATAAAAATAGTTTTATCATCCCACACAACGTCAGGTGAATTAATATTGATTTTACCATTAATACCAATTTTTTACCCACAAAAGTCAAAATCTGACCCCTGTTCTGTGTGAAAAACAACTGAAATGGTATTTTGGTGTCTTTACTCAACCTTCCATGCCACTTTCACATGCCAACCTTCCATGCCACTTTCACTGCCAGGTCACATGGACTAGCAGAATTAGTTAGGTAGGTTCAACTCTCTACGACTATTTTGCGCGTATTTAGAAGGGTTACAAGGAAATAGTCAACATTTCATGTTCACCCATACGCAGAGGAAAGTTACAGTACGATTCCAATGAAATTCATATGGAATCATCAATTGTATTATACCTGATCGACCCTCCCAGTTTGAACTCATTTCAACGATAAGATAGTTATGGGCGTTTGCGCATGCACAGACGGAAGTCACAGTAGTTTTTCAGTGATGTTGGTATGGGACCCACCCACACCTAACCTCCAAATTTCAGACCATTTCGACCATTATTACGGGCAGTTATGGGCGTTACAAGGAATTGATCACAGAGGGACACACCACTCACGAAACCAAAAAAGCTCCTTCATGTCTGAAACGGAAAATGGTACTGTACATTTTCATTTTGGAGGACATGCATTTTTTTTATTTTTGTTACTCAATCACGAATCCAAGGCTTCCCCACCTTCATTAGTGAGGAAGCAAAAGTAAAAATTGTCTGTGATGTCAACAAAAATTATGGTAAATATTCTTAAAAACCTACCTCTTCCAGTATTAGTACCATTACGATCGGTATGTTAGGTACCTATTTGACTTAACTTATAGTAGGTAATGTGCAAGTTATGAGGTTAACTCGAAGTGGCATTTTCTGATGGTTACCTGACTCCCAGAAAACCCTAAGAAACCATCAATGAAAGGCGTTTGAAAAGGGTGTGGAATGAAGAAGGCGGTACTGTCCAGTTCATGTCGGCCCGATGTTTTGTAGAGAGGAATGAACAATCAGAAACCCGGCTGTGGATGGTCAGGAACACATGGCAATGAGCCGGTCATGGATACTATACAGTCAGAAAAGCATCCGATAATCAGTGCGAACGGGCTAACGCCTTTCTGACGGTCAGATAACCATCAGATGGTCGAGGTATTGTGACTAGGTATCACATATGTAGGTTAGTGAACTACATAAGAATAATACTTAGGCAACAGCGCCACTTCGTCTTCTGGGTGTAGATGTAGAACAGAGGTTCGAGTTGTGCTGCCTGGGTCTTTTTCTTTGAGGTCTGAAGGAGTTGATAAGGTATGCACATAGACAACTCCTCATCTCACTTGTGGTGTACGAATCCATTAAATCTTCCACCACTTCGCGTCTAAGTTGCTGACTGTGATAGAGGGGACGTTGCTACCTTGGGAAAAAAAAGTGACATATCAAACAAATACCAATACACAAGTTGAACTTTTTAAAAATAAATAACTTTCATTTACACACATGGATATGTTGTTGGGTTGGGGGACAGTCTAAAATTTCCCACCGACACCAAGAAGTATAACACACATTCGACAGTAGGTATCGAACGGGCGCTACTTCCCCCGCTGTCGCTTGAGTGCAGTCACATAGTAACCAAAATCTTAGCAACAGAGTCACGTTATCGCATTGCTTGTCAATTGTTTGTTCAACTCTGTTTCGTTCAAGTTTTGGCTAACCAAAACATGGAAAAATAAATCAATGAGGTAGGTACTTACGTAAAACCAGTGGTTTCGCATGCTTGTGCCTACTTTTTGAAGCCAGCTATTTATTAGGAACCAGTTTTTTAATTATTCTGTTGAAGATTACCTATTCGTAATGACCTACATGATTTAGTTGAACTAGGTACCTTTCTACTCAATAACTCTGCAATGACTAGGTACTCGCCAATATTTACAGTTAGGTACCTACCTAGTCTTGAATGTTTACCAACATTGTTTTGTATGATTGGTGGAGAGAAAGAGAAGTAGGTACCCAATGAATAACCTCACCTGCTACGTATTTTGTGTATTATTCTCTAAATAATACACGTCTATGTATTACCTTAGGGAAACTGTTTTTTAACACCTCTCGAACTGTTTTCTGTAGCACCTAACTGTAGCGGTGTCATCGGTAGGTATCTACGTCAATTTCTGGTCTACAAAAATCGTTCTTTCACACACAGGCTCCATTTGGGCTCTAGTGATGTCCCCTAGCTTGGCAGCCCGATCGGAAAACACCCAGGGGTATTAGCGGTGAAATTGGGTGCAAAATTGGCTGATTGTAGTGAACTTGGGGATGTGAGGTATCGTTTTAGATGTTTTAGGGTGACGAGTCCAATAATGTGAAGTTGATGTTGACAAAAAGTGAAGAACTGTATTTTCAACTCCCAAAATTCAATTTGTATAGATCAAAAATATGTGAAAACGGGTGACATCACCAGAAATGTGTATTAATCAGAATGCAGTACTACAGGTGAATCAGTAGCTATAGCTGAATGACAGTTTCAACGATCGAAGATGACCCGTCAAAAATAGGAGCCCATTTCTAATTTTTGCGACCAACATTGGTGAAAACCATGAAAAGGTTCCAATCATTAGACGTGAAAGAAACAATAAATGAACAGCCAACATTTCTGTACGTTGAATAGAATAGTAAATCCATGTGACAAGGACTGCAGCGTTTTAGGGGAAGTTTTCATGACACCTATAATAATATCTTCCTAATATCTACCAAATCGACAAATCCACATATAAAACAACCATCCCTCATCAACAGATGCAAGGGTTCCCTCCTTTAGCAACCTTACTTCTGTTAGTCTTGGATCGAAATGGATAAAAATATCGTAACCTTGGATTAAATATATCGGACGACCAAATGCATGGATACTGTAAAAATCTTCAGATGTCCCTTTGCAGAGACCTACCGTATTTTAAATATTCACTTTCATAATTTTTCTACATACCTTGAAACATAAACCATCATTTTGAGTGTGGGGGGGAGGGGAAACGAAATTTCCTTTTTTGTTCATGCTCGATTCAAGAGGTCCATTATTGAAAGAAATATACCAAAATATACCTACGTGCGAACTTGAAACCACAAACGACAAGTTCAGCAACAGCCCACAGCTCGACCGTCGCTGCAGCTACGACCCCCCCCCCCCCCCCATAGCCACCAAAACACCGTGGCTCCTCGTGCTGGAGCTGAAGACCTGCAATGGATTAGGCACCGACTATCCAAAAGGACGAAACCTCAATGGATACAAGGAGATCTTGTTGAGGTAAGGCCAAACTTCCCTATGAGTGCTACTAATGCACTACCGCATTGGAATAAATGGGAAGAAATGGTGGTGGCCAATTTTCACCTGGCCGCTTGACTCTCTTATGACCAGCGCATGCGGATTTATTATAAGCGGGACCATCCGATCTCACAGAATTTCGAAGAACAGTCGTGATCACCTACTTGACAAAATATGGGAAGCCTAGAGCATATCATCCTGGACCAGCTGGCCAGCCCAAAACAGCCAAAAATGTTTTCAATGAGGTGAGGTTCGACCACAAAGGGCGCTTCGTCCGCGAAACCGAAGGTGAAGGGAAAAAATGATGTGTTGGTAAAGATTGCCCGTCAATCATGAGAACCATGTGCCAAAAATGCAAAGTTGGCCTTTGCATAAGCTGCTTTTCAAGATTTTATACTCAGCAAACTTAAATCTGTGCACTTATATATTGAGGTTTGGATTCTATGCTTACACACGTTTTAATTATTTTACATTTTGAGTTGCCACTGAGTATTTCATGTAGCCTACCAAGTCTCACTTATTAGTTCCTACTTGATTCGATTTTCCCTAAATGGAGCATTGTGATAAGTTTCTAGTGCTAATATTATCCGTTGTGATAAGTCAATAATTCCTAATATTTTTTAGACTAATTGCATTCCTCTATGCTGTACAGGAAGTTGATTTCCGTTATTTAAGTAGTACCTATTCACTATATTATTGAGACTAACTGTATTCCTGTATTGTAAATTGTTAGACTGAAATAAAAACAATGCTTTGAAACTGTAATTCAGATCAATTTATACCAATCCCCGTTGTAAAAATCTCAGTTTTGAAAAAATGGAAAAAAGTTCTTGTAGCGCCCAGTGTTGCCATATGGCAACGTGCCCTAAAGCCTTGAAATTTGACCACGAGATTTTTTGAATCATTTTTCCCGTGTTCTGAGGACCATTTGGAGTCAGAATATTAAAAAAAAATTTCAAAATATCGAGAGAAAAAAGTTTTGGGCGTTAATGGGTTAATGTACCTGTTTTACACACTTCTGAATGCTTGTCATTTTTTATAATTAACTTACCTACCCATATTTGGGTCGTGTACGAGAGAAGTTTCGGTGGGTTCTTGAGTTTTTCATTTTCATTGTCAGCAAAACCGGTAGTAACTTGTTCTTCGTGTGTTGACATGTTGACGTTTCGGTATTCCAAAGTAGATATTGGCGCCTGCTGAAAAAAGGTTATGTAAATTTTTTTTTTTAAATGAACCTACATGAGGGTGATGAGGTATCCTGGCAAAAATACGGACCACATAATTAGCAAAATCAGAAGCAAAATCAAGTCATCGGTAGAAGGTGGGGGAATGGTTTTGACAGGCTCCATTGCTAATAAATAGGGTTTGGATTCACATGGAAAAATTGCATGTTGCGTCCTGTGCGAATTTGATGGAATTCCAAATATCAGTGCAACTGTTGAAGGAACGTACGTAAGGTACGTGAATATTAAAAATTGATGCAACAACAAATACCTCATTTCTTTTGCGTGTGGTGGCTAAGCTGAGCCCAACATACAAAACCTGCTAAAACTAAAAATAAAAGATAAACGTTGTGTAATAATTTGCAGCGTTTTCCTGATAATTCCATCTCAATGGCTCCGAAGTCCTATTTCCTGTATTTTTTAAATTTTACCTTCCTCCTCCTAATCAATTGTTGGTTCACTCAATCAATTTTGTATCGTACGACCAAATGCATGGATACTGCAAAAATCTTCAGATGTCCCTTTGCAGAGACCTACCGTATTTTAAATATTCACTTTCATAATTTTGCGTGCGAACTTGAAACCACAAACGACAAGTTCGTCGAACTTATTACAAAATTCCAGTCATGCACCATGACCCCCCCCCCCCCCTGTTGAATGTTCGTAATTTGCATACCAATACTTTTGAACCCCTCCCATAAGTAGGTACCTTCATTTTCCTCAAAAATTCGCTAATCCATGCAACTTTTTAATGTACCTGTTTTACACACTTCTGAATGCTTGTCATTTTTTTTAATTAACTTACCTACCCATATTTGGGTCGTGTACGTGAGAAGTTTCGGTGGGTTCTTGAGTTTTTCATTTTCATTGTCAGCAAAACCGGTAGTAACTTGTTCTTCGTGTGTTGACATGTTGACGTTTCGGTATTCCAAAGTAGATATTGGCGCCTGCTGAAAAAAGGTTATGTAAATTTTTTTTTTTTAAATGAACCTACATGAGGGTGACGAGGTATCCTGGCAAAAATACGGACCACATAATTAGCAAAATCAGAAGCAAAATCAAGTCATCGGTAGATGGTGGGGGAATGGTTTTGACAGGCTCCATTGCTAATAAATAGGGTTTGGATTCACATGGAAAATTGCATGTTGCGTCCTGTGCGAATTTGATGGAATTCCAAATATCAGTGCAACTGTTGAAGGAACGTACGTAAGGTACGTGAATATTAAAAATTGATGCAACAACAAATACCTCATTTCTTTTGCGTGTGGTGGCTAAGCTGAGCCCAACATACAAAACCTGCTAAAACTAAAAATAAAAGATAAACGTTGTGTAATAATTTGCAGCGTTTTCCTGATAATTCCATCTCAATGGCTCCGAAGTCCTATTTCCTGTATTTTTTAAATTTTACCTTCCTCCTCCTAATCAATTGTTGGTTCACTCAATCAATTTTGTATCGTACGACCAAATGCATGGATACTGCAAAAATCTTCAGATGTCCCTTTGCAGAGACCTACCGTATTTTAAATATTCACTTTCATAATTTTGCGTGCGAACTTGAAACCACAAACGACAAGTTCGTCGAACTTATTACAAAATTCCAGTCATGCACCATGACCCCCCCCCCCCCCCTGTTGAATGTTCGTAATTTGCATACCAATACTTTTGAACCCCTCCCATAAGTAGGTACCTTCATTTTCCTCAAAAATGCGCTAATCCATGCAACTTTTTAATGTACCTGTTTTACACACTTCTGAATGCTTGTCATTTTTTATAATTAACTTACCTACCCATATTTGGGTCGTGTACGTGAGAAGTTTCGGTGGGTTCTTGAGTTTTTCATTTTCATTGTCAGCAAAACCGGTAGTAACTTGTTCTTCGTGTGTTGACATGTTGACGTTTCGGTATTCCAAAGTAGATATTGGCGCCTGCTGAAAAAAGGTTATGTAAATTTTTTTTTTTTAAATGAACCTACATGAGGGTGACGAGGTATCCTGGCAAAAATACGGACCACATAATTAGCAAAATCAGAAGCAAAATCAAGTCATCGGTAGATGGTGGGGGAATGGTTTTGACAGGCTCCATTGCTAATAAATAGGGTTTGGATTCACATGGAAAATTGCATGTTGCGTCCTGTGCGAATTTGATGGAATTCCAAATATCAGTGCAACTGTTGAAGGAACGTACGTAAGGTACGTGAATATTAAAAATTGATGCAACAACAAATACCTCATTTCTTTTGCGTGTGGTGGCTAAGCTGAGCCCAACATACAAAACCTGCTAAAACTAAAAATAAAAGATAAACGTTGTGTAATAATTTGCAGCGTTTTCCTGATAATTCCATCTCAATGGCTCCGAAGTCCTATTTCCTGTATTTTTTAAATTTTACCTTCCTCCTCCTAATCAATTGTTGGTTCACTCAATCAATTTTGTATCGTACGACCAAATGCATGGATACTGCAAAAATCTTCAGATGTCCCTTTGCAGAGACCTACCGTATTTTAAATATTCACTTTCATAATTTTGCGTGCGAACTTGAAACCACAAACGACAAGTTCGTCGAACTTATTACAAAATTCCAGTCATGCACCATGACCCCCCCCCCCCCCCCTGTTGAATGTTCGTAATTTGCATACCAATACTTTTGAACCCCTCCCATAAGTAGGTACCTTCATTTTCCTCAAAAATTCGCTAATCCATGCAACTTTTTAATGTACCTGTTTTACACACTTCTGAATGCTTGTCATTTTTTATAATTAACTTACCTACCCATATTTGGGTCGTGTACGTGAGAAGTTTCGGTGGGTTCTTGAGTTTTTCATTTTCATTGTCAGCAAAACCGGTAGTTACTTGTTCTTCGTGTGTTGACATGTTGACGTTTCGGTATTCCAAAGTAGATATTGGCGCCTGCTGAAAAAAGGTTATGTAAATTTTTTTTTTTTTATTAACCTACAAGAGGGTGACGAGGTATCCTGGCAAAAATACGGACCACATAATTAGCAAAATCAGAAGCAAAATCAAGTCATCGGTAGATGGTGGGGGAATGGTTTTGACAGGCTCCATTGCTAATAAATAGGGTTTGGATTCACATGGAAAATTGCATGTTGCGTCCTGTGCGAATTTGATGGAATTCCAAATATCAGTGCAACTGTTGAAGGAACGTACGTAAGGTACGTGAATATTAAAAATTGATGCAACAACAAATACCTCATTTCTTTTGCGTGTGGTGGCTAAGCTGAGCCCAACATACAAAACCTGCTAAAACTAAAAATAAAAGATAAACGTTGTGTAATAATTTGCAGCGTTTTCCTGATAATTCCATCTCAATGGCTCCGAAGTCCTATTTCCTGTATTTTTTAAATTTTACCTTCCTCCTCCTAATCAATTGTTGGTTCACTCAATCAATTTTGTATCGTACGACCAAATGCATGGATACTGCAAAAATCTTCAGATGTCCCTTTGCAGAGACCTACCGTATTTTAAATATTCACTTTCATAATTTTGCGTGCGAACTTGAAACCACAAACGACAAGTTCGTCGAACTTATTACAAAATTCCAGTCATGCACCATGACCCCCCCCCCCCCCCTGTTGAATGTTCGTAATTTGCATACCAATACTTTTGAACCCCTCCCATAAGTAGGTACCTTCATTTTCCTCAAAAATTCGCTAATCCATGCAACTTTTTAATGTACCTGTTTTACACACTTCTGAATGCTTGTCATTTTTTATAATTAACTTACCTACCCATATTTGGGTCGTGTACGTGAGAAGTTTCGGTGGGTTCTTGAGTTTTTCATTTTCATTGTCAGCAAAACCGGTAGTTACTTGTTCTTCGTGTGTTGACATGTTGACGTTTCGGTATTCCAAAGTAGATATTGGCGCCTGCTGAAAAAAGGTTATGTAAATTTTTTTTTTTTTATTAACCTACAAGAGGGTGACGAGGTATCCTGGCAAAAATACGGACCACATAATTAGCAAAATCAGAAGCAAAATCAAGTCATCGGTAGATGGTGGGGGAATGGTTTTGACAGGCTCCATTGCTAATAAAAAGGGTTTGGACTCACATGGAAAATTGCATGTTGCGTCCTGTGCGAATTTGATGGAATTCCAAATATCAGTGCAACTGTTGAAGGAACGTACGTAAGGTACGTGAATATTAAAAATTGATGCAACAACAAATACCTCATTTCTTTTGCGTGTGGTGGCTAAGCTGAGCCCAACATACAAAACCTGCTAAAACTAAAAATAAAAGATAAACGTTGTGTAATAATTTGCAGCGTTTTCCTGATAATTCCATCTCAATGGCTCCGAAGTCCTATTTCCTGTATTTTTTAAATTTTACCTTCCTCCTCCTAATCAATTGTTGGTTCACTCAATCAATTTTGTATCGTACGACCAAATGCATGGATACTGCAAAAATCTTCAGATGTCCCTTTGCAGAGACCTACCGTATTTTAAATATTCACTTTCATAATTTTGCGTGCGAACTTGAAACCACAAACGACAAGTTCGTCGAACTTATTACAAAATTCCAGTCATGCACCATGACCCCCCCCCCCCCCCCTGTTGAATGTTCGTAATTTGCATACCAATACTAAGTAAAATCAACACAATATGTAGGTAGACAACACACAAAAATGTGTACTGTATATTTTGGAAAAATTATGTTGATACCTAATGAATGAGAAATAGCTCACTTCATTTTTTTATGTTATGTACGTTCCTTTATTTTACACAGGTACCTATACAATTCAAAATTTTCTGGTAGTAAGTACTGTCATAATTGGGCTAGTCAACACAACACAGAATCTTTTGGATTTTGTTGGAAGGTACTTTTCCAACTTGAACATGCGTTATGCTTCATGAATTACAAAAAATAAATGTGTTCACTATAGAATTATTGACTCCCACGCAGTTTTACAAAATGTAATTCCCGGGCTGGAGGGAGTAGGAGTGTAAGTACTGACCACAGAAAACTAGTTATTTACGCAGAAGGGGCATCTATACAGGTAAATAATAAACGTTGTGTAATAATTTGCAGCGTTTTCCTAATAATTTAATCTCAAGACTGGCTCCCACCCAACTACTGTTTCTTGCATTTTTGAAATTTTACGTTGCTGCTCCCAATCAATTATTGGTTCAATCAATTTTTTATCGTACGACCAAATGCATGGGGTACTACGTCAATCGTCAGATGTGTGTTTGCAGTGACCTACCGTTTTTTGTTTATTATTTGAAATAATGAGGCTTTGGAATCGAGCATGAAATAAACAAATTCTCAAAATTTGACGGTTTACGTTTCAAGGTATGGAGAATCCGAAAAATGCAATAAAAAAAATCCTGGGGGGAGCTCAATGGTATTGACCACAGAAAACATTTTTGGACTAATTTCTTCAACATTTCGCTAATTCATGCAATTTTCTAATCATATATCGAATTTTATCGTTTTTTATTTCTGAATGTTCGGCATCAATCTAATTTTTTATAATCACGTTACCTACCTACCCATATTTGTTGTTCGACTGGGGGGGCTCTAATCAGAATGTTGACTCATCTGTCAACTGACAGCAGGGGATGAACATCAACAAGGATATCAGGAGATAAAATCGACGGAATATCGATGAGGATGGTATTAGGTACATACCTATTCTGCCGGAAACATTATGTACGTCCTTGGGAGGAGACCAGCGGGGACACACGACAAATAAACGAAATACTGAACCGTCACGGAAAATCCTGTTCTCGCCCAACCCCGACGTACATACGTGACTGTGTGCGAGAGGTTACACAATATTATACCTCAATATTCAAAGGGTGATGACGTTTGAAAGCTTCTATCACATACACATACATATTTAGTGAACCCAAAGGAAGATGAACCGCACAATTTTACTGCCTAACTACAACATAATTATGCACTACCTACTTGAGGATCGAAATTAGGGAGGTACCTACGTTACTACGTTGTAAGGAACTAATTGACGACTACCTCATTAGATCCTACCTCAAACAATTTATCCATACATGAAAAAGTAGGTACTGCATTACTGAATATTCGTAGGGAACTTACGTGAATACTCTTCTTACACGAACTTTCTGATTTCTCCATAGACGATCCTTCCAACTTGTTGTTGTTGTTTGGTGCTATTCCTTTCTCCTTCTCGTTGTTTAATGACGTGTTCTATTCACTTCCACAGAAAACACTACTATACTAGGTACGTTCACTTCTATTGTGTGAGATATTGAAGCATCGCGGAAAATAACTAACAACTTGTGAAACCAGAGGACACGGCCATCTTCCCATAGAATACTGAGCAACAGGAGCAGGAGCTTCGCGCACTTTTTAAAACGAGGCGTTCACATAGCAATAAACATTATTCACTGTTGTACACAAACGTTTGGATGATAAAACAGAATGATGACTTTCAACAGCTGAAGGACACCCTTTCACGATTATTATGACTGAATTAATGCATCGGAATAAGCCTTCTACACTGTCACAAGTGATGAGTGTATGAAAAAAATCCAAGGGGAGGAGGTAACCTTCTCATCCTGTTCTGTGGGCTGCAATAGCCTCTACGTCGCCCCTATAGTAGGAAAATATATTGAGATGCACTCTGAAGGCCCAATCCTGTAGGATATTCATTTGATGGTTATTCTCACAATATGGCTAGTCTGGCAGGGGCTTACAAAGATGATCGTCGCCACAAGTCTACATTTAGGTATATATATATATATATATATATATATATATATATATATATATATATATATATATATATATAAACCTGACCACCTTTGTGGCATCTAACCGCTTGTAGCATCTTGCGGCCTCCGGTCTATATTCACCATCCGCCTCATTTCATTTGACCACATTTGCGACATCCGTATAGTTGACCGTATTTGTGCCTTCTGTATATCCTCCCAATTTTCCACATGACCAGTATTACGAGTTCCGGCAGCGTTGCCAAATCTCTCCTAAAGAACCCGCATATACGATTTAAAAAACGTATTCCCAAGACCAGGACATAAGGTACTCCAATTCAACAAGGACTGACGTCGAAATCTCGCGCCTTTGCTCAACTTTTCTGTAAAACCTCGTTCGATTTTACGTGATGTAAGTTTGGATGGCTAATTCAACATTGTAAGCTATGAATACATTCTAACTTTGTAGTAAACTGACATGCAATTATCTTTGAAGATTAGAATGTGAAATTCAAAATGAAATCACAAGTTTGTGCGACAACCCGCGTTTCCCACTACCTACCTTCTTCAGGATTTGTGAATTTGGGTGGGAACGACTCGCAGAAAAAGAAACAATACCATTTGATAAATGTTACAGTTTTCATGATTTCAAGGGGCGATGGTAAATTTTAAAATGAAATTCCGATTTGTGTGTGCTTCTTACCTATTTCAGGCTTTACGAATCTGGATGGGAACGACTGGTAAAAAGGCGCAGGAAATAAATTTGATGAATGATGCGATACATCAGGAATTTGTAAGAATTATCAGGATTTTGTACATTTTAAAGTGAATTTCCAATATTGTGCCAAAAACCTACAGCGCTACTTACTATCTACCTATTTTGGGCTTTGTTGATTTCAAAGTGAACGACTCGTAGAAAAGGGGCAGGGAATAAATGTGATAAGTAATACGATTCATCATATTTATCAATATGAGATAAATTAGATATTTCAATATAAAATTCCAATTTGTTGCAAAAAAAAAGCGCTCCTCACAACTTTCCTAAGTACCTCCTTCAGACCTTGAGAATTGGGATGGGAAAGACTGGTAGAAAAGGTATATCAAATAAATTTGATCAATGTTACTGTTTTTCATGATTTTTCAAGTGGAAAAAGGAAATGTTTAAAATGAAATTCCCATTTCACAAGAAAACCATCTCTTTCCAATAGGTACCTAACCACTACTTCACGCTTTGTGAGTTTGGATGGGAACGACTTGTAAAAAAGGGGCAGTAAATAACTTAATGAATTATACGATTAATCGAGATTTTTCATGATAAGGCAGTTCAAGAACCGGTTATTCCTATGGGTCGCTATCTACCTATGCAGGTAGGTACTTCGAGAACAAACCAGAGGCTAACTCCAATCGACATCATAGCGCGCTTGCAGAAACCTGTTCCTCCCCACTTTCTTTCTAATGAAAGTCGGAAAAATTCTGAAAAAAATCAAGGACGTTCACCTAAACAATCTAAATGCATTTCATCGATGGAACATACAGGAACATGCTGAATTCGTCAATTAAAAACGCTGTAAATTACTACACAACGGTTTATTATGTACCTATATAGATGCCCCTTCTGCACAGATCACTGTTTTCTTTGGTCAATACATTCCGTCGAGCTCCCCCCAGGAAAGCCCCTAAATCAAGTACTGGAGCCGGCCTGGGAATTACAGGTTCATAAAAATTCGCGGGATTCAATAATTAAATCATTAATTATTAGTTTTTATTCATGATGCGTGAGGTGAATAATAAACCGTTGTGTAATAATTTACCCGTTTAGATGCCCCTTCTGCGACTGTTTTCTGTGATCAATACCTACCCTTGTGACGACCCACGACCCCCCCCCCCCCCAAACACCAGGAAAGCCCTAAATCGAGTAGAGAAGCCGGCCCTGGAACTACAGTTTCATGAAAATGCGCGGGATTCAATAATTCAAACTTTAATACATTATCTGTTGTTATTCATGAAGCATAAATGTTCTAGTTGCAGAAGTACCTATCAATAACATCGAAATGATCCATCATTCTTCAAATGAAATAATATCACAAGTTGTGGGAGGGGGTTAAATTATTTTTCTTTGATGCTCGATTCCAGAGGTTCATTATTGAAAATAATAAACCAAAATTAATTAGGAAATTTCTAGGGCGTGAGAATGACATTTTAAGTGTTTCCTTAGGGTTTGTCATCCTCTCACCCTTCTAACAGTCATGCCCTCGCCTATCGGGACTCCAAGAGATTTCTGTATCAAAGCAATTTAAACTAAATTTTAATCTTAATAATCTATAGTAAATATAATAAATAAATTGCTGAACAACCCTGACAATATTTATATCATCCTAATTTGTAAAATTTGTCAAATCATGATTATCTTTTAACTGTATTACTGTGCAGAAGTACCTACCTACTGATACCAGTGTAGTAATTCTGAACACCATTTTCATCACGAAACACTTTCCCCATTGAAAAAAAGACTTAGGGCGTACAAAATATAAGGTACATATGACGTGCTGGTGTTGACCTCACTTGTTGAAGGTAATTATATTTAGCGCAAAACTTTTTTTTTACAACCAAAGACTTTAAAAAAATCTGATAATATCAGTATAAAAATTAGAAGGTTTCTTGTAAGTAATAAATTTTGAATCATCTCGTTAGACCTTCAGAAACCGACATTACATGGTTTTCCCGCTCCATCCTGAGTAGTTTTATCTATCAGTAGGACATTTTCTAGTGAAATTTTTTAAATTCACCCCTTCACTTCCGTGCCTTATTTTTTGCCTAGTCTAGGTATCACATTTAATCAGTGTGATGAAACACAATTCTGTTCCCATTTGAGCTCATCACATTTGTATGACGAGGTGAAATTTTAAATTTTTAACAATTTTTCAACAAGTACCTATACAATTGTACTGTCAACAACGGCTCAAACTATTCATCATTTTCACATTCATATTTTGAGGTATCAAATCAAATAGCTATGGCAAGAGATATCCCTTACAAACTCTTACCTAATATTCAAATCGGCGACTGAGGATGAGGTACATGAAGGACAGAAACTTCCCATAACTGGACGATAGATGCCCTATGTATAGACAGTTTGGTAGGTACCTACATATGTCTAAACCAGGGCCTGGTGATGAGGTAAATGCTGGTGCGAAACGTTGAGATGTGATATAAAACTGAAATTTAGATACTGATTAGATAGAGGTACGTCCATTTGTTGAATATTTCTAACAATTTTTGGAAATTTTAAACACATTTCCCGAGCCTATAGGTAATTCCCATAGGTACTTTATTATCTCATCCACTCAACTATGGTGAAAAACAAGATATAATAATTATTTATAGAGGTTGACACCTTTGATGCATTTTTATACCTACCTATTTTTCCACAGTTACACTAAAACTTCTCCAGCCTATTATTAATTTTTAAACTTAAATAATTCCCTTCACCACTCCTAATATTGACTTGGTGGTTTGATGAATATTTACAACTATTTTTCCAGAACATTACAGTTACACAATTACCCGAGGCTTCAGTAAATTATTAACTTTAATTTCCCCATCCATTGCTCCTATGGTGAAGAATAAAATGCAACAGTGGTTGGCATGTACTTCTTCTGAATTTTTGCACACATTTTCCCGTCGTAATATATCAAACACTCCTCCCGAGCCTATTAGTTACTACTGAAGTTTTGTTAGTTACTTTTGAACTTTAAAACCCCATTCTTGTCAAGTCTACGGATGCTGACTTGACAAATACCTGGTAACCATAACTTGGTAGGTAAGCCTGAAAATTGAAATCCGCGTGATTGTTACACAATGAAACTTTTTTTTCGGACTCCACAGTTTGTCACTGTTGGAATTCTATAATAATCTTTATACCTACTGTTGGAATTCGATAATTATATAACGACCCCCACTCTTGTCAAGTCACCATCCGTAACCTAATAAGCCTGCAAATTGAAATCCACATGAGTGTTACGCAATGAACTCATTTTATACTGTTAGATATAGATAATAGGTATAATTCCCCCCCCCCCACTCTAGTCCAACCACCTCCCGTAACAGAATAAGCTTCAAAAATCAAGCATCTAGAAAAATTTGATAAATCGTATTTGTCGTGAGTCCCTCCCGGAACTCCAACTCAGTAGATTTAAGTTCTCGCTAAAAACAACCTGTGAAAATAAGGCTCTGAGAATAAACGGTAAGAGTGGGGCAACCGACGCAGGATCCGGTACACAACCTGGAACCCCACCACCAGGGTGGTGGCTTCAGGGTCTATATAACCCCGGATCCTGCGCCATTTCCGCCATTCTACGTCTCCTCTAGCTGCTGGCTACTCTCTCTTCATCCTCAAACCTCTTCTCTTAAAATTCACTTCTCAAATGCTCTCATAGTAAATTCACACACAGTAAATTCACACTCACCCATTTCATCAGAGTTAGGTGGAGGTCTCGCCCTTAACCAACCCTGATGAAACACACTACACGCTCGGTGGAGGTCCGCCCTTAACCGCACACACTTGCCACACAAATTTACCATTAAATTCATCCACACACTTTTCATCAGGATCAGGTGGAGGTCTCGCCCTTAACCGATCCCGATGATATACACTACACGCTCGGTGGAGGTCCGCCCTTAACCGCACCAACACGCACTCTAAATTCAAACACACACATAAATTTAGTCAGGTATGGTGGAGGTCTCGCCCTTAACCAACCTGACAAAATTTATCACACGCTCGGTGGAGGTCCGCCCTTAACCGCACACACACACACACACACACACACACACACACACACACACACACACACACACACACACACACACACACACACACACACACACACACACACACACACACACACACACACACACACACACACACACACACACACACACACACACACACACACACACACACACACACACACACACACACACACACACACACACACACACACACACACACACACACACACACACACACACACACACACACACACACACACACACACAAATTTCATGCACTCAAATTTTGCTATCTTAAAATAACTTCAACCATTTCAACACACGCTCGGTGGAGGTTCGCCCTTAACCGCAAACACACCAAAAATCAACACATCAAATTCATTCTTAAATTCACTCCTATCCTATATCCAACTACCTCCACCTCTCATGGTGAATTTTACAGCAACCTAAATTCACCATAGTATTATTTATCATATTTTTTACTCAATCATTTTCTAAGAGTCGTTAACTTCGGAATCAACAAAGCCGAAATCAGGTAGATAGTGGGAAGTGCTTCAGGTATTTTGCAAAATGTTAGAAATTCATTTTTACATTTACTTTCACATCTTACAA
The DNA here is from genome assembly GCA_954871275.1 of Leptopterna dolabrata. Lineage (NCBI taxonomy): Eukaryota > Metazoa > Arthropoda > Insecta > Hemiptera > Miridae > Leptopterna > Leptopterna dolabrata. Next base: position 26,406,625 of record OX940975.1, on the reverse strand, counting down.
AATCCTGATAAATCGTACCATTCATCAACTTTATCTCCTGCGCCTTTTTTGCCAGTCGTTCCTATCCAATTGCGTAAAGCCTGAAATAGCTAGGATCCGCAAACAATACGGAATTTAATTTTAAGATTTTACTATCTCTCCTAGAAATCATGAAAACCTTCAACATTTGCCAAATGTTTTTGTTTCTTTTTCTACGAGTCGTTCCCAGGTAAGGTGGGTAGTCGGAAACTCGGGTTTTCGCACAAACTTGTAATTTCATATTGATTTTAACTTTCTAATCTTCAAAGATAATTGCATGTCAGTTTACTACAAAGTTAGAATGTATTCATAGCTTACAATGTTGAATTAGCCATCCCAAAGTTACATAACGTAAAATAGATCGAGCTTTTGCATCAAAGTTGATCAGGGGCGCGAGATTCCGACGCCAGGCCTTTTTGAATACCATGTTTTCTGGTCTTGGAAATACTTTTTTTTTAATTGTCAACTTCAACCACTCTTCCGCGTAGCTGTGATCTACATGTACAAATAGGCTAATTTTAGTCACGTGTATAAAATGTTTCCGTCCTTAACTACTAACCTCCAAGGCCATTTAAAATTGGTTGGGAGTAACGATTTCGAGCGAATAAGTCTGAACCAAAAAACGCTCAACTCCCTGCACAACGGTTTATTATTTTGTACAGAATATCTCCTGTTACAGAACACAGCTCTCCGTATAGATAACTCTTCCATATAACATATGTACTATTCTACACATATTATTTAGATCTCGGACCCTCCATAGGTTAGTACCTAACCCCGTACTCGTTACTAGGTACCTACCTAAACCGTTGTGTAATAATTTACCTGTATAGGTTCCCCTTCTACGGAGATAGAATAATGAACCGTTGTGTAATAATTTGCCCATCAATAATACTTCAACGGTTGTTCAAGTTGCAAAAGTACCGATCAACAAAATCCAGCCCCTTCTTGGCAGATGAGCCGTTGTGTAATAATTTAGGTACCCTTGTGTAATAATTTACCGTGGTGTAATAATTTAACGTTGTTTAATAATTTGCCGGTGTTTAATAATTTGCCATTGTGTAATAATTTAATAGTTCAACGTTTGTTCAAGTTTAAGACCCGGGCCGGATATCATAATCTAGTAACGGAAATAACAAATGAAACTGCTGGTAAATACATACGCAGTAATAAATAGTGGTGGAAGAGACGAGCCTGGACGGGTCATTGACCTTAGGCTCATAAACCAACTAAGCTTAGATCTTGTATTATGTATATAGACTCTCTAAAAATCATTATATTTGTTGCATAAAATATTTGCTGAATAAAAAAATTGAATTGAATTGAATTTGATTTATACCGTTTGATTCACGATCGTGTTGACGAAGCTTTTTGGTGCTCACGAACGGATGGACGTACAATGCTCCGGGTGGTCTCCAAAAATTGTTTAGCTCATGACAAATTTAATAACGTAAAAAAAACCATACCCTTCTTTCGGAAGTCTTCGAGCTACGGCGTTCTGAAAATTTCAACCCCTATTTTGAACCCCTCAGAGATGACTGACGGTAACGTGGAGGTTCGAGGACCAAGTAGACCCTGAACGGAACCTATAACCCGAATTTCATCAATTTAGGTTCATGGTAACTAAGAAAAGTGGCCCTTATGGCGTACGGCGGACAGACAGAAATATTTATATTGCAGTTTTGGATTCTACATACCTTGAAACGTAAACCATCAAATTTTGTGGGTGGGGGGGGGGGGGGGAAGAATTTTGTTTTTCATGCTCGATTCCAATGGTTCATTATTGAAAATATAATAAACCAAAATGCATACACGAAAATAAATACCACAACAGTTTTTTAATGTGAACAAATGAGAAAATTCATATACAAATGAATAATACAAACAAATGAGAAAATACACAAATGTACAAATAAAGGAAATAAACAAATAAGTAGTCCTGTTTGAATGATTAATTCATTAACTAATCATCATGATAATCATTGAATAATTAACCCAAATGTTTTTTAGTATATAAATTCTGTACTGCCACGAAACATCAAGATAACATCATGTCTCTTACAGCCATTCAATCGAGCAGTACGGTATAGTTCTCCAGATGGTGACAATTTGCAAGGACCCAATGCATTATAGTTCATCACTTTCAATAAACCAGATCGATGGAATTTCACGATACAGTATATTTCGTCCATGTTTTGTCTTCGTTGGCTACTCACAGTAGAAACTCACAAACAGAACTCACAAGCACTGAAGGGATAATATGACTGACTGACACTTGCAGAGCGACCGCCGCGACGTTGCCACATCTCGTGGATGTCACAGAGGTGGTCAAACGGTAATATACACTCATGATCTAAGCGCTACCTAGGTTATATACCCGTGAACTAAATTATACAGCATTTTTCACTTGGCAACCAGTATGACCTCCTCCTAAAACTCCTGCCAGGGGTTGGGAAGGATATTTTTTGTTTGACTGAATGAATGATGGCTTACTAACAAGACTAAGGAAGGGGTAGGAGGTAAGATTTAAGTCGTGGAGGTAGGTGGGGGTACGATAACGTTAAAAAACATTATGACCTCCGATTCGGAAGGCACAAATCTAGCGGAGGTCTTAATGGTAGGAAAAGGACAACGTATGGACGCCACATCACCTGTCAAGTGTATATATATATATATATATATATATATATATATATATATATATATATATATATATATATATAAACCTGACCACCTTTGTGGCATCTAACCGCTTGTAGCATCTTGCGGCCTCCGGTCTATATTCACCATCCGCCTCATTTCATTTGACCACATTTGTTACATCCGTATAGTTGACCGTATTTGTGCCTTCTGTATATCCTCCCAATTTTCCACATGACCAGTATTACGGGTTCCGGCGGCGTTGCCAAATCTCTCCCAAAGAACGCGCATATACATACATATCTCTTCCTGGGATGAAACTCAGTGGGTCTACAGCCCAAATCACTTTCAAAGGCGATGGAAGAAGGGGGAATGATGGAAAGTAGTAATACCTGCTATAATTTTCAGGTCATTTTTTAGCGAATTTTCGAAGAAAATCGAGCTATTGCAATGGCCAAACACTTTTAGACCATGAATTTTGGATTTTGGTTTATTATTTTTAATAATAAACCTTAGGAATCAACCTTAAAAAAATAAAATAAGCATTTTAGGGCGAAGAGACCAAATTTGAAGTTGGGTTTTACCTAGGAGTGAAATTGACGGTATAATGATGTTTCAGCACCCAAAGTGCCAATTGTGTGGGCCAAAAATCATATATGAACACAATAATTAATGGCTAAATTATATTTCTGTGGGTATAACAGAATAATAATGTGACAAGGAATAATAAAGGACAAGAATAATGTGATAAGGACTTCGCTGAGTTTTTTGGTAATATTTTCTAGTGCAAAATCTCAACCAATTTTAAATGGCCATGGAGGTTAATTAAGGATGGAGAAAATATTATGTACTGGTGACTAATTGGCATATTTATTCACTCAGAACACATCTAAGCGGAAAATGGGTGAATTTGACGTTTTCAAAAACGTATTCCCAAGACCTGGAAATACGTTACTCCAATTCAACATGGACTGGCTTCGAAATCTCGCGCCTTTGCTCAACTTTTCTGTAAAAACTCGTTCGATTTTACGTGATGTAAGTTTGGATGGCTAGTTCAACATTGTAAGCTATGAATACATTCTAACTTTGTAATAAACTGACATGCAATTATCGTTGAAGATTAGAAAGTGAAATTCAAAATGAAATCACAAGTTTGTGCGAAAACCCGCGTTTCCCACTACCTACCTTCTTCAGGATTTGTGAATTTGGGTGGGAACGACTCGCAGAAAAAGAAAAAATACCATTTGATAAATTTTACAGGTTTTCATGATTTCAAGGAGATATGGTAAATTTTAAAATGAAATTCCGATTTCTGTGTGCTTCTTCATACCTATTTCAGGCTTTACGAATTTGGATGGGAACGACTGGTAAAAAGGCGCAGGAAATAAATATGATGAATGATACGATTCATCAGGATTTGGTAAGATCTATCAGGATTTTGTAGGAATTATCAGGATTTTGTAAATTTTAACGTGAATTTCCAATATTGTGCAAAATACCTACAGTGCTTCCCACTATCTACCTATTTTGGGCTTTGTTGATTTCGAAGTGAACGAATCGTAGAAAAGGGACAGGGAATAAATTTGATAAGTAATACGATTCATCATATCTATCAATATGAGAAAATATATTTCAATATAAAATTCCAATTTCCTGCAAAAAAAAGCACTCCTCACAACTTTCCTAAATACCTGCTTCAGGCCTTGAGAATTGGGATGGGAAAGACTGGTACAAAAGGTATATCAAATAAATTTGATCAATGTTACTGTTTTTCATGATTTTTCAAGTAGAAAAAGGAAATGTTTAAAATGAAATTCCCATTGCACAAGAAAACCAGCTCTTTCCAATACCTAACTACTACTTCACGCTTTGTGAGTTTGGATGGGAACAACCTGTAAAAAAGGCGAAGTAAATAACTTGATGAATTATACGATTAATCGAGATTTTTCATGTCAGGCAGTTCAAGAACCAGTTATTCCTACGGGTCGCTATCTACCTATGCAGGTAGGTACCTCGAGAACAAACCAGAGGCTAACTCTAATCGACATCATAGCGAGCTTGCAGAAACCTGTTCCTCCCCACTTTCTTTCTAATGAAAGTCGGAAAAATTCTGAAAAAATCAAGGACGTTCACCTAAACAATCTAAATGCATTTAATGGATGGAACATACAGGAACATGCTGAATTCGTTGATTAAAAACGCTGTAAATTATTACACAACGGTTTATTATATACCTATATAGATGGTCAATACATTCCCTCGAGCTCCCCCCAGGAGAGCCCCTAAATCAAGTACTGGAGCCGGCCCAGGAATTACAGGTTCCAAAAAACGCGTGGGATTCAATAATTAAATCATTAACTATTTCCTGTTATTCATGAAGCCTGAGGTAAATAATAAGCCGTAGTGTAATGATTTACCCGTTTAGATGCCCCTTCTGCGACTGTTTTCTGTGGTTAATACCTACCCTTGTGCTCCCCCCCCCCCCCTGGAAAGCCCTAAATCGAGTAGATAAGCCGGCCCTGGAACTGAAGTTTCATGAAAATGCGCGGGATTCAATAATACAATCATTAATACACTATTTGTTGTTATTCATGAAGCATAAATCTTCTAGTTGCAGAAGTACTATCAACAAAATCGAAAAGATCCATCATTCTTCAAATGGAATAATATCACAAGTGGGTGGAGGGGGGTTAAATTATTTTTCTTTCCTGCTCGATTCCAAAGGTTCATTATTGAAAATAATAAACCAAAATTAATTAAGAAATTTCTAGGGTGAGAGAATGACATTTTAAGTGTTTCCTTAGGTCATGCCTACCGGGACTCCAAAGAGATTTCTGTATCAAAGAAATTTAAACTAAATGTTAATCTTAATAATGTATAGTAATTATACTAAATTAATTGCTGAATAACCCTGAAAATTTATACCCGCCTAATTTATACCTACCTAACTGTAGAGGTTAGGTAGATACCTACCTAACTGTAGAGGTTAGGTAGATACCCACCTAACTGTAGAGGTTAGGTAGATACCTACCTAACTGTAGAGGCTAGGTAGATACCTACCTAACTGTAGAGGTTAGGTACATACCTACCTAACTGTAGAGAGTGTAGAGGTTAGGTACATACCTACCTAACTGTAGAGAGTGTAGAGGTTAGGTACATACCTACCTAACTGTAGAGGTTAGGTACATACCTACCTAGCTGTAGAGATTAGGTACCTACCTAATTCATTTAATTACCCCCACTCTAGTCCAACCACCTCCTGTAACTCAGCAAGCCTGAAAATAATAATCCGCGTGATTTTTACACAATGGGGCATTTTTCACGGAAGGTATACTGTAAGAAAGAGATCAGTCATATAATTACCCCCACCAACCCCCTCCTCGAACTCAGTAAGCCTGAAAATTAAAATCTGCGTGATTTGTACACATAGGTACCTACTAGTACGTGGTGGCTAATTTTACCATCAAACTAGGTACATCCTAATACATTTTCCACAGTACCTAGTATTATTTCAAATTTGGAACGTTAAAATCAGATAATTCATAAGAGAAAAAAATCAAAAGTTGAAATGGAGTCAGAATTACCTTTTCTAAGGCCATTTTCACCTCAATTGAAATTCGAAGTAAACATTCTTTATCCTCTAACTGGCCATATACCGAGCATTACGCCTTATTTACTTTAGAATTAAAGCGTCATCACCTACTGACCACAAAGCTTTCTTCAGAATTAAAATTTGATGAATGCAATAGTGTAAAAGTTGGCGGCTAACACCATTGAGGTTCCTGAAAGGAAGAGGTGGGCCGCCCCCCTCACGTGTCACTAGACGTTACTAGACACCAATCGACAGTCAAGGATAGACAAGCTAGAGTAATTTCGTTATTTTTCTCTGTACTCAACAGATACACATTACTCAAAGGATATGGAGTTTTTTCTTATTGCCCATTGTCAAATCATGATTATCTTTTAACCGTATTACTGTGCAGAAGTGTAGTAATTCTGAACACCATTTTCATCACGAAACACTTTCCCCATTAAAAAAAAAGACGTAGAGCGTACAAAATATTTGAAGGTACATTATGACGTGCTGGTGTTGACCTCACTTGTTGTAGGTAATTATATTTGGCGCAAAACTTTGTTTTTTACAACCATAGACTGTTTTAAAAAATCTGATAATATCAATAGATGGTTTCTTGTAATTAATAAATTTTTAATCATCTCGTTAGACCTTCAGAAACCGACGTTACATGGTTTTCTCGCTCCATCCTGAGTAGTTTTATCTATCAGTAGGAAATTTTCAGTGAACATTTAAAAATTCAACCCGTCACTATATTTTATGTCTAGTCTAGGTATCACATTTAATTAGTGTGATGAAACAAAGGGAATGAGCTCAATTCTGATCCCATTTGAGCTCATCACATTTGTGTGACGAAGTGAAATTTTAAATGTTTAACAATTTTTCAATAAGTAGGTACCTATACAATTATACTGCCGACAACGGCTCAAACTATTCATCATTTTCACATTCATATTCTTTCACGTCTTACAAAATCCTGATAAATCGTAGCATTCATCAACTTTATTTCCTGCGCCTTTTTTGCCAGTCGTTCCTATCCAATTGCGTAAAGCCTGAAATAGCTAGGATACGCGAACAATACGGAATTTAATTTTAAGGTTTACCATCTTCCCTTGAAATCATGAAAACCTTTAACATTTTTCAGATGTTTTTGTTTCTATTTCTACGAGTCGTTCTCATCTAAATTCACAAAGCCTGAAGAAGGTGGGTAGTAGGGAACTCGGGATTTCGCACAAACTTGTAATTTCATATTGATTTTCACTTACTAATCTTCAAAGATAATTGCATGCCAGTTTACTACAAAGTTAGAATGTATTCATAGTTTACAATGTTGAATTAGCCATCCCAAAGTTACATCACGTAAAATAGATCGAGCTTTTGCATCAAAGTTGAGCAGGGGCGCGAGATTTCGAAGCCAGGCCTTTTTGAATACCATATTTTCCGGTCTTGGAAATACTTTTTTTTTTAATTGTAAACTTCACCCACTTTTCCGCGTAGCTGTGCTCTACATGTACAAATATGCTAATTAGTCACGTATATAAAATGTTTCCGTCCTTAACTAACCTCCAAGGCCATTTAAAATTGGTTGGGAGTTAGGATTTCGAGCGAATAAGTCTGAACCAAAAAATATTTTTAAAATGGCAGTCAACGGAACAACGAAAATTAACAGTTTTTGCCTCATATGAACTTTCCGGAAGACCAACCAAATTGGCCCAATGTGATCAATTGGACAAGTTTCAAAAATTGATTGTTTCATGCTCATGCACTCATTGCGCTGATTAAAAATATAAAAAACGCTGCACATTATTACACAACGCTTTATTATTATTCTGTATAGATGCTGATCACTGTTTTCTGTGGCGAATTCCCTCGAGCTCCCCCCCCCCCCCCCCCTTAAGCCCTAAATTTAGTACTGGAGCGGCCCCCGGAATTATAGTTTCCTACAAATGCGTGGGATTCAATAATTTTCAATAAATAATTATTTATAGTTATTCATGAATCATAAGGCAAACAATAAACCGTTGTGTAATAATTTACCTGTACTGGTACCCTTTCTACGTAGACAGTATAATGAACCGTTGTGTAATAATTTACCGTTGTGTGATAATTTGCCCATTATCAATACTTCAACGGTTGTTCAAGTTGCAAAAGTACCTGTCAACAAAATCCAGCTCCTTCTACGTAGATGGTATGATGAACCGTTGTGTAATAATTTACCGTCGTATGATAATTTACCGTTGTGTCATACATTACCGCTGTGTAATAATTTACTGTGGTGTAATGATTTGCCATTGTGTAATAATTTACCCATCAGTAATACTTCCACTTTTTTCAAGTTGCAAACCTGTCAACAAAACCTACCTACCAACAAAATCCAAAAGATCCATCATTTTTCAAATGAAATAATATCACTGAACAACCAACTCGACTTCATACAGCCATCCTTGCTTATAATCAGGTGCTCTCTAGCGATGATATTTATCTGAGCCGGATTTATACCGTTTGATTCACGATCGTGTTGACGAAGCTTCTCGGTGCAAACAAACGGCTGTTCGTACATTCCTCCAGGTGGTCTCAAAAAATTCTTTACTTCAAGATCAATTTAAAAACGCACCAAAAAAACCATACCCTTATACGGGAAGTTTTTGAGCTTCGGCGTTATGAAAATTGCAACCCCTATTTTGAACCCTTTAGAGATGACTGACGGTAACGCCGAGCTTTGAGGACCAACTAGACCCCGAACGGGACCTATAAACCAAATTTCGTAAATTTTTGTTCATGGTACTTAACTAAGAGAAGTGCTATGTACGGCGTAAAAAAAATTTAACCCCCCCCCCCCCTCAAAATTTGATGGTTTCCGTTTCAGGTTATGTAGAATCCGAAAATGCAATACATAAAATGCAATAAAAAAAACTTTCTTAGTTATCATGAATCAAAATTGACGAAATTCGATGTATAGGTCCCATTTGGGGTCCAGTTGGTCCTTGAAGCTTGGCTTTAATGTCAGTCATCCTTTAGGGGTGAACAATTCGGGTTGAAAGGTACAGGACGCCGTTGTCTCGAATTTTTTTACAGTTTTAAACAGTTCTCGAATTTGGGAGTTTTTTAAAACCACCCGGTTGTCCGTCCAGCCGTTCGTTCACAGTACGGCTCGGAAATTTGCACCGACAGGCTTTTGTCAACAGGAGGGTGAATGAAATTGTACACATTCAGCCCAGATATCATCGCTAGGGAAGCGGCAACAATCGGATATTGGCCCGACATCATCATTGCTAGGGAACACTTGATTATATTCACGGAGTATAAAGTCGAGTTGGTTGTTCTGTGATATTATTTCATTTGAATAATGAAACAATACCCTTTTGGAATAGTACTCTTTTGGTGTTTGTTGATAGTTAGTGAAACTTGAACAAACGTTGAAGTATTATTGATGGGTAAACGATTACACAATAGTAAATTATTACACAACGGTAAATTATTAAACAACGGTTCATTATACCATGTAACTAGAAGGGGCTGGAGTTTGTTGGTAGGTAATTTTGCAACTTAAACAACCGTTGGAGTATTATTGATGGGCAGACTATTACTCAACGGTAAATTATTACTCAACGGTAAATTACTGCACAACGGTTAATTATACTATCTACGTAGAAGGGTCACCTATACAGTTAAATTATTACACAACGGTTTATTATTTGCCTTATGCTTCATGAATAATTACAAAATAATTAATTATTGAATTATTGAATCCCGCGCATTTGTAGGAAACTTTAATTCGGGGCCGGCTACTGTAGGTACTCGATTTAGGGCTTTCCTGGGAGGGTATTAACCACAGAAAATAGTGATCTACGCAGATGGGGAATCTATACAGGTAAGTAATAAACCTTATTGTAATAATTTGCAGCGTTTTTTAAATTGCATTTTCGGAATCTGCATACCTTGAAACGTAAACCATCAAATGTGGGTGGGGAGGGGGGTTAAAATTTTATTATTTTTCGTGCTCGATTCTAAAGGTTCATGATTGAAAATAATAAACCAAAACCTACTGTTTTAAAATATATACAATAGGTAGGACCTACTTCAACTTAGCACAACATAGTCGCGAGTATTTAGTGCGGAGAAATTTGAAATGAAAAATATGAAACGATTGGCAATCAAAAGTAGAAAATTGAACACTTTTTGCCTCACATGAATTTGGCGGTAGGACCAACCAAATTGGCTAAATTTACTCAACTGGAAAACGATTGGAAACAAATTTTGTATAGTACCTAGGTTTGGTTTGACCAGTTCGGTTTTGTTCGCGCTCAACCCCTAAATTGCATATTTTTTCTCACAAGGTATAGAATGTTGCACATTGAAGAAAACAAAGTCAGCCAATTCGAGTAGGCAGTATAGGTTCCTCACTTGAATCACATTAACGTATAGAATAGTTGGGTAGGTTCATTCAGTGGGCAGATGGAGAACCCATTCATGGGTTACATGCAGTTGAGGCCATCCAACACCTCAACTCCATCGATCTTCCAATTTGAATGTTTTACGACGATTTGCGGGGTAGTTATGTGCGCTATGAGGATCTGACGCTTCCGCATGCTCAGACGAAAGTTACGGTACGATTTCAATGATCTTGATATGCGGCAGTTTGCCATCCAACCCGCGTGAACCTTGGAAATTTCAGCTTTCTGCGACTATTTGTCGCGTAGTTAGTAGCGCTACAAGGAAATGTTCAACATTTCATGTTTGGGCACGCGCAGACAAAAGTTACAATACGATTTCAATGAAATGTATAAGAAACCGTCAAAATATTATTTCTGATCGACCTTCCAAGTAGGTAACCATAAGTTCCGAAAATGCAATAAAAAAACGCTGCAAATTATTACACAAAGGTTTACTCGATATTTAAGGTAGTTACTGCGTTTCAAGTATTTCACGTTTGTGCATTTGCAGACGAAAGTTACGGTACGATTTCAATGGTTTTGATATGCGACCATCTGTGATTCAACCCGCATGTACTGTCAAAGGTGAGTGTTTCCAAACACTAAGGGGGGAAAATGGGTTAGTTTCAGTGGGGGGGGGGGATTACCAAAAAAATCAAATAAATCATTGATTGTGATGTGGGATAGTGAACCAAGATAGAAAAACTCATTCTTGAATATGGTTAATTGTCATTAACTTTGGCGGAAATGGGAGAGGGGACTCAAGGGTGAAAATGAGTAAAAATCACCACAAATTCCTGAATTGACAGAAGTACTGTATTTTGTGAAGGTGAACGATTTCCAAAATTTAAGAGGCTGATGGTAGTAGGGATTTTCTTCAAAGACAATATACATGGCCAGAAGTTGAAACCTGCGAAAATTCGCTCATATAGCCATGCTGCATGACTGGAACTTTTTATACACATACCAGACACCAAGTAATAATTGAAGAACGCGATTTTTTCATGCTCGTTTCCAACCAAAATATACCATTGACTGCATTAAACAACCCGAACAGGTTAGGTTGATATCGTCCTGTGGATTATTTATTGCCCACATTAGGGTACTTTTGCCCTATAAAGAGACTACAAAATCTAAAATTTCGCAGACCTAACCACCTAATCACATCTCAGGAGGCCTAACAGGTCGACCTATTGTGAAACGATAAACAATACATTTTGGTCTATTATGTATTTTGAAATAATACATGAATTGCAAAAAAAATTATGAAAACAAAGGCTTTCATCCGTATTGTTCATCTGTAATTTAAACTGCAATCAGAGACTTTCAATAAACCGGATCGATGGAATTTCACAACGCAGTACATTTCCTCCATATTTCGTCTCCGTTGGCTACACACAGTAGAACTCATCAAGCATTGACAGGGTAATGGCAGACTGGCTTCCAAGTTGAGAACAAAGCAACGCGACGTTGCCACATCTCGTGGAGGTCACAGAGGTGGTCAAACGGTAATATACACTCATGATCTAAGCGCTACCTAGGTTATATACCCGTGAACTAAATTATACAGCATTTTTCACTTGGCAACCAGTATGACCTCCTCCTAAAACTCCTGCCAGGGGTTGGGAAGGATATTTTTTGTTTGACTGAATGAATGATGGCTTACTAACAAGACTAAGGAACGAGTAGGAGGTAAAATTGAAGCCATGGAGGTAGGTGGGGGTAAGATAACGTTAAAAAACATTATGACCTCCGATTCGGAAGTCACAAATCTAGCGGAGGTCATAATGGTAGGAAAAGGACAGCCACATATATATATATATATATATATATATATATATATATATATATATATATATATATATATATATATATATACTTGACAGGTGATGTGGCGTCCATACGTTGTCCTTTTCCTACCATTATGACCTCCGCTAGATTTGTGACTTCCGAATCGGAGGTCATAATGTTTTTTAACGTTATCTTACCCCCACCTACCTCCATGGCTTCAATTTTACCTCCTACTCCTTCCTTAGTCTTGTTAGTAAGCCATCATTCATTCAGTCAAACAAAAAATATCCTTCCCAACCCCTGGCAGGAGTTTTAGGAGGAGGTCATACTGGTTGCCAAGTGAAAAATGCAGTATAATTTAGTTCACGGGTATATAACCTAGGTAGCGCTTAGATCATGAGTGTATATTACCGTTTGACCACCTCTGTGACCTCCACGAGATGTGGCAACGTCGCGTTGCTTTGTTCTCAACTTGGACGCCAGTCTGCCATTACCCTGTCAATGCTTGAGTTTTACTGTGTGTAGCCAACGGAGACGAAATATGGAGGAAATGTACTGTGTTGTGAAATTCCATCGATCCGGTTTATTGAAAGTCTCTGATTTCAGTTTAAATTACAGATGAACAATACGGATGAAAGCCTTTGTTTTCATAATTTTTTTTGCCATTCATGTATTATTTCAAAATACATAATAGACCAAAATGTATTGTTTATCGTTTCACAATAGGTCGACCTGTTAGGCCTCCTGAGATGTGATTAGGTCTTAGATGGAACCTCTGCGAAATTTTAGATTTTGTAGTCTCTTTATAGGGCAAAAGTACCCTAATGTGGGCAATAAATAATCCACAGGACGATCATCAACCTAACCTGTTCGAGTTGTTTAATGCAGTCAATGGTATATTTTGGTTGGAATCGAGCATGAAAAAATCGCGTTCTTCAATATTATTACTTGGTGTCTGGTATGTGTATAAAAAGTTCCAGTCGTGCAGCATGGCCATATGAGCGAATTTTCGCAGGTTTCAACTTCTGGCCATTTATATTGTCTTTGAAGAAAATCCCTACTACAATCTGCCTCTTAAATTTTGGAAATCGTTCACCTTCACAAAATACAGTACTTCTGTCAATTTTTGAATTTATGGTGATTTTTACTCATTTTCACCCTTGAGTCCCCTCTCCCATTTCCGCCAAAGTTAATGACAATTAACCATATTCAAGAATGAGTTTTTCTATCTTGGTTCACTATCCCACATCACAATCAATGATTCATTTGATTTTTTTTAAATCCCCCCCCCCCCCCCCCCCACTGAAACTAACCCATTTCCCCCCCTTAAAGTGTTTGGAAACACTCACCTTTGACAGTACATGCGGGTTGAATCACAGATGGTCGCATATCAAAACCATTGAAATCGTACCGTAACTTTCGTTTGCAAATGCACAAACGTGAAATACTTGAAACGCACTAAATACCTTAAATATCGAGTAAACCTTTGTGTAATAATTTGCAGCGTTTTTTTATTGCATTTTCGGAACTTATGGTTACTTGGAAGGTCGATCAGAAATAATATTTTGACGGTTTCTTATACATTTCATTGAAATCGTATTGTAACTTTTGTCTGCGCATGCCCAAACATGAAATGTTGAACATTTCCTTGCGCTACTAACTACACGACAAATAGTCGCAGAAAGCTGAAATTTCCAAGGTACGCGCGGGTTGGATGGCAAACTGCCGCATATCAAGATCATTGAAATCGTACCGTAACTTTCGTCTGAGCATGCGGAAGCGTCAGATCCTCATAGCGCCCATAACTACCCCGCAAATCGTCGTAAAACATTTAAATTGGAAGATAGATGGAGTTGAGGTGTTGGATGGCCTCAACTGCATGTAACCCATGAATGGGTTCTACATCTGTCCACTGAATGATCCTACCCAACTATTCTATACGTTAATGTGATTCAAGTGAGGAACCTATAATACTGCCTACTCGAATTGGCAGACTTTGTTTTCTTCAATGTGCAACATTCTATACCTTGTGAGAAAAAATATGCAATTTAGGGGTTGAGCGCGAAAAAACCGAACTGGTCAAACCAAACCTACAAAATTTGTTTCCAATCGTTTCCCATTGAGTCAATTTAGCCAATTTGGTTGGCCCTACCGCCAAATTCATGTGAGGCAAAAAGTGTTCAATTTTCTACTTTTTATTGATTGCCAATCTTTTCATATTTTTCATTTCAAATTTCTCCGCACTAAATGCTCGCGACTATGTTGTGCTAAGTTGAAGTAGGTCCTACCCATTGGATATATTTTAAAACAGTAGGTTTTGGTTTATTATTTTCAATCATGAACCTTTGGAATCGAGCACGAAAAATAATAAAATTTTAACCCCCCTCCCCACCCAAATTTGATGGTTTACGTTTCAAGGTATGTAGATTCCGAAAATGCAATTAAAAGAACGCTGCAAATTATTACAAAAGTTTATTACTTACCTGTATAGATCCCCCTTCTGCGTAGATCACTGTTTTGTGTGGTCAATACCCTCGAGCTCCTCCCAGGAAAGCCCTAAATCGAGTACCTACTGTAGCCGGCCCCGAATTAAAGTTTCCTACAAATGCGCGGGATTCATTAATTCAATAATTAATTATTTTGTAATTATTCATGAAGCATAGGGCAAATAATAAACCGTTGTGTAATAATTTAACTGTATAGGTGACCCTTCTACGTAGATAGTATAATTAACCGTTGTACAGTAATTTACCGTTGAGTAATAATTTACCGTTGAGTAATAGTCTGCCCATCAATAATACTCCAACGGTTGTTTAAGTTGCAAAAGTACCTACCAACAAACTCCAGCCCCTTCTTGTTAGATGGTATAATGAACCGTTGTTTAATAATTTACCGTTGTGTAATAATTTACTATTGTGTAATCGTTTACCCATCAATAATACTTCAACGTTTGTTCAAGTTTCACTACCTATCAACAAACACCATGAGCCATAATTTTTCAAATGAAATAATATCACAGAACAACCAACTCGACTTCATACTCCGTGAATATAATCAGGTGCTCCCTAGCAATGATGATTCCGGGGCCAATATCCGATTTTTGCCGCGTCGCTAGTGATGATATCTGGGCTGAATGTATACAATTTCATTCACCCTCCTGTTGACAATAGCCTGTCGGTGCAAATTTCCGAGCCTTACTGTGAACGAACGGCTGGACGGACAACCGGGTGGTTTTAAAAAACTCCCAAATTCGAGAACTATTTAAAACTGTTAAAAAATTCGAGGTGACGGCGTCCTATACCTTTCAACCCGAATTGTTCTCCCCTAAAAGATGACTGACATTAAAGCCAAGCTTCAAGGACCAACTGGACCCCAAATGGGACCTATAAATCGAATTTCGTCAATTTTGATTCATGATAACTAAGAAAGTTTTTTTATTGCATAATATGTATTGCATTTTCGGATTCTACATAACCTGAAACGGAAACCATAAAATTTTGAGGGGGGTTAAAATTTTTTTTTACGCCGTACATAGCACTTTTCTTAATTACCATGAACAAAAATTTACGAAATTTGGTTTATAGGTCCCGTTCGGGGTCTAGTCGATTCTCAAAGCTCGGCGTTACTGTCAGTCATCTCTAAAGGGTTCAAAATAGGGGTTGCAATTTTCAGAACGCCGAAGCTCGAAAACTTCCCGTATGGTATGGTTTTTTTTTTTGGTGCGTTTTTAAATTGATCTTGAACTAAAGCATTTTTTGAGACCACCTGGAGGAATGTACGACCAGCCGTTTGTTTGCACCGAGAAGCTTCGTCATCACGATCGTGAATCAAACAGTATAAATCCGGCTCAGATATCATCGCTAAAGAGCACCTGATTATAAGCAAGGATGGCTGTATGAAGTCGAATTGGTTGTTCAGTGATATTATTCCATTTGAAGAATGATGGATCTTTTGGATTTTGTTGGTAGATAGGTTTTGTTGACAGGTTTGCAACTTGAACAATGTTGAAGTATTACTGATGGGTAAATTATTAAACGATGGCAAATCATTACACCACAGTAAATTACACAGCGGTAAAGTATTACACAACGGTAAATTATTATACGACGGTAAATTATTACACAACGGTGTATCATACCATCTACGTAGAAGGAGCTTGATTTTGTTGTCAGGTACTTTTGCAACATGAACAACCGCTGAAGTATTGTTAATGGGCAAATTATCACACAACGTTCATTATACTGTCTACGTAGAAAGGGTACCAGTACAGGTGAATTATTACACAACGGTTTATTTTTTGCCTTACGATTCATGAATAACTATAAATAATTAATGATTGCATTATTGAATCCCACGCATTTGTAGGAAACTATAATTCCGGGGCCCGCTCCAGTACTAAATTTAGGGCTTTGCTGGGGGGGGGGGGGGGGGGGGAGCTCGAGTGAATTCACCACAGAAAACAGTGATCAGCATCTATACAGAATAATAATAAAGCGTTGTGTAATAATGTGCAGCGTTTTTTATATTTTTAATCAGCGCAATGAGTGTATGAGCATGAAACAATCAGTTTTTGAAACTTGTCCAATTGATCACATTGGGCCAATTTGGTTGGTCTTCCGGAAAATTCATATGAGGCAAAAACTGTTAATTTTCGTTGTTCCGTTGACCGCCATTTTAAAAATATTTTTTGGTTCAGACTTATTCGCTCGAAATCGTAACTCCCAACCAATTTTAAATGGCCTTGGTGGTTAGTTATGGACGGAAACATTTTATATACGTGACTAATTAGCATATTTATACATGTAGAGCTCAGCTACGCGGAAAAGTGGGTGAAGTTGACAATTTAAAAAAAAGTATTTCCAAGACCGGAAAATATGGTATTCAAAAAGGCCTGGCTTCGAAATCTCTCGCCCCTGCTCAACTTTGATGCAAAAGCTCGATGTATTTTACGTGATGTAACTTTGGGATGGCTAATTCAACATTGTAAGCTATGAATACATTCTAACTTTGTAGTAAACTGGCATGCAATTATCTTTGAAGATTAGTAAGTGAAAATCAATATGAAATTACAAGTTCGTGCGAAATCCCGAGTTTCATACTACCCTTCTTTTTCAGGCTTTGTGAATTTAGATTAGAACGACTCGTAGAAAAAGAAACAAAAACATCTGAAAAATGTTAAAGGTTTTCATGATTTCAAGGAGAGGTAGTAAACCTTAAAATTAGATTCCGTATTGTTCTCGTACCCTACCTATTTCAGGCTTTACGCAATTGGATAGGAACGACTGGCAAAAAATGCGCAGGAAATGAAGTTGATGAATGCTACGATTTATCAGGATTTTGTAAGACGTGAAAGTAAATTTTAAAATGAATTTCTAACATTTTGAAAAATACCTACAGCGCTTCCCACTATCTACCTGTTTTCGGCTTTGTTGATTTCGAAGTGAACGACTCTTAGAAAAGGATTAAGGAATAAATCTGATGAATAATACGATTCATCAAATTTTTCTATATTCTTAATTTTTCAAGCTTATTCTGTTACAACAGTAACAAACTGTGAAGTCCGAAAAAAAAGGTTTCATTGTGTAACAATCACGTGGATTTCAATTTTCAGGCTTACCAAGTTACGGTTACCAGGTATTTGTCAAGTCAGCATCCGTAAACTTGATAAGAATGGGGTATTAAAGTTCAAAAGTATCTAACAAAACTTCAATAGTAACTAATAGGCTCGGGAGGAGTGTTTGATATATTACGATGGAAAAATGTGTGCAAAAATTCAGAAGAAGTACATGCCAACCACTGTTGCATTTTATTCTTCACCATAGGAGCAATGGATGGGGAAATTAAAGTTAATAATTTACTGAAGCCTCGGGTAATTGTGTAACTGTAATGTTCTGGAAAAATAGTTGTAAATATTCATCAAACCACTAAGTCAATATTAGGTCTTGGTCTTCACGTCACTGGAGTGGTGAAGGGAATTATTTAAGTTTAAAAATTAATAATAGGCTGGAGAAGTCTTAGTGTAACTGTGGAAAAATAGGTAGGTATAAAAATGCATCAAAGGTGCCAACCTCTATAAATAATTATATCTTGTTTTTCACCATAGTTGAGGTGGATGAGATAATAAACTACCTATGGGAATTACCAATAGGCTCGGGAAATGTGTTTAAAATTTCCAAAAATTGTTAGAAATATTCAACAAAAGGAAGTACTAATCACTATCTAATCAGTATCTAAATTGTTGTTTTATATCACATCTCAACGTTTCGCACCAGCATTTACCTCATCACCAGGCCCTGGTTTGGACATAAGTAGGTACCTACCAAACTGTCTATACATAGGGCATCTATCGTCCAGTTATGGGAAGTTTCTCTCCTTCATGTACCTCATCCTCAGTCGCCGATTTAAATATTAGGTAAGAGTTTGTAAGGGATATCTCTTGCCATAGCTATTTGATTTGATACCTCAAAATATGAATGTGAAAATGATGAATAGTTTGAGCCGTTGTTGACAGTACAATTGTATAGGTACTTGTTGAAAAATTGTTAAAAATTTAAAATTTCACCTCGTCATACAAATGTGATGAGCTCAAATGGGAACAGAATTGTGTTTCATCACACTGATTAAATGTGATACCTAGACTGGGCAAAAAATAAGGCACGGAAGTGAAGGGGTGAATTTAAATATTTTCACTAGAAAATTTCCTACTGATAGATAAAACTACTCAGGATGGAAAGGGAAAACCATGTAACGTCGGTTTCTGAAGGTCTAACGAGATGATTCAAAATTTATTACTTACAAGAAACCTTCTAATTTTTATACTGATATTATCAGATTTTTTTAAAGTCTTTGGTTGTAAAAAAAAAGTTTTGCGCTAAATATAATTACCTTCAACAAGTGAGGTCAACACCAGCACGTCATATATGTACCTTATATTTTGTACGCCCTAAGTCTTTTTTCAATGGGGAAAGTGTTTCGTGATGAAAATGGTGTTCAGAATTACTACACTGGTATCAGTACGTAGGTACTTCTGCACAGTAATACAGTTAAAAGATAATCATGATTTGACAAATTGTACAAATTAGGAGGATATAAATTGTCAGGGTTGTTCAGCAATTTATTTATTATATTTACTATAAATTATTAAGATTAACATTTAGTTTAAATTGCTTTGATACAGAAATCTCTTGGAGTCCCGATAGGCGAGGGCATAACTGTTAGAAGGGTGAGAGGATGACAAACCCTAAGGAAACACTTAAAATGGGAATTTCATTTTAAACATTTCCTTTTTCCACTTGAAAAATCATGAAAAACAGTAACATTGATCAAATTTATTTGATATACCTTTTCTACCAGTCTTTCCCATCCCTATTCTCAAGGTCTGAAGGAGGGTACTTAGGAAAGTTGTGAGGAGCGCTTTTTTTTGCAAGAAATTGGAATTTTATATTGAAATATCTTATATCTCATATTGATAAATATGATGAATCGTATTACTTATCACATTTATTCCCTGCCCCTTTTCTACGAGTCGTTCACTTTGAAATCAACAAAGCCCAAAATAGGTAGATAATAAGTAGCGCTGTAGGTTTTTGGCACAATATTGGAAATTCACTTTAAAATGTACAAAATCCTGATAATTCTTACAAAATCCTGATGTATCGCATCATTCATCAAATTTATTTCCTCCGCCTTTTTACCAGTCGTTCCCATCCAAATTCGTAAAGCCTAATATAGTATAGGTAGCCTGTAACCCCTAGGAAGCGCGTCCCCAGGTGGCGGATCGGGGAATGCCTCCCAGATATGGGTGGTAGGAGGGAAATCAAATACCTCCCGCGGACCAACAGGCCTGGGGATTGGCAGCAGGATCTTCAGTACCTGGCAACGGCGCCTGGAAAGTAACTCCAGTGTCGGCGTTGCTATGGATATCTACAGGCACCACAAACATATTTTGTGAAGTGGCTGTAGAACTGCGATGTGGAAGGCAAGTTAGGAAACCACCACATTATTTTTCTTCCTGAGGAAAGTCCTTCAGCAAATCTCAATGGAAATTACGAGTGAATCAAATGGCCCCGAGTACCGGCGCCCCTTAGATGGGGCAGGGGTGCGAAGAATCTACGGACTCGCGATTTCAAAGAGAGAATTTCGAGTGGGGACTTGGAATGTCAGAAGTTTGTACGAGGCAGGGAAGATTGACAATTTGGAACAAGAAATGAAGCGTTTGAATTTGGACATTCTTGGCTTGTCTGAGGTGAGGTGGCCTGGTTCAGGGAAATGTGTGAGAGACGATACAGTCCTATTTTATTCCGGCAGCAATGATAGTGGCCACCCGAATGGGGTGGGGGTTATGATAAAAAAGGAGCTCTCTGGTTCGGTGGTTAACTTCCTACCGGTTTCAGATAGGGTCATGATGCTGCAACTGAAAGGGAACCCAATCAATGTTAACATCATACAGGTCTACGCTCCGACAGCGGATAAGCCCGTTGAGGAGTTGGAGACCTTGTATAATCAGATGGACGGAATTGGCCGGATAATCAAGAAACATGAAATGAACATATACCTTGGGGACTATAATGCCAAGGTTGGTGAAGGTGGTGTCCCAGGAATAGTTGGAAACTTTGGACTTGGTTGCAGGAATGAAAGAGGTGACCGGCTAGTTGAGTTTTGCCAAGATGCTGGCCTCGTAGTGACTAATACATGGTTTAAGCTTCCGAAACGTCGACTGTACACCTGGAGGTCTCCCCAGGACCGGATTGGCAGGGTGGTGCGTAATCAGATTGATTACATACTAATTAACAAACGTTTCAGAAATGCAATAAGATGTGTGAAAACGTATCCTGGTGCAGATGTGTACTCGGATCACAACCCTGTGGTTGCAGTAGTTCGTTTGAGTCTTCGTGGGGCCCAGCCTAGGGTTTTAAGAAGAGTTAACCCGTCACTACTTAAGTCTGCAAGTGTAGCACAAAAAGCATCTGACCAAATGAACGATGCAGTCAAGAATGTACAGTATACCGACATCGAGAATGCCTGGGTTGAGTTAAAGGATGCCATTAATACTGCTGCTAAGGACAATCTCAGTGAGGTTCCCCAGAAGAAGCAGAAATGGATGACTGATGACATTCTCGAAATGATGGAGCAACGACGTTTATTGAAAAATAAAGGCAGTGGTGAGTATGAGGCGTTGCACAGAAGAATCCGAGCACTAGCTCGGCAGGCGAGGATCAAGTGGTTAATGGCACAGTGTGATGAAATCGAGTTTTTGAGCAGTATCCATGATGACTTTAATATGCATAAGAAGATCCGTGAGTTAACATTCACGGGCAGGAAGAATTACCCATCAGTCATAATGGATGAAAGCGGGAAAGTTGCGGTTTCTCAAGAGGATAAATGTCGTGTCTGGGAGAATTATGTGGCGGATTTGTTTGGCGATGATCGGCAGGTGTATGACTTGATTTCCCGTGAGGAAATGGAGGGCCCCCCAATTTTGGAGGAAGAAGTGCATCACGCGATTAAAACTGCCAAGACAGGAAAAGCTGTTGGCCAGGATGAAGTTAGTGTAGAGATGTTGAAGCTCATGAATGACGATAGCATTGCAAGGCTCACTGAGTTTTATAATCGTATCTACAATAGTGGTGATCTGCCTGTAGAGTGGCTGAATTCTGTGTTTGTACCTTTGCCTAAGAAGCCCAATGCAAAGAAATGCAGTGATCATAGGACAATAAGTTTAATGAGCCATGCATTGAAAATTCTTCTGCGTGTTTTGCACTACCGTTTGTGGAGGAAAGTAGAAGCCGAAGTCAGTGATTCCCAGTTTGGTTTTCGAAGCGCGTTTGGAACACGGGAAGCCCTTTTCGCAATGCAAGTCCTAGTACAGAAATGTTTGGACCAGCAATGTACAGTCTATGCATGTTTTATTGACTTCGAAAAAGCTTTTGATAATGTGAAGCATGGGAAGCTTATCCAGATCTTGGAGAACGTTGGTTTGGATTATAAGGACATACGGCTGATACGGAACCTCTATTGGGGGCAAACTGCCCAGGTGCGTATTGGTGGATCTCTCTCTGAGCGAGTCGGTGTGGCCAAGGGTGTGAGACAGGGATGTACGCTGTCACCGCTTCTTTTTAATATTTATTCAGAACAGGTTTTCAAAGAAGCTCTGGAGGATTCTGATATGGGTATTCCAGTGAACGGAGTACATATTTCCAACTTAAGGTATGCAGATGACACAGTTCTCCTAGCCCGATCTGAGTTAGAACTGCAAGCTCTATTGGATAGAGTCTCCACGGCGGGCAAAGAATATGGTCTTTCCATAAATGTTGCAAAGACAAAGTCCATGGTGATTAGCAAGACCGGACGGGTGGCTGTACAATTGTCGGTTGACAATCAGCAGATTGGGCAGGTGGCCCGGTTCAAGTACCTAGGTCAATGGGTTTCAGAGACATGGTCTTTGGAGGGAGAGATCAGAAGCCGCATTGAGATAGCACGAGGTGCGTTCAATAACATGAGAACCATTGTATGTAGTCGGGAGATCAGTTTTCCTTTGCGCTGGCGCATCGTCAAATGTTACATTTGGTCGATATTGCTGTATGGAATAGAGTCATGGACATTGAAGGCAGCGGACGTTAACCGGCTGGAAGCATTTGAAATGTGGTTATTTCGTCGAATGCTACGGATCCCATGGACCGCTCGAATGCGCAATGACTACATTCTGGAGCACAATTCAATATCTCGGGAGCTTTTGACCGCTATAAAGAGAAAAAAAGTGGGTTACTTGGGGCATGTCATGAGGGGAACCAAGTATGGCCTCTTGCATACCATTATGATGGGCAAAATCAGCGGAAAAAGGGGTGTTGGTAGAAGACGAGCATCGTGGTTATCTAATATTAGGAACTGGACGGGTATTGACCGAGCAGCTGATTTATTCCACCTTGCTCAAGACAGAGAGAAGTTTGCTGAAGTGATCGCCAACCTTCGATAACGGAGACGGCACTAGAAGAAGAAGAAGTATAGGTAAGAAGCACACACAAATCGGAATTTCATTTTAAAATTTACCATCGCCCCTTGAAATCATGAAAACCTGTAACATTTATCAAATGGTATTGTTTCTTTTTCTGCGAGTCGTTCCCACCCAAATTCACAATTCCTGAAGAAGGTAGGTAGTGGGAAACGCGGGTTTTCGCACAAACTTGTGATTTCATTTTGAATTTCACTTTCTAATGTTCAAAGATAATTGCATGTCAGTTTACTACAAAGTTAGAATGTATTCATAGCTTACAATGTTGAATTAGCCATCCAAACTTACATCACGTAAAATCGAACGAGGTTTTACAGAAAAGTTGATCAAAGGCGCGAGATTTCGACGTCAGTCCTTGTTGAATTGGAGTAGGTACCTTATGTCCTGGTCTTGGGAATACGTTTTTTAAATCGTATATGCGGGTTCTTTAGGAGAGATTTGGCAACGCTGCCGGAACTCGTAATACTGGTCATGTGGAAAATTGGGAGGATATACAGAAGGCACAAATACGGTCAACTATACGGATGTAGCAAATGTGGTCAAATGAAATGAGGCGGATGGTGAATATAGACCGGAGGCCGCAAGATGCTACAAGCGGTTAGATGCCACAAAGGTGGTCAGGTTTATATATATATATATATATATATATATATATATATATATATATATATATATATATATATATATATATATATATATATATATGTATGTGTCATTCCAGACGATAACTCTCGAAAGAATTGAGATAAAAAGTTCAAATTTGCACGAAAAATCTGTCTTGGCAATCGACAGGCTAAGTTCGAAGATGGGCAGAATCAGGTCACCCTAAGGGGGAGTTTTGGGGATTTTTAGGGGGGGGGGAAATTACCCATAAATTCCCAAAATGAAAAAGTCTGACAAGTGACACCTCATTTTAAAGGTTTTTGTACGCTGAACACGATGGTGAAATCAGAATTGCGATATCTCATTCCATTCTCAAACTGGAGCACTTTGAAGATGAAGGAACGTGGTTATTTCTTGAGATGTTCTTCCTGGTTCGTCTGCTCTAATCTATATATATATATATATATATATATATATATATATATATATATATATATATATATATATATATATATTTGCATCCTGCTATCATAGTGGCATCCGCACATAACGCGTTATTGTGGCACCCTTGCAATCTAATAATATATATCGAATTTTTAAGGCGTATACTGGTCCGTTACATTGATAGAAAGTGATGGGTGTAATTTTTATCTTGAAATTGCAAACAGAAATGAAATCCCATAATGCTATCATTATGGCATCTTTTCATTCTTAGATCAATATGGCACCCGAAGTATACATTATCCAAATTCACATCATTGCAGAACCCACTTGTGTATACATTGAACATAGTGCTATCAATATGGCACCATGCGCTGTTGCCAAATCTCTAGTGGGGAAAGCATTTAACCTGCTAGTGTAGAATCGTAGCCCGGGGTGACCATGCGGGCCACAGCGTTAGATCTTAGTAACCCCAAAGTTGGTGGCAACTGGTCCTCGTCTCAGGCGGGCACCAATGCAAGCTTTTCAAAGCTTGTGCTTACTCGACCAGCGATTAGCTCTTCACCTCTCATAGTAATCATGCGAAGTCTACAGAGTCTAAAAAAGTTCCCCCTGGGATATACTCATTGAGGTCAAATTCAGGGTTATAAAAGACAATTAATTTAATTGTTAGACTTAGAATCCATCTCTGCAGTACCCAATACGGTCGATTTTTCAACTCCCACAAAACCCCTACCTATTTCTGGATGGATAAACTTGCAGCAAGGAAATGAATTGAGCTATGTACGTATTAAAACGTCACTGTTTCATTAGAGTAAACATTTCTATATGTACCTATAAGGAACATCCTAGGCCAATAAAATTAGGATTTTTCCAGGAATTAATTGACAAAAAACAGGAAACAGTTTTAGTACCTTCAGATGATGCTAAATAGGAGTTTAATACCTTCAGTTGATGCTAAGTAAGAGTAATCTGCGTTTGCACGGTCACAGGTGGTGAGCTTAATTTTTGAGAGCAAAAACACATTGACATTTTGGCACTTTAATTTTTTAGTTAGGTATATCTTCCAAACCGTACATCCTACATTCCACCACTAGAACCGAAAAACGTTAACTTTGGCATCGAATCACTATCTCAAACGTCAATTCCAGATGTACATTACAGTTGTAATGTATGTCTAAAACCAGTATTTTTTTCATTTTTGGCGAAATTCTCAATTCATGACTGAACAAACGGCTGGCTCTAGAACGACCATTCTATGAAAACCCTTTGGAATGAAAAGGGGTATAGCAATAAATTCTGCTTTCATTGAGCACCAAAAATTTAAAATTTGGTACAGCCTGATGTATACCTACATAATTGTTGTATACGACAATATTCGAGAACGGCCAGTTCGCGGAATTTTCACTAGGTCGCTAGCCCTACTACAAGCTGTAACAATGGATTTTGTTCAATTTAATAATCAAATTAAATTGGGTAATCAAATTTAAATGGAACTTCATCGCATTAACCCTTCAGAAAGGAAATTCAATTCCATAATTTATATGTCATACAATGATACCTCATATAGAAAGGAAACCAGGGGTCATATTACAACTGCCCCGTATTTCTGACAAAACCCCCTTCCATTGCGAAATAAAAAAAGGGAGTTATTTTAAGGTTTTTCTGTTACCACTAATACACGAAAAAACTCAAAACACTGTTAAAGGTACCGGTTTTGGTGATCAATATCAAGCCATCGTCTTTTGCTACTTTCGTTACTGACGATGGTTTGGTCACTGAACCGGTACAAACGTGGGTTTTTTGTACCGGTAAACCCGGTTGTGTAAAATACACAACTTTTCAATAAATCCTGTTTTTGGTATCTTCAACTGGAATCGGATATAAAAATAAAAAGTGTAAACCCCTCCCTGAAATAAGACGGTTTCCCTTTCAATGTACCCAGGAAAGCCTAAATCGAGTACTGGAACCGGCAAGGGAATTACAGTTTCATAAAAATGCGTGGGGTTCAATAATTCTATAATTAATCATTTGTTGTTCTTAATGAAGCATTGTTCAAGCTGCAAAAGTGCCTAACAGCAAAATCCAAAAGAGCCATCATCCCAACCAACTCGAATTCATAAAGCCATCTGTGATTATAATCAGGTGCTCCCTAGCGATGATGTCTGGGCCGGATTTATTCTGTTTGATTCACGATCGTGCTGACGAAGCTTTACGGTGCCAACGAACGGCTGGTCGTTCAATGCTCCGGGTGGTCTCAAAAAACTCTTTTATTCAATATCAATTTAAAAACGTAAAAAAACCCAAACCCTTCTATTGAAACGTTTCAAGTTACGGTTTTCTGAACATTTCAACCCCATTTTTCACCCCTTAGAGATGACTGACAGTAACGCCGAGCTTCGCGGACCAACTAGACCCCAAACGGGACCTACAAACCAAATTTCATTAATTTTGGTTCATGGTAGCTAAGAAAAGTGCTAATACATCGTACAGCGGACGGACAGCAATTTTTTTATTGCATTTTCGGATTCTACATACTACCTTGAAATGGAAACTTTCAAAGTTTGATGGGTTGTTGGCGGGGGGGGGGGGGGTACATTTTTTAATTTTTCATGCTCGATTCCAAAGGTTCATTATTCATAATAATAAACCCAAATTAATGAAATTCGGTTATTGGGTCCTCCTATTTGGGCTCTGAATGGTCAGCGGAGCTCGGCTGTAAGGGGAGAAAAATAGGGGTTGACATTTTCAGGGCTCCGTTAATTCGGGTTTTTGGTTTTTAAATTGATCTCGAACTTGGGAATTTTTTGAGACCACCTGGAGTATGTACAGCCGTTCGTTCACATTATGGCCCTGAAGTTTGCACCGAAAACCTTCGTCAATATGATCGCTAATGAAATGGTATGCATCCATCGCGGATGGTTGTATGAAGTCGAGTTGGTTGTTCCAAGATACTATTTGATATAAAGAATGATTGTTATTTTTATTTTTCTAATTGGTGGGTACCTACTTTTGTAGCTTAACACACATGCTTCATGAATATCAACAAATAACTTACTAATCACAGCATTCTTGAATCCACCGCATATTTATGAAACTGTAACTGCCCGGCCGGCTCCAGTACTCGATTTCGTGCTTTCCTGGGGGTCCACGAGGGTAGGTATTGACATCAGAAAACAGTGATTTAAATTATACACCGTTCTGTAATAAGTTGCCACGATTTTGTTCTTCTGTCCATGGGACAAGTTAGTACTATTTTTTTGTGTTATTATTTTCAATAAAGAACCTTTGGAATCGAGCATTAAACCAATTATTTTGAAAGCATTAATTTCAAGGTACCTACGTAAAATCCGAAAATGTAAAGAAAAACGCTGCAAATTACTACACAACGGTTTATGATTTACCGGTATAGAAACACTGAATTCTGTGGTCAAAACCTACCCTAGTGCGTCTCCCAGGAAAGCCCTGATCGCCTAATGGATCCAAATGGGTCATTTCAGTTGATAAAATGGCTGATGGATTCAAGACCTCTACCAAAAGTGTAAGGTGTATTTTTCGAATTAATTTTTGGTTTATTATTTTCAATAATGAACCATTGGAATCGAGCATGAAAAAACAATTCTAACCCCCCCCCCCCCCCCCCCTCAAAATTTGATGGTTTACGTTTCAAGATATGTAGAATCCAAAACTGCAATAAAAAAAATTCTGTCTGTCCACCGTACGCCTTACTGGCCACTTTTCTCGGTTACCATGAAAAAAAATTGATGAAATTCGGGTTATAGGTTCCGTTCGGGGTCTGGTTGGTCCTCGAAGCTCGGCGTTACTGTCAGTCATCTCAAGGGGTTCAAAATTGGGGTTGAAATTTTAAGAACGCAGTAGCTCGAAAACTTTCGATAGAAGGGTATGGTTTTTATTACGTTATTAAATTTGTCTCCAGCTAAACAATTTTTTGAGACCACCTGGAGCATTGTATGTCCAGCCGTTCGTGTGCAACAAAAAGCTTCGTCAACACGATCGTGAATCAACGGTATAAATCCAGCCCAGATAATCATCACTAGGGAGCACCTGATTATAATCAAGGATGGCTGTATGAAGTCGAGTTGGTTGTTGTGCGATATTATTTCATTTGAAAAGTGATGGACTATTGGATTTTGTAGGTGTGAAACTTGAACAAACGTTGAAGTATTGTTGATGGGTAAATTATTAAACAATGGTAAATTATTACACAACGGCAAATTATTACACATCGGTAAATTATTACATAACGGTAAATTATTTTACAACGGTCAATTATTACACAAAGGTTCATCTACCAAGAAGGGGCTGGATTTTGTTGATAGGTACTTTTGCAACTTGAACAGCCGTTGAAGTATTATTGATGGGCAAGTTATTACACAACTGTTCATTATACTTGACCACGAAGGTATGTACTGACCCCAGAAAACAGTGATCTACGCAGAAGGGGCATCTATTTCACTCCACATCAACAATTTCTCTTCAGAACTTCATTATTTGCGTTTCTTTTTGCCTTTTTAGTTACTGTTTGTCATCGACAGAATTATTTTAGCAACATTTAACTCGTGATTTAGGTAGGTACCTAGTAACGAGTACGAGGTTAGGTACTAACCTACGGAGGGTCTGCGATTCACATAATATGTATAGAATAGTACATATATTATATTATATAGACGGGTTATCTATACAGAGAGCTGTGATCTGTACAAAATTAAACCGTTGTGCACGGATTTGCAGCGTTTTAAATATTGGTTGCTGAACCTGGTAACTAAGAAAAGTGGCCAGTACAAGCGTACGGCGGACATACAGAAATTTTTTATTACATTTTCGGATTCTACATACCTTGAAACGTAAACCATCAAATTTTGACGGCTGGGGGGGGGAGGGAGGGTTTTTTTTTTCCCATGCTCGATTCCAATGGTTCATTATTGAAAATAATAAACCAAAATGTCAAATCTATTTGGCAACAACTTCTGACTTATTTTTCCGCGTTTGTTTTCTATTTTTCTTGATTCTACACTATATCCTGAACTGAAAGACACTTGTATGTCAACAGCCCAAGGCCGCATAGGCTCGGCAGACAAATATTAAAATTTTAAATTTTGGGAACAAACATCTGACTCATAATGTATTTCCAAATTCAAACCACACAATTCAATCCAAATTCAATCCACAACGGCAAACGTTTGATTTCGAATGGCACTTGTTGGAATCATTGGGAAATGTGGCAACAGTACAAGTTCTCCTTTAAATCTTTCTATTAAAATTGTAGATTCGATGGTATTGTTCATCATATTTGTCAATGAAAGCCCGGTACCTTAGCAAAGTCTTGCTGGATTCATTGAGGAACCCTTTTGGTTTATTTGGGAGGGGGGGGGGGGGGGGGGAATGGGTGTAAAAATAGGGGTTTTACAGTGTTTGAGGTTTTGGTGAACATGAGATGCGTGGTACCGTTTTCCATGTTTTTCAGAGCACGAAGACCGAATATGAAGTTGATTCTGACCAAAGAGTTAAGAATTGAGGTTGTACCTAACGTTCAGCTCCCCGAATTCATTTTTTATGGGTCAGAAACCTGGGAAATTGTCTGAAATCACCATGAATTTGTATAATAACACAAAAATTAATATCAACAGGTGAATCAAGACAATTAGATGGCAGTATAATTGATCAAAGATAATTTTTGTTTTTAAAAAACGTGTTTTTGAGAAACTAGGTATAAATGAGCAGCTAACATTTCTGTAGGTAAGTCTAAAAGAATAATAAACCCATGCGACAAGGATTTTGCAGTGTTTCTATATTGAAATATTCAATTTACAATTTTAATTGGTTGAAAAGAAATTGCTGCATGAAACCGAGTTGGTTGTTCCGCGATATTATTTCGTTTCGAGAAAGATGGTTATTTTCGATTTGGTCGATAGGTATATACTTTAGCAACTTGAACAAAAATTTGGTTCGATGTATGTATCTTGGTCTGTGTCCGCAACCCTTGGCACGCGCATAATATCCTCAGTTCGAATCCGATTTTGGCAACATTTGCGGGCTGGGCTCCCCATCCGCTCGGATATGGGGAATCCTTATAGGAAAATAATAAACCGTTGTTTAATAATTTGCAGAGTTTTTACGTTTCTTCCTGCTAGGTAATTACAGTTTCCTAAATATGCGGTAGATTCGAAAATTCTATCTACAATTATTTGTTGTAATGCATGAAGCATAACTTGTAGTTTAAAAATAGTAGAACGAAAATTCCTACGCCTAGCTTGAAGAACGGTTCCTAAAAATGCCATCGAAATCGGGCGGTCAAAGAATGATAGAATACGACTTTATAACCGAATTTGTACTTACCTAGCTTCTACGAATACTTCTACAAATATGGAAAAAAAAGTCGTGGGTTTTTCAGAATTAATAGTTAACGCTTTATTAATAGGTAAGGCTTCTGTACTTGTCCTCAGACGGCAACATGAACAAACACAGGTTGATGAGAAATTGAGTACCTCGATTTTGCGTCTGCGCAAGCACAGTGGTCGTACTAATGATCCGAGCTATTTGAAATTCATATGGGACGATCTAGGAGCTACACCCACCCCACTATCACTGAATTTGAACAAAATCGGGCCGCCGCCGCCGGTAATGCCAAGCTTCGCGGATCAAAAAAGACCCTCATTGGAACCTACCAACCAAATTCCATTAATTTTGGTTTGTGGTAACAAAGAAGTGTCTGGTAAGGAGCGGCGTACAGCGGACGGACAGAAATTATTGTGTAATATATTTTCGGATTCTACGGGTCTTGAAACGAAACCGTCAAATTTTGAGGGGGCTAAACTTTTTTCTTTTCCCTCATGTTCGATGCCAAAGATGGACTTCGATGCCAAAGATGCCAAAGATGGATGAGAACTGTAAGATGGACCGTTCAGGTAAATCTTATAGATAGGTAAGCTAAAAACTGGAAAAATTCCTACAATTTTGAGCTTTTTGGCTGACAAAAGTTGTCCTAAACTAAAAAAACGATTATTCAAAATGAAAAGTGTTATATTATAGGTAACTAAAGTTGTAGAGCATCAAATTCATTGGGGACGACCTAGGAGCTACACCACCCCAACTGGCTACTAAATTTGAACAAAAGCGGACCGCCGCCGGTAACGCTGTGCTTCGCGGATCAGAATGACCCCAACTGAATACTACCAACCGAATAATTTCATTAATTTTGGTTTATGGTAACAGCGCAGCGTACTGCGGACGGACAGAAATTATTGTTTAATATATTTTTGGATTCTACATGTCTTGAAACGAAACCACCAAATTTTTAAGGGGGCTATCCCCCCACCGTTTGATGCCAAAGATGGACTTCAAAATATTTCATTGAAATATTAAAGAGTAGATCAATTATAATTTTAAATTGCAATTTTAATAAAAAAATATGGGTGCTTTGAACGCAGAATTTAATGATATACAACTTTATTTATATGATTGTTTCATTTGGAATACCCATTTTTAGTTACAGGCGTGTGAAACACACTTTTCAGTCAAAATGGAAAAATTTTCCGAGTTTAGACTGCCCATTCCAGCCAGACGGCTGAACCAAATTTGATGTTTAAGAAAATCATTCTAAGTAGAATTTAATGCTCTTTAATTTTTGTTCGAGTGAAATGTTCTGTATGAATCATAGTTTGGATGTTATAAGCCCAAAACTGCACATGTGCCAACATTTCACGGTTATTACAATGGGCTTTTAGTATGATGTACTGTAGGTACCTGTCAACAAGCATGCCACATTTCAAAATTTTAGGATTTTTGTCCCGTTGGTAACTTTTTTATTGTGTCTAATTTGACTGCGCTAAATGAGTTGATACTCCAAAGCACTCCTCTTCTGATAACCCCCCATGGTCCTACAGCCCACAGAGGGGCCCTGGCTGGTCGACCGATTCTCTGATAACAGTGTTGCCAAATCTCCGGAGGTCGCAATGATAGGTCTTCATCAATTTTATGATATACTGTGTATATTCTCGACTAGCACCAGCGCTGCGTTTGGAAAAATCGGGAACTATGGCCGTATAATTGTTATCCATCTTGCTATGTTTGTGGCACCCATGTGACAATTTTCAAATCAATATATCTGACTCCTCTTATCGATTTACCCCCTTCTGTGTATCGATAGTTATTGATAATTGATAGTTGCAGCACTTCCGAAGCGTTTCAATTTTTTTCTTCTATTAACCTCCAAACTACGTAGGGATTTCAAAGTGGCACCCTTATACGGATGCCTCATGCACACGGGTGCCACTTTAAATGCAACTTTTCTGTGTGTGGTAGCCACAATGATACCAGGATGTATATATATATATATATATATATTATATATATATATATATATATATATATATATATATATATATATGTGTGTCATTCCAGACGATAACTCTCGAAAGAATTGAGATAAAAAGTTCAAATTTGCACGAAAAATCTGTCTTGGCAATCGACAGGCTAAGTTCGAAGATGGGCAGAATCGGGTCACTCTAAGGGGGAGTTTTGGGGAGTTTTAGGGGGGGGGGGGGGGAAATTACCCATAAATTCCCAAAATGAAAAAGTCTGACAAGTGACACCTCATTTTAAAGGTTTTTGTACGCTGAACACGATGGTGAAATCAGAATTGCGATATCTCATTCCATTCTCAAACTGGAGCACTTTGAAGATGAAGGAACGTGGTTATTTCTTGAGATGTTCTTCCTGGTTCGTCTGCTCTAATCTGATAACGGAATGGGATATCGCAATTCTGACTTCACCATCGTGTTCAGCGTTGGAAAATCTACAAACCGAGGTGTTACTCGGCAAAAAATGGAACAAAAAATTTGTTACGTATCCAATAGGTACCTACTCTTCTGGTATTCAAAACATTTTTGATTTCCCCCTCCCCCTCCTTCCACCCCAAATTTTACTTTGCGTAAAACTACTCCTGTTTTAATTTTGTATGGTATCAAGTTGGGAAAACATTGGCCGAAAATAAATTTTCAGAAAATTTTAGGCGGAGGAAGATGCCGAAAACTTCGAAAATTCGCTCTTATAGCCATGCTGCATGACTGTGGTTTTTTTTTAGATGCCATGAACCAAAATTGATTAAATTTGGTTTGTAGGTCCCATTTGGGGTCTAGTTGGTCCGCGAAGCTCGGCGTTACTGTCAGTCACCTTTAAGGGGTGAAGAATAGGGGATGAATTTTCAGAACGCCGTAGCTCGGAGATGAAATTTTTAGAACGCCGTTGCTAACTTTCAATAAAGAGCTATGGTTTTTCTTTACGTTTTCAAATTGATCTCAAACTAAAGAATTTTTTGAGACCATCCGGAGCATTGCACGACCAACCGTTCGTTTGCACCGAAAAGCTCGTCAACATGATCGTGAATGAAACGGTATAAATCCGGCCCAGATATCATTGCTACGGAACACTTGATTATAATCACGGATGGCTGTATGAAGTCAAGTTGGCTGTCCTGTGATATTATTTCATTTGATGAATTTTGAATTTTGTTGATAGGTATTTTTGTAACTTGAACAAACGTTATGCTTCATGAATAACAACAAATAATAATTGATTATTGAACTATTGGATCCTGCGCATTTTTATGAAACTGTAATTCCCGGGCCGACTCCAGTATTCGATTTAGGGCTTTCCTGGGGAGAGCTGGAGCGTACGGGTACTACCACAGAAAACAGTGATCTGCACAGAAGGGGCATCTATACAGGTAAATAATAAACAGTTGTGTAATAATTTTCAGCGATTTTGTTGTGAAGCCGACCTCCTACAAGGCAGCAAACTTTAAAACCGGATTCAGCGCCCCCAAGACTCCTGACTCCCCAGGACTCCCGAAAACTCCCAGGACTCCGAAAGACACGACCATCACTGCTACAGGTTCCACAACAACAATTGCGACCACCTGGCTATTTGGGAACAGTGGGCATTTTTAGAGCCCACTCCTATGTATTAAAACGTGCAACAAAATTATAAAATTAGAATTGGTTTATGAACGAAGTTAAATAACTTGGTAAAGGACAGATCGAAGAGCCAGCAGAAAACTAGCTCAAGGGATCAACAAAACTGAAAATGGACCAAACCCTTCTCCCAAGGTACGGCTGAGAAAAAACTTTTGCAATTTTGTTACGGGAAACCCACCATTTGACTGCACTACATACAGATTCATAAGAGGAAAGACCACCATTACGGAGAACCAAGTGATGAAGGAAATTGAAGTGAGAAATAATTGAATAAGATCGAAGAATTAGATAATGAAATGAGAAATAAACATTTGGTGTAGTTCAGATCATGGATTACTGGTCTGGGCATTAGAATAACATTATTATATAAGAACAGAAGAAGATAGCACATTATGCAGGTTACACCTAGTCAAAATAAGAGTTTTTGTATGAAGTCACACAGATAATAATACATATAATAGAGCGCATGCGGAAGTTACAATCCGATTTCGTTTAAATTTATAGGGGAACAATCCGTACCTAACTGCCATCTAAATTTCAGCTCACCACGATGATTTTTTCAGAGTAGTTATGCGCGTGCGCAGACGAAAGTTACTGTCCGATTTTGATGAAACTGATGATACCATCTAGGAGTCACACGTACCTTCCCTTGAAAAAAAGATATTGGTGAAAAGCGGCGAACCTTTATCCTAATCCTGATATAGTCCAGTCAAATGGTGGTTTTTACGTAACAAAATTGAGGTAGTAGGTTTTTTAACTGATTATTATGTTTTTTGGGTTGCTGAATCCGAATTTCAAGTTTTCTGCCTCCTAGCTGGTCGGCGTCAGGTCGAAAAACGCCAAAAACCTCGAAAGTTCGGACGAAATCGGGGGGATGGAAGCTATGTTGCTAGAGACTTTGAATGCAGATGTCACGAAAGATCACGAAAAAATAACTTTGGATGGACTACGCTAAAAGCAGTACGTGACATCTGCATTCAAAGTCTCGAGCAACATAGCTTCCATCCCCCCCACTGCTGCTGCAGCCCACCAGCATAGCTTGCGGGTGTATTTCCAAGTGCAGCAGTGGCTTGAAAACAGTCTGGATCCAGAGCTGTGGGGATGGAAGGCAAGCAAAAACGGCTTGCTCCCAGTAACAACCCTAAAACCCCCAGCTCCTGACAAATTGATGCAGTCGATATCCTGCAAGTGCCGCACTCACTGTGGTGGGCATTGAGGCTGTAGGCGTGCAGGCCTGTTCTGCACCCGACTCTGCATCAACTTGTAATCAAAATTATCACCCTCGAAAAGGCTTCCCGCGAATTTGACTCGGGCGGTCTCTCCCCCTCGCCACGGGCGGTTGGACCGTAAGGAGTCAGGTCCTTCTGCGCCTCTCCTACGCGCAACGAAGGGGGGAGGTTATAAATACCCCCGCTCCCCACTCCAGCGACACAGTTCACCGAGATCTTACCCGAGACCAGACCTGCGATTTATAATAGTGAAGTTGTTTGATTAGTTCCAAGAGATTGAGTAGTGAGATAGTTGTGTCGAGAGAAGTAGTAGAAGTGGTTAGAGAAGAGTTAAATTCATTCCCTCCCTTACGATTGACCCCCTTTGGAAGAAGACGAGCGGACCAGGCGAGGAAACGGCTTCAATCGGGATCTTACTTATAACAGTCGAGCAAGAGAGAGGAGGCATACGAACCCAACCAGAAGAAGACCTGCTGCCAAGTATCACAGCCCGGAGCTCCAGAAAACCATCCCTGGACCAGAAGCCCGGAAGGACCATCCCTGGACCACTTGGACCACCGTTCCAGCGGAGGTAGGCAACATCACCTTTTCTTACTTGTCTTTATCTAAGCGATACCATTCGCGTAATAGCGCCCTTCAGGCTTTGTGCATCACACATCCAATCCGAGAGTCACGAAGGGTTTATACCCGTTTGTTCCAGAACTCTCTCTCTACATCTTGACCCCAAGAACGTCCCGTATCCCTCGTACCATCGAACGCCCGAATCCAACATTGAACCCACGACTCTGGTGCCACATTTCACAACATTGCGTTACAAATTATCTGACATACTTACCTTAATAGTTTCTCTCCCCATTCTTGTAATCTCCGTAATTCGCGTTCATTCAATTTCATCACGTAATTCCTGTCATTTCTTTTGCGCCTTCGCGACCCCCACTTCATGTTATTCTAGTTCGTACAATAAATTCAGTTACCTTATGTATTGAGATTCTTTCACCTCCTTTTGCGACCAGTAGAGCCATCTTTCGAACTGCCTTCAGCCTTCCAAATTACTAGTTTTACCATTAGGAATTTACAGCCGTACCATAACCTGTACCCGGAGTCAGAACCTGTGCAACGCTGACTACGGGGCCGCTGCCAACCTACGAAACTTCAGGTAATCTACTTGTAGACTTTTCCCTGTCAAATTTCAGCCTTAACTCGCCATCCATCCTTGACCTATCAATAAGTAGGTTTTCAGACAGGATAGTTCAACAAGTAGCGATTACAAACTGTACCAATGCATGCACAAATGTGGACATAACAGCTGACCTCGAAGATGAAGAAGCAGAAGAAGACGACACTTCGTTCGTAGGTCAAGCCATCCGAAATTTGCAAGGTACCATTAAAATTCACCTGCGTTCAATTCGAATTTCATACATTTACGCACTGATGTGGTTCATGGGCCATGTCTCCTTATAGACAAATAACTCAATGTTTATATTTTCAGTTGAAGAGCTACCATCACGGCCTGACAATATATACAAACCGACAGCTGACGAGCCTGTGCCTGGGCCGTCGTCCTCATAATATATCCCTGTGCCAGGTTCTTCCACAGCAATGCGACAGAGGTTTTGTGAACAATTGCCATGAACACCAGGTATTTTCTATACATTTCCTATACATTTTCCATACCTGATATTCTTATAATAATTTCCTTTTCCAGTTGACGAATGGAACCTCCCAAAACTATTACTCATACCTCGTCGGAACCTCATGTTTTTTTAAATATATATATGTACAAAAATATTATGTAGGTGTACAATTTTTTAGAATTGTTACACTATTATAGATAAGTTATAGCGCAGTAGTAAGTAAATACATTTTTAAGAACAGGCAGAGTTGTATTTGTTGAAACCCTTCATATTGGTCACATGAGCGTTTGGAGAAAAAATTGAAAAATTGTTGCTATATGTATATAGGTTGGTCCAAATTTAAAATTTAGGTGCTCGCTGAACGCAGAATTTAATGCTCTACAACTTTTTTTCTATGAGTTTTTCATATCGAATGAGTATTCACGAATCACAGACGTCTAAAATTCATGTTATTGCAGTTTTCACTAAAGTTCGGAAAAATTGGCTTTTTTTGATCGTCGATTGCGGCCTTATAAATTGGTCGACAATGAAACTTGGGGATATCATTCGACGCAGAATTTTATGCTCTTCAGCTTTGATTAGAGTGGCTATTTACGTAAGATCCTTCGTTCCCAAGATATAAGCGAAAAACCGAGACAACGTCCGAAATTTCGAGGTTTTTGGCGTTTTTCGACCTGACGCCGACCAGCTAGGAGGCAGAAAACTTGAAATTCGGATTCAGCAACCCAAAAAACATAATAATCAGTTAAAAAACCTACTACCTCAATTTTGTTATGTAAACGTCACTTCTGAACACCATTTGACTGGACTAATATAAAACATCCATGCTGGATTAAAAATTCACAACTCAAGTGCCATGGTAGGTGCTGGACGATGCGCATTAGGTTATTTATTTATAGTAGAAACCCAGCCTGTAATGCGGACGTTCACATAGTGAAAATGGTAGATCTATGCAGATGTCCCGCCTATATCGGTCCGGTGATTAGCCACGAATAGTCAGGTCTTTTCATTGGCCTGTTTTAACCTTGGATCAAAATCACCCTGGGAAATGTGAAGCTGGTTCCTGCACTACAAGTTCCCTATTGTTCTATCGCAAGCTCCCTGCAGCTAACTGCTTCCATTACTTATTTGTCCCCAGAAATGGAAATTTTCGATGCCCGAATGTACTCTTATCCATCACATTAACCACTACACTATTTAGCGTGTATCAGATGAAAATCGGAACGAAACCGTCGAAAATGACAAGATCGAGTGAAACAGTTCTGCGCCCAGGAAACAAAGCACACTAAGCCAACCTATAAGGTTTGGAAATCTGTTCTCACCCGACATCGTGCTATGCCGCCAAACGAGGTTCGTTAGTAATAATAAATTGTCATCTGCATTTTGCAGGTTATCTTCAATTATAAATGAACAACCGAAACCCAATTACATTAGTCTTTCGCAACTTTCTCTTTCACGGATGAACTATGAACCAACCAACAATTCCGTTCAATACCTAAAACAATCCCAGTGATTTTTCAAAGATTAAAAAAATAACAAACCAGAGGAAAACATTTTGCTGAAATTTTGAGGTTTCTAATTTTTATAATTTTTATTATGACACGACTATGATATTAGATAGGTTTACATGCACGCGTAGGAGCACCCACTCTAGTCAAATACCATCAAGGGTCACATTCTTAATGTGCACTCAAGTGGCGTGCAGGCGGCTGACCAGACGGTTCAATTAAACCCAAAAAGGGACAAAAGGCATCGGAGAGACGTTGTGGAATAAGATTCAAAACGGGCTAGTTGGTAAAGAACGGGACAACGCATAGGTACGTCTCGACAGTCACTAGAACCCCCCAAATACTACTCTGCTGTAAAAATTTGCCAGCCAAAAAAACCTCCTCAGCCGCTAATTTTTATTTTTCAACTTTCTTGAATTTTGTTTCCAACTCTTTTTTAAAAAGCGCTGCAAAAAAATATAATACGCAAAAGTTACAGCGGTCCGAACTTTGTCGTCAATTAGGTTCTTTAACGATAATCTGCAGCGTTTTCAAACAGTTATAACTCGGCTCAACTGAACCGATTGGGTTCAGATTTTGAAAACTTCCTCTGGGAGACCCAGGGAACAAGTGTGCCACATTTCAGCTGTTGAAACCCTCACTAGCCTAGGTACTCCCAGAAACACCCCGCCCTAATGGGGGAAATGAGGAGGGAGGGGGGAATGCACATCACTGACACATAACGAATGAATGTGTGTTCAAAATTTCAGCTCGATCCGTTACATGTGAGGACGCAGCCCTGTCAAGGAATAACAACGAGAGCGACAACTAGAATGAAAATATCGATTTTCGAACTTCCATGCCTCCGGCACCTGAAGGCCCCGAGGGCTGAAATTCGGTACACGTCCTCAGGGGCCCCTCGAGAATCGGTGTACGGGAGACCCCCAGCGGGCCGAGTTACTGGGGGGTTTGGGGTAAAAACCCTCCTTGTTCCATCGTATAAACAGTGTTCTTTGTCATTTCGGAAGTTCTCGGTTTTTTCGGCAGGCGGGACGTTCACGCGCCCCTAGGTTAGCCTGGAACGTGGAAATAGGCACATTTTATTTACGTCATTTGGAGAAGAGTATAAACCTGGATGTGAGAGAGCAGACTTCCCACGTATGACACTGAACATATTTATGTCCATCATGAGACGTTGAAAAACGGTGCCAGCGGAGAGAAATACGCAAATCCTGAAGGAGTTTATTCGAAGGGGCAGTCAAGATTAACGTCAAGGCGAAAAAGTAAAAGAAGAAGGATTCAACAACATCAAAACACCCCGCAGTAGAGTAACGCATACATTACATGGACGTCCCTTATGGTGGTATATAGATCACTCTCACTCACTGCAGATCGTCTGGAAGTATATATGAGTAAATTATGACGATGAATCCATTGTGCAATCCTAATTTCGTGACTGGTGAAGCGATATGAACAGCTTACGTACATGTTTTAATACCAATATTAGAGTAGGTGATGTTACCATCATAACAATACCCCAAGAATATTGTGAATAAATTGATTTATTGATCTAAGATTAGGTTGCTACCTACCTATTGTTTCTTATATACCTATCTCGTGTGGCAGCTTCAGAAGTTGAGAATACGGGCAGCGAGCACAAGATTTGCAGGAAATCCCGCTCCCCCCCCCCCCCCCCATTATAGAAATAAATTTCGAAATTCCGGCGGCGTAGGGCACAACTAGACTGAATCATGCGTCGAGGGGGGAAAAAATTAAGAAAACAAAAACAACCAAAAAAACGTAATTTGGTTGAAAATTAAGCCCTGGGCAGCGCACACGAGATTTTGTCAAAAACCCTCGTTTTTTCCGGTATTGGCACCCCCCCCCCCCCCCCCCCAACTAGAAATAAATTTCGGAATTCCTGTGATGTAAGGCAAAACCAGACAGTTTTCTGCATCGAACGAAAAAAGAAACGCGCAAATCGGTTAGAAATTGCGGCGCACACAAAATTTTGTCACACAAACACCTACGGTTTTTTGCAAGGATTTGGATTCAGGATGGTCTGAAACGGATTTGAAATTTGAATGTGGTTTTTTTCATTCTCAGCTGAGTTTTTTCCTCTTCTGGCCAGATCAAATACATACGGACGTATCTTACTAGAGGGACATCCTAAAAACGAGGACTGCATTAATAACGTTGTGTCCTTGACTGCATTAATAACGTAATAACGTTGTGTCCTTGTTTGATTTTTCAAAGTAGTATCATTTTGGTACAACCTGGTTATTGGCCCAGTCCCCTTAAACATGTGAACATTCTGAACGAAAATAGACGACTAAAGGAATAATCTACTAAGTAAATACGAGGC
This sequence comes from Leptopterna dolabrata, assembly GCA_954871275.1. Classification (NCBI taxonomy): domain Eukaryota; kingdom Metazoa; phylum Arthropoda; class Insecta; order Hemiptera; family Miridae; genus Leptopterna; species Leptopterna dolabrata. The sequence goes on along the minus strand of OX940975.1, from coordinate 26,365,407 downwards.
AATCGAAGTTGTGAAAAGCTGTTGGTGACGGAGAAGAGTGAGGGAAGGCCGTGCCAAACACATCCATTGCTACCATTTATCAGCTCTGTGACAAACAATGTGATAGGAGTGATGCCAAGCGATTCTCTCGACAAGAATAACGTTTCGAGCTGAATCGGCCTGGCCTCAAGGTCACGGCCAAGTTCACTGGGGTATCCGACTCCTGGATTGAGTTTACACTTGCAGATTCGAGCTCCTATGGTTACCAAGGGAGTTATCTGATCGACAGGCTGGATAAGACATCACAGCACTGGGGATCATGAATTAAAGAGATTTTTCGTTTGGAATCGGATTTGCCAAATCAGACTTGGAAGTCTGTTGAGATGTTTTAGTGATTCTTCACTACGAAAGAAGAGAAAAAAGAATAATCTTCCAAGTGTCGATAATATGATCGAGTAGACAATTTAATCGTATGATAAAAATCAATTCAGTGCACAATAAAAATCAATTCAGTTGTGTTAATAGAATATTGATATAAATAAAATAATAAAACATAAAATTCAGTGCAGGTAAGGGTGGATTCATTAGATCTATAAATTTGATCGGTTGTTATGCATAACGTGCAGTTGGAAAAAAGCAGAACGAAAATGTCTCCGCATAATTCGTTTGAATAAAAGTTCCTCAAAATTTAAGCAAAATTGGGCCATTAATTTGTGAGAAACAGAGCACCTCGAATTCGCGTTTGTGCACATCAGCAATCAATGATCCAATCGTTATGAAATTCATAGGGGACCATCTACCGCCCAACCCGCATGATGCAAAGAAAAAAAAAACCACAGTCATGCAGCATGGCTATAAGAGCGAATTTTCGAAGTTTTCGGCATCTTCCTCCTCCGCCTAAAATTTTCTGAAAATTAATTTTCGGCCAATGTTTTCCCAACTTGATACCATACAAAATTAAAACAGGAGTAGTTTTACGCAAAGTAAAATTTGGGGTGGAAGGAGGGGGAGGGGGAAATCAAAAATGTTTTGAATACCAGAAGAGTAGGTATTGGGTACATAACAAATTTTTTGTTCCATTTTTTGCCGAGTAACACCTCGGTTTGTAGATTTTCCAACGCTGAACACGATGGTGAAGTCAGAAATGCGATATCCCATTCCCTTATCAGATTAGAGCAGACGAACCAGGAAGAACATCTCAAGAAATAACCACGTTCCTTCATCTTCAAAGTGCTCCAGTTTGAGAATGGAATGAGATATCGCAATTCTGATTTCACCATCGTGTTCAGCGTACAAAAACCTTTAAAATGAGGTGTCACTTGTCAGACTTTTTCATTTTGGGAATTTATGGGTAATTTCCCCCCCCCCCCTAAAACTCCCCAAAACTCCCCCTTAGGGTGACCCGATTCTGCTCATCTTCGAACTTAGCCTGTCGATTGCCAAGACAGATTTTTCGTGCAAATTTGAACTTTTTATCTCGATTCTTTCGAGAGTTATCGTCTGGAATGACACATACATATATAAATATATAAATATATAAATATATATATAAATATATAAATATATATAATTTTTGGTGTCTTTCGGCAGGGAATTCAGGATGGTCTGAAACGGATTTTGGTATAAAAATCTTTCGGAAATTCGAGTTTTAAAAATTTTGGACCGAGAACAATAGCTTCCTTTTCTTCGAAAATTCGCTAACAATTCGAGTAGGCAGTATAGCTTCATCACTTCAATCACATGAACGTATAAGAATAGTTGGGTAGGTTCGTTTTGATACGGGACCACCTGCGATTCAACCCGCGTGTACCCCCAAAACTGCAGCTCTGTACGACTATTTTTGCCTAGTTAGAAGCGTTACAAAGAAATGGTCAACATTTCATGTATTTCATGTGCGCATGCGCAGACGAAAGTTACATTAAGATTTCAATTAAATTCATTTGGAACGATCAAAATATTATTCCTGATCGACCCTCCAAGTTTGAACTCATTTCAACGATATTTAGGGTACATAGTTATGGGCGTTCCAAGTATTTCACGTTTGCGCATACGCAGACGAAAGTTACGGTACTTTTTCAATGATTTTGGTGGGGGGACCATCTGTGACCTAACCCGCACCTACCCTCCAAATTTCAACCCATTTTCGACCATTATTTCGGGTAGTTATGGGCGTTACAAGGAATTACAACAGACAAGACAGACGGACACAAAATGGAAGTGGAAATTTTCATTTTGCAGGACACCATTTTTTTCACTCAATCACGATCCAAGGCTTCCCTACCTTTGGTAGTGAGGAAGCAAAAGAAGAAAAACGGAGTTATTGAAAGGTTGTCTATTTCCATTAATACACGAAAAATACACTGAAAAATATGCATGGTACCTTCAAACCAGCAAAATCAGATTCGAACTGAGGAAGTTATGCGACTGGCAAGGATTTGCGGATAAACAGACGGACAGACACCAAACCAAATTTGTTCAGAAAGCTCTAAAACGTAAAATCCGAGTGGAAATTTTGAATTTGGGACAAAAAAATCCTCACAAAAGTGAATACAAAGCTTCCGTTACCTTGGTAGACTCGGAAGCAAAAAACGCTGCAAATTATTACACAACGATTTATTATTTACCTATAGATGCCTCAGCTGCAGAGGTCTGCCCCGGTAAGTCCAAAACGTAGCCGGCCGGGGAAAGGTGATTCAAGAAATCTAGGTGGTTACGTGATCTGTCACACACTAATTTGCAACCATCGTGATTCCAATGAAAAGGCACTTACATGTTATTTGCCTAATATAATGTAAAGTGGTTCACAGACAATCTCATGTAAGAGTAATCAAAATCCCATTGTAACGTACTCTAATCAAAGTCACAATCTCACTGTAAATTGCGTTCCACGGATGTAGGAACGTGAAGTTCCCGAAACATTCGTTACTCCATCAAAGAGCCGATTTTGATTAATGAAGTTTTCAGAGACCAAGAAACTCAAATTGACGGTCCTATGAATCTCACTGCGATCAAAGCAATAGCAGTGCATCGCCAAAAATTTACTGACGCCCCTTATGTATCCGGTTCTATTCAATTATGATTCCCAAGCTAAAAACTAGCACCACCCACTTACCACTACCCTTCAATATGCACAACCTAATTTTAAAAATCTACCAACACTTTTCCAACTATGGTCCATAGAATACAGAACGCGGTCAGAGATTCTACACTTGAAACAGACAAGTGGTTGCAGGCTGGTCTTTGTATTGGCTCGGTTACTATATATATATATATAGTATAGTACTATATCACAGTAACTCTACGACTGGCACAATTTTGGTGTTGTTGCAACCTAAAATCCTAAAGGATCACCAACTGTACTTGGCGAACACCTCGTCCGATTTCGTCCATGTTGTTGAGTAGTTGGGGGGGGGGGGGGGGGGGGGGGGTTACAAAAACACCGGTTTATGTACCTACATTGTAGTCCATGGGTAATATTAATGAATCTTGGATACATAACAAATAAATAAGAGACGAATCCATTACAAGTTTGAGGAAGCTGATTGTTTGATCCAATGCTGCATGATCCAGACTGAGATTCTGAATCCCGTACAATTACCTATATCCACGAAAGAAACTTAAGCAGGTACTTGAACTAATTCTTCAACGAAAAGGTAACCAGTTACAGTTAAGACTGAACTGAGGTTTGCTTAATCCAGATCTGTCAACAACAATGGATTGACTAGCTCTCGGGAGTATTTCAAACCTATAAGCAACTGTATCGACAGGTGCTGAAAAACTGATAGGCATATAAATATAATGGTTAAAAAATAGGGCGATTAGTCGTTCCAGGCGACGGGGTTTCACCGTTATCTTGGCTCGTCATTTTCTAATTGTCCTGTTCGTGGAAAAATCCTAGTAAACAAGGGGATCCATCTACAGACAGTGGGCTACTTCCACAGAGGATGAAACAGTTCCTGATCCGTAAGTAGGTACCCGCCAACAAAAAACTCCTCAGCCGCAAAAAGGATTTAACAATACAAAACGAAGTGATGTGCCCCCCCCCCCCCCCCCCCTCTCCACAAACAACCCTGTTGTAAAAATTCACAGGCCAACAAAACCTCCTCAGCGGCAAAAACGATTGATAACCGTTGTACTGTTCCTACCCCCACAAACCTAGAAATTTCTTTCAGCGCTGTTTGGCGGGGGCTTTTTCACTTCCGGGGCCCAGTGCATCGCCACTTTACTAATCAACACAGTTCCTGCATCCACTGGTTGATCACAACATGGCGAAGACCGTGCTTCAATGTGTTTCGTGCCAAAGACATAGATGTACATAGTAAAACGATGAGCACAAATGGCACAGTTGTGGACTCATTTTGTTACTTAGCTCAAGATGGCGTGAAGTAGAAGTTTGGTCATTCAAACCGAAATACAAAGGTTTGGTCATTCAAACCTTACCGGAGCTACTCCTACAATGAGCAAAACTTGGATAGATTTAGAAAAACCATCAAATTTTGAGGGGGGTAAGAATTTTTTTTCTTGCTCGATTCCAATGGTTCATTATTGAAAATAATAAACCAAAAGTTAGCGACAAGAAAAATATTCAGCTTCAAACTATGAATCTGGTTGCTGAGTTGTCTTACTGAGTTGTACTAGCTCAAAAACATCTATTTTATTTAAGAAGACAGGGTTGGGTAAAACTGAAGTAAGTAATTCAAGTTTAGTAGTCCTGGCCTGTAGTTCTAGTCTTTATAACGCTCACTTACAAAACTTCGCTGTCGTCGCTCAGAAAGTGGGAAACATTTCATTTTTCCGACTAGATATAAAACATGAAAGCGAGTTGATGGCGGTCTGAGGCAAAGTGGGAAGGGAACGGCGGCGGGCAAGTGGCCTTGAGGACAGCGATCTTCCACAAGGAGCCTCCGTTGCATCTTTTGCTGTACCTACCACAGTATTCTCCTTCCAAATATTGAATGCTCCAACGACACACCAACGTGTAACCCAACGAACGAATGTGAAATGCGATATCCAAGTATTGTAGACGAGTAAAAAGTTTTTCCAAAGAACACAGACAGCAGCCAACGGCTAAGCGGAAGATAAATAATAATTAATAACATATTTTTCAAGGAAAATTCAATGAGGAGTACACATGACTTCTGTTTATTTCTCTTCTATTTTTTAATGGAAGTCGGTAGGGGAGTGCGGCTGGTCTCAAAATTCTTGGAATGAAATCTAATCTCATTCAAAAATATAAACAGAAGTCAGGGGTACTCCTCATTAATGAACCTACTCGACATTAAATTTCCATGTTTTATAATTTTCAATGAAATTGGGCAACAACAGAGTGTATTATTATTGAAATCTTCCAAATAGTAATTTTTCGGTGAAGCTTTACATGAACCACATTCGAATGTCAACCAGGAATTTCCGAGTACAAATCTCCTTTTCCCTTCAACAGTTGAGAGGCCTTTTTTGTGTTATCTACTATAACCAACTTCGGTATAAAGGAACCTTCTGTACCTAACGGAAAATATTTGCTAAATAATTGTTCGGCAACTTTTGTAAACTGTTACTTTTCTTCGTAAAAATGGACATGCGGTCGACTCTCGATAATTCGAAACTCAAGGGACCTTGAGAAAAAAAAATCGGTCAATTGAATAGTTCGATTGAGCAGAGCAAGAATTCTGAAAAACACGTTTTGCTGAATGAATAAAAAATACATGAGGTACTTAATTTTATGTATGTCCGCATTATGCAGGTATTGCACTTTCAGACTAGTTTGAGGTAGGTTAATTTAAAGAAAGAATTAATGCAGACAAGATAACTACTTGTAATCTAACTACATCCATACATAGATGATTATGTTGTACGATACTTAGGTAGGTACATAGGTGCTTTCTTTAAATTTGCAATTTCTTCTTCATTCTTGCATTGTCAATTTTTGCCATTAGTAAAAAAGCCCGAGAAAATGTCATCACCTACACCAGTGGTTGGTTGAAAAAAACATGGAATTATCTACCGAGAGCTAGAGCCGCCTCCGCCTGACTTCAAATTGCAGCGTGTTCGCGGGTGGCGTATCGTCAGTATTACGTACTTCGATTTACCACGTGTACCAAAACACATTAGATTTTGATTCATTAGATTCTCAAGGGCCCGAGGTATTTGTTCGAATAACCAAGGAATTAAAATTATCGAGAGTCGAATACCTATGTAAACCTAAGAGTTTTTATTATCACATAATTATTCCAATACATGTCTAAGTAACATCAAACTCAATCGTGATATAAAATCCATTGAAGTAACACCAACATACTACACCCACTACAAATTGAAGAAGTTTTTCCGTTGTTTTGCATATTTACTATGGAGTAGCAATACGTGTAGGTATCAAAATTGGAAAGTGAAAATGTGAAACCACGCTGACTTTAATATTTTTGAACTTCACTGGAATCGGAACGCAGCCCAATTACATTCTTAAATGTCACAAAAAAAAAAAGAAAAACGAGGCAAATTATTACACAAAGGTTTATTATTTACCTGTATAGATGCCCCTTCTGTGCAGATCACTGTTTTCTGTGGTCAATACCCTCGAGCCCCCCACCCCCCGGAAAGCCCTAAATCGGGTACTGGAGCCGACCCCGGAATTAAAGTTTCCTACAAATTCGCGGGATTCAATCATTCATTAATTAATTGTTTTGTAGTTATCCATGAAGCATACCTACTGCAAATAAACCGTTATCATTTACCTGTATAGGTGCCCCTTCTATGTATATAGTATAATGAACAGTTGTGCAACAATTTACCTTTGAGTAATAATTTACCGTTGTGTAATAATTTGCCCATCAATAATACTTCAAAGATTGTCCAAGTTGCAAAAGTACCTACCAACAAACTCCAGCCCCTTCTACGTAGATGGTATAATGAAAAGTCGTGTAATGATTTACTGTTGAGTTATAATTTACCATTGTGTTATAATTTACACACCAATAATACTTCAACGTTTGTTCAAGTATCACTATCTCCAACCACCTATCAACAAACTCCAAAAGAGCCATCATTTTTCAAATGAAATAATATCACAGAACAACCAACTCGGCTTCATACTCCGTGAATATAATCAGGAGCTTCCTAGCAATGATGATCTCGAGCCAATTCCCGATTGTTAGCGCGTCCCTAGTGATGATATTTGGGCTGAATGTATACAATTTCATCACCCACTGTTGAAAATGCCTGTCGGTGCAAACTTCTGGGCCTTACTGTGAACGAACGGCTGGACGTAGTACAATGCTCCGGGTGGTCTTAAAAAACTCCCAAGTTCGAGAACTATTTAAAACCGTAAAACAAATTAGAGATAACGGCGTCCTGGAGATTTCAACCCCTATTTTTCACCCCTTATGGACAACTGACAGTAACGCCGAGCTTCGAGGACCAACTAGACTCCAAACGTGACCTACACACCAAATTTCGTTAATTTTGGTTCATGGTAACCATGAAAAGTGTGAAGTACGGCGTACAGCGGACGGACAGAAATTTTTGGTTTATTATTTCCAATAATGAACCTTTGGAATCGAGCATGAAAAAAAAATTTGTACCCCCCCCCCCCCCCCCCCCTCAAAATTTGATGGTTTCCGTTTCAAGGTACGTAGAATCCGAAGAAAACTACGGACGGTGCCTGTAGGCTTATCTGATCTGTCCCTACGTGCTTGTAACATCCTTATAACGCGATAGAATGGTGGTGGGTTGAAATTTGGAAGATACGGGGGGTTAGGGCCTCCTAAATGGTTCCATACGAATTTAATTAGGTAAATCAAAACTAGGATCAAAACTTCGTCAGCGCATATGCAAATTTGAAATCGTCGGAACGTCCATTACTTACCATCCGAAAGAATGGTTATGATATGCTGGAATTAGGAGTGTGATTCAGATCCTAGATGATCCCATATGAATTTCTTAGCAACCGTAACTTTCGTCCAGCTCAGGGTTTGAACCGAAGGAAAACCTCATCATGAGCAAGAATCAAAAATGATACCTAACACTAGCCCAATTTTCAAATCACGGATTTTTTTCTAAATTTAATATAATAGGTTCTTCTAATATATAATTAAATATATATATTAAATTAAACATATAGTTATTATTAATATAATTATTACTCATATAATTTCTAATATTTCACATAAAACAGGTAATTTTACTTGAAAATAGGAAATTCATGAATTCGTCATTGTCAGTTCCCAAACTACAACAAATTAATATAGTTTTCTAAGGATGGAGGGGAGGTTGCAATCGGGTTTTCATTAGAATCTAATGAACCAGTAGGTACCTATTAATTTTTCTAAATTTTATTCCATCCCACGATGGAATTAAATAAAACCGCTTAACTCTTCTTTTATTCTGTCAAAACTGTTCACGATGTATGCAAAAATATAATCTCCCTTCCCAGATTGCTAATTCTTCTTTACGTAACCTCTTCTTTAGAAATGCTGTATTATTTACATCCGTTAGAAACTTTGGAACACCTCCAGTCATTGAGAACCTGGTTAATAACGTTAGTACAGTAGAAGATCGATCATCCTCAGACATCATTTCAAGTTATCTTCAAGAAGTCGTGGGAACTTCTCATTAGCTAACTCAGACAACTGAATAACGAGACTTGATTGCGCACAAATCTTAGGATTTGGGATGACCAGAGGAAGACATTGTTTTAAGTTAGCTTCAATCAATACTAAATAGGTTCCCTTCCTTGTTTACAAATGTACATGAAAAAGACATCGAGAAGTAATACGGTTGACACATTTTACAACCTGCGTTTTTAGAATTTACGGTTCGGGAGAGGAAGGCCACAAGTAAACGCATAATTTATTGTAATAACTATCGATGGTGATAGCTGTACCTCGTCCCCAGTGGCTCTGCTGGATGAGGGCAGATACAGACATCATCGGCTTTTCCTTCTTGAGCATACCGACACTCGGCGACCACACAAGGGCCATTCACGCACACCGACTGCCTCTTGCCGGCTGTCTTCCCTTCTCCCCTGAGTCACGATGTCGCCCCCACTACGGGCGGGAGACCCTGAGTGGCCCCTCCGCCAGCTAGGCCCCAGGATCAGAATCGCCAAGCAACAACAACTCATAGGTAATATCGATGAATTCCTCAATCCATAAGACAGATACTCCGCACACCTATATTCCACGACTATCTTGACCTGAACATCTTCCTATGTCCTGGAGGAGGAGAAACGCTCTTATGTATACTTACGCAAAGAATATTATATAGGATAACCTTGCATGGAAAACTGGGGGACGTACTGGGTGGTCCTTCATTCAGAAGACCCAGTGAGAATCGTAAATCGCTACGAGACAAGAGCGTACAAATAAATCCACAATTATACATAATATGTATCTGAAAACCGCAGAAATATCTTAATGTGTAAACAAATCGTTGTGAAACCTAGATAACACTGTGGCCATACGCAGATGAAATCAGATCAGGAACTTCGCTTTCATCTTACAAAAAAAGAAGAAAAAACGCATCAAAATTGAAGTAACTGTTCAGGCCTGTAACACACTTGGTTGCTATATATTGTAAAATAATAACATTAGCGACCTCACCTACTAATAAGATATGCCCCAGAGTCACCACACGACAAAATGTCTACGTGCAGCGTAAAGTGGCAAAAGAAAGCGCTAGCGCAGTAAACTCATAGGAAACTAAAAAGAAAACAATAATGGGCGAATTACCGAAAACATCCAGGGTTAAAAGCTGATACATTTATTGTCTTAGTCAATATGCGGAAAATAGCTGACACCAAAAATATCACAACATTTCTCAGGAACCTTGTATCCCGATAACATTAGTCCACGGTGTTGATCAACTAAGTTTCAAACAATCCATATTACTATTATTACTTTTTAGAACTATTTCGATTGCGTTAGAGCAGTGAAATGAAACAATAATTGACAACTGTGCTAAATCTTTGTTTCAGGTTGATGAACCAAAGCACTTTCCTTAATATCGACTGGAACTTCGGAGATTTTGGTGAAGTTGGTGTTTCGGGCAAGCGCCCGCCCCATACTACGGAGCCGTACTTCGATTTCACACATCAAAGCCGATCTGTAGGCTTCGTACCGCATGACGATTTCTTCCAACTGATGTTTGTACAGCCTGGTTAGCATAGCATTGAAACATTCCAGTTCGGGAAGCCTGAATAACTCCCACTTTAGTTTGTGATCTAGTACTTGAGATGCTCTGGAGTACACCTCCAACCAGTGGGGGATTTCTTGGTTCAAGTATGGATTGGCAGGGACCAGGGCGCTGTGGGGGTGGAAATGGGTATGTCTGGGAGGCCCAGGCGGTGCGTGTGTAAGCTCCATCTGCACTTGAGGTTGGTAAATGTATTGAGAACAGGGGTGTTCGTATTGAGCTGCTCTAGTGATGTGATTGACGTAGTAGGTGCCGAACTCTGGACTGTCGATCCTCTCCCAACCCGTGGGGAGGCCTTCTTTCTCCAAGGGATGACTCCAATGAGTGGTCTTTGTATTATGATCGATGTAATATTTGCGTCCTCTTAGGGTGAAATCCACTGACCACCCAGGCGGAAGCATCAAGTCCATCTCTTGCGCCTGAGTCACATTGGGCTGGGAATGGCCGGACGGTGGAAGCCATTCAACAATATGATCTCGGTATACGACCTGGGGATGATACGCAGTGATTGAGTCGTAAGTCCTGGGCTGGTCGTAGCGAACTCCCTGACCCACTTTGTCTAAACTGTACTGGGATGATCCATGTGGGATTCTGTACGAAGGATTCATCACAGGCACCATCGCAGGCTGAGGTGAGTACTGTGCGGGCTGCACGTTAGAAGGCCCTTCACCTCCACCAATACCCAAACTGGCGAACCTCTGGGCCAAATCAGGCACTGAAGCACTCGGGGTGTACTTCCCTTCATGCCCTATAGTCGTCATCGACTGAGCGATCCTATTCGGATTGAACTTCTGCGACGTAGCATTCCCCTGAGACAAAGGCATTTCAGTCACAGAGCGCCTAGGCAGCTTTTTCAAAGGTTCGGACGTCCAAACATTAATGATCGGTATCTCAGGAGGCGTATCTTTCTTGACATACCTACCCACCACACCTTCCTGAACACCTCTCGAGTCTTTGTTCTTTCTTGACATGGTTTGTCACTGAAAAAACTTCAAAAGTTAGATCTCACTGAATCAATCAATTACATCCACCCCTATGAGCTAAATAATATCGGGTTCAGCCAACATAAATCATTATGAAAACATATTTAGGTACAGCAGGGGAGGGTAGAATATTGTTCTAAAGCAAGTACTGAAATGTATTCTAAAAAACGTCATGTTCATCATTTGCGTCAGGTTTTGGATACAGTGAATACCGAATGGCTATAGAACAAGACTACTCTCCCTCGTTGCTCCCGAAATGCAGAAAGGTACGTAGCTACAATGCTGTTTCCATCAACCCAATTTATAGGATGAGCTCATCACTTGATAGCCAATGTGATATGGAGATACACTAATTAATACCATGTCAGACTTACTACTATAAAAATAAAAAAACGGACTTATTGAAAGGCTATTTCCACTAACAAGTATATTAGTAGAAATACAGGTATTGGTGGAAACAGATCTCAATAACTCCGCTTTCCAACTGAAATGGGTTTCCACGATTTCATCGCGAGTGATTTCGTTCGTTATTTCCTACCACTTGGGTATAAAAAGTTATTTAAAACATTTCCGGTTAAATTATTATTGGTTTGTTCTCGACACAACTCGGGTGTAATATGGAGTCATGAGTTTGCTTGGTATAAATAGCAAAATACATTCATCGGATCTTTATACCTACCTATATTATACTTCGACAAACAAATCTTTCCAGCTTGAGGTAAATATTCGGATCATCATGTTAGCATCCTGAATGAAACACGAATGGTAAAGCTTCCTTGACCATGCTCTAGCCACCAGGAAACTAGGCTAACAACAGTGAGATTCCCTAGATGCAATAGGTAAGAAAGTACTAGAAAACGAGCGATCTGGAAAACTGTCGAGTACCTAACTAGGCCTATTACTCGTACCGAGTTGGTTTGAGGACCTTTCACTGCATGAGTAACAATTCACCAAACGGCCGACAGGAGAATACCATAAAAACCAACGTCAAAGGAACACCTAGAGGAGATGGCAGGTCAGACAAGCTGAGTTCAAAACGCTTAACAAGAACGACAGAGCCAAAAACGATTACAGAAACCTATGATGTACGTTCAAGATACTTAGGTGTAGGTGGATATGTGCATTCACACTTTTATTGAAAGCATCACAGAACAGACAATGCAAACTCCGCGACCCCAGTCAAGCAGGGAGGTCACCGATAACCAGTGATAAGGCCGACGAATTCCTCCTATCCACGATATCTCCTCAGACTTTCATCATCACGATCACTGAAACATTTCTTATAAGACGTGACCAGGTACCTACCATGTCAAATTAGAAAAATTACCTAAGTGTGAGGGAACACACATGGTAAGGGCTGTGAAAATAGGTATTCTGAGTAGGTACTTTCTATAACCTGTTTGAGGGGTTCACAAGTATCAGTTTCTCTGGGGCCGAATGGTCACAAAAATAAGTTCTTAGGAAACTCACCTCGATCGTTGGATTCCATCTTAATAGCAAAAGACCTCCGTAGATCAAAACTGGCACTTTTCCCCGACAAACAGAAGGCACGATCTAGGAAATTCAATATTTTTACGGGTAGACAAACAGCTCGGACCACTTTCTTTTAGACAACATGGCCGGCTGTGTCACTTCTTTGCTGGGAGGTGCATTTCGGGGTTCGGGTCAACGCGCCCCAGCATAGTTCCCCCATACGCCACGGACCTAGCGCTAGCCTCGTACGAAAGCTAAACAAGACACCTTTCAGATACACATATAGTAAAGAAACTCGAGAACTCTTCATAATAAACTAAGATGAATTATTGTGGTAGAATTTATAGAACTAAGGTAACTTTTGCTCACGGATCCAATTTACTGACTGTTTCCAATTTACCGCCGTTGATCCTTTTGGCGTCGCAACAAAGCTTGGCCACCAAAATTAAAGTCACGTCAAAAGTGAAATAAAGACTGGTTTATTATTTTGTGAACCAACAATGAACGATGTCAATGTCAATCATTCGCGTCTGGTTAACTGTAATAGTCGTGTGAGGTGATTTTTATCCAGTCATTTCTTACAAATAAACAATGTGGATTCGCATGTGACTAATTGATACACAAAAGTCGTGATGCTGATATGAGAACAATGAGTATGTTCGTGTCTTTAGCAAAATCGAGGCAGCGACTGGGCGCGGCAATCCTGTCTGTGTTCTTATCATACTATTTCGGAATTTTTGCCATGATCTTCCAATCGAGCATTGAGAAGTTCGATTATCCTTTGAACGAGCCGGTCGCTGAATATGTTCAGTACTGGATGGATAATAAAAGCCCGATTAGGGAACCCATCAACTCTTATGACTTCCAGTTTGTGCACAAGGCACAGGACAAATGTGCGGTTGATCATGAGACGAAGTTGAGGCTGGTCTACTTGATCAAGTCTGCAATGGATCATTTCGACCGGAGGAACGCAATAAGGAAATCTTGGGGTTTCGAAAGGAGGTCAGTAGTGACTTGTTGCAGTAAACAACTCAGTTAAAATTCGCACTATTTTTACGGCAGTCAAAGAGTCAAACACCGTTGAAATGCACTGGCGTATTTTATCTGTTCCAGATTTTCCGATGTGGAGATAAGGACGCTTTTCGTTTTGGGTTCAATGGTTGAACCAGATGCAACACAGAAACGAGTAAATGAGGAAAGTGTTAAGTATGGAGACATCATACAGGCTTCCTTCATTGATAACTATTACAACAACACAATCAAAACGATGATGGCCATTACATGGGCGGTCAAGTACTGCCCGACATCAAAATTCTATTTCTTCTCCGATGACGATATGTATATATCAACTAAAAACGTTCTTCGTTTTTTACGGAACCCACTGCATTATCCGAAATACCTCGAGGAACAGATGAACGTGAGAAGGGAGAAATTGAATCGAAAAGCGCTGGATATGAACCAAACCAAAATAGTTAGAGGACTGAAGCAAATAGTGGAAATAGACCTCCCAGATGACGCTGAGCTGTACGCAGGTTATGTCTTCAGGGGTTCACGGCCCCACCGACATCACTCAAGCAAGTGGTACTTGCCTTTGTTAGAGTATCCATACAATTACTTTCCACCCTACGTTACTGCAGGTGCATTCGCTCTGACCAACCCTGTTCTTCACAAGTTTTATTACAGCAGTTTCTACACGAAACATTTCCGCTTTGACGATATTTACCTAGCAATACTGGCCAGAAAAATGAACATCATACCAGTACATAGTGACTATTTTTATTTTGAGAAGAAGCCATATGACATATTCGGGTATCAGTACACAGTAGCTTCACATGGGTATTCCGATCCAGCTGAGCTGCAGGAAGTGTGGAACCAACAAAGGAGCGCAGGAAATGCTTAAGAGTTCACCACTTGATCGTGATTAGTGACATTTTCAGTTCCACCTTCATTTTGTACATTTCAGCAACCTATCGAAAGTAATTAATGGGACATTCACTTATTGGAAATACCCTAATTCTAAATTTATTAAGCGTATGGTGGTTAAAGCAAAACTAAGAACTGACCAATAGTGATCTTGTAAATATTGTAAGATGTATTGTAAATATGTGTAAGTATTCTTCAATAAACTTCAGCGGCTTTACATCTTTCTGCTGATGGGTGCTCATCATATAATTTGGGGATGTTAAAACAAATTGTCGAGAGAAGCAGGCAGGGTGAAAACTACTTGTCATAAGAATATTCTGTACCACTATCGCTTGGTTTCTCATTTTTTCATAACAATGTTGAGCATTTTAGCTGAGAGAAAAAAATGTATACAGGTGCCCCATTTTCGTAACCACGAAACATCAGGAATTCTTTTGACCTTTAGTGAGTTTTTTTACTTGAGATTTTTTCGTGTTTTCGACTTTATACCACTAAAGCAGGTATATAAGACGTCAGGTCGATTCAAGTCCCCTAAATAAACAAATCGATTCAAATATCCTAAAACACCCGATTTCCTCGGAAACCACGTTTCTTTGTATTCTAACTTTTTCTCCCCTATTTAACGCTGCAAGATTCTACTGGACATATGTACAGATTGTGGCTGTTCATTTATTGTTTCTTTCATGTGCAATTATTGAAAACACGAATGAGGCTCGGCTTTTTTTTAACAGATTATTTTTGATCATTTATAGTACCATTTAATTGTCTTGATTCACCTGTTGATACTAATGTATGGTCCTTTGACCTTTAGTGAGACTAAAGGTCTTTTGACCTTTAGTGAGTTTTTTTACTTGAGATTTTTTCGTGTTTTCGACTTTATACCACTAAAGCAGGTATAAGACGTCAGGTCGATTCAAGTCCCCTAAATAAACAAATCGATTCAAATATCCTAAAACACCCGATTTCCTCGGAAAACACGTTTCATTGTATTCTAACTTTTTCTCCCCTATTTAACGCTGCAAGATTCTACTGGACATAAATGTACAGATTGTGGCTGTTCATTTATTGTTTCTTTCATGTGCAATTATTGAAAACACGAATGAGGCTCGGCTTTTTTTTAACAGATTATTTTTGATCATTGACAGTACCATTTAATTGTCTTGATTCACCTGTTGATACTATGTATGGTGATTTCAGACAATGTCCCATGTTTTTGACTAATAAAAAATGAATTTCGGGATCTTAACCTTCGTTACAACCTCAATTCTCAACTCTTCGGTCAAAATCAACCTAATATTCGGTCTTCTCACCCTAAAAAACATGGAAAGCGATACCTCACAAGCTCATGTTCACTAAAACCTCAAAAATCCCTCGAAAACATCTATTTTTACACCATTTTTCTCCCATAACACCCCTGGGTGTATACCGATCGGGCTGCTGTGTTTCGGAGCACAACTAGGACCCACACTGCGGAAAAACTACGATTTTAGAGCAAAATTTAAGGCTGAAACTTCGTTAGAACCTCAATTTTCCAATCTGGTCAAAATCGACTTCATATTCGGTCTTCTCGTCCCAAAAAAACGCTGCAAAGTCCTTGTCACATGGGTTTATTATTCTATTGGAGTTCTAGAGATTCTTGTTGGCTGTTAAATTTATTGTTTCTTTCATGTGGAATGATTGAAATAGCTATTTCTGATGATTTCCACCAATTTTGGCCCCCAAAACATGAAATAGGTACGCTTTTTTTTCTTTTTAGCGAATTTTCGAAGAAAAAGAAGCTATTGTTCTCGGTCCAAAATTTTTAAAACTCGAATTTCCGAAAGATTTTTATACCAAAATCCGTTTCAGACCATCCTGAATTCCCTGCCGAAAGACACCAAAAATTATATGTGTATATATATATATATATATATATATATTTATATATATTTATTTATATATGTATGTGTCATTCCAGACGATAACTCTCGAAAGAATTGAGATAAAAAGTTCAAATTTGCACGAAAAATCTGTCTTGGCAATCGACAGGCAAAGTTCGAAGATGGGCAGAATCGGGTCACCCTAAGGGGGAGTTTTGGGGAGTTTTAGGGGGGGGAAATTACCCATAAATTCCCAAAATGAAAAAGTCTGACAAGTGACACCTCATTTTAAAGGTTTTTGTACGCTGAACACGATGGTGAAATCAGAATTGCGATATCTCATTCCGTTCTCAAACTGGAGCACTTTGAAGATGAAGGAACGTGGTTATTTCTTGAGATGTTCTTCCTGGTTCGTCTGCTCTAATCTGATAACGGAATGGGATATCGCAATTCTGACTTCACCATCGTGTTCAGCGTTGGAAAATCTACAAACCGAGGTGTTACTCGGCAAAAAATGGAACAAAAAATTTGTTACCTACGTACCCAATACCTACTCTTCTGGTATTCAAAACATTTTTGATTTCCCCCTCCCCCTCCTTCCACCCCAAATTTTACTTTGCGTAAAACTACTCCTGTTTTAATTTTGTATGGTATCAAGTTGGGAAAACATTGACCGAAAATTAATTTTCAGAAAATTTTAGGCGGAGGAGGAAGATGCCGAAAACTTCGAAAATTCGCTCTTATAGCCATGCTGCATGACTGTGGTTTTTTTTAGATCATCTTTGATCATTGGTAGTGGCATTTAATGGTCTTGATTCACCTGTTTACACTTTTTCCAATGTTATTATACACATTGATGGTGATTTCAGACAGTTTTCAAGGTTTTTGACTCATAAAAAACCAATTTTGGGAGCTGAACCTTTGGTAAAACCTCAATTTCCGCGTCTTTGGTCAAAATGGACATCATATTCGGTCTTCTCGTCCCCAAAAACATGGAAAAAGATACCTCAAAAGCTCATTTTACTAACATGTTGCTAAAACGCAAAAAGTACCTATTTTTACACACATTTTCACTCATAACATCCCTGGGTATATTCCGATCGGGCTGAAAAGTTTCGGGACACAACTAGGGCCCAAATGGAGCATGTGTGCGAAAGAACGATTTTTTTAGAAAATCGAAAATGAAGCCTGTACACGTGATACGGCGGTCGGACATTGCGTTTTTGGAATCTACGCACCTTGAAACGGAAAAGAAAAAATTTTGAGGGGGTGTTATAAAAATTTTTTGCTGAGCGAATACATAGGTGTATTATTCACAGAATAATAAACCAAAACGCTGCAAAGTCCTTGTCACATGGGTTTATTATTCTATTGGACATACCCACAGAAATGTTGGCTGTGCATTTATTGTTTCTTTCATATAAAATAATTGAAATAGCCATCTCTGGTGGTTTCCACCAATTTTGGCCCCCAAAACGCGAATTAGGTAGGTACGCTCCTTTTTTTTTTCATATCATCTTTGATCATTGATAGTACCATTTAATCGTCTTGATCCATCTGTTGACACTTTTTCTAGTGTTATTCTACAAATTGATGGTGATTTCAGACGATTTCCCAGGTTTTTGACTCATAAAAAATCAATTTCGGGAGCTGAACATCTGGTAGAACCTCAATTTTCCACTCTTTGGTCAAAAAAGACTTCATATTCGGTCTTCTCGTCCCCAAAAACATGGAAAACGATACCTCAAAAGTTCATTTTACTAACATGTTACTAAAACACAAAAAGTACCTATTTTTATACACATTTTCACTCATAACACCCCTGGGTATATTCCGATCGGGCTGAAAAGTTTCGGGACACAACGAGGGCCCAAATGGAGCATGTGTGCGAAAGAACGAATTTTTTAGACCGAAAATGAAGCCTGTACACGTGATACGGCGGACGGACATTGCATTTTGGTTTATTATTCTGCGAATAATACACCTATGTAATCGCTCAGCAAAAAATTTGTATAACCCCCCCTCAAACTTTTTTCTTTTCCGTTTCAAGGTGCGTAGACTCAAAAAATGCAATGTCCGTCCGCCGTCCGCCGTATCACGTGTACAGGCTTCATTTTCGGTCTAAAAAAGTCGTTCTTTCGCACACATAC
Organism: Leptopterna dolabrata; assembly: GCA_954871275.1. Classification (NCBI taxonomy): domain Eukaryota; kingdom Metazoa; phylum Arthropoda; class Insecta; order Hemiptera; family Miridae; genus Leptopterna; species Leptopterna dolabrata. The sequence goes on along the minus strand of OX940975.1, from coordinate 26,346,855 downwards.
TCCATTTGGGCCCTAGTTGTGTCCCGAAACTTTTCAGCCCGATCGGAATATACCCAGGGGTGTTGTGAGTGAAAATGTGTGTAAAAATAGGTACTTTTTGCGTTTTAGCAACATGTTGGTAACATGAGCTTTTGAGGTATCGTTTTCCATGTTTTTGGGGACGAGAAGATCGAATATGAGGTCGATTTTGGCCAAGGAGTGGAAAATTGAGGTTGTACCAGATGTTCAGCTCCCAAAATTGATTTTTTATGAGGCAAAAACCTGCGAAATCGTCTGAAATCACCATCAATTTGTAGAATAGCACTAGGAAAAGTTTCAACACGTAGATCAAGACGATTAAGTGGCACTACCAATGATCAAGGATAATTTGAAAAAAAAAAAAATCGTACCTACCTAATTTGTGTTTTGGGGGCCAAAATTGGTGGAAACCATCAGAAATAGCTATTTCAATTATTTCACATGAAACAAACAATAAATGTAGGTACAGCCAACATTTCTGTAGAATAATAAACCCCATGTGACAAGGACTTTGCAGCGTTTTTGGAATCTTTTCACCTTGAAACGGAAAAGAAAAAATTTTGAGGGGGTGTTATGAAAATTTTTTGCTGAGCGAATACATAGGTGTATTATTCACAGAATAATAAACCAAAATGGAAAACGATACCTCAAAAGCTCATAATATAGGGCCCAAATGGAGCATGTGTGCGAAAGAACGAATTTTTTATACCGAAAATAAAGTATACCTACGTGGTACGGTGGACGGACTGGCGTGGTGGCGGATTTTTGGAATCTACGCACCTTGGAACGTAAAAGAAAAATTTTGAGGGGGTGTTATAAAAATTTTTTGCTGAGCGATACATTATTCACAGAATAATAAACCAAAAACAATCACGCCTTTGGAAAGCTGCGTGAGATTCTCAGCAAGTTTTTCCCTTCCCGTGCACGTTCAATCACGTTTTTGAGATTTGGAGCCATTTGAGAAAATAGTGAGTTTTGAAAATTTCCTTTTTCACTCCAATTCTTCGCCATCTGCATGTACTCCAAAAATGTTGTTAGAGCCATATTCTTATAGGAAATTGAACGCTCTTTGTACCGGTGTCCTTATTTTTAACTTTACAATGTAATTTAAGGGAGTTAGGGCCAATATAGTGATAGGTCGGAAACATGAAAAAAAAATCTAAGGTGGGAATCTACTGTCCCACAGACATTTCCTACCTACCGTGTTGGGAAAGTACGATGAACTCATACTCATTGTAGCGTTCCATAATGATTGTAGTGTTCAATAGGCCCTAAAACGATTGGAAAATAGAAGCAGTAGGTAATTCAGTTCCCGGGACGTAATGTGTCCCAGCAGGTTTATTAGTGCAAAACCTGGGGACATATACATCCCACCAGGGGTGAAAGGGTTTAAAAATATTGCAATACGGACTTTTCTTGGAAATTAGCTGTAGAATCGATTTCTGAAGTTTCGTGGTTATGAATGTGGGACACTGTATAGCTTTTTTACGTCAACCACCTTTTCATCAACAACTGTTATTCCTTGTATGTCTTTGGTAGTGGCAAGGTGGCTATTATGCTTTCTTTGAAGGTAAAATAGAGGATGAATAATTAGGAGCACTTGACATAGAAATAACGCCTCTAACCGAGAACAGAAAGAAAGATCAGTGACGTAGAACCATGTTTTTTAAATCGTTACTAATAATAACAACCCTAAAATAAGAACTCTACCTTAAATTTGATGGTCTCCAAGTATCTCACTATCTCTTCGAACTTTGTTTAAAAGGATTTCAGAACTTTCCAAAATCTGAAACGAAAATTAATTTTAAAAAATATTGCTACTCAGTACCAGGGGCACTCAAATGGTAATAATTGATCAGATACCTATGAAAAACAAAGGACGGCTTGAGGATTAGAGTAGGATTGAGAATAAAAATATCTGAGAAGACCTAGTCATGAACAGGTTAAGAGTATCATGCCTTACTTTCATATAAGCTGCCTCTGATTCCTTGACAGCTCTATCGTAATTGTTTTTCAATTCCAATTTATGACGAATACTAGCATTGACGCTGTCCAGTTTCGTTTTTAAATCTGCAAGCTGTTTCTCGAGTTCGTCCCTAACTTTCTCCTCCTTTTCTACTTCACAAGTTATCTCAAACCTTTTCAGTTTGATCTGCTCGATACCTGAAAATATCGGTGAACAAAACCAGAATAGGTAAGCGTGTTACCAAATATTTTAGCAGATAACTAGGTATCAAGCCAGATTTCCATGTTCAACAGGTGTAGGTACGCAAGTTTTACAATCCTGACAAGGTACAAAATGAATGAAACTTACACTTAACAAGCTCTTGATTGTACTTCTGAAGAGCCGCTCCTTGCTCGCCCATTTATGATTGTCCACTATCAGACACAGGTACACTTTTTGTATAAATCCAATTAGTGTTCTGTTCTTGATTTACCTACCCAATTCCACTTAGCAATTAGCATCCCAGTCTCAACGTCTAGCGTCTCAATAAGATTTTTATAATTATTTATAACCTAACTTTACCTTTTGTGTTACAAAGAAGGTATGCAGTTTTAAAAACAAGCATGGATGAAGAAATGCGTTTCCAAATTTTTGAATACTGAAATGATAAATTATATCTATCGTTATTCAAATCGGAAGGGTATAACAATGATGCAGCCACAAATCCACAATAAGTAATTATTGTAATATTCACGATGTGATGGTAGGTTGTTGAAAGAAACTACGTCACAAATGTAGGTAACCAGCCTAGCTGAGTTAACCTTCTGTGAACTACCTTTTCTTCCCGTAACCTCTTTGTTTGGCTTCGCTCACCTCCATTTTTAAGATGGCGTTCGTCCCGTTCTGAGTCGTTCGTGATTGTTGTGAAAAAGTGTTAAAATAATTGAAGAAGGTCACATTTTTGGCGCTCCTAACTAATTGATTCGATTCTTCAAAGTAGCATGTAAATCATTCGTACTTTGATGTTCGGTAAGTGCCAATTTCATACCCACTTTGAATGGTTTCTCGTCGTGCCGTTTACAGGGGCCGTTGGCTGGAATGTCTGATGACTTTTATTTTTGTTTTACGCGTTATCACCGGTATTCACTCTTTTTGAAACACTATACGCTATTGTTGCATCGTCTAGTAAATACAGTCAAGAAGTGATTCGTATACGTTAATAGCCTGTTGGATGTATTATTTATGAGAATTCATTCATACGTCTTATGAATACGGGTTCTGGCGGGGGTGTGCATCAGCCATCGAAGCTTCCAGTTCTCGCAGTTTATTTATTATGTAGATAGGTAAGTTATGTTCTCTACCATGTTCATCATTGGGATTTCCGCCGAGATCCGACTGGGGTTCCACCAATTACCCCTGGACTCTCATCATCCGCCTCTCGTATAGTTTCCATGATGTTTTTGTTGTTGATGTGAAGGGAAGGTTTCATTCATTGGCTCAATACAGAGAGGTTTCAAGTAAATTGGGTACCTACCTAGGCATACCTAGTCCTGAAACTTGGTTTTTAGGTTTAGTAGTTAAGTCCCTACCGAAGATTAGTTTTTTAGTACCTAGCTGCATTATTGTTACTTTACACAGGCTTTTCTTGATGTTCCTTCGCATTGCTCATTCGAGTAGGTAGGTAGTTGACTACCCATCCATCAATCTAAAAATCAACTTTTAACTATTATGAAGAACTGGCGGAGTTCTGTTTTGAGGTTGTATTAGAATACCTCAAATTTCCATACCTGTCTTGTACGTATGTAATGTTCCTCACGTTGATTTAAGGTATGTGCGGGTTGGGTAGGATGATACTCATAAATTCACATGGAACACTACAGTATTAATTTTTTATTGGGTTACTAGATGGATAACACGATGTTATAAAGGAGAGTGTGAGTCGCGTATAAGGTGCTACGGCAAACTGAATCAGAGGGCGATGTCCTGAGGGGAGTTCGGGAAAACTGGGTCGAGCTGACCAAAGCAGTTCCGTCGAACTGGCTCGTAACACGTACCTAGCACGTATAAATAGGGTTCGGTACTGAGTTTTCGCAAGCCACCTGGTGGAACCTCCTCCCAGCATCAGAGTTTGCGGGATCGTTCAGCTGCCCACTTCATCGGGCGTCTGAAACCCGTTTCAGACCCACCAGATGCAATCTTTCCAAGTTATAACCGATTTAATCCAGCAGCCGGCATCTGACCATAACGTCACTCTACTACTTGATCCCTTCAAACTCGAACTGAAACGGGCGCCCCCACTAGCTTGCTGTGTAGACTTCGGAAAAGGTAGCATCTTGAATTGCTCGCTCTACGTTGGCGTCACCAGATCTTCCTCTTCGCCAAAATGTCCGCCCTGCAATCCAGCCGGCTCACTTGGCTCAAGGTGCCTGTGAGCTGCAAAAACTCTGTTATGCATCGATCAACACACCTTCATGATCATAGTTGCAAAACAATCTGTTAAGTACCTACCTTTTCCAGGACTTCACCTAAAAATACATCATTAGAATATAGCCCTTCAACGATCAACTGATTGAGCATTATCTCATAGGAGGATTACCTACTGAATCTCGTCAGGCTACTGATCAAACTACACACAACAGTTGGAGAGGCACCAATATACAAGGGCAAGTACCAGTACAGGACATAAGGAAGGGCGGTGTCAAGATAAGGGAAGACAAAGAATAAGGGCAGAGCACATGGCGGAAATGTTAGCAGAGAGGCAGATCTGCAGTACAATAGAAACCTGTCAAAACTCGACGATCACTTATATCTACTCAGCAGTGACCACTCCAGCACCTTTTCACTGTCGTTCTATATTCTGAATGTAGGAGTGTGTTGCATTATTCTGCTTGATTGCATTATACCCGTTTGTATCTGGTTTAAATAATCTTTAGAGCCGGATTCATATATATCACGAAACGCTTGAAACAGACTCAAGTAACACAGAGGAGAGAGTCAGGAGAGGCTTGACGTGACGGGGAGGCCCGGCTTTTTCTGGCTGAAGCCGTTCCCAAGGGAATCTTCTTAAAATCAACATCACGATAATCGTACTTATATCGAATTGATGCTGGCTCATCTCTACTGTACCGAAAAACTTTGACTTTCAGCCAAACTTTGTGACCCACGTCGTCCACATTCCTGTTGAAAACCGTTGTCAGCACGAGGCGTTTCAAATCTAGGAAGTCTTGAAACTGCAGTTCTTTGGTGTGGTATCCTGCCTTCTTTTTTCGTGCCACTCGAAAAATGTTCTCCCACTCATGAACACTGAAAACATCCACATTCTTTTTCGCTGTTTCAATAGCAGAATGCATAGAATCGACCTCCATGTATGAATGGCCGCTCTCCAACAAACAATCAAGTGACTTAGTGAATTTCACCTTTTCATCTTTAGTAGGAACGCCGTCAATAGGTATCAATTTTTTAACAGGAGAAATTCACTAAGTCAATTAATAGAGAGTTTTTGCAACACACTCGTGACAAAACGAAACGGAAAACGACACCGAAACGGAAATGGCGGATAGGGCGACCGAAGTCAGAATCTAACCTTTTTCGGTTCAGTTTTCGTTCAGCTTTGGCGTCTACCGGCTGGTGGAGTCACGCTAACGTTATTTCAACCTCTCTTTCATCCATTTTACTCCATGGTTAATACAAATCTATGTCCACACATGGCGTCAAGTCTGCCAAGACGCCAAGAAGCAGCTGTGAATACGACAATCAACATTTTTATTTTCCAAGGAAAACAGAAGAAGGTAGGTAGCGTTATACAGATGTAAGGTTAAATTACGTTTCGTCATCTCAACACGACAAAAGCTGACACCGCGAGATCCCGGTATTTTTCGTCGTCACGGTTCGTCAAACTTTTCGGTGTCTTAAGTGCGCATGCGCAGCACTGCGTTCGTTTCGTCGTGAGTGTGTTGCAAAAACTCTCTAATAGAGAGTTTTTGCAACACACTCACGACGAAACGAAAGCAGTGCTGCGCATGCGCACTTAAGACACCGAAAAGTTTGACGAACCGTGACGACGAAAAATACCGGGATCTCGCGGTGTCAGCTTTTGTCGTGTTGAGATGACGAAACGTAATTTAACCTTACATCTGTATAACGCTACCTACCTTCTTCTGTTTTCCTTGGAAAATAAAAATGTCGAGCGTCGTATTCACAGCTGCTTCTTGGCGTCTTGGCAGACTTGACGCCATGTGTGGACATAGATTTGTATTAACCATGGAGTAAAATGGATGAAAGAGAGGTTGACATAACGTTAGCGTGACTCCACCAGCCGGTAGACGCCAAAGCTGAACGAAAACTGAACCGAAAAAGGTTAGCATCTGACTTCGGTCGCCCTATCCGCCATTTCCGTTTCGGTGTCGTTTTCCGTTTCGTTTCGTCACGAGTGTGTTGCAAAAACTCTCTAATGAGTTTCACCTGACGACGATTTTTTCAATGCCGACTTAGTGAAAACCAATTGCGCATTTTTCATAGAAACCGTTGCTCGGTTCTGGAAACTGACCTCACCAATCGATCTGGCGTTGAAAAATACATAGGAGTACCCTTTTTTCCCCAAAATTGAAAAATCTGACTTAGTGAATTTCACTTGTAAGCCGACGATTATTGTTTGGGGGTATTCCAGTGGTTCTAAAAATTAAGATGATTTTTGGAATATTTTAGTCCAAGTAATTGTGAAAAGGACGTAGAGTGTGGGAAAAGGTGATAATTATTGTGTAGGTAATATAAGGAAGGAAATGCCAAATAAAGATACTGGATGTTGAAAAAGTGTGGGTCCTACATCTGTGTCACAGCCGGGCTGTGTGTGTGTGTGTGTGTGTGTGTGTGTGTGTGTGTGTGTGTGTGTGTGTGTGTGTGTGTGTGTGTGTGCGTGGGGTAAAAGTGGTAAGATAGTATAGTATCCATATAGATCTCGGTGATCACTGATCAAGGTCTCCACTGTGTCATCTCATTATGTCTAACATTACTTTATCGTTCAAGAATGGTCAAGACATTAGAGGAAGCTTCAGCTATTATATTATTATTTCCATCTCGATCTTGTTTAAATTCTGTTTTAATTTTTCCCTGATACTAGGAGGCAATGAATTATCTCTACATCGCAGCCCGCCTTATTTTCAGACTCCCAATTTGTATTTGCTTCTCTAATTTTATGTTAATATTTTCTCAGCGAACAGACCCAATTTTCATGAACCCCTAGCCGTATACTTTGACTACAATTTTTTTGTAATGAATGGAATACCCCATTATAGTACAATTTTTTTAAAACCCTTTTTTAAAAACAGTAATGGATGTATAGTTTCGGAGAATGGGCGATTATCATGTATCCACAAAGAACACTTTTGGTACTGATTTTGTAATCATCTTCCTCTACGAATTTTAAAAAGTTGAAAAGTTGAGGGAAAAGCTGCTTTTTGGATGAAGAAAACCACGTAAAGTAAAAGAAAAAGGCGATTCCTGGCCATCTTCCATCTGCTGCCTCCGGCCACCCAATCGAACCCCTGTCTGTACAACCTCACAGGCAACAGCAGGGTTCCCCGCCTCTGTTTTTAAATCTCAAAGTTTGAAATTCTCTCGAAGTATGAAGGAGGCGTATTTTCCCGATTAATTCATATGATCGTCTATCTCACATCATAAACTGAGGACCGCGGCTGGTTACATTTCGAAATTTTGCGGGAGAGCTAAACAACAACTATTGAAAGGCGCTTGTGGTAGGTAGGTATATAGGAAACGCTGTAACAGACTGTTTTTGTTCGCAGTCACGAGGGCGGTTTTCGCCACTACCGTTGTCAAGATATTCATCATATATGTGGTAAAATTGGGTTTTTTCATCTTCAAAATCAATAGAGGGGATCTTGTAGAAGATATTGACGCTTTAAACCGAGTTTTGAAAAAAATGAAACAGACCGTTTTTCGGCTGCTTTCTTCTACTATTGAGAAACAGTGCAATCAGAATTCATGACAATGGGCAATTTTCGTGGGTTGCAAATCCCCCCCCCCCCCCCCCCTTTTTTGCCAGTCTGTTTGATACCAAATTAACACTTATTGGCCACATGATGAGTGTTTGTCCCAAAGCCTAGGCAGAAAACGAGTGTGAAATTTGAATTTCAGAGTTCCTGCTAGGAATGACGTATCAAATAAATTACCGAGTTGTTCAGCTGAACGCTTAGAGAGCTAGTGCAGCTCTTTAAACGATGTGCAGAACTGCAGTGGATGGATGGAACCAAACATTTATAAATAAATTTGAAAAATGGGTCATCAAAATCAAACCGAGGGGAGGATCGCGAAAGGTCACAGCAAAGGTTCTTGAAGGTTGCCAGGAAGTTTTGCCATTGAGAACATTCGCCTCTGAGGTTTGAAACTATTTTTGAAAACGGGCTTCAAACTACTATTTTTCCAAGAGTTCTGAATATTTTTTCCCACAAAAAATTGCTGACGAAGATTCCCCGTCGCCCATTATTATGTCGCTTTGCTCAGTCTTGCAAATTGAAACAGGTTTCACTGGCTGAACGTCAACATGCGGATTGATCGTAAGCATGTAGGACGCTCCTCACAAGTCGTTACAGTTGATTCGGGAAACACTCGTCTCGTTAAGGCTAATGTGGACGACAGGTGTGCGAGAGAGAGAGAAGATGGAAAAGTATTTAACGTTTTTCTCGGCAACCGTTCAACATTTTTTAAATCTGAAAAATCGTTTATTCCCAGAGAATGAATACAAAGGAGGCCAACGAAAAAAATTATGAAAAATCTTTCAAAAACTTTTTTTTTCACATCGTGGGGGGGGGGGGGGGGGTGAGTTTTGTTTGTCAACAAGCGCCTGGGACCTCAACAGGCACGATCTTCTGAGTCTCAGTTCACCGGTTGTTTTCTATCAGACTTCTATGTATAGTCCATCTCTAGCGTCCGTGGTTTCTTCTTTTGTTCCGTATGTGTACCTTGAAATCTAGTGAATTTTGTCCCTAAAGTTTCAAAAATTAACAGTGCAAAAAAGAGGAGAAAATCGTCGTACAACCTATCAGCTGTATTGGCAGTTCGTAATATTTGCTGAGAATCAGGAAGGAATCGTGGCGATTTCTCTGTTACGTTCCTTTCTGCCACTCTTATTTCGCGTATACGTACGAATTTGAATTTTATTCCCGTTTTTATATTTTTATCGTTTTAGTTTATACCTATTATAAAAAAATTTATATTATTTCTCAATTGGAGAGTTTCTCCCAAATCCCAAATTGAGAGTGCAGGGTACTGTAATACTCGTGCCAGAAGTCGAGCAGATGCCTCATGCAGCATGGCTCTAGGAGCGAATTTTCAGAGAAATTTGGGGGAAGTGAGCCGTTTCGTTCAAAACACAAAATTAAACAATATTCAACATTCCTTTTATCGAAAAATCGTATTTTTTCACTTGTCCAAAGACAACCCACATGCCCAAAGGGTTGAACATGTATTTTGTTTTTTTGGACCACTAACTTGTAAATTTGAACAGCTGGCCTGCCAGCGAACTCGTAATTACTCTTGAGCAGACGGATTTTTCTGAGCAACAAAGAAATTTTTGTTGGAAAATTACTGTAGTTAATAATAATAATAATAATATATTTATTGATGCATAGGACAATACAGTCCCACCTCGCGCATCAAACACACTTAAAACAAAGCAACCAATAGAGAAATAACATATATTATACATTAAAAACATGGAAAGCCAGAAGGGCAAATACAGAGCCAGAGGGGCATAAAAAAAAGAGAAGAGCCTGAAGGGTAGTTATCGTGCGGAAGAACTTATTTGTATAAAAAATCTAAACGAGAGCAAAAAATCAAAATTCTATAATCCAGTTCGCTGATCCATTTCCGACGGATTCTGAAGTCAGCATGGAAAATCATAGGGAAAAGGTCTCTCCTCGAAGAAATTTTCCGAAGACTTCAAAAACACACTTTGTTTGAGGAACATTAAGTTTTTCTGCAGACTATACATTCGTTGAAAATTACTTGAATACTTATAAACCTCTGATTTTTACTGTGTTTTAATAATGTAATTTATTGCTGCCCATATTGATGTTAGTTACATAACTATATTATTACGTGTCTTGTAATTTTGTTATTTGTTACTTTTCAGGTGCGTGATTTCATTCTCGTTGGTTATTGTCTCATAATGGAAGAGAAAACTGACCTAGTCTCCCAGTTTCCTCCAAAATATTCTGGTTAGTATACCTGTTGGTGATCTTCCCACAATTTCTCATTTACGTGTAGTATTACAACTACAACAACCAACTATTCAACGTTTGAACTCAACTAAGTACCTAACTGCGAGACAATGGAAGAATAATGTGAATCAGATCCCTGGCGTAATTCATTTGCTCTATGCATTTTTTATTGAGCCATTTTTCTTCTCTTTGCACTGAGAGTTATTTACTTAATATCTCAACGTTTCTTTTAGCGAATTTTCAAAGAAAATGATGCAATTTTGCAATGGGTCTAAAGTTTTCAGAACATGAGTTTTTGAAATTTTGTTACATGCAAATCCGTTTCAGAGCACCCTGAATTCATCCCTAGATTTTAGCAAAAATTTATTTGTGTATATACCTGTATATGTTTATTTATTTATTTATCACTCCAGACGATATCTGTCCTTGGGTACATGATAAAAATTCCGAATTTTCCCAAAACGTTCTTATTGCCAAGCAAAAGGATGAGCTCGAAGATGAGCAATTTTCAAAAATTCTAAGGGGTTAGGTTTTGATTTTTAGGAATCAAAAATTGGTATTAAGGGCTAAAATCAATATTAGTTCACCTGACGTTGTGTGGGATGGGCCGTGGATGGATGGATGGGGATGGATGGTGATTCACGGCGGAGGGACAATTTCGATGATGAAAATTTTTCTCAAAAAATAATGGGTCAAATTGGACTTTAAGGGTCAAAAAACTGTAGAAATGGCTAAAATCACGAAAATTGACGCAATTTTACGAAAAGTGGTATGGTTTCTCTCTGTATCATCTTTTTACACAATAGCACGAATATTTATTTTAAAATTCGCTCTTATAGCCATGCTGCATGGCTGGAACTTTCATGTTTCTAATCGTCAAAAATTGTTTGACCCAATCCAAAGGACAATAATTTGCCTGTACAATTGCCAGCATTTGCATTATCTAATCCTTCAATAATATACTTCAAGCTTAAACTTCTACATAATTGCACAATCATCTAGACTTTCTTTGTTTAATGAATTACTGTCTCCATAAAAGAAGTGAAGCATTTCCTGAAGAGTTATAGTTATTTTCATATCCTGCGAAATCAGTACTTGAACACTGAATTACCCTTAAACTGTTTTCAGGTGACGAAGCCAGTGTCGACTCCTTGGAGCACCAGATTCTAGTAAGTATTTCAGGGCATAATCTACCAGTTTGATTTGACTTACCAATAGGGATATGGATATGTTTTGAAGCGAGAGAGGGGGGGGGGGGATCTCAGGTAATTAAAAACATATCCATGATTGTTAATATTTTTCATGTCAAGGTACGTAGAATCCGAAAAATCGAATTAAAAAAATCCGCCCATACTTCTTTCGCATACTCCCCGTACTCCATTCGTCTTTCGCATTTTTCCGAAACTGCTGGAGCAACAATATTAATGAAATTCGGCATGCAGGTCCCATTTGAGGTCTAGCTTTGGGCCGAAGCTCGACCTTACTATCGGTCACCAAGATAAGTGATGCAATTTTGAAGACATTAGCTCGATAACTAAATAGAGGGACACATTTTCCTTGTGAATTTAAATTTTTCTAATTTTTTAGGATTGAACGACTGGCTGTTTTTTCCCAGTTAGGCCCTGAAGTTTGAGTCGAAAAGAATCTTCAACATGAGTGTGAATCATTGTTTTTCTTTATTTAGACACCATTAGTGTGAATCAAACTGTTTGACTCCAGCCCAGTTGTTAATGATGGGTAAAAGCTGATTCACATCACCCATTGTTTTATAAAATTGAGTTTGTTATTCTAAAGTATTATAGCTTCTGCAAATATGTTTTAAAGAATATACAATACATAATATTGTTACTTGATGTCCAGTTATAGCAATAAATAGTCTGCAGTTCACGAATGATCTGATTCTTAGTTGACGGATTGATGAAACCATCAGAGGGCCTGTTTCCAACTACCCTCTACATTCGTTCTCAATGTTCATCCGTTGTTTTCATGTGAAATTTGGCAGTTGCGCAGACTTACAGTCGGATTTTGATGAAGTCGTATGGGATTGACCTGTTTGTCTTCCGTCAACGTTTCATCTCATTAATGCTTATATTTTGTATTTACTTATGGGCATTTCAGGGTTATTGCGCACAGAAAAGTGACCTAAATTATTTTATATTGAAAACCGCTCCTGTTTAGCAGGATGAAAAGAAGACAACAGCCGATGGCCCCCAGTTTTTCAGTCAAACCGAAAAAGATAAGAGGAGTCCAAGCAAAGTGAATAAAAAAGTGATCAAGCACGCCCTTCGACAGCAGGCCAAGAGAAGGCGGAAGAACACCACTATTGCTGCCGGTGGCGGAGCTTCTAACGTTCCCGTTCATCGTTTGAACTCATCACCTCATTGTGAACGTGGGTCTCTACTTGTTAATACGTTTTAACGTTTGATTAAATAGAAAATAGGCTTCAGAGAACTGGAGAAGTTAAGCGCACAAATCAGATACATGCTTGTGTTACTTGGACAGAGATTTTTTTCCTTGACTGAAGGTTGCTCGAGCCATGCATTTGGCTGCAATAAAAGATTCCTTAGAGTTTCCTTGAAAAATGCATCTTGAATATGAAATCTGGATTTAGTACATGTAAATTTGCATTACTTTTTCTTTGTGATCCCAGAATGATTATTGCTTTCAGTTGAAGAAATGACAAGTGATACTTCAAACTACCGCCAGCCAACCATGGCCGAGGTTTTGTCTTCGATTCCTGGCTTCAATCTTAGGGTGCCTAGCCGCAAAAGGTCAAATAAGAAAATGTCTGCAGCCGCTCAAATTGAACAAACTCGAGAAGGTTAGTGTTTACAATGTTACCTGTGTACATACGCTGCTTGTCGACTTGTTGAAACATCTGTTAACTTGCTGTATTTTCCACAGGTTGTGTTGATCTTGAATCTCCGGACTCCATTCTCGTTAATACAAATTTGAGGCAATTGCTCAACCGGCATACTTTTGCATCGTTGCCACAACTGTACCAGTACAAGCTGCTACAGCTTCTCCCACATGTAGATAGAGTTCCGACACAAACGGAAACTATGTACAGGTTGGTTTTCATCAGCTGTAGGTTCTCATTGGACCTTTTATAAAGCATGACCCTGTAGAGATAAGAACAGGATAGAGCGAATAAATAAGTCCTGCTAGATATTGTCAAATCCCAGGTTTTAGAGTTGGGGGGGGGGGGGGGGTCGTCCTGTGAAAAGTGATTCATGAGCTCCCTGTTTGATGAGTTCATGAATATACTTGCAGGTATTTGTGTGTACAGGTAATTGTGTACTTATTCTCCTTGGTATTCAAAACTTAACGATAAACAAAGCTTAGTGGCAAGAAAGGAGTTTGTTTTTGCATTGTTCAGACCTCCTCCCGACCTGTCTCCCTCTCTTGGAAAATTGAATACCTATCTGATTCCTGCCTGTATGTTACGTTTATTACAGGTTGAGCAGCTCAGGATTGAATAATGAGTTCTTTGCTAGAGCTTGTCTCGATTGGCGTGAGCGTTTGTCTGAAGGGGAATTCACCCCCGAAAATCAAGCTAAACTGAAAGCAGAACAAGAAAAGGAAAAGAGCAAACTTGATCCGTGGAAGGTAAAATTTCCATTACCATTTCCTGGTGGTTACTACTCAGCTCATTTTTATCTACAGATGGGTGGTGTAGTGTTGGTTTGTTCTAATTTGTCCTGAATAAGTTTTTCTATTGATTTGGAGAGCTGGTGTAATAGGTACCTGCTTAATCCTTTTGGGGCACTGATGTCACAAAATGCTTGAACAATCTTCTCTGTGGATGGCAGGCACTTCCTGGTTCTCGTAAGGAGGAGATCATAAGACATTGCTTCTAATTTTCGAACAGGATTCCAAATTCATTGAACGGATGAGTTGTCCTCTGGGCCTGTCGATTGTGATGCATTGACGAATTGTTCATTCTACTGCCTTATATGCAGAATTATATGTTTCGTGCAGTTGACTGATGTTTGTTTTCTACAGCTCAAGCACTTTGAACCCATGTGGGGCGAATCTCTGAGAGAGTGGCCCTCACTGCCTCCTGGCACTCTAATTGGGGGCAATACTGCTGTGGCTACCATCCCTACTCTGACGTCTCCTTCAGCTGGAAACAAGAAGGAGCTGCTGAGAGGGGGTAGTCTTGGGACACCAAAGGTCGGTGTTTCTGTTGTCTCGATAATGTTGGTCCCTTATTTTTCTCTTTGGTTTTCAATCTTTTTTCTTTACCAGTGGTAATTTTAATTATTTCTCGCTTGGAACTTTTATTTTCAGTTTCCGTTGCCACTTGATCAAAATACTAAAAGCGTGTTTTGATCTCTCCTGAAAATATGCTGATTCTTGTTAAACTGCTTATTATCATGAGCTATTCCTACTCGTAATGACATTGGTGTAGCGTCCTCTGTTACATCTTAATTTTAATTTTGTTCTTCTTTTAGACGCCTAAAGACAAAACACCACAGGCGATTCCTGTTCGGACAGTTGGAGCTGTCACCAGAGCTGTTACGTCGTACAGGGAGAAAAAAGCTGCTCAGGAATCCACCCCGAAATCTGATGACACATCACCTGGTACCAAAATTAATTCAAATCGTGAAAATAATTTGTTATTTAAACTTGTGGAGGGGGTAGTAATGTGGCCTATTTGCGGAGCAATTGTTATCATCATTGACTGATCTCTTGAATTTCCTCAGGTAAAGATGCTAAAGAGGGCAAACCTGATAAAAGCCCTGATTCGACGACAGTTGGCGTTTGCAAAGAGAAAAAGAAAGACAAAAAATGGTCGCCTCCTTCGTTGATGGAATGCGATTCAGATATGAAGTTAGATGTCCTCGAGGAGATCGTTGTTACTGAAGAAGCCTTAGTTACGGAAGATGAGTGCATCCCGGTGAAGGGAGACGACCATCTGACTTGTGATATTAAAGAGGAGGTACTGACAATTTGCGAAGCCGGAACTTCGACTGATGAAATAGTGGATGACGATTTAACCACGGAGTTGAAGATGGCTTCGATTTCAACGTCGTCCCACGAACTCAGTCCTCTCTCGAGCAGAAAGAGACGGTCGCCTGAAGTGGATGAGCCTACTCCTCAGCCTAAGAGATCCAAAAGTGCTGGTAATTTTTGTGTCATCAATTCCAAATCATTTTGGCTGACATTCAGTTATTCTGTTTCAAATTTACATTATATTACTTGCTGTAATCGTTTTAGTGCTATCTATACCCATTTTGAAAAACCATCCAATAAATACAAACAATTAATATTAATTAGGTCCTGGTTAGACAACTGATAAATGGAATCAGCGGCCCTTGAGACACGATGAACAAGCACAACTGATAGAAAAGAGACCAATCTCCGGTTGTTCTAAAACAACCCTAATCATTAATTTTATTTGAGTTTCAAAACCTACCCCAGTGCAGACGTTAACACACATAATTATTGTGCTTGAAAATATGTATATTGCAACTTGTGCATATACTCACTTTACTTATACTTGTCTTTCACCGATATTCGGACTTTAAATTGGCTTGTTTCAGAAAAAGAATCTCCAGGTTCGGTTGCTCCTGCTGATACAGTCGACAGTTCTTCTCGGGTAAATATTTTGAACTGCTATGTACCTAACTTATACATTTTTTATAGTTATATACTAAAAATGTACAGCTGACGGTACATAAACGTGACAACTGTTCCGTGATAACTAGGTTTTTTTAAATGATTTTCTCAAAGTTTTGCCATGAACTTGGTGACATAAGTCCTTTCTTCCGTGCATCTCTAGTGGTTAGTCTTTAGGAATTTTTCTCTAATAATTGGCTTACTCCTTTTTGAATTATTATGAAGAGTTGGCAAGTACAGTGGTATCCTGGTTTTCTGTAATGCCGATAAAGTGAAAATTCCAGTAATTTGTAAATAGATGGTTCCTTGCCAAAATTGCGGATTTGTTAGTAAGAAAACAATGGATTTCGGTCCCCTGGATACTCCTTAATAAATTTTGGACTATGAACCCCGATAAATCGTAGCTGGTGTTCCTGAACGTCTAATATTTTAAAAAATAAGGGCTTTGAATAAACTCGATAATACGTTGTTGAATCCCCCTCCCCCACATCATAATCCCTACCATTTGTAAATTCGGAATATTGGTCAGGCCTCTTGACATTACGGAATATTGGGATTCTACTGTATGTATTGTAACCCAAGAAAATTCACCTTTGTTTCGCTTCCTCGTAAGTTTTGGATTCAGGTAGTTTCGTTTTTTTCTGGATTTTCAAAATCACGTTTTGACACAGGTCGTGGAGGTCATTGTGGACAGGCTGTCAACTACCGAAGGGACCGAAATATTGTCAGAAGAAAACTGTTTGGTCGTTGTGGAACCCCAAGACGAGGTAGACACCACTGAGGTTGTTACTCAAACTGTTGAAGTCGTTCAACTACCCGTTCAAACTGAGCGTATCGAAGAAGTAATGGACAACATGAGCGCTCCAGTTTCCAGTATGCAACTCAAACCTGTGGATGCTCCTGATGTCCATCTTACTGGACCTCCTCCGACCCCTGTGGTCCTCGATTCAGTCGAACTTCCTCCTGCTTCTGCTGAACAACCTGCTGCGCCCATAGGAATTCAACGTGGCCTCCAAGTGAATGTGGAGGGTGACCAAGCTGAACCCATTGGTCCCACTTCTGATGATCAAGATTATGAGGTAGACAAAACGCTTGGTGATGTTGTTGCATTAGAGCAGGAGGTTGCTGATCGGCAAAGCAACCAATCGGTAATTACTATATTTATTTTCTTGTAAGAAATAACACCTGTTTAGCTAGTGGGTAATACACCTGTTACTTTAGTGAGGAATTGACTCTGATTATTTATTTGAAATTAAAGGATCTCTTGTGCCATCATTAATCGTACCCTTGTTCTGTGTGGTCATACATTTTTATAATTAACGATTTTCTTATGAATAATTAGTAGGGACCGGACATTTAGGTCAAAAACGCTGCAGATCCCTACACAACGGTTTATTATTTTGTGTAGAACACCCTTCTGTTACAGGTCACTACATTGTATAGAACACCCTTCTGTTACCGATCACAGGTCTCTCTATAGATAACCCTTCTGTATAGAATACAGACCCTCCGTAGTTTAGTACCTGTTCGCCCCTACAAATTAATATCATGCGTTGAATGTTCAAGCATTAGCTAAAATGGCAAAAAGAAACACAAATGTAGTTCTGAAGGGAAATTTTTGTTGTGTAGTGAAATATATTCCGTCCCGGGATTCGAGCCTCTGATTTTATGTGTAAGCCCGACGCCTAGACCACTCCGCTACTGCGACCACCTGACCAAGAGAAAAGTTATGTACGCTTTCAGCCCAGCTTGATGCTTGCATACACGCTGCTCTTTAGGGCAAATTTTATGGTGACATCGTAGAATGATCCAGATGGTCTCAAAAATGCATAAAAAATCTTAACTTTTTAAGTATGCGAGAAAATTCACATCTCAAAATTTTCCAAGATAGGGATACTCTGGATATTTCAACCCCTATTTTTCACCCCTTAGAGTTGAGTGACGGTAACGCCGACCTTCAAGGACCAACGGGACCCACAAACCAAATTTCGTGAATTTTGGTTCATGGGAACTAAGAACAAAGCCGCGTACGGCGTGCCGGACGGACGGAAATATTTTTATTCGATATTCGTACATTCTACATCCCTTGAACGTAAACCGTGAAATTTTGATGGGGGGTTTAAAAAAAATACACGGTATATTCGAAAGGTTCATTATTGAAAATAATAAACCAGAAAATCATCGAAATAGGTTTTTGAAAGTACATAATAGGCTATTTTAGGTTTTTTTTAAACGGTTTTAGGCACTTTTAGTTCTAAAGACACTAGTTAAGTCGATTTCAGCCAAAAGTATAAAAAGTATAATAAGTAAGTAAGTATCCAAAAGTATCATTACTGAATGTAGCTAAAAGATAGTATTGGTTATTACTGTTACTGGTTACAATATTCTACAACACATTTTTCCAAATTTTCGACAGTGAAGTTCTTGTGATCGTCTCGGAGAATCTGTTTATAGTGTTAATTTCCTTTCAGCATCACATAATGAATAACATAAAATCAACAGCATAGCAACGCGAGGCATATGGTAGAAAATTTTAATTCCTATTGGAGGCGCGTA
The DNA here is from genome assembly GCA_954871275.1 of Leptopterna dolabrata. Classification (NCBI taxonomy): domain Eukaryota; kingdom Metazoa; phylum Arthropoda; class Insecta; order Hemiptera; family Miridae; genus Leptopterna; species Leptopterna dolabrata. Next base: position 26,328,477 of record OX940975.1, on the reverse strand, counting down.
GGTACTGTAAATAGGTATTTTAAAGCAGGTGTTAAGATTGTATAGGCCAGGAAATACAATCAGGTTTTTCAGGACGTACCATATTTACCCACACGATTCCATTGACTTGAATCGGATTAATATTCGACTATTTTTCAATTTCGTAGCAAGGAAAAAATAGGTAAAAACCTACCAATCCGGTCCCTAATAATTAGTGTCACTATTTACTTCCTTGATATATGAATTGAGAAAAAAATATTGCTCTCACAGGTGAAAGCTGAAGCATTGAATAAATCTGCTGCTCATTTGGAGGAGTGGGAGATAATTAAAGTAGATCCTAATGACTCAACAACTGAAGTTGCCTGTTCTACTGCCAGCGATACCCCAGTACCAGCGTCTGTGGCAGCCATTCCTGGTTTGTCACCTTATGGTAAGGAGTCGTCGTCTTTTCACTGATATTCAGTTCCCTGTGTAGTAAGCACATTTTACCTCAATTACCAGTATGTAATTACGTCATATCCTCTTGCGTTATTCTCTGCAGATCCTCCTTTATTAATTTCAGGCAATGTTCTGTACCATGAAGAACTGAAAGAAGATGAAGCAGCCTTACTTGCAGCCGCGTGGGATGTTGTTGGCTCGTCTTCGGAATTTCAGCATCAAGTCAACCTGAACCAACCAGTGTGTACATTCTCATGTATTTAATTGTTATGCCATTATATTCAGTAATTATTTCTATACTAACGATAAGTTGTTAACTTTGTATAATTTCGAATATGTTGTACCCCCAGGTCTCAGTTATCCCCTGCCAAGAGGAACTTGAAGTTCGACTTCAAGAGAGTTCATTGCCAGCCCCTCAGTGGGATTACGCACCTCAAGATCCAAAGTGTCAACCTCAAGGACATGTCAAATTGGAGCTTGAAGGTACCTATCGAATATTAAACGTTTGCACTTCAGTCAGCATACAGATCTGGTGTACTTGTTGATTCGGTTGAGCTCAACTGGACTGTATGATCCAATGTCTGAGTAAGAGATTCAACATAATATGTATCGTTACAATATTGATTTCTTCTATTGTTTACAGTTACCCTGACTCCCGAAGTGGATTCATCTACTGTCACATCAACATGCAGCGGAGTGAACGGCACGAAACTGCATCTCATCAGTAGTCAAATGAGTAACACAAACCTTGTAACCACTAATGCTGGTCAAGCTAGTGAGCTTCTCGAACAAAACAAAAGTTCATTGGATATGTCTGCAAATCCCAACGTTGCCACATCGTATGGTGTGATGTCACCCAAGACACCATCGTCCTGTGCTTCAACTTGTTCTTCTGGGCAGATGCCTTCCCTCAAAACTCAGCAACAACTACAGGTGCGTTCATTACATTCTAATTGTTAGCTGTCTTGAACCAGTTGCTATCTCTTCCTATTCCTGTTGCTGGAGTGAAGGTGCCTAGCCCATTCCAGAATTTTATATACAGAGCTGTTTTTTTTTAAAGGTTTTCTAATAGTTTTTCATGGGGTCTAACCTGCCGTCAATCGCATTACTCGTTCCAGGAAATCGTTAGTAACCTAGTGCCATGGTGGGGGTAGCATCATGGCGAAAAAACGTGCCTGGTTAGGTTCATTGTTTTTACACAGAGATGCACAAACCACAGCCGAGGCGGAGTAAATGTAAAGATCGTCCTCCAGGCGGATTTTTCCGTCAGCCCAGGTGCAGTTTCACTCTCGTGGAAGTGTTCTTGTTTTATTTTGAGCGCACTTTCATCCTATCTATCAATTTTTCATCATTGAATCATAGTTACATACATAGTAGGTATGTTGAAACGAGAATATAAGCTTTAAATTAACTAACGCTTACATAATTTAACATTTTCAGTGTGTTGCTAGGGCGGAAATTGGCCAAATTGGGCTGCAAGAGCCATGACTGGCGTGGGGGGATGTATTGCTAGGGAATGGGCCTGCAGGTAACCTAGTTTCGATTTCAGCTTACTTGGTGCCTAAATATAAAGCAAACTAACTATATATGCTAAATATATGCAAACTCACAATGTATGTAAAAACATGCAGGCAAAAACAAAACATTCTCTCAGAATATAAGTTACTGTATACTATATAGTAATACTACCAATCAATGAATCACTACCAGCCACTCATATATTCATCTTAATAGTAGTATGTGGTTCGAGAATGCAGTTAAGCATGGCCAGCTGCAGAGAAGACCGCGGCAGTAGAGATTTGGCAACGTCGCACTTCAGGCCTGCCGCGACAACAACCCACCAATAAGCCTTGGTTTGTTTATTCCGGGTTTCAATGGTTTACCATTGTCTTCTCGCGAAAATCCTTTGTAACAGTAATTGTTAATTAACAAACGTTATTGTTAATGATAACGAAATGCCGGAAAAATGTGGCGTGCCCGGGTGCAAAAGTAATTACGGAAGTACAAAAGAATATGTGACTTCGTTTCGTTTTCCTAAGGATGAAGAGAGAAAGTTGAAGTGGATTCGTGCGATTCCCCGTGCTGATTGGGAACCAAAACCAAGGTCAGTGGTTTGTATAAAACATTTTTCCGAAAATTATTTAGTAAAGTCGATAAGTACCTTCAAGACGGAGAACAGAAAGAATGAACCCTTGCAAAACCTTCCTTGTCTCCCGATGCCCTACCCAGAATTTTTCCTAACCTTCCGTCCTCCATAAAAAAAACGCCGTCCACCTGAAGAAAGGAGATTAGAAAGCGAAAAAAAGCAAAGGAGGAAGAAGAAAACTCAGAATTAAAATTGCTAATGACCTGATTAAAAAATTTCACGATTTTGTTGCCAGAGACGAATCTAAAATCAATAGTTCCTGTTGGCTCACATTTTCGGACGATTCCCATAGTTTAATCTATCGAATAGATTCATCATGTGAAGTCACCCGTGTTGCAGAAAGTATTCGAGTAAATCGCCAAATGATAGTTGAAGTTCATGTTGGAGGTGTCATATTACGAAGGAACAAGTTAACCTAGGTTTACTCAAAACTTGGTCAAATTTTCAAGAAATATTGTCATTCTGTAACAAATTCTCTCGGGAGCGTAAATGTGATAAAGGACCTTATTATAACAACGATTTCATCATATTTAGAGGTTTTGAAAGATGCAATCGAGGAAGAAAATCCTACTGATATAAAGCTGAAGAAGCTAGTCACTCTGCATGATCAGTTTGTTTTCCTATTTGACAAAAAACCAAAACAGCGCCGACACGCTCATTCAAGCATTTCTAATATATTTACAGTCTCCAAAATCCTATAGTGCAATTCGAGAAAGCAGTATACTATCCCTGCCCCATCCTCGAAACCTCCAGAAATTCCAGCAGGCTTTGCTGTATCACCCAGTATCCCAGTAGAAAGGACAAAACTTTGAATTTTTTACAACAAATGTCAAGACATTGAGGTGATCGGAAACGGTACATACCTCTTCAAATTGATTAAATTCATGTTAAACCATCTGCTGATCATAAAAATGGGACAATCGTTGGATACGTGGAGAACAGCTCATCAGGAAATCTAGCTAGAACAGTTGTTTCTTTCCTGATAAGTTCTTGCTTTGCAAATAATGTGAGAGATAGTCAAATTATACCCTGCCAAACAACTCAACGGTGGACAATTAGCATCAGTGACACAAGTGATTTCAGAAGTTGTGAATTGTGGTTATTCTGTCTTAGCTATCATTACGGATAACAACAGAATTAACAGAGTGATGTTCAAGGAGTTAACACTGGATTCTGAATCAAAGTATTATTTCAAGTCTGATGGAAAACATGATAAAATGTTCGTCCTTTTTGACAGCGTTCATATTTTCAAAAGCGTTCGAAACAATTGGTTAAACCTGAATGATTCCCAAACAGCCTTTCACTTCCCATGCCCTGCAGCTGAAGGAATTCAAAATGATGCGATTATTTTATCCAACAATAATTATGACTCCATGTAGGAAGCGAAATTCATCGACCTTAGAAGTTTGTACTACCACGAGTCCAATATGCTTATGAAGTCTGCCCCAAACCTATCCTACAAATCTGTGTATCCTTCACTCCTAGAACGGCAAAAAGTATCTCTTGCGTGCAATGTTTTCAATGAAAAAACCGTTTCTGCCCTCAAAAAACGGGAAAACATCTTTCTATATTCGTGTATATTGTGATGTGTGGGGGGCCCTTGGAAATGTTCTGATTTGGCTTGAAAAATGGCATGCACTTAAAGAGCTAAACCCTGCCTACGGATTTTTGACTAAAGATACGTATAGTGCTATCCATCATTCGACTGCAGTAATTGTTATGATAATAGTATATTCTGTTACATTCATCAAGCCTTATCACCTCCTGACTCAAAAATTCCAAACAGATAACTTGGAGAGCAGATTCGGTCAGTATAGACAACTATGCTAGGGGAACTATCATGTAAGTGTCCGCCAGATACTTGAAGCTTGCTTAGTCTACATTCCGCTAGATACGGCGTTATTACTTTCAACAAGGAGGTCGTTCTGAGTTCTAAAGAAGATTCGGAAGCACACACAACTCTGAAGTCTATCGACCCTTTCTTTCTGGAAGCCATCGATCTCGTTGGTTTTGGGAATTCTGATTATGACGAGTCAGAATTTTATTTCTCTAGTGGATACGTCGCGTTCAAGGTCGGCAGTAAATCGAGATGTTCAGAATTTTCGAATTTGTTCGTTAACAATGGAACGTTAACAGGAATGTAACGATGCTCAGTTTGATATTATCAGTATAGAAGGTTTGACTGTACCATCAGATCTAACATTAAAAATATGCCAAGCACTTTTAGATGTTATGAATATTTTAATTTCTCAAGAGTTTAAGGACAGGACAAATCAAAAAGACATCCTAAGATTTGTCTCCAAGCGATCGCTTGGATGTGGGGATTCCACATTAGAAGACAGCATTACGTGTGGTCAATGTGATTTTGAACAATTCATTCATCAAATTGTTGGGACCATGTCCGATATTCTTTTGAACAGTTGCACCAAGAATATTTGTGATCAAAAATCAAAAAATTACAGTCGCAAGTTGAAGAAGTTCCAGAAAGAGAAGACAGCAAGCTATACTGCAATTCATGTTCCATTTCTTTTTCTAAGTCATCTTGTTTGTTCCTTTCTGTTGTTCTTTCCTTTTATTAGTCATTCTAGGTATTAGTTCAGTACCTTTCTTTTACATAAAGCATTAATCAGGAGACTTTTGCATTTGAAGAGTTTTTGCAGCACCCTCATGCAAAACGAAACTGAAAATGACAACGAAACGGAAATGGGGGATAGGGCGACAGAAGTCAGATGCTAACTTTTTTGGTTCAGTTTTCATTCCGCTTTGGCATCTACCGGCTGGTGGAGTCACGCTAACGTTAACCTCTCTTTCGTCCATTTTACTCCGTCATGAATACAAATCTGTCCACACTTGGCGTCAAGTCTGGATAAACATAGAAAAACGCGAGGAAGCAGCTTTGAATACGACACTCGATATTTACTTTCCGAGGAAAACAGAAGAAGGTAGGTAGTGTTATACAGATGTAAGGTTAAATTAAGTTTCGTCACCGTCAGATCCTGGTGAGATCGGTCACGGTTCGTCAAACTTTTCACAAGTGCGCATGCTTTCGTTTCGGCGTGAGGGTGCTGCAAAACTCTATTAACTATACCTACTCGTAGTATAACAATAACAAAATAACTCTGAAGGATTCACTCAAGGAGCGGTTATGAGAGCAGCATGAACCGAGAAGCTATTACAGTGTTGCCAAATCTTGTGCCGCTGCCTTCTCTGAAGCCGGCCATGAGTTAAGGCGTCCACGTCCAATCCGAAATGGAACAGAAAAATTTCTGCTGTACTTCGCACTTACTGTGAACCCAAATTGATGAAATTAGGTTTTGTGGGTCCCATTTGGGGTCTAGTTCGTCCGCAATGCTCGGCGTTACTTACATTCATCTCTACAGGGTGAAAAATAGGGGGGTTGACGTTTCCAGAACGCCGTAGCTCGAAAATATTCACTAGAAGGGTATGGTTTTTTACGTTTTTAAATTGATCTGAGAATTTTTTGAGGCCACTCGCAGCTTTCCGGTCCAGCCGTTCATTTGCACCAAAAAGCTGTAATCGTGAATGAAAAAAATTGTATAAATCTGGCTCAGATGTCATTGCTGGGAACACCTGATTATAATCACTCATGGCTGCGTGAAATCGAGTTGGTTGTTCCGAGGTATTATTTAATTTGAAGAATGGCGGTTATTTTTTATTGTGTTGATAGGTACTGTTGCAATTTGAACATACGTTATACTTCATGAATAACAATAAATTATAATTAATTATTGAAATATTGAATCCACCGCATATTTCATGTCCTCGATTTAGGGCTTTCCTGGGGGGAAGCACGAGGGCAGGTTGTGACCGCAACGGTGATCATCTATACAGGCAAATAATAAACCGTTGTGAAACAATTTCTAGTGTTTTTATATATTGCATTGTGCGAAATCTAAAAAAATACCTACAAGTTGGGGACATGTTTCTGCTGCGTTGTGCACTCAGCTAATGTGCTTATCCCCCGCAGTGCAACCCGCCTTTTGGTTCTATCCCCATTGGATTTATCTGTTTAGTTATACTGTTTACTTACATGTTCAAGGTTGTTGTGTGTTCGAACGAAGGGCCAGGTGTAACCGTCATACCCCCGACGACAATCGTTTGCTTACCTCCTCCCTCAGTGAGTAACACATCTTCACCTCACCCGCTCCCACCACCTCATCACCACAGGCCGCCCTCTGTGTCTTCAGTGACGTCCCAAGGTCCGCCACCCATTGCTCAGTCATCACCTGGATTACCATTCATTGCTCTCACTACTTCCACACCTGTTCGCGCTCTTGTCACCAAGTCAATTACCAAGGTAACAGCGTTTTTCTTGACTGATTCATATTGGTTATATTGCATCAAGCTGGTTAGCCTTAACTCGGCTGGCACAGCCTTCAGCTGTTGGAATTTATTGTATTACCTAAATGTAAATGGATTTTTGATATTTTTACAGCCCAGTAGTAGAAGTGGGAGAAATAACACCCACAACAATAGGCCACCACCTGGGGCTGTCAATCTGGAGAGGAGCTACCAGATTTGCCAAGCAGTCATCCAGAACTCCCCCAACAGGTAGGATTTAATTTTGAGACACTAAAATTGTTACTGAATCGTAATGATTAATGCTTCCAGGTCTATCAAGGTAGTCTTTGCGAAAGTTTAAATGGGGAGCAGATTACATAACATCCGTACCTATCCTCTGATTATTATCAACCACCAACCATAAATACAAAAATAGAGCCTGGGACTTGTGGGACAAAAATGAGCATAAAGTTTTGACCACACTTTCCAAATTCAAAAGAAATTGGATATAGGCAGATACATATACAGGTCATTAACTTGGTAAAAGGCCCTAATGCCATGTTCGGGTTTTGATCTCTGCCCTCTTTTTCCGACAGAGCCCTGCTGTTCAGGAAATAGCTCTAAGATACTCATACATACTTTTTTGTGCTATTCATTGAGCGTAAAATTCTGCTCTTTTTACCAGGTAAGGAAACGTAGATCCTAATTTAATGTCGTCACCGTATATACTATCCCTCCGTTGATCTGAATATACCCACTGACCCACTGTCAGTTTTTTTTTTTTTATTAAGGAGCTACCTATGTGACAAAAATGTATTCAATAAACCACTTATATTCTTTTTGTAAGTATATTGACTCAAGAAATTGAGTGAACCAATTTATTGTAGGTGAGCTACCGTGTGAAAACTATCTGCGATCATGTCCTAGGAATTCCAAATTAATTTCATCGAATTTGTTCATCACTAATGAAAACTTTTGAAATTACAATTACCCGTCTATTTGTACAGGTACTCTACTGAAGATCCTTGGTCCTAATCTAACACCGATTCATGAACAATTTAGTAACTTTGAAAACCTTTTATTTCTTTTCCTCTATCTACCCAGTATTTTTGCGTGGGCGGTCCTGAATCCTTCGGTCTAATTACTGTAGAGGAACAGGCCTATTGAGCGTTGTAGTACAACTATAATCTTACTTTATCTGTCACCATGTAAATTCAACACAGTTCTCCTTTACTGTAGACATCAGCTTCGGTGCCAGCTCAAGCCGCCGCCAGCACTTCTGGGGAAGACTGGTGTGTCCAACGCTTCCACCAACCGAGTCCCGAGCACAGGAAATGCCCCCAGTCGGGGTGGCGGGCGAGTTGGTCTTGTTCAGCAGCCCATCGGGAATGCGGCTGCTCCCACATCTCGATCTCACGTTGTGTTCAGACATGTTTTCGCCTCTTCAGCCGGTGGAATACCTGTCAGTATGGCTGTATTACCGTCAGTACACCACCAGGTGATTTATACTTGAGTTCAATATGTTGAACCCCCGCCAATACCTCTTTCAAACTTGTAAATGTCATCTCTCCAATGTGCCACGGACCAGCTTGTGATTTTAGATTCACCATTAACATGGGGAAAGCCAGTTTCATCATACATTTTGCTGGATACTTTTTTTAGGTTTCTGAAGTGATGCGAGGTCTGGAACTCCGGAGGTCAAATTCTGCTCCTCCCCACTCAGCAGAAGGTACAAGAGGCGTCCGTCCCCCATCTGCTCCTCCTTTACCACCGCCTTTTGCTACCTCAGCATCACAAACGAATAATGGTAAACTCAAAACTACATCCTAGTTATTGCACACTGAATTATTAGCCAGAATGAGCAGAGCTCTAATGAGGAATACCCATGACTTCTGTTCATATTTTTAAATGAAATGAAGTAGGTTCCATTCTAAGAATTTTGAGACCAACCGCACTCCAACGATGAATAGTTCTTTTGTATGATTTTTCAAATATTCCAGCACTACCTACCTCACAGTCGGTTAGGGGGTCCCGCCCAGGTGGGAGGAGTGCATTGACGTCACTCATTGCCGAAATTTTGAAAGCTCGTAGAAAAAGAACTGTTTATCGTAGGAGTGCGGTTGGTCTCAAAATTCTTAGAATGGAACCTACTTTCATTTGAAAATGGGAAAGTAATATAAACAGAAGTCGTGGGTACTCCTCATTCAAGTGTTTGGATTCCTTGGAAGTAACACACTCATTCCTTTGTTTCATTCCAGGTAACAGTTCCTCCAGCTGTTCATGCTCCTTAAAAGCGATGATTGCTTGTGTCATGTGCGGAGCCTTTTGCCACGACGACTGCCTCGCCTCCCCTACCTCCCGTCTTTGCGTAATGTGCTGCGATACACGGTAGACTAAATCAATACATTCCCCTGTTTCCTCCATCTACCCTTTGACTTCGCCTCTTTGGGTGAAATGATTAGTATCTTACACGAGCTCTCAGGTGACAACGGATAAAACTCACTAGTTTAGTTGATTTCTTAGTTAGGTTCAAAACCCCAAGTTCCTGAATAATGATACGAGTATGTTCCTTTTTTAATAACCTAATGTGGTTAGGCTATTTATTTAGTTTTAGAATACATCAATTTTATATAATAGTTATCTCATATTTATTGTTATAATTTTATATTGGTTATGCGTGGGACAATGTTGGTTTGTATTATGGCTTTTGGATCATTGCTGTCCCCCGTCTGGTTGCTGTTAAGATCCTGCAGAAGCTGTCGTCCCTTCTTAAGTTTTCTGTGCCATTTTCTGTCTACTACTTTCATGATGAGACTTGTAAATTCGTACTGGAAAAAGCCTTTCTGATGGTTAGCTTGGAATTTTTGTTGAAAGATAGCAACTGTTTCAGCTCCTCAAGTTCTGGAAAAATCACTTCCAGAAGGATTGAGTTGCATGGATCCTTGGAATGTGCTGGAGACGTGGGTTGGTACCATCGTGATTTAACCCGTTGGCAGCGAAATGTATGTACCGATTGATCCCACCAATGTCACACGAACCATCTCACGTTGTTGACTTGTTATCCCTTCCCCATGAAACCTTATAAAGTCGTTTTGGATCACCTCTGTCCTCTGGAATTCGTTTCAAACCCAGTTTCATATTGATGAAACCTCTGTCTTGGCGCCTGTTTTTAAACATCTTTACTACAAAAACTTGGGCCTTCACTGGGAGTTGATACCAAAATCATACCGAAATTGTTGAACATATTACATCACATTCGCATTAGCAAAATATTCTTGAAAATCTCTTCTCATCAGACTTCCTAGGTTGTTTGGGCAGTAGGTGGGGGCTGGTGCAGAATGACATCCTCCTCCCAAGCGGTCTCACAACTAACAGCATTTTCACCTGCTGAACCACGACCATTGCTGAAACTAAATATTTGTTAGCATGTCCTTTCCGATGTACGTCTTCTTCAACACCCACAGCAGGGGTTTAGAGTAGACAGGTGATCTGATGCTCCCTAATGCCTGCATCTCTAAATAAGGGGAACTTTGGAAAAGTTGAATCAGAAAATCTAGGTATAAAACGTCATTATTTTTTACCCATTGCTAGGGCTACTGCAACACCTTGGATATTATCCGTGTTTTTATAATATTCATGGTCGTTGTGTGGGGAGGGGATCTGTGGGTGTTGAATATCCTGTTTCCAGCACAAGTGCTTCCCATTCTTATGTACAGTGTTGATCCTTTAAAAACGTTATGAGGAAACGGGTGTCAAGTGGCTTATCCTTAAATCACCACTACCTACTGTTAACTGTTGGCCCATTCATCTCTGAGCGAGTACATCATAACGATTTTGCCGGCTGTAGGCGAAACGTTCATTAAAACGGTATGGGCAATGAGCAATTCGAACTGCACCCTTTGCGGCAGGCCGAGACACTACAAGTGGTGAGGAAGGTTTCCTCCAAAGCAACGAGGCAATTTGTTCCCCTATCCTTTTCTGCCAGGCTGTAGGTGTACTGTCTGAAGCTGCTGCTGTAGGCGCTGATTCGAATTTTCCAGTCGCCTATTATTCTCGTTATTCGCCGATTTCCCATGAATTCTGTCGCATCACGAAAGTATAGCTCATGTTAGTTTGGAAGTTCGTTATTTGCAATTAATTGTACAAGTTTAGTTCAAAGCCGTTCGTTACCTCCCACCCCGTTGAAGTCGGAAAAGTGATCAACTACAGATGTTGCCATGTGTGTGTGACACTACCTCTTCATCGTATTCTGTTGCATTATGGACCGAAATTTATGTTTGATAATTTTTTGTATCAGATAACTGTTCCAAAATTCACAACGTACTAATGTTTGGATATTAGTCGAATTGAGCCCATTGAAAGGTTTTCATTGTAAGTAAAACGAACACTAGCCGTGTAATTGGAATTGAAATTAGATTTAACTATTCTAATTGCTTGATCTCATCACATAATAATGTTACTGGCGAATATAGAACGTTGCGCGACAGTTCTTTGTCCACCATTTTTTTAATTCCATTATAAAATTTGTGACAGGTTTTCCAAAATTGTATGAAAGTTAGAATTTCAGTGATGCACTTCTACTGGTTTTTTACCCTTAATCAAAATTAGAAATGCTACTCACAAACACATAATTATATTACTTTTTCTTGTTGAATTTGTTTTGAACTACAGAAGAGCAATACTGTCTACCTATTTTATAATGACTTATTTATAATGTTTTATAAATAAGTCATCATTTATGATGTTTTATAATTAAGTCATCATTTATGTTTTATTAACTTATCGTAACATCAGCATTACCCTGCTGTCAATATTAGTATATGCATAAAATGAAGTTCAAATCAAATATTGAGTTGTAAATATGTAATTGTACAAATTGTGTACATGTATATAGTGTAAACATCACCTTTGATACTGAGTTGTGTCATTGTCTGATTGAGTTTAATCATGTACAGCTTTTTTATAAACGATTTTTCTAAGTTTACCAACAGGCTATGACTCGGCAATAGCTTGATTATTGTGTAAGACCATCACTGAACCCTCTATGTAGGTAATACCGTCTTGTGAAAATTGAGTATTGTATATACGAATATGGTAAATGGTTCATTTCTATGAGTATTTTACGGTATTTACTCAATTAAAGTTGTTTAAAGGTCGATGAAGTATGTTTATTTTCCTTCCATCGAAGACCAGTAAGCAAAAAACATTGATATAATCACAATGAAAAGGGCGAGTTGTATGCTCCAGTATTTATGTCATTTTTTAAATTAAAGTAGGTTCCATTATAAGAATTTTGAGACCAACCGCACTCTCCTACAATGAAAAGCACTTTCTTTTTCAAAGATTCCACCACGTCACAGTGGGCAAGGGGGTGGTCCCGCCCGGGCTAGAGGGGTGTGATTACGTAGGAGGTGCTGGTCTTTGAAAAATCATAGTAAAAGAATTATTCATCGCAGGAGCGCGGCTGGTCTCAAAATTCTCAGAATGGAACGTACTTTCATTTCAAAATAATATAAACATCGTCACCCGTGCGCGTACCCCATTATTGTGGTTTGTGTATACACTTCTTCTGAAAGGCCTTGGTAAAGGCTTTTGAAAGACGAAAGTAAGTCTTTGACAAATTGTTATTAATGTGATATGTATTTGGAGAGGGCCTTATCAGTAAAACAGTGGAGACAATGTATGTCCAAGCCACAAGAACTGGTTTAAAATTTTTCAAAACCAGAACCTAAGTTTTTCTGATGGTGGTGATGAGTTTTAGAACTGTTTCAAGAACTCATCGGCTGGAACACCTTGGAAACGTATCATAGAGAAAAAAGATACGTTTAACGTGAATGTTGGAGGGAAATGAAATTTTGGGATGGTTCCAGCAGGTTATCTTCAGTTCTGTTGGAAAACACATCCCCGATCAGGTGTTAGTTATAGGGGCGGTTTTCAACTGGGGCAAAAGTGGCCGAAACGCAATCTAACTGGGGAAATTTTCGGCATGTAACTGGGGCAAGGATCTGGAAGACGCGCAATTGAACTGGGGCAACTGTTATGGCGGTAAAAACGGCATTTATTGAAAAAAAATTACGCACCTTAAAATAATTAAGTGTTGTCAACGAGAGTTGATCCGTCGTGTTGGGGGGTTCTGCCTAGTTTTCAGGATCCTTGGTCGAGTTGTAACGGTTAGCTACAGCCCATAGGTATTTCTTGATCCAGATCGCTTGACAATGCATTCCACTAATCTATTCAGAAGTCCCAAACAACCTGCTCATTCACGGGATAGTTTCTGGGATTGTTTATCTTTTTTGAGATGCGAGCGCTAGCGAGCATCCAGATCGCTTGACAATGCATTCCACTAATCTATTCAGAAGTCCCAAACAACCTGTTCATTCACGGGATAGTTTCTGGGATTGTTTATCTGTTTTGAGATGCGAGCGCTAGCGAGCATCCAGATCGCTTGACAATGCGAGCCGCGGAATGGGAACTAAACTTCTTGTACATCCACCGTCTTGTCTGACTGAACCCTTGTGGCAGTTCGTGGTTTTCTTATCTTGCGAATTGACCCTCCCTAATCCCTCTAAAGGCGGGTCCAGACGAGTGTAACGATAATATAATAACAGGCTTTTCTTGAGGTCCATTCCCCAGTTCAGTTTCATGCTCTTGCCCCACTTAGATTGCGTTTTCAACTCGGGCCTCTGAGGACATTTCCCCAGATCGATTACGCCCAGTTATAGAACTCTAAAGAACTCAGTTCCCCGACCTGACGTGGTTGGAACACTATGGATAAAACCTATAAAAGTTCCAACATCTGATGTGGCTGGAACTAAAGTTATTGTGCACAGAACTCTTTACAAAACTCGCATCGGCTGGAACAAACCTTTCTAAGAGGACTTGCTGATTGGGTGATATATCTGTAGAGCTGGCTTTAGATGTGTAAGTGACGTCATTTTACCCACGTCTTCCTAGGCCAAGTAGATAATTGCTATTGGTCTTCTGTATTGTGGCTATAAGGAGAGCTGTGTGAGAGCTTCAAGTGAGGTTTCAGAGATTAGTTGGACTGAGTATTTTCAAGTTGACAATTTATGTTCGGAAAGGCTGTGGAGGCACACCTTCATGGAACAAGTAGTTAATCATGATGTAACATCGAAAATATAATTTGAAAAAGCAGAAGCCGTATTACAGAATCAAAGCATTCTTATGGGCTTCCACGGGAAGAAGTGTTTTTTAAGGGGGCAAAAGTTGAAAACATGACTCTTGACGGTTTGATTTTTTCTTTTCTTAGGTAATTAGTTGCCTAATTTTGGTAAATTATTCATATTTGACTTTGTTTCGAAGTGCCTATATGTAATGAGTAATTAATAAACAGAAAGATCCATTGATGAGGCTACAGGCCATTGAACAACCACTAAAGGCGCCCATACACTGTCCAACCGTCGGGCCCAACAAGGGGTGGGGAGAGGCGAAAACGCGCCCCCCTGCCAACCAGACGGAGCTTCACACACGATCCAACCAAACAAGCACCCAATCCGACCAAGTTTCCCGCGTTTTTTTATTTTTCCCGAACGTGAATCCTATAGTTTTCCAATAACTCCGTTGTTGCATCAACTTCGGTACAATTCATTGTTTCACCTCTCATGATAATAACAAAACAGTAACAGTAAACACCAATTATCCAAACTCCAATATCTTGAGGTACTGGCACAACTGATAACAGGAGAAACTGATAAAAATTACGTAAAACAACGTGTGTCTGCATCAGACGAACAAAAAATTACAGGAGAAGAAGAAGAAGTTGGTCCGACAGCGCCACACACGGTACAACTTGGTCGGGAGTAATGGAGGGGGAAGGGCACAACCATGTTTGTTGGGCGGTTTTGCCATCCGACCAAACCCAACCAGGTTGGTCGGATCCAACGGTTGGACGTCCTCCCACACACGATCCAACAGTAGGGAATGGGAGGCGTTTTCATCTCTCCCCACCCCTTGTTGGGTCCGACGGTTGGACAGTGTATGGGCGCCTTAATACCAACTGAAGAAAAAAAAGATGATATTGGTGGTGGGGGAACTATCAATAGCTTTCTGCCTCTTCAGTTCCTAGAGCTTACGGACACATTACAGTGTCAATTCACCTCAGTCTTTGTTTTATCACGTCACTGATAGCTCTTCTAATTGAATAATAATTATTGTTTCTGCATTAAATTTTCTAAATACTTCTATCTGCACTACCCTTAACCAGATATGTGGGTTTTGAAGAAAAATGTAGAAGTATTACCTAACATTTTTTCATCTTGCTCTATTTTATTTTTATTTTTTTAATTGGTTGAAATTCTGAATTTGATTTGGAAATTCTGGACAGATTTATATTTTCTTCTGATTTATTGAATGATTTTTCGTTTGTTTGACAGTGATAGTATCGTCAAAAACTCCGGTAGTCCCAATAGTCCAAAACTATCTATAGTTCCCCATCATTAGTAAGATGACAAGCCAACTATGCGCTTGATGATCATCCTGATGATTGCATTTCAGTGTGAATGAAATTCGATTGAGCCACTGTAAGAACAATTTTATTTTTATTTTTTAAGCAATGCATAACGGAAAATGTTAACGATAGTTTTCTTTGATAGCAGTCTATCCCAACACTTCTCCATAATAGCAGTGTCCTATACACAAGGTGAGTGAATCTTACAGGACTTGGTATGTGGAATTCTTAGTCAAGAGCTGATCCAAACCTTCGATATTAGTACATGTTGAGTGAGTGCGGAGTATGAGGCACTAGCCATGCTCATGCGAGCAAAGTACTCTGATAAAGTTTCTATTATAATAATAAAATTTTCGGTTAGTTTAGACTAAAACTATTGGAATGGATCATTACATGAATTTCTATAACAGCCATTAAACGAATTTTGTTAATTCTGCACAAAACATCCAGGCCCAAAGTTGCTGGAGTGAGCAGCACAGAGTTTCCTTTGTAAAAGTCCTGTGATAGGAAGAAAACAAGAAATCGACCAAGTCCCGACCTGGGACGAGCAGACTTGGACAAGCAGAAAATATCTGAAGATCCCGATATAGTATCCATGCGTTATGGGATTCCATATATAGTATGTGCTGGCCAACAGGATTGCTGAACAAACTCCCATAGTAGATTTCTATGCAATTTATACCTAAGAGAACCTAGAGGGTCTTTAAACTCCCAAAGGTTCTCGTTAATTTCGAGACAGATCTTGGCTTTGGTTCTTCCATGAAGCATTTTCTTTTTAAATTGTAACCTACAATTCTACGCATTTTCAGTAATATTAAGTGGGTAGTATAATAGTTTGTCTTAATCCAAATAAGTTCAAGAGATGCACTGATCAAGATTCTGTTGATACTCGTATAAGAGGGGCCCTTGTTGTTTTCATTTTTTGGAAGATGGGGGGGGGGGGGGGGGGATTGGTAAAATTTTGATGTACACTTTTTTAACCGTTTTATCAAATTAAATCATTTTGTAGGATTTACAGCCGGGAGGATGGGTTTAGTCATTAGCCCAGAAACTATTCAGAGTAGCTGCTACATGAGTAATCTACACACTGTCCCCTGAAATGCACGCATTACTCGACGACATCGTTGTCTCAGGTTCCTAGCCAGCAAATGCAAAGGTGGTAGATGTAATGAAACACCAAAGCCGACTGAGAATTGACAGTACCTAATAGATATGGGTATGTACAGCTAAACTTTTGTGCAACTTATAAATCTACTCCACCCTCTCAAGAGAATATCAAACAAAAATACGGTTCCGCTGTTTGATAGTGGTTATTACATACTGGGATTCGTATACAATCACAATAAGGAACGAAACTGAAAGTAACCGATGATTCGAGTGGAACAAAACTAATGCTGAGACCATTTGATGCTCTTCAAGTCAATGCCTTCTTGGACCATCTCCCAAAGAGGACTGAAATGAGAGAAAAGTAAAGAATTAGATACACACGAAACACCAACAACAACTAAAAAGTAAAAATGTACAACGTAAAAATCGCGTGAATCACCTCATTTCTCGTAACCTCTTCACGTGTTTAATGCATCTCTCAGCTGTGTAGTCCACTTCCTCAACAGTTGTGAATCTTCCTAGTCCAAATCTGGAACAGAACGAGTTGGAACTAGATACATTCTATTTTCAACAAAATGTATCAACGACTGATACATTTTGTATGGAAGCAATGTCCTCCCCTTCTCACAACTATAATAAATAGGGCAGATCTGAATAAATAACAATTCTTCCACCTCAAGTTTCATAACATGTAGAATAATATGTCCTTCATATTTCCCCGATTTGAAAACCGTTACACCCTCGTGGACACTATAATCACATTGAAGAGAATTTAAAAAATATAAAAAATAAATAAAAATAAAAACATTACCGTATTGAGGAGTGAGCTAAGTCTTCGTCGGCGCCAATGGCACGCAAAACATACGATGGCTCCAGCGAGGCTGAAGTACACGCACTTCCACTTGATAGCGCCACGTCTTTCAATGCAACTAACAGAGATTCACCTGAAATACTCCCCAAATGTTGAAATAGTGAGGGGGGGGGGGGGGGGGGGACAAGGTAAACCTGTATGTTGTACGTATGTACCTTTTGTAATTTCACCAGCCTCAAAGTTCCTGAGACTTTCCATTTTGATCTACCTAATTTTTACATTACCAACATAAACTGCCAGTCCGAATGAAAACACCTTCACTGGGATATGGGAGGTCCCTAACTACGTAAGAGTTGAAATGTAAAACAAACTTGCCTTCAACATAAGCGAAAGAGAGGTTGATACAACCAGGATAGGAATGGACGGGATCACCATTTCTGACGACATCAGCCAGATTGTTGGTTATTTTGCTTAGAAGTCTTTCAGAGAGCTTTTTCATCCAAGCATGATCATACTGCGAAAAGAAGAAGTATTATTAGCTGATATACTAAGGAACCGAGAACAAAACCTCAATATGACTAGTTATTCTACAATTTGTTATGATAACATTGGTCAACAATACAAAAACCTAATATTATGTAAATTGCGGTTACATTATTATGTGCACAATCGATGAGGTATACATACTTGTACAGTATATCCAAGGAGTTGGAGCTAAATCATGGGTACTACCTACACAATATCCATGACTCGAGATATGCAACAAAACTAATTAAATCAAAACCAATCGAAATTCCTGGATAACCCTACATTGTTCATCTGGCGACTGAATGCATATACATATCATGGAGAAGAGCCTATCCTACATAGCATATACCCACCTTAACACTCTCAGTGCGGGCCGCTCTACTGGTGCTAATGCCATCCACTGGACCCAAGCGATCCCGCATCTAGATCCCTGTCTACCAGGGTAGAAGGCTGCATGTGGCGTTGGACCAGTGTCCACTAACCCACTAATTCTGCATTTTCGACCTCAAATTTGGATTCAGCACCCTTGAAAACCCCGACTACAAATTTCCAGTTCAAAATAAGGCGCCCACCCACCAACAAGAAAGGCGAGGAGGAGAACGACCACCGCCCAAACAGCGTTGGAGAAGAAGTAAACAATAACCAAGCAAAAGTAAAACAATAACTGGATAACCAGATGGAAAAAGGAATGCAAGACCGGGCGAAAAACTACCAACTCAAATAAAACCCCTGAACCTTTTGCTGAAAATCCCAGATCCGCTTCCGACGCATTCTGGTGGGAAGTTAGGTACTGAAGCTATTCCTGCCACCAAATGGAGCTTAGAGTACTAATGTTTCATTTACGAGCCTTTGAATGCGGAGAGCTCGTGCAGGAGGTGCCATCTACCAGGGTAGACGACACTCTGGGACGAAAGACCGGCCGGCCATCTACAATCTACTGTGTAGACGCCCGCACGAAGAGTGTTAAGGACCACGAAACTTTACAGATAAATTTCCAACACATAATGTCTCCTAGCATTGTTCTCCAAACCCCCTCTTTATCGAATCTTTGGAGACGTGATTTTTTCAATTTTTGATATTATAACTTTAACCTAATAGTTCCCTTATTTTACAGTCCAAGAAAAATCTATGGAAAGAGCTCGGAAAAAAAACTGTTTGTAGAATTAAAAAATTGGCCCCAAGTTCAATTTTTAGAATTTTTCCATTTTTTATAATCATATTTCACACAACAAAAAGTATATTTTCTGTACACGTAATAGGAAAAACTTCCCCAGGAGCTCAGCTATGTCGTAATTTTATAATTTTATAGTTTTATAATTTTATTCGTATAATTTTATTTTTATCGTGGTATTTAGAGGAAAAAATACCGCTTGATTGAATGTGAAAAAACACTACGAACTCCTCGTCACATGGGTTTATTACTCAGAAGATTTTGCTGTTCATTTACTGTTTCTTTCATCTGCAACAATTGAAATAGCTATTTTTGATGGTTTTGTGGCGTCATTCATTTCATTTTTAAAATCATACATTGGTAACTCAAAATTCCAAATTATTAATCACCTGGAATTGATCCCTCACCCGTTGACGTTGAAAATATAATTCACTTTCTGTTCCGCAATTCGTGCAGTTATATCTCACTCGTAAATATTCTCAAATAAAATAGGACACGCACTAAAAGTGGTGACCCCGACGTGATCATGGAAGCCGGAGATGGATCTGCTCATGCTGCGGAAGCGCCCGTACTCAAAACCGAGCATTAATTTCAAGGCTCCACCTTTCTCGAAGCAGAATGTGCCTATTTGGTTTCGGCAAGTCGAAGCCCAGTTCAGAGTGAAAGGAATAACAGTAGATGAAGACAAATATGACCTAATCCTTGACTCAATAGATATAATATATGTACACAAGTAAGTGACATTATCATAAATCCTCCTGAAGAGAATAAGTACCAGACGTTGAAAAAAAGACTCATATATTGTTTTGGAGTTTCGGAAGATAAGAAACTACAACGCCTCTTGAAAGAAATATCATTAGGCGACAAGAAACCTAGTCAGTTACTTAGGGAGATGCGTGAACTGGCAAATAACAAATTTTCCGATGAATTATTGAAATCGTTGTGGATGCAACATCTTCCGGCAAATACTAGGAGCATACTATCGGTAAGTTCTGAACAAACTCTAGCTGCATTAGTACCACTAGCTAATCGAATTCAAGAAACTTGTGATTTCGGTGAAGCATCAATTAATGTTGTCGAATCAGCACAAAGCAAATCTACTAGTTCAGATAATTCAAGCTTATCAATACTTGAAAAAATTGAAGCACTAATGAAACAAGTAGAAGCACTGGGCACACTTCAAAGCAGACCTTACTCTAGAAGCAATTCAAACTTAAGAGAACGACCAAACTCACGTTACCGCCAGGATCAGACCAGAAACAATAATTGGATGTGTATATTTCATTATCGATGGGGAAACAAGGCACGACGTTGTGAATCTCCATGTAAAGTTGGGAGAAATGAGAAATCGGAAAACGACCAGCCCAATCATTGAGTGCGGCAAATGATTTAGGCCCAAATACCAGCCGCTTATTCACCAAGGATGTGAGTACCAAGCTGTGTTTTCTCATCGACACTGGGGTCGACATTTCAGTTATTCCTCCTTCAGATACCGATCGTCGTGTGAATTGTAAATATCGTTTATTTGCAGTAAATGGCTCCGAAATAAAAACTCACGGCACTAGACTACTTACCATTGACCTGGGATTACGCAGATCGTTCTCGTGGCCATTCGTAATCGCATCTGTTAGCAAGCCCATCATAGGCGCCGATTTCCTAGAGCACTACGGACTTCTAGTGGACCTCAAAGAACAAAAACTGCGAGATCAAATGACAACAGTTTCAAGGAGAGGCATTGTAAGTACCTACTTGTAGGATACCTTCTATAACAACGATAGGTATGAAAAGTTCACCCACAAACTACGAAGAACTTTTGAGAGAATTCAAAGACATCACTAGCCGGCATTGGGCTTGAAAAGAGCCAAACATAATGTAATGCACCACATAGAAACAAGAGGACCTCCTATTGCATTTAAATTCAGACGTCTAGATCCTGTAAAACTATAGGTCTCCCACTAGAATAAGACGCTCCGACCCTGCGCTCTTGAGGCCAAGAAAGGAAACGCAGAGCATGGCATCCTGCACTTACTTTGGCCGTTGGTAATTTCACGTTGTTCAGTTGGCAACATTGCCTCGATTTTCTAGTAGCTGAAATTTTGTTTTGGTTACTATTACTACTGTTTTGACTGTTTCGATTCTCAACCTCAGTTTTTTCAATCTGTGAGTATCATATTTTCGAACCTCAGTTTTTAATCTGTGAGCATCATCACACATCCTCTTCATTTTTGTACTGCGATTGAAGATAGCATGATGGACAGTGCGCCTTCATCGTGTTCTGCTGAGAACTCGAAGAACAGGATCGCTCGTGGGAAGCCATTACGAAGTCAGGCAAGAGAAATTGTCTACAACGTAGCGCAATTTTTCATCAGAAAGAAGAACGAAGAGAAAGCGAAGTATAACATCCGAGATTTGACAAGCGAAGCAACTGGAGTATCGCCGAAAGTAGTCTCCGTTATTTTGAAGGAAGGGCGTCAACTGTCGGCAGTATCCCCAAACCCTTTGTTTACTACGCCAAAAAAAGTAACAGAGCACAAGAAAAGGGTTGAGGCTGACGACTTCACTGATGCGGCGATTAGAAACAAAATAAGAGAATTCTACACCGTGCGAAAGAAGTGCCCATCAACGGGATCGATTCTTGGTGCGTTGAAAAGTGACGGAGTTCTTGATTGCGGTGCTGAATATTTAAGGAAAAGAATCCATTCGTGTGGTTTCAAGTGGAAAAAATGCCAATCCAATCGCAAGGTGTTGATCGAACGGCCCGAAATAGCTGCCTGGAGGGTTAGGTACCTACGTGCCATGACATCCTACCGCTCGCAAGGTAAAAACATCGTATACCTCGATGAAACATACGTCCAGGCATCCCATGGTGTTTCTACGTGCTGGCAGTCTGAAACACAGCTGGGAGCTGTGAAACAGATCGGTAAGGGCAATAGGCTTATCATAGTACACGGCGGAGGCGAGATGGGATTTGTAAAAGAGTCCCTTCTTGTGTTCAAGTCATCATCGAGATCGGGGGACTACCACACCTCTATGAATTTCGGCAATTTTTCTAAGTGGCTCACGGAAATGTTCCTTCCGAATTTACCAGCAGGTTCCGTAGTGGTAATGGACAATGCGAAATATCATTGTGTGGAAGTAAACAAAAAGCCCAACACCGGAAGTTTGAAGAAGGACATTGTAGCCTGGTTGACGCAAAATAACGTGGATTTTGACGAAAAGTGCACAAAGGGAGAACTCCTCCTCTTAGTGAGAAACGTACCTTCGGAGAAAACGTATAGGGTTGACGAGATTATTAAAGCGAAGGGCCACCATCCCCTTCACCTCCCCCCATACCATCCCGACCTGAATCCAATAGAACTGGTGTGGGGTGACATTAAAGGTCAGCTCGCAAGAGATTCTGTCGGAACACCTCTTGGCCAAAAAGAAGTGGTATTGAAACAATTATTCTCGGAATATTCGACTGAGAAGTGGAAAAAAGTGTGCGAGCACGTGAAAACAGTGGAGAACAAGTATTGGACCAGCGACCACATAGTAGACACGGAAATTGACAATATTATTGTGAATTTAGGCGAGACTTCTGATACGAGTTCCGACGAAGAAGAAGACTGGTGGGACAATGATGACTCTGATTGAATGTATTATCAATCATATTTTCTATTTTTAATAAAATGACGAAATTACTAATAAATTTTACTGCATTGTTTACCACTTGTCCATTTCATTAGTAACGGCTTCCCTATAGCTAGTGTTTTTGTCGCAGTCCCAAGGTTAACGCAAGTAGTGTCACACTTTCCATCGAATAGTATTGTGTTCCTTCATCCTTACACAGGTAAGTTTATTATTTTTATAATAATTTAAAAAGTAGAGGAAAAATATAGTCATTCCCAATTACTTTTTCAAAACAGTGGGAACTGGGAAGAAAAGTACATCAGAGAAAAGTGCTACCACTCAGTAGGGAAAAAGAGGAAACAGCTGGGAAATTTTGGTTTAAGGAGTAGTACCTACTTCTCCGCTAGAGCTCAGCACTGGAGCGTCTTATTCTAGTGGGAGACCTATAGCTATAGCAAAGAAAGAATTTGCCGACCGTCAAAAAGTTCATGGGCTAGCCCCTTACATACGGTCCCAAAGAAGACAGGTGACTGGAGACCATGCGGGGATTATCGCGCTCTTAACCGAATCACGAAACCAGATCGGTATCCATTACCCAATATCCAGGATTTACCCCATGATCTTCATGGTAAGCATGTATTTTCCAAAATAGATCTATTAAAAGCGTATTTCCAGATACCAACGGCTCCCGAGGACATTCAGAAGACAGCTATTATCACACCATTTGGACTATTTGAATTTCCACAAATGACTTCTGGACTCTCAATGCTGCACAGACCTTCCAAAGATTCATCAATGAGCTGACAAGGGGACTCCCAAACGTAAGAACATACATAGATGACTGTCTAGTCGCAAGTGCATCTGAAGAAGAGCATATGTCTGACCTACGTGCTTTATTCCAGAGATTTCGGGAGTACGGGGAAGTATACAAAATCCTACTAAATGTGAATTTGGGAAGACAGAGATTGAATTCCTAGGACATTTAATATCCCAGGAAGGGGTAAAACCACTACCCTCCAAAATTGAAAAAATTGACGAGTTTGACCCACCAAAAACCATTATGGGTTTACGACGATTTTTAGGAATATTTAATTTTTATAGGAGATTTATAAGCAAAGCAGCGCACCATACAGTGGTGTTATCCAATTATTTAAAAGGATATACTGGGAAACAGGATTCTGATATTCAGTTATCTCCTGAAGCCATTCAAGCATTTCAATGCTGCAAAAATGAATTGAAATCCGCTGTTATGTTAGCTTATCCACAAGCCAATGTTCCATGTTCACTAATGGTTGATGCCTCAAATACAGCAATAGGAGGTAGTGTCCAACAATTCGTGAATGAGGCTTGGCAACCAATTGGATTCTTCTCTAGACGCCTTTCCCCAACTGAGATGAATTGCAGTGCCTATGATCGAGAATTACTCGCGGCATATTCTTCTCTGCGATATTTCCGACATTTGATGGATGGGAGAGTTTTTACGATCTTTACTGATCATAAGCCATTGACGCTTGCATTCCATCAAAAATTGGACAAAGCTTCCCCTAGACAAGCACCTCAATTGGATTACATTGGTCAATTTACAACAGATATCAAATATATAACAGGAAAAGATAACATGGTAGCTGATTGTCTTTCACGCCTAGAGATTGAAGCTGTTGACTACTCTCAAGTAGGTTTGGAACAGCGAGAGGAAGATCTACCACCCTCTATCTCTGGTTCAACATTGGTATGGAAGCGAATCAAAATGTCAGGAGTGGATGTCTCGATCTATTCGACATTTCCACAGCAATCGTACGACCTTTTATTCCAACCAAGTTCAGAAAGGCTGCTGTTGACAGTGTTCATCAAATGTCCCATCCGGGTAGGAAAGCCACTCTCAAGATGTTGAAGCAGCGTTTTGCATGGTCATCCATGGCCAAGGACTGTGCAGAGTGAGTAAAAACATGGAACGACCGTCAGCGATGTAAAGTCCAGCGAAGCACGCATGGAGAAATAGGGATTTTCCCTCCACTATCAGACCGCTTTAGACACGTCCGTATCGACTTGGTAGGACCTCTTCCTCCAAGCAGAGGTTTCACGTACGCCTTGACCTGTATAGACCGCTATACGCGGTGGCCAGAAGTGATCCCTTTGGAAGATTGTACTGCTGAAACAGTGGCCAATGCATTTTATACCCATTGGGTGAGTAGATTTGGTACCCCTGAGAAAATCACGTCTGATCGGGGAAGACAGTTCGAAAGTGAGCTTTTTCGTCATCTGATGACGTTATTAGGAATCAACCATTTGTTGACGTTAGCATACAATCCTAAAGCCAAGGGAATTTTGGAACGAACTCACCGCCAGTTGAAATCAGCCATCAAATGTCATGCTACGGAGCATTGGGTTGATGTTCTCCCTACAGTGCTTTTGGGTATGAGAACAGTACTAAAAGAAGATCTCAATTGCAGCACTGCTGAACTAGTTTATGGAACGACTACGGATTCCGGGCGAATTTGTAGAAGAAAATGCAACCACCACACCACAAAAAATTTTTGTAGACACGCTGAAACAAACAATGAACCAATTACAGCCTACACCAGCTCAAAATCATACTCGCGCAACAGTTTTTGTACATCCTGATCTTCAAAATTGTAGGCTTTTATTTATTCGGAATGACGGAGTCAGACGACCACTTCAACCAACATACGACGGACCATTTTCAGTACCTAATAAGAAGAACAGATAAAACATAAATCATTAACAGAAGAGGAAAAGAAGTACCGGTGGAAATCGGAAGACTGAAACCAGCTTACATAGCTAATGAGGAGTTGAAAGAAAAAGAGACAAGAACAAATGAATTCCAACCATCATTGACAGACCAGACAGCAGCTTCTAGACCTTCGATGCCGCCACACGTACCAACGCAACAGCATGAATCAGCAAGCACATTCCCAACAGAAGATGGAAGACAACATACAACTCCTGCACCTTTATCGCACACAGCCCCTTGGGTAACAAGACCCAGGACTACACGAAGTGGACAAGCCATCCGACTACCAGTCCGTTTCAACGACATGGTTTTATATTGAGGAGGAGGGTGTTTGTGGCGTCATTTATTTCATTTTTAAAATCATACTTCGGTAACTCAAAATTCCAAATTATTAATCACCTAGAATTGATCCCTCACCTGTTGATGTTGAAAATATAATTCACTTTCTGTTCCGCAATTCGTACAGTTATATCTCACTCGTAAATATTCTCAAATAAAATAGGACACGCACTAAAGTTTCTACCAATTTCGGCCCCCAAAAACTCGAATTAGGCTCCATTTTGACGCTTCCATTTAATATTGTCTATATTCACCTGTTGATACTACCAGTGTTACTGTACAAAGTTATGGTGACCACACACATTTTCCCAGGTTTTTGACTCATAAAAAATGAATTTTAGGAGCTGAACCTTCGTTAGAACCTCAATTCTTCACTCCTTGGTCAAAATCAACTTCATATTCTGTCTTCTCGCCCAAAACAACATGGAAAACGATACCTCACAAGCTCATGTTCACTAAAAC
The DNA here is from genome assembly GCA_954871275.1 of Leptopterna dolabrata. NCBI lineage: Eukaryota > Metazoa > Arthropoda > Insecta > Hemiptera > Miridae > Leptopterna > Leptopterna dolabrata. The sequence continues at coordinate 26,302,366 of OX940975.1, read as the reverse complement.
TTTTGCTTTTACTCGTTTTGCACCCGTTTTTCACCGTAACATCCCTGGGTGTATTTCGATCGGGCTGCTGAGCTTTAGAGCACAACTAGGGCCCAACTGGAGCCTGTGTGCGAAGGAACGACGATTTTAGGCTAAAATTTAATGTAAATTTGAGGCAGCCTGATCGGAATACACCCAGGGGTGTTATGGGGGGGAAATTTGTGTAAAAATAGGGGTTTTCAGGGTTTTTTAAAGGTTTTAGTGAACATGAGTTTGTGAGGTATCGTTTGCCATGTTTTTTAGGAAGACCGGTATGAAGTTGACTGACCAAAGCGTGAAGAATTGAGGTTGTAACAGAGGGTCAGCTCCCAAAATTAATTTTTTATGAGTCAAAAACCTGGGGTTGTCTGAAATCACCATACAAGTGTACAATAACACTAGAAGTAGTATCAACACATGAATCAAGACAATTAAATGCCACTATCAATAATCGAAGATAATTTGTTTAAAAAAAGCAAGAAGCCTAATTCGAGATTTTGGGGACCAAAATTGGTGGAAACCATCAACAATAGCTATTTCAATTATTTCACATGAAAGAAACAATAAATGAACAGCCAACACTTCTAAAGGTATGTCCAATAGAATAATAAACCCATATGACAAGGACTCCGCAGCGTTTTTGGAACGCACCTTGAAAAGTAAAAGGAAAAATGCTGAGGGGGGGGGGGGGGGGGGGGGTGTTCAAACAAAATTTCTGAGCGAATACATAGGTGTATTATTCACAGAATAATAACCAAAACGTGAATTTTTTGAAGGAAATCAAGTGTTGTAGCATATCACACGTCGTGACTTGACCTGGTTATGAATAGTAAAGTTGGATATAATATCGACTTCCGTAAATTTGGACGCTAAATCGAATGATGACACTGACACTCGGACACTCTGAAGTCCTGATTTACCAGAGGTAAAATCTGATTTTTCGATCCCTTCAACATATTTTCCGAGATTCTCAGAGCAATAACATGACTTCACGGTGAAAAACATGAAAAAAATCTTGCATCCCAAAAACTAAAAAAAGAGGGGGTTTGGAGAAAAATGGTACGAGACTTTCTTGTTGGAAATTAGTCGTAGAATCGATCCCTGGTTTCGTGGTGCTTGAAATGGGACACACTGTATATGGATTCTAGTAAATGATACCTCCATTTCAGCCATGGCCAATTTGCAAGCGGCTCCGATGCCAACAGCAAGAGGTGTGGGGACGGTTCCACTCCTTAGCCCTCTCTCTTGGCCACCACCACTCTGTAATGGCTCCAACCGTACTCGAGGTCTTCTACGAACATACAGAGCACCCACGCCTGGGAAAAGACGTGGCGTTTCACCAATTAGGTCAACTTGGAGCAGCGGTTTAATAACAAACACAGCACTTGAAGTTAGCAATGTATAACAGTGTGTCTGAGCAATCAGTATCCAAACAAGGTCCCAGCAGTGTGAGTTTTTGACCTTCAGAGAGGCACGTCAGTATGAAAATGAAAACCAAGATAAGACGTTTCTAAAAACATACCTTTAGGCCCGTAGAGCTTGTGCCCACTGATTGACATGAGGTCAATATTCATTTTGTTGACATCGATAGGAATTTTGCCAACCGCTTGAGCAGCATCTGTATGGAAAAATACTTTCTTGGATCGGCACAGTCTTCCTGTAATATTTAATAAAAAGCTTCAACGTGGGTGACTGTGGAAGAGGTACTACATAAATAGTAAAGCTATCGATATCAACATACCTATTTCTTCTATGGGTTGAATAACTCCAATTTCATTATTGACAGCCATGATAGACACTAGGATTGTATCTTTCCGAATGGCCTTTTCAAGGGCTTCCATACTTATCAAACCAGTGGAGTTGACTGGTAAATACGTGACTGAGAACCCTTCATTTTCTAAAACTCGGCATGAGTCCAGAACGCATTTGTGTTCCTAAAAAGATGACAGGAAACATTGTCAAATCACGAATCTCAACAACCCACCTACTAATCAAAAAAGCTAATTACAGCTATTTCATGTGTAGAAGCCATATTTATGAGCCACAAATAACGAGAATAAAACAATAATAAGAGTTCTTACAGTTTGTGACGTGATTACGTGCTTTTTGTTTTCTTTATAAAACCGGGCTACTCCCTTAACAGCAATATTGTTACACTCAGTTGCACCAGAAGTGAATATTATTTCCTTGGGGTCGGCACCTATAAGGTCAGCTACTTCCTGAAATCAAACAAACCAATTCTTTAGCATGAACTTTCGAGTAAACGAGTACAAAGGAACACCCAATTTAATAAATCAATGAATGTATTTAGACTACTCTGAAAGAATAAGAAAGCCAACAATCAAAGGAGGGAATGCCCGGCAAGAGCCTTTACACAGAAGATTTCAGGCGCAGACCCACTAAAATATCAGAAAAGCCAGAGAGGTTGAATCAACATCAGTAAAAGTTCGAATAATTTTGAGCATAGGAATTTATTTAAACAAACATTTCTTGCATCTTCAACTGCTTTCTCACTTTCCCAACCGTATGCATGTGTCCTTGAATGAGGGTTGCCATAGAACGATGTAAGGTAGGGTAACATGGCATCCAACACTCTGGGATCCTGGAAAAAAGGTGGACGAAGTTCAAGTTTTGATGATTACGATTAAGTGGAACATGAATTTCACTCATTATTTCCTTAGGCACTAGAGTACATAACGATATTGACTACCAGTGAAGTGGTTGCTTGAGCATCCATATACAAAGGTCTACCATTGATGCTGGCAATCAAGGTGGCCTTGGAACTCTCGTCTTCGGCTGGAATGAAAAGAAGAGAATTTTTAGAATTATATCTCGAACAGCTAAGCTCAACAGAAAGTGATTAGCGAAATAGTTCGAAAATGGGGTTTTGAAATTCAAGACTCTTCACTACGTCACACACTGGATCTCATGTGAAAAACCCCGAATTTTTGAAGAAGTTAAATAAATGTTTCGGGTTCCATTTTTAGAGTGCTAATAGCAGACCAATATTTCCAGCTAATAGTAGTTGTCATAATCATATTTACTTGATCAAATGAGCGCCTGAAGCTGAAGATTTCTAATGGGTTTTCCATAATATTATGTGCTAATCACTGAATTAAATTACCTAATTGAGATCTTTGAACTACAATGAGGAATTTCCTTCTTTTTTTCCAACTATTCAGAAAAATGGAAGTTTAAAATCCATTTTCAAAAATACGCGTTATTTTGGTTCATTATTCTGTAAATAATACACCTATGTATTCGCTCAGCAAAAAAATTAAATTTTTTTTTTCCGTCATTTTTTCTTTTCCGTTTCAAGGTGCGTAGATTCCAAAAATGCAATGTCCGTCCGCCGTATCACGTGTACCAGCTTCATTTTCGGTCTAAAAAAGTCGTTCTTTCGCACGCATGCTCCATTTGGGCCTTAGCTGTGTCCCGAACTTTGCAGCCCGATCGGAATATACCCAAGGGTGTTATGAGTGAAAATGTATATAAAAATAGGTACTTTTTGCGTTTTAGTAGCATGAGCTTTTGAGGTATCGTTTTCCATGTTTTTGGGACGAGAAGACCGAATATGAAGTCGATTTCGACCAGAGTGGAAAATTGAGGTTTTACCAAATGTTCAGCTCCCAAAATTGATTTTTTATGAGTCAAAAACCTGGGAAATCGCCCGAAATCACCATCAGTTTGTTTAACACTAGAAAAAGTGTCAACACGTGAATCAAGACGATTAAATGGCGCTACCAATGATCAAAGATAATTTGAGAAAAAAAATGCGTACCTAATTCGTGTTTTGGGGGCCCAAATTGGTGGAAACTATCAGAAATGGCTATTTCAATTATTTCACATGAAAAAAACAAAAATGAACAGCCAACATTTCTGTACGTATGTCCAACAGAATAATAAACCCAAGTGACAAGGACTTTGCAGCGTTTTTTAAATGCATGTGATTAAAAGTAAAAATTGGGCAAAAAAAGGTGAATGCGATCTGATTGGCTACTGGCCCAAGGAGGCAGCATTGAGAACCTTCGCCTCTGAAGCCAAAGTTCTCAATGCTGCCAACAACCCAACATTAGAAATTGCATACCTTCCTGGCAACCTTCAAGAACCTTTGCCGTGACCTTCCCCGCGATTTAATTTTGAGGACGTGTTTTTTTTTAATTTATTGAAAAATCTGCGGTTCTATCCATACATTGAGGTTCTGTACACTGTTTACAGAGATGCACTAGCGCCCTTTCTCATTTCTCGTTTGTTTGATAGTGATCGCGTACCATCCTTTGTTCGGGTACCATATCGGTCATTTTGGTATAGGTTTTTTTTCATCTCTTGAAGGTAAGTCGATTGTTCACTAAAAATATATATACTACATATTATTTATCGATTCATGAGTAAAAACGTCTAAGTAGGTTCGGGTTGAGAGCTATTCAGTAAAGTAGACGAACCTGGAAGACACTGGAAGAGACTGTCCCCCGAGGGAGACTTTCTCTCCCAGGATATTTTCAAAATAGATAATCTGTATCTATTTTCACCATTTCTTTTAGTGAATGGGCCCCCTGAACAGTTTTTTCCGCTTAAAACCACTTCTTGCTGTGTTGGAGTTGCCTTTTAATCCCCAAAAAATATTAGGAGACTGTCAAAAGCAGTTGATTATTGTTTGAGTGCAACAGTGGCCGGAACTCTGAGGGCTGTTATAAAGGAAGACAGAAGTTCCGTTCTATGAATCGATTTTTCAACTAGCAATTTGAGCGTGTCGGTATTACATTTGTTTGAAATAGGTTAGTGAAAAAATGAAAGAGAATTCCCTCGTGGTATTGCCCCATGGGCAAAGAATGGGCAATTTTTGTGGGTTACAAATTCTCCTATTTTTAAGCCAAATTCTGTTCAGTAACGGGAATTAACATTTTTATTGACCACATAGTGAGTATCGGAAATTCTAGATAGAAAACGAGGGTGAAATTCGAATTTGTGAGTTGTCTCTCTGAAAGAGATCGAAAATGCCAAGATGGCCGCCAGCTCTCTCTTTTAGAAGTAACTGAATAACCCTATCACGGATACTATAAAAATCTTTTCTGCCAAAAGAGAGAGTCAGACCGAAAAGACATGTCTCTTTGGGTTAGTGAATAGTCAACCCAACCACCCTTAATTTAATGTCGCCATCAGCATCGAAGAAAAGCTGTTGTAATAATTTGTTCCACTGAATAGTGTTAAGGCCTTATTTGAAGGCATTTTTGACGACTAAAAACAGGTACTGACCTCAGGTTTCACTATGGTATTTATTGATCTCACTCACCTGGAGATCAAAAATTTGGTCTTGCCTATTCGACGTATAACTGAAGCAGGGTTCACATCCATCCGGAGCCGTCCGGAAATACGGATAGGGGAAGCTAGTGAAAAGCAGTGGAAGGGATGGAGGGGAATCGCGGAAGTTGGGAAGGCGTTCATAACCATCCGGAATTTTGGCTGACAACTCGTTTCCCGCGCTGCTTCCTCCCACAGCTGTTTCGGTTGCCGACGCCATTCTGTATGCGCAGTAGTGAACTGCGCAGATGCGGAGCGGAAAATATTTGAAAAATCAGATGCGTACAGTTCGCTTCAAAAGTGCTTCTCCGGAAAGAATATTCCCCCCTCCCCAGCTGATGTCCAACCAATCAGCTGCTCGTACGCACGTTCCGGATAGCTTTCCGGATGGATGTGAACCCTGCTTTAGTTTTTCTCCAACTTTTCTACCGGACAAAATTTGTTCTGGTCGGTTCCTGCGAGCTCCAAGTTGAAAGACATGTCAAAACAATTAAAAGCAAAGAGGTCAAAATTCGCTGATGGAAAAAGCCGAAGGGCGGCAGTCATCTCCTTAACTCAATCAAATGGCAGAATCCCTACCAATCAGTAGCGGTTAGAATGACGACTGACCACGATTACCTCCAGAAGTATCTACATCGAATAGGAATCGCAAGGGATCCAAGATGCACCCTCTGCGAAACCGGACAGGAGATGACAGCATCACATGTAGACATAAATGTCCTGTACTCCAAGAAACCATACAGATAAGATGAAAACCGGTGGAAATGCCGGGCTGAATTATATTGGGCTGCACGATGGCGTATGGCGAACTTGCCAGTAAACGCCGTGACATAGGTTAAAAATAAATAAATACAAATTAAAAATAAATAAAACGTAAATTTTTCATTTTCTGTAAATTTCACAGCTAGTTCAGACCTTGGGGTATATTCGGAATCAGCGACATTTTCCTATTTTACAAATTGGCTGAAGGGACCCCCCCCCCCCCCCCCCCCTTATAACCTGTAACGACTTTGATCTACTGTGCATCAAGGCTTGACGTAACCCGCATTCTTTCCTTCCTTGTCACGGCTAGCCCAGATGGAATTTCGATCTGAAAATTGGCACACAGGAGTCTTCAAGGATCCTGAAAGGTGCGACATTCCGACCCATCGTAGTTCCCCATTTGGTAACAATATGATGGGTACCCACGTTGATAAAAGGTCGTGCTTTGGGGTGTAGAATGCAAAACTTCGCCGCATGCAAGTCCATCATCCAGTCTTGCGTTAGCAACTTTCTTCTTCCCACTTCATTGGTTACACACATAATTGACAAGTGGTAGGTAGAGGTTTTGAATCGAAATACTTGGCACTTACGACCCAGTAGGAGTTACAAACAAACCTCGCAATCTCTTCCCCCAGGTATAAAGAGTGCAGGCAGACAGGACCGCAGGCAGCAGTGAGCAGGTATTTTCCCCAAGGTACTATGGCATCAAAATACGGGAGATACGGACGGTAGTAAGATTTCTTGGGCACAAACTACAGTACTACAATATTTGCTATAAATTATATTGGACTATGGATTATATTGTTAGAGATTATACTGGACGATTGGGCATATAAACAAGCATGATGTGTGTCATTTCCCTTAACGGTTTCATTAAGGGATTCCGTCGATTTGTAGAAGGTTCCGTGGCCCCTGGCCTAGGTACTTATACCATGTTGTACTACGTATTACAAAGAACCATGGAAGAAAAAGGAGGAGGAGATTTCTCCCATTCTTCCATGACAAAGAACATGAATTGGTATGATGCTCGCTTACGAAATTTTGCTGAAGCCATATCAGTAACGGATCTGACATGATTCTGGATCAACTTCTTCTGAGTCTTCACTACTCGAAGTACAAATTGGTGCAACTTCAGCATCTTGATCGAATGTATCTGTCGAAACAATAAAAATTGAAAGGTACAGATCTAATAATGAGAATTACACACTGTTGCGCGAAAAAGGACAAAATTTAGCTCCGTTTTTACTGATAGAGAAGTTAATCAAAATACCCAAATAGAATAAAAACATGTGACTTGAGTGTGGATGATTTTCAAACGGTTCTCTGACCATGAATGGATGCGGTGGACACCCGACTGACAACAGATTGGAATGATTTCTAGGTTACTTTCATCTTCGCTACATATTCAATATATTGCTCTCAATATATTTGATATTTTTATATAGCAGTGAAAATATGATCGAAAGTAATAACTTCCAGTTCAAAAGTACGGATATAGTTCAGTTTGCGACACTTGTTCCACTATTCCTTCTTGTTGCAACCAGTTTCCATGGAGACAACCACTACTTTGCCGCGCATGCTCTTTCGCTCAGCTGCTTATCTTCACCCCACTTATTTTTTTTGCGTTGATGCTTTGTGCTTTCCTACCTAAGTTCCTTTGTGCATTGTGCTTTCCCACCTTATTGCCTTGTGGATTTATTTTTCTTTTGTTTCTTCGTCGTTCGTCCCTCTGTGTTATTATTACTGTTACTCAATCGATAATTATTTGAATGTTTTATTTTGTTTACACGAGCTTCGAGCCTGTTGAGCAAGTGCAACTGAGAGTTTCTCTAATGCGAGTGTAGTCTAGCCGTATTTTCTCGCGTGATAAATCGTTTCCAATACGATGAACTTTTTTTATTTTTTCGTAATAATCATAGTAATTTTCAGTTTCATTCCGCTACATCTTTCCACCGATCCTAATGGATACATCGCCTACTGTCCATGCATGGGTAAGCCAAGTTTTTGAACTAACAGCAGTACGGGTTACGGGTACTAGGTACCTACCTTAAAACTTGATGTGTAAATAGCGTATTGGGTATATAGGGACATTGATTGAAATGATGTTGTTCCATTCGCGCCATTCTTTTGTAGCGATTCAGCTATCGGTCGTTTCTTTGAAACTACAAACAGTATGTTGAGTAGGCCTGTTGCAAAGCCAGCTAAATCAGTTTTTTTTTTTAAACAAAAATTGAGTTAAGGATATTGAATTGGATTCAGAATGGCGTCAGCTACAGATCTGGCCTACATACAAGAGTCAAAAGTAGCCATAAACCCTTGAAAATCGAGTTCGAAAGTTCGTAGGTGTGTCAAAACCAGCTAAAATTAATAAAGATTATTAGCTGTAACGGGTGAAAAACTAAGCCATAAATAGTGCGGTGCAATAGCAGTCAAAAACTACGTAATCAGCTGTGCCTTCATTCACTAAAGCAGGGTTCACATCCATCCGGAGCCGTCCGGAAATACGGATAGGGGAAGCTAGTGAAAAGCAGTGGAAGGGATGGAGGGGAATCGCGGAAGTTGGGAAGGCGTTCATAACCATCCGGAATTTTGGCTGACAACTCGTTTCCCGTGCTTCCTCCCACAGCTGTTTCGGTTGCCGACGCCATTCTGTATGCGCAGTAGTGAACTGCGCAGATGCGGAGCGGAAAATATCTGAAAAATCAGCTGCGTACAGTTCGCTTCAAAAGTGCTTCTCCGGAAAGAATATTCCCCCCTCCCCAGCTGATGTCCAACCAATCAGCTGCTCGTACGCACGTTCTGGATAGCTTTCCGGATGGATGTGAACCCTGCTTAACCCACCCCTGTTTTCCCTTATTCAACTTCTTATTATTCGCGTTATTCAAAGCCCTGAAGCTTACCTACCTACCTCAAATTTTTCGAAAAATATACGACAGTCGTCCGCTTTAGTGTTGACTGTAAATGTGGTCAATTGGTAGTCACCGGCATGTGGCATTTTTTTAGTTCCAGAAATAGAAAAAGTAGTTCTTAAACTGTGATAATCACATCAAGAAGTTGAAGCTGGGTAACCTAAATTGCCAAGAAAAAAAAATAATAAACCAACAAGATCTAGGCAGTACCACCTACCTAATGCTGTTGAAACCAAATAAGCTTTGTGATGCGAAGAGACTGTTCGGGCTTCACTTTGGCCATAATAGGTGCGAGGATTTGAACTTCCCTACTACACCAACGTTTTCGCAACCCAAATACCACCTTTCAAGCCGTTTCTGTTCAGGATAAGGAGGGGAAAGAAGTCCCTCATGAATATTTTGTTGTATACATAATATATTTCCGGTTCTGTCAAATCAATGTTGGATAAATGAGTAGAATACACCTTTATTATACTTTGCAATTGTAAAAAAAGTACCTGAATCGAATGGAAAAAAAAAGAAGTAAGTATTTTCAGAAAGAGCCAAGTGTTTGGAGCTCTACAGTAAAATGCACGTCCTCGTCTTTCTTCTCTTGCTACTATTTTTGCCGTACAAAGCAGCCTTCGCCGCAGTGACAAAGACCTCCCTCACTCCAACTTTGGTTTTTGCCGAACACTCCAAATAAGCATAAGCATTGATTTCAGCAGCCATAAATCTTCCAGCCCTGGTCTTAACGGGCCTTTGTGTGTCTGGTTCGTCTCTGAGATCTTTCTTGTTGCCGACGAGTACGATCGGAACTTCTGGGCAGTAATGTTGCACTTCAGGCACCCATGTACATGGTACGTTGTGCAGGGAAACGAGGGAATCTATAGCGAAACACATCAGTATCACGTCCGTGTCTGTATAACACAGGGGGCGAAGGTGCTTGAAATCTTCTTGGCCTGCCGTGTCCCACAGATACAGCTCAACTTCCGTTGTTCCTAACATTAAATGAGCAACATAGTTTTCGATCACGGTTGGTACCCAGGTTTCCTCATAGCTATCCGAACTGAACACAATCAGCAAGCAGGTTTTACCGCAGTTTCCATCCCCCACAATCACCAGTTTTTTCCGTACTGTCGTCATTACGAGAAATGTTCAAACAGCTTCTATAGTTGAACTAGAAGTGGACAGTGGCGCTGAGAATACAGTAAATTATTAACTGAGAAATGTTGGGATTGCCGGAAATAAGCGAGTTTGCAAAACAGGAAAAAATATAATAGAAAAATAGTCACGACCACACTCATCATGCCCTATTTCTGGTAATAGTTGATTAGGTAACGCATTTATTTCACGAAACACCAATGGTATTGTTGAGCTCTACCCAGCGCGTGTTCCCAATACAGTTCTCATTATGAACCATCAAATTCCCAGGTTTCTGACATAAAAAAAAGAATTTTGGGAGCTGAACCTCCGGTAAACCACAATTCTTCACTCTTTGGTTGAGATCAACTTCATATTCGGTCTTCTTGCCCTAAAGAAAACATGGAAAACGATACCTCACAAGCTCATGTTCACTGAAACCCCGAAAAACGCTATTTTTCCACCCATTTTCCTGGACAGAAAAAATTCTCGATCTGTGACCACTCCACAGCTTTGGATTAAGTGCCAAACAAGTGTTGGTTAGTTTTACATAAACAGAAGACCAAGGGAATCTCAGTTTTTCATCACAATTGTCATGGATTGTCAGTTTATGTTCGTTAAATGGTTGTAAATCCAAATGTGAACGGAGAAGTATATTTCGACATCGAGCAGGAAAATCTGTTTGAGAAGAAGGTATATATTTTGACACCGAAACCGGTATTCTGCATCTAAGAATAAACAACCGTCCTCACGTCGAGGGTTAAAAGAAGAAGTATTTTTGGTTTATTAGTCTCTGAATAATACACCTATTTATTCGTTCAGCAAAAAATTTTTGGACAACCCCTCAGAATTTTTTCTTTTACGTTTCAAGCTGCGTTGATTCCAAAAACGCTGCAAATTATTACACAAAGGTTTTTTGTTTATCTGTATATATGTCCCTTCTGTGTAGAACAATGTTTTCTGTGGTCAATGTTTAGGGTCAGGAAAGCCCTAAATCGCGTACCGGAACCGGCCCGGGAATTACAGTTTGATAAAAATGCGCGGGATTCAATAATTCAATCATTAATAATTATTTGTTGTTATTCATGAAGCCTAACGTTTGTTCAGGTTGCAAAAGTACCTATAAACAAAATCCAAAAGAGCCATGAGTTTGGTTTATTATTTTCAGTAGGTACTGAACCTTTGGAATCGAGCATGGAAAAATAATGTTAACCCCCCTCAAAACTTGATGGTTTCCGTTTCAAGGTACGTAGAATCCGAAAATCAAATAAAAAAATGTCTGTCCGTTCGCCGTACACCGTACTTCGCACTTTTCTTAGTTATCACAGAACAAACAACTGGACTTCATACAGCCATCCGTTATTATAATCAGGTGCTCTCTGGCAATGATATCTGGGCCGGATTTATACCGTTTGATTCATTCTTGTTGACGAAGCTTTTCGGTGCAAACGAACGGCTGGTCGTACAATGCTCCGGGTGGTCTACAAAAATTCTTTAGTTGAGGATCAGTTTAAAAACGTTAAAAACTCGATACCCTTCTATTGAAAGTTTTCGAGCTACGGCGTTTTGAAAATGTCAACCCCTATTTTTCACTTCTTAGAGATGACTGATAGTAACGCCGAGCTTCGCGGACTAACTGGACCCCAAACGGGACCCACAAACCAAATTTCATTAATTTTGGTTCGTGGTAACTAAGAAAAGTGCTGAGTACGCTGTACAGCGGACAGACAGAAATTTTTTTTAATTACATTTTCGGATTCTACATAGGGTACCTACCTACCCTGAAACGTAAACCATCAAATTTCGATTTAAAAAAAAAAAATTTTCATGCTTGAACATTATTAAAAATAATAAACCATCATTATTGAAAATAATAAACCAAAATGCAATGTCCATACGCCTTATTATCCATATCTACCTTTAATTTCGGTCTAAAAAATTCGTTCTTTCGCACACAAGGCTCCATTTGGGCCCTAGTTGTGTCTCGAAACTTTGCAGCCCGATCGGAATATACTCATGGGTGTTACGGGTGAAAACGGGTGTAAAAATAGGGTTTTTTGGTGTTTTAGTAACATGAGTTTGTGAGATATCGTTTCCCCATATTCTTTTAGGGAGAGAAGACCGAATATGAAGTCGATTTTGACCGAAGAGTGGAAAATTGAGGTTCTAATAAAGTTTCAGCTCCCAAAATTCATTTTTAAGAGTCAAAAATCTGGGAAATTGTCTGAAATCACCATAAATTTGTATAGTAACACTAGAAGTAGAATGAACAGGTGAAATAAGACAGTTAAATTGCACTATAAATGATCAAAGATAATTAATTTGTCACAAATAGGAGCCTAATTCAAGTTTTTGGGGGCCAGCATGCACACAAAAGAAAGAATATGTGAGCAGCCAACATTTCTGTATGTGTGTCCAATAGAATAATAAACCCATGTGACAATGACTTTGCAGCGTTCTTTTCAAATCCCGAAACGCAGGACAACAACGCTGAATCAAGCCAGTAAATTAGTGAGCTGTAATTTCTATCTCGTCTAGTAAACATTTTCCGTTCTTTATTGATAACACAGTTGTAGGAGTGGAAACCCTATGTCGAAACTTTACATAATCAGTGAGTCGATTTTCAAGCTTTGAGTAGTAAGAAGGGAAATAAGTTTCAGCCTTGCACCATCTAATGAGCGATTTTTCGAAGTGACTTATTAAAATTACTTGAAATTGTTTTTTACATTTAGCATTGCAGGTTATTTTGAGCGTTTTTTGTCTAATTTTCGCGCATGCCACTACGCTTTCTTTATCGAAAGAACTTATTGTCTATAAAAGTTCGCTTTAAATTCGACTAGAGGCTGGAAACGCCTAGACAGATGAAATTCCTTTCTCACAATCAATTGCCAGTGTGCCTGCACCTGGTTTGTACCGTATTATAAATCCTTATCTACTCCCCTTTTATTTTATGTTCACCCTCTGCTTATTCTTGAGTCAAACCCCCACGATTGTTCAATATTACTATAGTTTCTTTCGCCCTTCCGGCGATTGACGTGGCATCCCACTTGAGCGTCCGTGACATGCCATTATATTCTATTCTCTCTAGATATTGTTCATTTTCATTTAGACAATCTGAAACTGGCGTTTGACTATTACTAGGTATAGTGCTGTTATTTCCATACTCAAAATCTGTTCCATTTTCGTATAATAGGTACTCGTTCTTCTTAGATTATCACCAGCCCAGCCATTTTTCTTTTTTTATTACAGTTCTTACGAAGATTGACAGAAGTAATACAAATAATATTTGTTCGCCATCGATTACGTCAAAAATGACTGCCATCACTGCTGAAGTTCCTTGCGAGCTTCGGTATAAGAGGCGTGTTAAAGATAAAGTTTTACAAATCATGTATTTGATCAAATTCCCTGGGTCTTTAAGTGAGACATCTGGCCGTTAGTCAGATAGATTAAGTAGCTACTGTTAAGTAGGATTGCAAGTTTATAAGTATTCTCGTTACCTTTTCAAGTCTGCTCGAATAAAGTTAATCGTTCGATCGTATTTTCACAATTAATGAATTAAATTAGGAAAATTCTTCTAATAGATCAGTATTATGAAAACTTGAAACACCTGTTAGTTCATCATGCATTTTGTATCAATTTACACAAAAAACAACCAACTCCAAAAATACCAAATTATAGTAGGTAGGTATTTCTTTAATTTCTGTCATTCTCTCATTGAACAATCTTGTAAATACTTTGCCATGTTGGGTCATCTTTCACTGAGCGGGCGAATGACTTATTCCTAGGTACTAGGGTCTAGGTACTTTTTCCTAGACTTGAAATCTCATCTAAGGAAGAGGGTTGCTGCCAGGGTCCCCAGACCACTAGACAGTTCCTAGTATATACGGTTGCATAGATACGCAAATTGTCTTCTTCTTTAGCGTGACCGAACCTTTGCCGCATCAACAACCTTTCTCCACTCACTTCTCTTTTGAGCAGCGGTTGCCCAAGCCCGAACGTCAGTACCTCTTCCTTCCTGAACCAAAACCAACATCTCAGCCTTTGTCTACCTCGCCCCTTCTGTCCGCCGGGTTAAGGGTGCCGTCGCACACATAGGACCATGACTCGAAGGGATCAAGAGCCCTGAGAGGAGTCCCAGTGTCTCCCTTCCCTGTGCTCCCATATTGCTCGGGCTGCGAATGCGCACATAGGGGATAGAGCGGTAGCTACAGAGTCACCTTCTCTGATGGCGGGCCTGCGACCGGTCGGGCCTCTGGGTGGGATGCAAAGCCAGGCAACTGGGATCTTGCTCTTACCAAAACCGGTACCAAAAACGGGTGGGGGGAGCCCCAGGTAACCCGCACGTCGCTTCGGCAAAGTGCCACCTGTCTGCCCCCCAGTTGAGGTTAGATTCGTGGTTGTCACCCAAGCACTGGAATTGATCCGGATGTGGTGGGAAGCCCCCCCCCCCCCCCCCCAATGGATTGTAAGGGTCCATTGGGTAGGCTCCGACATGTGAGTTTTGTGGGAAACCAAAAACTCCGGGACCAGCTAAGTGAGCTAGAACATTCACCCCCACCTGTAGGTGTAACAGGAAAAGAAAAACGGAGTTATTGAAAAAATAGTCTATTTCCACTAATACACGAAAAACGCAAAAAACACTAATGTTTTTTGCGTTTTTCGTGTATTAGTGGAAATAGACTATTTTTCAATAACTCCGTTTTTCTTTGACATGGGTTTCCACGATTTCGTCGCGAGTGATTTAGTTCGTGTTTGTAACAGGAACTTGGGCATGTCCAAGGACACTGACTGAGTTTACAGTCGCCTCCTATGAGGCCTTCCCTGTCTGCTTGCAGCAGGGGGGAGACCATAAGCATTGGGCTGGGTTCTCCTGTTAACCATTGGATATTGTCCGCCGGGTTCGGACCTGGGCGAACCGGGAGCCCAGTGTGTTGCTCGACGATGATCTGAGGGGATTATGAACTCAGCCCAGTATCTTGGATAGTACCTTGGGTCTTGTACTTGAGTACTGTATCTTGATGTGGTGTGCTTGAACGCAATTGGGTTTTATGTAGGCTCTAAAGCCATTTGTTAACTGCTGCCACGTGTTGGTCAGCTGAGGTTAGTAGCTGGCTATTCTCGTTGTTCATAAACTGTGTATAATGGCAGTAATGGTATCCCCTAGGAAGGCTTAGTAAACGGCATTTTCCTGATGGGATGGGAGGCTTATAGCATCACTGAATCTCTGCTTCCCCTGTTTTGGTAATCGATTTTCCTCCAATGGCTTTGTCTACCACTGGGTCTCATTTAACATGTGCGAAGGGACAGCTCACTCAATTTTAAACCCCGTGTAGGGGTAATTTTCATCTTAGCAGCTATGTTTAATGTAGACGCTAAGAACTATCAGGCACGGAAGTAGTTCAGTCAAATGCTGTTGACGCGCCATGATAGTTCCCTTGAATTTTCTTGAGGAGGTTTTAGTAAACAGGTTTTTGAGGAGGTTTGAGTAAACAGGTTTGAAATTGCAGGAAACCACTTTCAGAACATGACATCTATCCTGTCAACATGAGTTGATGCGCTCGATAAATGCTCCTCATTCCTATGTATGTATACTCTTGCAATCCAGGATGACACTGTGTCTTACACCATGCCTATGCTAGATAAGACAGCCAACATTGGTGTGGTGGGGGTCGGCACAGTTCTCCCTACCATTTGGATCTTCCATATTCATTATTCCATGTCCAAAGCCACAAATTGGTTTGTGAGCTTGATCATTACGTTCTTGGTACGCGTTTTCTTCTTCTTTTTTTTTGCGCCACAGAGCCAGGGCACCTTACACAAACGAAGTCTCATCCCGAACCAGTTGTCCACCTCTTATCCAAGATACTTACGACGTATGACACATATTATGAGACGTATGACAACTGACTGCGTGATAGGCTGCCCCTGGGTTGGGTCGAGGTGCCATCGGATTCGCACTGAAGGCTCGCAGTTGCTGTCCTCACAGCTCACTCGCTTCGCCGCTGACCCTCCTCATATACTAGCAGTTGAATACTAATGTTTCTGCAAAATATTTAGTTCTATAGAAGGATGGTAATCTAAGAAGTGCGATTTTTAAACTAAGAAGGATGATAAATGTAAAGTTAAACTAAGAAAGATAATAATTAAGGAAGTACGATTAAACTAAGAAGGATGGTAAATGTAAATGAAACGGTTTATCTCAAGATCTCAATGCTTGCTAGCTTGCCATACTATCCAAAGCCATCCGGCGTGAAAATAATAAAAGGGAATGATGCAAGTCTAAACTTGTTAGAAACTGAAAATTAACGTGACGACTCCTCACCCCAGAACTATTTTTACTCATCTATATTTATTTGGGTATGGAAATTGTTGAAAACTTGATTCTTGATGGACGAAAACGAACCTATTGGAAGAGCAGTCGATGTGAGTGTGGAGTTGTGTGAGCAGTCTATAGTGGGTAAGTTATTATTGTTGTATATAGGTAGGTAGCTGCTCGCTGTTCCCAATCCGTACATCCAACGGGCTTCCAACAGATTGGAACCTCGGAAAATGAGTGAAACTCGTTTGCTAACGGCAGCAGTCAGCTAGTTGATCCATTATAAATATTAATTTATGTTTCTTGATAGATAGGTGTCTATTTTAGATAGGTACCTGATTATTTCTCAAAGAACTCCTCGTATAATATATTAATGGATTTAGTGAGAAAAAATGGATTTTGGGGTGTTCTAGTCGACTTGGTGTAATGTATGATTAGACCTCAGTTAATCTACTTATAGGTAGGTACTCCGTAGTACGTATTTCAAGTTTTGTAATTTTTGGTAGTGCATTTAGGTCCAGAAATGAGGAATCTACTACTAAGACCTTACTGACATTTTAAATTTTCAGGTCGGTTTGGAAACCAAGCAGATCATTTTCTTGGTGCTCTGGGATTTTCCCGTGGAATTAATCGCACCCTGATTCTTCCACCTTGGGTCGAGTACAAATTTGGTGCTTCTAAATCAGTAAGTCGAAAGTAAAGTTTGACAGTTCAACTCATTATGCATCCTCACTACCGAAGGTAGGGAAGCTTTGTATTCGTGCAAGAGTCTGAAAAAATGTATTTCCTCCAGAATGAAAATTTCCACTCGCATTTTACGTTTCCGGCGTCAAGGAATATATTTGGTTCCTTGTCTGTCGGTGGTAAATTTCTTGTCCCGGGCAAAACTATACGAAACAGTGGTGCCTGATAGATGCGGACTTGGCCACAGATTGTCCTATATCAAATTCATTTAAAAAGTACTGTAACTTTCGTCTGCGCACGCGCAAACGTAAAATCCTTGTAAAGCTTATAACTACCCTAGAAGTCGTCGAAAAGAGCTGAAAATTGGAGGGTAGATGCAGAATGGTACCCTGATGGTTCCACATCGATTTCATCAAATTCGGACTGTAAAATCCGGATGCGCATGCGCAGACACGAAATGTTTGCCAATTTCTTGTAACACCCATAACTATCCGAAAATGTAGTCGTAGTGAGTTGAAATCCGGAGGCTAGACGCAGGTTGGAGCACAGATATTCCCATATCAAATTCATTGATAAAGTACTGTAACTTTCGTCTGCGCTTGCTACCCTAGAAATCATAGTGAAGCGCTGAGGGTTGGTGGGGTTTTGGACACAGATAATCCCATATTAAAGTCATTGATAAAGTGGTGTAGCTTTCATCTCGCATGCGCAAACGTGAAATCGTAGTAGAGCACATAACTACCCTAGAAATTGTCGTAATGCGCTGAGATTTGAAGGGTGGGTGTCAGATGGTCCCATATGAATTCCATCAAGATTGGACCGTAAATTAAGCGCAGACACAATGAATGAATGCAGGAACAGTGACATCTTTCCATAGGTACATAGGTGAGGAAGCTATACTGCCTACCCGACTTGGCAGATGTTCGTTGTATTACTATGACACTTGTAGTACAGTTATAGTGTATTCAAAGGTCCGGTCATGATAACAAAAACGATACTCTTTTACTTTTTTTTCATCTGCATTTAACATCAGAATACTCGTTATTGTATATAGTCAGACAAGTTACTCATTTTGTCATAGTCAGCCGGTGAACTTATGTTCACATTAGCAAGCAGGCCTTGTATTGGTTTTGATAAAAGTGGCTTTTTGTTTTCATCTTGTAGATTATGTTAATTATCACCTCTTTGTTTCAGATACAAGTTCCATTTGATACTTACTTCCAAGTAGAACCTCTTCTAAAATATCACAAGGTGATTCTGATGGAAGAGTTCATGAAAGACGTTGCTCCTACCTTGTGGCCTCCAGAAAAAAGAGTTTGTTAGTGTTATTCATCTTTCTCGTTTGATACAGCTATTCAAATTAAGGAAAACATTCTACGGTCCTCCTCGCATCTGTGTTCTTTGAGCGAATTTAGTTTTGTGGAGTGTTAACTCCGTACCAAAAAGAAGGAGGAGCAAGCTATGCTTGGTTACCGGGTGTGGTTTCCACATGGCAGACGATCGTGCTGTAATACTTGCCACTTCAATCCAAATTTGTAACCATAAAAATCAATACCATTGAATTTTATGGGGTCCTGTTGTCTCTGTTTACAGCATTCTGCTACACGACAAGAGGTTCGAGCAATGGATGCAATGCCAAGGAAGGGAATCCGTTTGGGCCTTTCTGGGACACGTTCAATGTAGATTTCATCAGTTCGCAGTTTTATGGCCCCCTGCACTATGATGTCCATCATTCGGATGTTGCGTTCAAGTGGAGACAGGCGTATCCTAGTAATGAATTTCCAGGTGAAGAACAAGTCTGTATACTTTTGGATGTATACTGTAGGTCGACGTGCCCTCCATCAGTATCCGTCATTGTCACATTCACTAAGTCAATAATCTGCTGTGGGCCTCTGTCTCTTTCTTTGTCTACTTCGACTGATTGATGCTCAACGAAAGTGCACAAAACATGAAATTAATGTGTAATTCTATGAGAATGTGTGAAAATCCAGGTTATATATTGAATGATGATGAAATGATACTTGATTTTTGAAGTACTTGCGTTTGCTGGAGCTCCTGCTAGTTTTCCTGTTCAGCCTGAGAACAAAGGTCTGCACAAATACCTGGCTTGGAGTGATGGTGTGTCAAACGAAGCTGACGAATTCATCGAAACCAAACTCCCCCGTGGAGCCTTCATCGCCCTTCATTTGAGGAACGGTTTGGATTGGGTGAGTTCCGTATCTGTCACTGCACAAACAATATTCGACTAGGGTTGTCTGCGAGCTGGAGCAATGTCCGATCTTTACATCCCTGTTTTGGGATTGAAGTTCACAAACTCCTCAGTTTCGACTCAGGTGGTCAACGAACGCAGAACAAATAACAGCCCTCAGAAAGAACAGTACAGACCATCAGAAAAGTTGCGTTTGCTCACACGACTGACATTAATTTCCATTCACCTCTGAATGGTAGATGTCACGTGAAGCCTGAAGGGATCCTCTTGACAATGAAAACATGTTGGAACCGTTAAGGCCTAATTACACCTACCGAGTAGCTCGGCCGAGTATCGGTGGAGCACTCGGCCAAGCTACTTCGATGGGGCGAGTAGGTGATTACATTTCAGCTGGGCAGAGAGGAGACAGTTGCGTCGTGTAGTGTTCCGCGCAGTATGGGACAGCGAAGTAAACAAAAAAACGCTGCAAATTCCTTGTCACATGGCTTTATTGTTCTATTGCACATACCTACAGAAATGTTGGATTTTTTCTTTTTTTTTACAAATTATCTCTCATCATTGGTAGTGTCATTTAATTGTCTTGATTCACCTGTTAATACTACTTGTCGTGTTATTGTACTACTTTACGGTGATTTCAGACAGTTACCCAGGTTTTTGACCCATAAAACCTCAATTCTTCACTCTAGTCAAAGTCAACTTCATATTGGGTCTTCTCACCCTAAAAAACATGTATAACGATATCTCACAAGGTGTGAAGAAAAAAAAACTATTTTTACGCCCATTCCCCCCCCCCCCCCCCCTAACACCCCTGGGTATATTCCGATCGGGCGGCCGAGCTTCGGGGCTCAAACTTGTGCGGAAAAACGACGATTTTAAACCAAAATTTAACGTAAATTTAAGGCTGAAACTTAGTTACAACCTAAACATGGAAAGTTTCTGGAAACAAGTAGGGCCCTAGTGGAGCCTGTGTGTTGAAGAACGAATTTTTTAGACCGAAAATGAAGTAGATATGGATGGTATTGCGGATTTGTGGAATCTACGCACCTTGAAACGTAAAAGAAAAAATGTTGAGGGGGTCATAAAAAATTTTTGCTGAGCGAATTTATAGGTGTATTATTCACAGAATAATAAACCAAAAGGCGCGCTCGCCTGCCAAACCTGATTGCATTAGCCGAGTGGATGGGCGAGAAGCAACTGAGCGAGTGGATGAGTGGTGGGGGGTCCCTACTCGGCCGAGTAAATAGAACCTGGTTCTATTCACTGACTCGCCCAAAATCACTCGCCCGTTACTAGGCCGAGTACTGTCTGGGCTGATCACACTGCGATTTACTCGGCCGAGTGCACTGTCTCGGGCCCAGTACTCGGTAGGTGTAATTGGGGCTTTAGTGCGTTGCTTCCAGCGGCCCGGCAAAAAGTATCTCGCATCCTTACTTTTTTGTCATTCTGTTGGAATCAACGAAAAATCTGTTCCAGTTATTTTATTTCAGGTGCTTGTCTTATGGCTTATGGGGATAAGAGATAGATAGTTCGTGTCGTGAGTCCCTCCCGGGAACACTCCAACAGTAACTTTAAGCTCTCACCAATATCCTCATGTAAAACTTACTTTCCGTCAATAAACAACTGAGTGGGGAGACAGGCCACAGAACCCAGGGAACACAACCTGGAGCCCCACTACCAACTCCCCACAGGGAGTTGGAGGGAGAGGCCTCCAGTTCCTATATAACCCTGGATCCTGGGGCTTTAGCCTCATTCGACACTTCCTCTAACTAGCTCTCTCTTCTCTCCTCTACCTTGCTCCTCCTCTCAGATGATCGGTGGATTACCGCCGCCTGAGAATTTACCTTCTCCCTCTTGTCTAGATGATCGGTGGACTACCGCCGCCTAGACAAGCACCTCTCCTCACCTAGATGATCGGTGGATTACCGCCGCCTAGGTAAATTCCCTCACTCACCTCCATCTCCTCCCAAAGTCGTAGATGATCGGTGGACTACCGCCGCCTGCGTCTTTTCTCCTTCACGCCACCGTGATGAACTAAATTCTAAATTCATCACAGTGGTGAACCCGACGTTCACCCAACCTTCTTTTTCCTTCCCACCTAATGTGTCGACCCCAGTCAAGTACAGTTCGGTGTCCCCATTTTTACTTTCAAATTCAGTAAACAGTCAGTTTCAATTTCGCAATTTTGGCCCACCCTCAACCGCTCAGCAATCACGCAGCCCTCAACTCTCCGCCACACGCACCTCCGCTACCGATTTTGCGAATTCCGACTTTCGAATCTGAAATTTAACAATTTGAATTTTCAAATTTCAGCTCAGCTATGGACCCGAACTCGCCAACACCACCACTCCTCCGGCCGGCTACACTGCAGCCACCAGCCGCCGCGACGACAGACGCAACGGCCGCCACCGACAATCCGTTCAGCACCCTCTCCCCGCCTGGCTCGTCCGCCTCAACCTCCGCCGCCGCCACCGCCGCTGCGGCCGCAGCACACGCCGCCGCCGACGTCATGACGGCCTCTGCGTCCTTCCCCCTCTCACTTCCCCCATTCTATGCCCATGACCCCGCTCTATGGTTTTTCCAGGTGGACACAGCGTTTTCAGCCGCCAACATTCGCAGCCAGAAGACGCGCTACTCACGCATCATCTCCCTGCTTCCCTATGAAGCAGGACATGCTCCGGACATCTCCCCCGACGCCGTCGCTGCATACGATGACATCCGCAACCGGCTCATATCCCTCTATCAGCCCTCCAAGATCGCGCGAGTCGCCGCCCTCTCGCAGCCGCAACACCTCGGCGACCTCAAGCCCTCCCACCTCTACCGCCGGTTACGTCACCAGCTGCAGGGGATAATGACGGCAGACATCGCGCGCACCTTCTGGCTGCGCGCGCTCCCCCACCCCATCCAGATGGCGCTCGCCAGCCACCTTGACGGCCCTGATGAACCCCTACTTCGCCTCGCGGACACGGTCCACGATCTCGCCGCGGCCGCCAGCGTCGGCGAAGTCCACGCACCCCGCCACCCCCCAACTCTACGTGACCGCACCGCTTCCCGTGAACGCATCCGACCCCCCTCCCTCGACAGGCGCCGACCCCCCTCCATGGATCGCCGCCGGACCCCCTCCGCCGACCGCCGACGTCACCGCTCGCCCGAGCGCCGCACAACCCCTCGCCGTGAACAACGCAGGGGAAAGTCCCCGACGGCTGCAACCCCCTCCACCGCACGCCGCCCCTCCAGAACTGACTACCTCCCCGCGGACCCCCCCCCCCACCGGTGTTTCTACCATGTGAACTTCGGTGGGGAGGCCCACAAGTGTCAACCCCCCTGCTCCTTCCCCTCCAAGCAGGGAAACGCGGACGCCCGCCGGTAAATCCGGCGGGCCCCCCTCCTCGCCAATACGGGGGGGACCCCCACAAAACCCCCCCCGCCCGCATTTCCACCACCACGGCCAAGCGCTACCCCTCCTACGCCGCCGCCACGGCCGCCAACCTCCCGGCCACCGGCGCCGCCAAACCCCTACCAGCCACCACCATTCCCCCACCTGAGAACGGGCCCCACACGACCGCCACCAGGTCAGCCAAACCCCCGACCACCACTCACGCCACCCATACTGTTCCCCCACCTCGGAACGGCCCCCCCACGCCCGCCACCAGGGCGACCAACCCGGCCGCCACTCACGCCGCCGCTACCGTTCCCCCACCTCGGAACGGCCCCACCACGCCCGCCACCAGGACAACCAACCCCCCGGCCGCTACTCACGCCGCCGCCACCGTTCCCCCACCCCGGAACGAAGAAACCACGCGTCAAGGCGCCACCAGGACACTTCCCCCACCACGACAACGACAGCAAGCCCCCCACGTCTCCTTCAAGGAAGACACACCCCCAACGCCGACCGATGCCACAACTTCCCCAACCACCCCACCATCCGCCCAACAACACGCCGCGCCCACTGCCGCGGTTTTGCAGCACGCCCTCCCCACCCACCAGCGCCTATTCTTACGCTGTAAGAAGACAAACATTCCCTTCCTCATCGACACGGGGGCGGCGCTGTCCATCTTCCCCAACAACATCCTCCGGCGTCAGGCGCGCTGCTATCGACAGCTTCTCTACGCCGCCAACGGTACCACCATCCCCTCGTACGGGACGTACCGCTCGTCAGTTTACATGAGCGGACTCGCGTACGAGTGGGATTTCACCGTGGCGGACGTGGAGAAGGCGATCCTGGGGGCCGACTTCCTGGCGTATTTCGGCCTCCAGGTCGATGTCAAAAACGCGCGCCTGATCGACCCCTCCAATAACACGCCCATCCCCGGTTCCATACACGCTATAAACCAACCCCCCTCCAAATTCGAAAAACTCCTCCACCAGTATCGCCCCCAGCGCCGCCCCTCCGCCCACATATCTACCATCCACCATTACATAGAGACCACCGGACCCCCCATCACAGCAAAAGCCCGTCGCCTCCATCCACTTCAACTCTCTCAAGCCCGCCAGCATTTTAACAAGCTGATTGCCGATGACATAATCCGCCCCTCAAAATCCCCTTGGGCTTCACCACTGCACATCGTGCAGAAGCCCAATGGGGATATCCGCCCCTGCGGCGATTACAGACGTCTTAACGCAAAAACGACGCCCGACCTGTATAATGTCCCCCACCTCCGCGACTTTTCCTCCCATTTACACGGCGCTACAATTTTTTCAACCCTAGACATTTCCAGGGCATTCCACCACATAAATATACACCCCCCCGACATTCCGAAAACAGCAATTATAACACCTTTCGGCTTGTTCGAATATGTTAAAATGGGTTTCGGCCTCAGAAACGCGGCTCAGACATGGCAACGCTATATGGATAGCATCCTACGAGGCCTACCATTCGTGTTTTGCTTCCTGGATGACATCCTAGTCGCCTCGAAAAGCCCAGAAGAACACCTCGACCATCTCCACCAAATCCTCGACATCTTCTCCACCGAAGGCCTCCAAATCAATACAGACAAATGCGTCCTCGCTCAACCTTCCGTCCGCTGCCTAGGCCACCAAGTCTCGTCCGACGGAATCAAGCCCCTCCCAGACAAAGTCCACGCCATCATGGATTTCCCCCAGCCCCGGACTGTGACGGAGCTCCGCCGTTTCCTGGGTATGTTAAACTTTTATCGTAGACACATCAAACACGCAGCACAACACCAACAGCCACTCATACACGCCATCCCCCAACCCGCCAAAAAAAATTATAACCGCCCCATAACCTGGACCCCCGAACTTATAACCTCCTTCAAAATTTGCAAACAGGACCTAGTAGACGCCGCTCTATTAGCCCATCCCAACCCACACGCTCCCCTCTCCATCACAACCGATGCGTCTGACTGGGCCATCGGGGCAGTACTCCACCAGCACACCGGCGCCACCCCCCAACCTCTCGGCTTCTTTTCAAAAACCCTATCCCCAACCCAAAAAAATTACTCAACCTTCGACAGAGAACTCCTCGCCATCCACGAAGCCATCAAACACTTTCGTGACTTCGTGGAGGGCAGGCAGTTCTCTGTCATAACCGACCATAAACCCCTCACCCATGCCCTCCTCCAAAATCGCAAGTCCGTCTCCCCGCGTCGCCTCCGGCAGCTCGAGTTTATCGGACAATTCACGTCCAATATCCGATATTTGCCGGGGGCCGACAACTGCGTGGCGGATGCACTCTCCCGCCCCACACCGCGCCGGTGGCGGAGCTACTGCCATTCCCTTCCCCCCACTCCGTCAAATCACACCAACAACCCGAATCCGACCCAACCCTCTCCAACCTCATCTCCGCCTCCAAACTTCAACAACTGCCGCCCCTTGAGCTCTGGTGTGACGTAACGGCCGACTCACCGCGCCCTTACGTCCCACCCGACCTCAGGCGGCAGCTCTTCCTCCACTACCACTCCCTCCACCACCCCGGCATCCGGGCAAGCCGAGACCTTATCAAAACGCGGTACTTCTGGCCCCACATGAATACAGATATTCGTAACTGGGTTCTAGGGTGCCAGAGGTGCCAGCAGTTTAAGGTCTCGGCTCACCCTCATGTACTTCCTCAAACCATTCCCGACTCCCTCCCGTGGGAACACGTCCACCTCGATCTGGTCGGACCCCTTCCCCCCTCTGAGGGGAAGAAATACTGCCTCACGATGATCGACCGTGCCACAAACTGGGTTGAGTGTATCCCTCTCACCCACATCACCGCGGACGCCGTCGCAACGGCTTTCCTCAACCAATGGGTTAGCCGCTACGGTTGTCCGCGAACAATCACGGTCGATCAAGGGAGGCAGTTTGAGTCCGCCCACTTTTCAGATCTCCTCCGTTCCCTCGGGATCCACAAAATCCACACCACTCCTTACCACCCCCAATCCAACGGGAAAATAGAGCGGTGGCACTAGGTCCTTAAACAAGCCATTTCAACATCAGCTACTTCCCCTTCCTGGACTAAAACCCTCCCCTACATTTTGCTCAGCCTTCGCACTTCCGCCCGTCCTTCAGACAACACAAGTCCCGCGCAAAATGCGTTCAAAGATCCCCTCCGCTTACCGGCCGATATTTTCACCCCACACCACACACCGTCAATTAACAGGGAACCGCTACACACAACAACACCGACAAACGACACCTCTTACCCCAAACGCTTTTTCACCGCCACACAAATGTACCTGAAAGAGCCCGGCATGCATAAAACCTTTCAACCACTTTATCCGCTCAACACAAACCACCGCAACCCTGTTAATTGACGGAAAACCCCACACCGTCCCGTTAGCCAGGTGTAAGCCCGCACCTGTGCTCTCCCAACCCACAGACTCTATCAGTCTCCCGCCGTCCGTTTGCCATGTCACATCGACTATTCCCCACGCAACCGTCACCTCCGTCGCCGTTTCCGGATTTCGATTCGGATCCGGAAATGGCGGCAATACTCCGGGACGTTTTCGTCCCGGACCCCCTGTCCCCCCTACCCCTTTCGCCCGGGCCCCCATCACCGCTTCCATTTTCGCCGCAAAGGATCACCGGACTACCTCCCCGGCCCCGGCGGTGGAAGTACCCCCAGTGGCTGATACTGCGCGAATTTCGCGCAGCAAAAGCCACCAGGGTACACCCCCCCTACGTCCCGATAGACCCCCTTATGTCCTCCATCCTCCGCGAATTCCGCCTTGCGGAACTCATGCCCCCCCCACACCCCATTCCAATCAAAACCAGCCTCCCGCCTCCCGATTTTCATCCCCAATCTTCTGCCCCCCAATTCTCAAACAACCCCCCAACCCCCCAATCGCAACCCCAATTTTCTATTTTCGACCCCCCCATTCAATTCATACAAAACCACCCCCCACCAACCGACTCTCGCCCCCAAATCACCACACCCCCAACACCTCCACCACCGCCGGGGATATCCCCAATAGTTTCCGCCGGGACAAAACGGCCCGGGCGTCGCAACGGACGGAGGGAGCGCCCCCGCATTCCCCGCGTCCCGGCGGCCAAGTCACCCGCCCCGCTCTGAGCAATCACGGCGGGGCCTTGAGATCTCGGGACAGTGCTTGTGTATTATTTACCCACACGCACTGTACCGACTCTCACAGCCCCGCCGTGGCCGCCCCAGCACAGCCGCCGCTTCGCCGAGCCACCCCCACACTTCACCATATCACACCCACACCCATCTACACAACACTCACTCTACACACCCAGGGAACGGCGGACTTCCGCACCCCAACTTTGTGCCCCTTTGTAACTTTGTAAATACTATTCAACTATACTATTGTAAATGTTCATCTATACTATTCAACTATACTATTGTAAATACTATTCACCTATACTATTGTAAATGTTCCACTATACTATTCACCTATACTATTCAGCTATACTGTTGTAAATACTTATACTACTACTTATACTACTTACCTATACTTATGTCACTACGCCTACATTCTCAGGATTAAGTCAGCCTCTGTCACCTTCTCGCCTTCAGCCCTCACACACTTCTTGCCCTGCCTTCAGCACCACCAATTGTTTGCATCGGCCCTCAGCCTCTGTCACCTTGCGCCTCCCGCTCCACTTTTGTTTGCCGCAGCCCTCAGCACCTGTCACCTTGCGCCTTCAGCTCCTCAAACATTGGTTCGAACTGGGGGGACCTCTGTCGTGAGTCCCTCCCGGGAACACTCCAACAGTAACTTTAAGCTCTCACCAATATCCTCATGTAAAACTTACTTTCCGTCAATAAACAACTGAGTGGGGAGACAGGCCACAGAACCCAGGGAACACAACCTGGAGCCCCACTACCAACTCCCCACAGGGAGTTGGAGGGAGAGGCCTCCAGTTCCTATATAACCCTGGATCCTGGGGCTTTAGCCTCATTCGACACTTCCTCTAACTAGCTCTCTCTTCTCTCCTCTACCTTGCTCCTCCTCTCAGATGATCGGTGGATTACCGCCGCCTGAGAATTTACCTTCTCCCTCTTGTCTAGATGATCGGTGGACTACCGCCGCCTAGACAAGCACCTCTCCTCACCTAGATGATCGGTGGATTACCGCCGCCTAGGTAAATTCCCTCACTCACCTCCATCTCCTCCCAAAGTCGTAGATGATCGGTGGACTACCGCCGCCTGCGTCTTTTCTCCTTCACGCCACCGTGATGAACTAAATTCTAAATTCATCACAGTTCGATACAAATGTTCCACCCGGGATATGTCCAGACGGCCAAGTACAGGGTTTTAAAAAAAGGGTGTTCCAAAGTTCCCACTTGTCAGTGCAGCTTGCAACTCTTCAGTGACGAATGCTGTATCGCACTGACCCATGATATTGAAGTTCTGAAACAATCAGCCCTATGGTTTTTGAAGGGCTATTTAAATTAATAAGAACAGATAGGTCAAGTTAGTTTTTAATCTTTTCCTTACCCACTCATCTACTTCATGCTAAAATTATACTGTATTTAGATTTACTGGAATTGTTGCTTTGCTGACAAGGTAGAGAACAACAGGCTGTCTTGTTCCTCATTACCTTTCACTTCCTATCCTCCCAATAGTTCAGTTCTCTTGGCACTTATCTTTAGTTAGAGATGCTCCATTTATTTATATGCACATGCATTTGGATCTAGGTTAGAGCATGTGAACACATCAAGTCTTCCCCCAGCCTGTTTGCAGCCCCTCAGTGTGTTGGCTACCGTGGCGAAGGTGGGAAAGCCACAGTTGACATGTGTCTGCCTGACGCACGGATCGTTACCAAACAAGTCAAGAGGTTAGCGAGAGGTGTGAAGGACCTGGTAGCCGTCGCTGTTGCTACAGATTCCAACGACATGATTCCCGAACTTTCCAAAGCTCTAGCAAGGATGGAGGTTACTATCAATTTCTTCTATAGTTGATTTGAATGGGGTATGCGCATGGGTCACTAAAGCGGTTTTTGTTATTTTTTAATGAAAATGGATTCCATTCTGAGAATTTTGGTACCAACCTACGCTAATTAGTTCTTTTTCTATGATTTTTCGAAGTTTCCAGAAGTTCTGATGTCACAGTCGGGCGGTGAGGGGGAGGGGGGTCCCACCCTGGCGAGAGGGGTGCAACGACGTCATAGAAAAAGAACTACCTACTTATCGTAGGACAGTGTGGTTGGTGCCAAAATTCTCAGGATGGAATCTACTTTCATTTTTTTAAATAATTATAATAGTAGGTAATTGCTTACGCTTAACCCTTTGTGTTGTTTGTGAGCACATAAGTCTGGTTGCTGCATGAAATCTTAAACACTTCTCAAGTATCTTACACTTCTTAATTTAGCTCTAGTAGAATTATTTTAACTAGGAACCTAAACAGTACCTTCAGCACTTGAGTGACAATACTACTGGCTCTACAACTCACTAACATTGAAACAGAGTCATCTCAGGCCGGCCGCACACTGTTGCAAACAAAACGTTTGCAAGCAATACAAAATGGTTGCAACCAAACCAATCATTAACTGTTTGCCTTCATTCTCTCCGCACACTTGCGCAAAAACACAACGAAACATTCTTGGAAGAAAGCCCTTCGAGTTCCACAAACACTTTCGAGTTTCCGAGATTCCTATTTTTATACTCCTTCAGGGTAAAATTGAAAATGACTGGCCGTGATTCGACAGCAGCAATCAATTTTTCCGCGTCACAATCCATCTATAGAATAATTAATTACGTTAGGATCAAAACCAAAAAATATATTTGCAATACACTAGTAGGTACCTACTACTGCTCAGTTGATAAATACGCCGAATAAATCAATTGAAATTGATTAATTAGCGGAAATAGAGGGGAAAATGACGAAATCGTACTTAATTTGGTTGGGGCGAACGAGAAGGAAGCAAACATGGACAAACAATGACTGGCGAGCAAAACGTTTGGCAACCAGATGCTGGGCCAAGTGTGCGGACCCCCCCACTACTTCAGCGCTTTCCCCGACTTCTCTGCCTGCCTCAAACAAAATGTTCCGTTCGAGGATGATTGTTTGCTGCAGTGTGCGGCCGGGCTCAGTGTTCTCACAATGCATGTTTGATATTTATCTGAAGAAAGCAAAAGTAATTAGCGGAAGATACTCGCGAAGTCATACGTCGGCGTCGTGGGAACAGGGCTCTAGTGAAATAGCTTGAGGTGATCCAGATTTGCCTGACATTGAGTTTCTAAAACACAAAACTTGAATTCGAACTCGTTATAGCCGACCTGCTATTCCCAGCAGGGGCCTAACGTCAAGCTCTTGGGCCCAAGCTAGAGAGGCTTCCTGGCTTCATCCGTCAAGAGGAGCAGAGCCCAGTAGTATTCCAACAGTTAGGTTTTACTAGAGTTTCTTCCAGGGCTAGGGACCATGCAAATAACCGTATTTATTTTCACACGTTCACTTCCTTTTCCGTGTGCTTAGGAGCTACTCAAAAAATAAATTTCCACTGCTAGTTTTTCGATCATAAGTCCATCCACGTGTTTCGCTTTGCCTCCATAGTGCACACTTCAAAACCCCGAAATAACAAGAATTATTTCAACGGTGAAGTACCAGAGATAAAAATTGGAGCAGTGCCTCTTAAGGCCTTTCAGATATCGTACAGAACCGTACACTATGGACCCTCGTCAGCCCGACCATCTGGCATAACCCCACTTGTTATTAGTTACTGTTTTATTCATTTGGTTTTATTCATTTGGTATGCTATTTTTGCAGGTTCAAGTTGTGAGAATAGAAGGTAGCACTCCACATGTAGAATTGGCCATAATGGGTCGGGCCAACTTCTTCATTGGTAACTGCATATCATCGTTCTCTGCGTTTGTCGTTAGAGAACGCTCCGTCCGAGGGTTACCGTATGAATTCTGGGCCTACCCTCCTCCGGTGAAGAAAACCCCATCTAGTCACGACGAGTTATAGCGACGCAACTCAGCTGACCAACCTCGACATGCTGAACCTTTGTTAGTCCTTCTAGCTGCCCGATGGATCGTGTGCATGAGGTAAACGGTTTGGAATAGAGTCCGTTTATCTAAGCAGCGGCTATTTATGGATTTGTGATTGGACTGGAGCTTTGCTAGTGAGGATGAAATCTGAACAGCATCGACATTTGACAGATAGATAGTAAATCTAATCTTTGATTGAACATTATTGTAGAAATCCACTAGTACTTAATAGTCCCAAAAGGCTTTTATTCTACCCTCTTGAAGATTTAGTGGTGTCTTGCTGATTTTAACTTGTACTAGCCATTCTCGATGAACCTAATGAGCATTAACATTTTGCAACTGTCCGATCTAAAGTCTGTGAATCCCCTGTTTGATAGTTTACCTGTGAACTGACCCACATTCTTTCGGGATCTTCTTTTTCCGTATCTCCAAAATCATAGTATTACTCTACTTCTAATAATGGCAATCTAAGTGCTAATAAGTGACTCTTATTTATCATATTATGTTCACAACGCAACTAACGTGAACAAATTTGTTTTCTGTTTGGTACGGAATCTTCCATGATCTGTCGAGGTAGGCAATTTTGGTACATCATTAATTCGCAAGTGAACCATGGGATTCGATCTGGGGAAATTTTTGAATCCCGTCGAGATTTTACAGTTAGTATTACTTTCAACATAGGCAGGTACCTCCGTAGCCAAGTGATCGAGAATCACTGACTTTCCTATCACTTTATTGTGCAGATTGTAAATGATATATCTACTCGATATTGGCTACTGGACTATGTATTCGATATTGGCTATTGGATCGTTGGATGAAATTCGGTGTGCAGCGTCGATATAATTATGTTTATATTAATGTTGTAGGGATCTTCTTTTTCAATGCTAGTTGATGGGAGTTTGAAGGACGATTGAGATCCAGGCGTGTTTGAATCAATAAATAACGGTTTCAAAAACTCCTGGATCTCAATCGTCCTTCAAACTCCCGTCTTCGATATAGTTATTCATTGCCCTTAGAACATGATGGTAGAAGGCGTACGAGTACATAGTTTAGGTATTGCTGGATAAAGTAAAGAATCTAGACAGGATCATGTATACAGAATTATAATCAAACGTTCATTATTGAATATAGTGGATCAGTAGTTATCGTAGTTCATGAACATTTCTGTTTCAACGGGCGATACTGTCAGGACTGCTGTTACTTGCTACTAAACTGTCACCATTGTAAGTAGTTCGACGATGTTGGTCTAATTTAATCCATCACTGTGCCATGTTTCCAAGAGCCTTTCCAATAACGTTGGCGTCTGATAGGTTGTTACCTCCCTAAAGGTCCAGAGTAGGGTTAGTATTCGTCTGTAAACATAAGTGGTTCCCGTAAACTTCACAGATTTGCCTGTAATCAATGAACTGAAGTATATTGGGCTCCTGTTATTGCCTAAAATATATACAGGGTATTATGACTGAAGAACTTAGTAATGCTTACTGTAATGAAAACTATTCGAGGTCAGAACTTACTTCCTAAAAATAAAACTGTATTCATCGACTGACGTAATGATCTCGTCTGGTAAGTTGAGACAGTCACAGTGAAATGCTACTGCTGAGTTGTCTTCCTACAAGTTTCAAGTGTTGATGTTATTTAAAAATCTTATCGTGTTTACCCAATTGAAGTGTTTCTAAAAAATTGTCAAATGTGACTAGTTATTTAGATAGCGCATATGTGTATCTGTAGAACATAATTATATCCCTATATGTTGGCAATGATGACTGTGAGCTTACGCAGTGCTCGAAGTGGCAAACAAACTAGGTACTATTTTTTTTCTACTCGTCATTCTCTTCCTTTTCTCCCGTCGTGGAAAATCATTCTCCCCTATGAATCGCCACAAATTCACAACGTAGTGAACCCCTGAAATCCAACTTTAGTTCACACTTCCACTACCAAGCTCGGCATTGCGTAAGCTCAGAGTCATTCTTGCCATCCTATAGTTTGGCTAGCTACATAGGTACTTACCTACCTATTGAGATTCTGGATAACAGTGTGAGTTCGTGGTTGGTCTAGGTTTTCTAAGGGGTCTGAAAAGTAAGCTTTTTCACTCAAGTTTGTTTGACGTGAGAAACACCCATGTTTGTGTACTTCCCGCCGTTATGTAGTTCCTTTTGTTGTGTAATGACTTGATTGAAATGTTTCATTTTATTTTGAAGTTTATCACCTATTGGTTCACAGAGGAGATCATATTTCACAGAGATTTGTTGATAGTCTGTTGAGTTCTGTGCTGAAAGAATAGTTAAGAATTCTTTTCAATTTACACCCATTAATTCAGAAACCTGTTAAAATCATTCATTTTCAGAATACATTTTTAGGATCTCACCTTACCATTTTCCGCTCTTATGCTAACTTCTCTTTCTACATTATTTGTTCATTGCTTCCTTTTATTTTATATTTATCTCTGTGATAATATCATATACTGAAGTCCACTACTTGATACATAGGTTCATTCAATCCTTGTACCCATCTGTGTGTTTTTCAAGTGTCAAGCTGTGTAGCTTTGTGTTGATTTGTCTAACTTATTGGTATGTGGTAATACTGGTATTATTTGTAGTGTATACTTCCATTTTGTCTAGTCATACATCACGTGACTAGCTTTTGATATGTGTTGTTTGTCTGTTAGTGATTGGTTGAGTAAGGGAAATAGAGAAGGGAAAACGCCATTGACCACCAGATTGACTGCCATGTTGGTCCCATTTTGTTGCGATATATTGCTCGAAGGTTATTAAGAGGTTGCAGATAGTGCCTTTCTCTCTATGCTGCTTCTCTTCCACTTTTACTTTCCTCCCTTATGGGAGTATCCTGGCATCCATCTTGTCCAGCAGATTGACCGTAGATATCACCACCGAATTATTATACATAAGTATAGGGTGTAGCAAAAGCCGTTATCTTTTTGATTTTCCCATAACTTTATTAAAAATAGGTATATTTTTATAATATTTTCGTCATTTTGTAGGTGGTAAACATCTCCGATTTAGGTATAGAAGATAATATCCGGCATATGGCCACCCCTAGCCCGATGACACGCGTCTACTCGCTCCAAGAAATTTTGCAAGACTCGTTCGCAGAGCAGCTGGTCGACATCGGCGATCTTCTCCCGGATTCCTTCCTTCAGTTCCTCGACGGTCCTGGGTTTATTCTCGTAGACCTTGGACTTTATGTAACCCCAAAGGAGTTAGGTCACAAGACCTGGGAGGCCGCCAGTTCTGAGTCTTGATGATTCGGTCTTGAAAAGTTTCGCGCAATAAACCCATTGTCATCCTTGAAGAGTGGCAAGTTGCGCCGTGTTGATGGAACAAAATGCTGTCAATGTCGATGTCAGATTGTTCCAATTCAGGGA
Source organism: Leptopterna dolabrata (assembly GCA_954871275.1). NCBI lineage: Eukaryota > Metazoa > Arthropoda > Insecta > Hemiptera > Miridae > Leptopterna > Leptopterna dolabrata. The sequence goes on along the minus strand of OX940975.1, from coordinate 26,268,275 downwards.
TTCAAAAATCTGTTAGCATTTGTCTGTATCGAAGGAAGAAATGCGAGAGAAGATCGCCGATGTCGACCAGCTGCTCTGCGGGCAAGTCTTGCAAAACTTCTTGGAGCGAGTAGACGCGTGGGTGGCCATATGCTGGATATTATCTTCCATACCTAAATCGGAGATGTTTACCTACATATTGACGAAAATATGTTTAATAAAGTTATGGGAAAATCAAAAAGATACCGACTTACACCCTATACAATTCCTCAATTTGGGTGGGGGGGGGGGGGTATAGGTACGTCCCATGTCAGTATTTTCCAACGAGAAATTCAAAAAATAACATTACCATACCTTCCTGAGGAGTCCGTCGTCACTAGCTGGTTGAGTAAGGACGTCATCATCAGACAGTCGAGAGAATAAAAATGAGGTTTATGCATTCCTGCGCATGCACTATTATCTAAAATTAGAACAGTTTTATTGCACATTCTGATTCTACGCTAAATTTTGGAAGAGAAGTACAGAGAAATTTCCAGGAATACTTATTTTTTACAGAATTGTAAAGGTCGCACAGAAATATATTGGTGCAGCTACAATATCACATTTGATTTTTCAGTTTCGCCTATTTTTTTGAACCCCACTTGCTAAACATCATATAATTATGTTGACTGTATCGCTCAAGTAGTGTCCAAAAATTAAAACTGACTTCATTAGGTGGTTCTGGATGCGTTGGAAAATACTGCAGAATCATGTGCGATATATGCTGATGTTGGACAAATGTATATACATTTTATGGGACCTTCAAATTTCTGCACAAAATACGCTGGAAACAATCGAACATTCGTCAAGAAATTTTGTGTAGAATCCGAATGTGCTATAAACAATTGTGTATCACATTTGGAACTATAAAGAGAGTGCGTTGCGCTGTTATGCGCATACATTTTTGAATTTTTCGTAAAAAAATACTAAAATGGGACGTACGTGCCTTTTTTTAATCTTTTTTCCTGAAAAATTGGACTGCATAATAATTTAGCAGACACCACCTTGATAGACAACTACCATAAGGCGAGAGAGGATTTCGAGTCTCCTAGGCCTTTGAAATCTCCGAGAGGCAACGGTGGTAAGGCAGGGTAAGAACTCAGCCAGCCGCTGTCCCTGTTATCCAGTTTATCGCAGTTCTCTCATTTTATGGTCTCCTTAACATAACGAAAATTCCGGCATAAATTTACAACTACTGTTGAATCTGAAACATTCTACTACCATTATCGTCTAAAAGGATATTCCATCGGAAGAGCATAAATGAGGCGCTAAGTTGTAAAACTGGCCAAGTCCATTTTGGGAAAACCAAAAAAAGTTCTGAGACGCATTTTTGCTCAAATTTGGACATCTTAAGGTTTCTATCCAAAGATTAGGCCTCTTTAAATAAAAACCTGACCTAGCACTCTCTTTATCGGAATTCGATAAAAATGCTAGGACAGCCAGTTTTGAAACCAAAGGCTGGACGTAACTAGTTTTGCCACTGAACTTGAAGAATCTATCTAGTTTTGCAAAGTTAGCTGGTGTCATCTGAACAGTTTTGAATCAGAAAAATGACACTCGAAATCAGTAGAAAAACATTTTGTTTCTTGTATTTTTTTCTTAGAAATAATATGTAAAATTCAAGGGAGGAAACAGTCTTTCACACAAATTCAAAAAAGAAAGCTAGATTCGCAGCTCCTCACTGTCTTCTTGTAGCTTGAACTCATCGTTCTCCTGGGAAACTGTTTCGTCTTGGTCTTGGTAGGGGTTGGCTTCGGTCGCGTCCTGTAATTTTTTTAAATATTCAAGGTACTGAAGGTCCTTCCATATATCGCCAGAATGGAGCTTGAGTAAGTTTTCGACATCGGCAAGTTTCTCCTTCTTCAAAATTACTGAGCCACAAGCCACTTCTTCAGGAACTATAAAAGCGGTGACTGAAAATCTTCTTGAAAAACGATTTGAATGCTCCCACGTCACTCCTGTAAAAAGGTTCACCTCGCTGCTGTATGCCTCTTGTGGACTTTTCCAAGAAGTCTTTTTCACTGGGAAAATTTGAAGTGTAGGTTCTGGGTCGACTTCAGATAATATGTGTATGCACAACTTCTCCAATGCAGAACCCAGATTTCGAACCGTGCCATGGTGAGCAAATATCTCTTTATACCCGTCGGGTATGTAAATAGTTGATTTTCGGCGAAGTTCTTGCTCGATTCTTCCAAATATGCGGTCGGACGGTAAGAATGAATGCCCTACGACCGGGTAAAAAATCGTGATCAAATTTATTGATCTGGGTGCTTCAGCGGAGAGCCATCTGCTTAGCATGGCCAACAGAATTACGTTTTTATTCTGTCCACCGCAACCATCGGCAAACAATTCAAGTTGGTTGTACGTTGACAGATCAGTATTGCATAGATGGTGGAACACAATAGACGATATTGCGTTTTTCTGGAATTCGTCTTCCGACCAAGTGTAGATGAAAACGCTGTCTTTTTGTTGTTGGCATCTGGAGTGCCCCTCAACTAAAGTCATGTTATATTGGTAGAGTTGCCTGCTGTAGTAGGCTGCCTGGTCAGGTACTTTGGTCAACACAAGATTCTTTTGACAGTCAAAAGAAATCTTATAGACGCTATCATTATTGTTGCGAAGAAAACCGTAGAAGCTGGTGTCTCGTAACTTATGTACCCTTAATTTTGCCAACAGATCCAGCTTCTGAGATGGGTTGGAGGTTGCAGTAATTTCATTTTTGAGCCTCATACACTCAGAACAAGGATCCGTTACAGGAGATTAAAGGTTAAAGTCGTTGTTGAACACAAACCAAAATTAGTTGTACTTTACCTGCTATATTTGGCTCCATATTTTCATTTTAAGCTTTGTGAAGCTTTCGAACATTTAAATGGCTGCTTAAATATTGCCTCTCATTTTTCCCTCGAGTATAGTGAGATTCAACAGCTTTCAACTTTTTAATGAAATCCTGAACGGGTCTTTTCTTGTTGACGAATTTCGTCGATTTCCTGTCGCCACCCCTCCTCTCTGAAGGAGGCATCCCTGTTTGGAACCGTTTGTTGCAGAGGTATTGAACATGGAATTTGTTCAAACCCAGAATGCCGTTGAAAAATTTGGAATATACCTCTTGATCTCCGTGAAGCCGTGTTTTGATGAAATATTGAATTACCACCTTTCTGTTTCTGGTGCTTCCTTCATTCCTTTTCCTCGAACGAACAGGCTGTGTTTCTCGGCAGTGCATCATCGCAAATTTGTATTGGTCAATTTTACTGTTATTCTCGAAATGCTTTGTGAAATCTTCGGACGTCTTGCAGGGAAATCGAATCACAACAGAGATTTTTCTTCTTGCGGGTGCACGTAGGTTTGCTAGGAGGCCTTTTAGAAATATACCTGGAAAACAAGAAATTCTTAGTCAGATTCTGCAAAGCCACAATTTTCTAATAACTTAGTAAAGTGCTTTTCTCGTCCTGGTTCACATACCTACCTACAGATCAATGACTGGATACTTTTCTTCCAGGATGAATGAGGATTGCTTTTCTCCCAGGTACAACTAGGTGGGAGAAAATATTGTTTTCTATGCTTACCACTGGGCTGCTGCTTGTTTCCTTTTCCACACTTCATGATTCGCTTTTTTCTTCCTGCCCTTACCTTCCCTTAACACAGGAGGTTCAAAAATATCCATTTTCAGCACCACAAAACCAACCGAAAATGAATCGTTCAACAAAGAAGATTCAGATTCAACCCAAGAGTACACATCTAAAAATCACAAGAAATTCCAGACCTTTGGACGCCAAAGAAGGCCAACAATTCTTCCAACCTTCCTAAGGTTTCAACAGGCTATCAAAAGATGAAACCCTTATTTGGCGAACACATTGTGGGAGGGCAGGTTCAGTGGACGTGGCCGGTATTGAAACCAAAGCATTGGAATGGACCACTATTCGTACAAAATTCGGAGGCCATGTTTGATTCAGAACTTGCCATGGACAAAGCCAGTTTTGCTTTTTAAAAAACGCACCTTTAAACGTTCAATTACAAGGGGATTTAACGACTTTTGACACAAAATAACATCGCCAATCGAGATTCCTCGCTACGAAAACCTTTAGGATTGGCTGTTACCTCAAATTCGGCGAAAATGGGTTTAGCCGGTTTTGCAACTCAGCGCCTCAAATGCACTCCCTTTCTAAGGCTTGCTGTCGCAGGTTCGTGTTTAGGTCCCAGTAGATATGTGGGCTTACGACTGCCACTGCCTTCTCTGTGTCCCTTCTCTAACCACTTTGGTATGATAGCTATTCCCAGTTTGTTTTATGTATCATTGTTGTTAGCCGTGTCGTATGCGATCTATTGCTCCGTTCTGTCACCTCACTTGAAAATTCTTCATTTCTTAGCTCGGTTGACTTGAAAATGTGTGATCTCTATCAAAAAGTAATTTAGAAATAATGACGATGAAGCATGTGGTGGGAAATCGATCGTTCCATATGAGCCCCCATTTTCAAAGTTGGTCATTTTCCTACCGAAACTTCAATCTGATAACAGTTTTGGAAACCTACACCTCTATTTACCTGTGCCACATCGATAAATTTATTATTTCTAGTGGAATACCAGGGAGGCGATTTGATAATCTTATTGAAGAAAGGGGATCTGCTTTTAGACAATAGCAGGTGGAAGAAGAGGTACGGAAGAGGTTTCCAAACGCTAATCAAATCAATATTTTTGGGCGAAAAACGATCAACTTTGACGAGGTTGAAAAAATTAGCACCTACGGAACTGCAGCTTGGCAAATCAAAATTCACGAAATGTGTCTTCCAAACATTTAATTCCGTACGTAGACTAAAAAAATACAGTTTTATTTATTTACTCGTATTTATTCGATAGTACGGCTGACGCCAATTTACAGATATATAAAAATTATAGAGTTGTAAACCCAGTTGTGCACAAAATAGAGAAAAAAGTACACTTGAAATAATTTGAAAAACCAAACGAAAATTCAGAGTAGTGGTAGTTTTCATGATAACGCGATCAGAAATAGCAATGCAATGTTGCTGACTTGTTTGGTTTTACTGGTAAAGGTTATAAATGGACTGATGTTCAAATATCGATGCATTGTACAATGCATCGATATTTGTATCTACGTTCCGTAGATCTCGCGGCCGGGGTGGATCGCATACAACTAGCTCATCGTTTTGTTATGTGTAACGTCATTATTGAGTGCATAAATACCTTGATTGACGATAACATAATTACATAAGAAAGAGAACTGAAAATGTATAATCTAGAAGAGCACTTGGTTTGCACTTAGTTCAAGTACCAACCTGCTTCGTACATTTAAAAAAAAATTACTAATACAAAAGAATTACTTGTTGAATAAAAATTAATGTGTCTTAATTTGTTTCTCCTCATAAGTGCCACTTGATAAAATAGCTCATGTTGGTCTTCGCCGGTTTTTTAGGGAATGTCTAATCTCAGTTTTCACAAAATGTTTGGCTAATCTCTTAATTTTCACCGATTTGGAAATGAAAAAATGATATTTTTCAATTTGTGTGCAGAATTTATATATATATATATATATATATGGTAGTTTACCCCTAAAATTATTCAAACCGGAACCTGCGAGATGTTGCTGCAGTGCACATCCAATAATATTAGCGTCGTCGCATTATTATAGAAATGTGTTTTATGGAATGCGGGTAAGGGCATGATTTTGACAGCGAAGTCTTAAGACAAATTCTTAGAGGGGTTCAACGAACGTAAAAAGATTTTTGGGTTATCAAAACTGAGGAATCTGTACGAACATGGTAAAACACAGTGGTTGTGCGTGAAATACATCAGTAAACTCATTCTACTTTCGTAACGTTTTTGTTGATGGTTGAAGTAGTTTTCCTACTAGTGCGTTAGTTAGGCACTTAGTGTAGAAGGGAGTTTTTCGTTGAAATCCGCATTTAGTTTTATTTTCTAAACCTAGTGTAGGTACTTACCTTCCTGATATTATGTTAAGTTTACAGTGTTGTCTAGAGATGAAAATTTAATCAATCAATTTATTTTCATTCCTCAAGGGGTGTGTGTTGAGCATGTGTTTTCTCTATGGGGATAGAGAAAACAGCTTTCTAAAATTTTGATGGAAAAAATGTCTTTTTTTTCCCTGCCAAATTGAGGGTTATTAAAATGTCCTGGCTTTTTGGCGTGTAGCATGTAATAGAATAGGTACTCGGAATGGTCACAGTCATATATTGTTTTGATTCAATGTTGATATATTGTTTTGAACAGTAGATAGTACAAGCCGACCCAACCTTTGAAGTTTGAATGAGCCCGTACCCTCAGTTTTTTTGAAACTCCACGTTTTTCAGCAACATTGTTGTCATAGTAAACTTGAAAGTAAGCTCATCGTTGGGAAGCTGACATTTTAGGAATTCGCCAGGTGACATGGATATTTTTAGGTGCGTTCCTGCCTGCTGACTTTCGAACCATCTTTGCAACTTTGATTTGTTTGATTGTTTTAGCCCCATAAAACGCTGCTTTTTGAACCAAATTGATGCTATTGGCCGTACCGATCTTCTACTTATGATTCAAAAATGGTGTAAAAAGTTTATGAATGTTGGTAATTAGTGGAGACAATGAGGGCCGTGCTTGAAATTCAGATTTTTTCGTTGGGTAGTAACTAAAAAGATAGGTAAGTACTTCCAGAATCGTGTCTAATAATATTCACAATGTGTTTCCTCCTCAATGAACATAATTTGGATTTTGAATCCGAAAAGTACATGAATGATGCTGCGACAAATTGGTAATGAAGATGGTTCATGCGCTCAAGTTCGTAGGTAGTAGTACACTCGAGTATTTTTGATCAGTAGGCACCTACCTAAATTTTAGGTTGGTATCAACCACAAAAAAGTTGGTTGAGATTCATAGTACCGCACCCTACTACCTCAATCCAGCTGAGTGAGTGGGCTGTATGTAGGTACTGGTTATTACTGTGGTATGTCCATACCGGATGTATAGAACATGATCGTTATTACCGCATGCGCCCCCCATTCTGGGATCAAAAATAGCAAGACCCCAAAATGTTAGCAGGTTCAACAGAATCGGAGAGTGGAAGGTACCTAACTCAATGCGTATTCCAGTGATTTCATGGTTCCGCGTACGCTACTTTTCTTCCCATCGAGATTGAATTCATAATAGATACGCAGGCATTCATAATTGGAACCGGAGTTGACTCACAAAAATATACTAAATTTTAATGGGAGTATTTACTACCGGTTAACTATTTAGGTACCTACCATCGGATTTTTAAATAAATATTTCTACCAAAGCTAGTGGCCAACAAGCGATAGTTATCCGTACAGCATAACATGCCTTCTGTACATATACGCACGTAACTCGTTTAGGGAGATCTGAAAAGCTAAATACGAGTGAAAAGGTTTTCTGTTACAGTTTACACGTTTCCAGTTGATCACAAGGCCTCCGCTTATACCCAAGGGGTAGCGCTTATACCAGAGGCCCCAGCATAAAAAACTTCTACAAATAATGATTGGCAAATTAATAACAATTTCATATGACATTTTTATGTGGCGTAAGATGTTTTAAAGATTCTTATATGATTTTATTGAATAATTTTGTAGGTACCTACGTGCTTTAAAACAAGATTTTCAATGTTAATGTTCATTCTAATAATTAAAAATCCCCCTGCCGTGGGCCCCCCACCAGAGGTTGATCCTAGGGGTCTACAGATCCTAAATCCGGCCCTTCTTATGTACCACAAGGTATATAAGCAGGATCTTACAACAAACTCCAATCTATGGTTTTTATTGTGTGTAATTATTTCACTCTGATTGGCTGATGTTGAAGAAATTTTAATATAATGATAAAAGAAAATGAGAGTTCTATCAAAGCTTGGTGACTAATGTCGCTACGTCTCAGCTAAGGGAAATGATGGTGAGCGAGCATCATGTGATGAAACGCTCTAGAAAATCAACTTGGGTGAGGACTGCGGGAGTCTCTATCTTTTATCGTGAAACCGACGGCGGAGTGCGGACGAAGGTCGATATTCCGACGTTGGTTCCAACGCCCTCCGCTAGAGTCGCTACCAGTTACATAATCGTGCGGAGGAGGTTGGCTCTTTTGTTCAAAAATTCTCCAATATCGATGAGAACACCCAAGCTACAAACGGGACGTAAATAATGTCAAAACACTCGCAAAATTTGTCTGTCAGGTTGTTATATTTCCCAGATTTTCGATTGATAGCTTCATCCAAATGGCTGGTGGCCTTCAACTTATATATTGAAATAATTCTAAAAGCTCTTCCTTGGTGATTGATTCTTCATCCTTGGTGATTCTCTTCATCGTATCAAAGTTCGGCACTGTCCCTGTAACAATAATACTAATGTTGAAGCTATTTACCTATAGCTAGTGTTGTTTTTCTTTGTGGCTAGCACACACGTGTTGTACGCTATACTGATATTCAGTAGGTGTAATAAGACCAGTAATAAACTATTCTCGCTATTAGTTTACTGATAGGATTAGAAATTCTATGATGATAGAATGTTTCTGGAGTGTGATGATTGTCTAATCTATTTTCTTTTTGCCTGCAGAGGGCTGGTGGTCCGTTACGTTTGGGTGACGAACGTCACTTTCCTTCACAAGGCGGATGAAACCTTTGTGCAGTCGTTCCCTAGGTGGCCGGTAGGTAGCGCGACCTGGTCGATCTCTTCCCAAATCTTCCCCTGTTGCTGTGGTTAGATGAATTACTGCTGGGAATTAACTTTTTATCCCGTGTTGTGAATGTAGTTCTAACTACAGGATGGGCCGTGAAAGCCCCGAGGGTTGGGGATGAAGTGTTTTCAATCCCCCTCATCACAGGGAACCCCCTCGCGCCTTCAGTGTCGAAGGAGAGCAATGGATAGTAGAGGTATAAAACCACAATATCCGTAAAATTACAACTATCTAAACTCATTTTGAAACCGGATTTAATCTATCGGCCTATCTCTAGCAAGTACATAAACCAAGAATCATGTTACAGAACTAGGTACTATCATCACAATATAGTTGGGTAGGTAGGTATGTCAGTACTTTCAAAACTCGTTGATCAAATTTTCACCAAATCGTAAACTTTTCGGATTCCAGCGAGATGTATCGATATTTTGAGTGGTACCTATTTATTGACATTTTGACGATTTAAATTAAGAAAAAACACGTTTTTGTTGTTCCAGTCTGAGCGCTCCTCGCTGTTTCTTCGAAGAGCCGTTCATTCCCCCTGTTCCTTTGTGAAGCGTGGGCTCAGTATTAGTTGAGCCGTCCGCCGCTACGCCGAGCTAGCTCCCTCTTCTGTAAATGGCGAAGGACGTTCACTCATTGGCGGATAAGTAGGCCGTGACGTCACAGAAACAGAGGTTATATATAGGACCGACGTCGCCTTCAACGGGCATTCCTGTGGAAACTGTGATCGTGTGGTTGGTCCCGGACAGTCAGCCGAAGGGAAAGTTGTTCTGTGTCCTAAGGATAACATCACCTGTCATCGTATATATTTTTCTGGATTAAGTTATGAATCCCTTACGCGAGTGAGTGGTCACCTCCAACGAGAACTGTGAATTTTTTGTTTTGTTTTTATTTCGGAGTCTTGATTATTGTTCTGCCATGGCAACGGACGCTCAACGCCTGATAAGTATTTCGCTGACGAAAATTGCTCAGTCGAGGGCCCAAAGGGGCGGTGTTAGCCTTCATAAAAACCTACTGGTAGCTACAGTTCTTCAAAAAGCCAGGTACATATTTATGGAAGAAGCTTATCATATGGTGCACGGTCAACCTGTGGAATACCCAACGCCGCCTCCAATTGAGGAGCCGCCCCCACCGACACCCACGCCGTATTATGATACTGAATCGTTGAGCTTGAGCCACAATGACGATGCTGTCCAGGAAGAACTCGGATTTTTCACCCCAAGCTCGCCTGTTTGTGTGAGATGTCCACCTGAATGTGATAAGGAGAACCAAGCGCCTGTTGAAGCCCCTACATACCTCGACCTGGATAACGAGAAGACTAGGTACACCAAAGGCATCGGCAACAAACGGCGGAGAGTTCCTGAATGGGAAACCGAAGAAGCCGTCCTCAGCATACTACCCAAGAAGGCCCGGAGAGACGAGGAAGGAGAGGACTCTGTCTTCCTTGATGACTCGCTCTTGGAAGAAGGTTCGACGACAATGGAAATCGACCGGATCACCAGCCTTGTGAGCATCTTCAGCTTTGGCGGCCTGTCTGGTGAGAGCCTAGGAAAACTCACCAGGTCCTCGTCGACGCCGGATCTCTGCTCGGCGCAAGCCAAAGAAGTGGACTCCCTCCAACAACGGCCTTTCCTTGCCATGACCGTATAACGAAAACGCCACTCAACACACAAAGTTACCCATTGTATATAAGGTATGTCTGGTCTCAATAGTTCTCTGTCGACGCATCTTTTTTTTTATCAAGTTGATAGCCTTGACAACTTACTATTGTTCTTGAAAAACCCCTGATGTATAAATGAAAACCCTGTTTTTTATAAAATATATATTTTTTGTAAAAATTTGCATTTTGAAAAAGAATATTTTGTTGTAAAAAGACTTTTTTAATGAGGAAAAATGTTGGTTCTGTTTTAAGAACCCTGAAAATATTGTACATACGGAATATGTAAATATTTCAAATTATTATTGGCGGTGACGAAGAATAAAGAGTTATAATATATAATTATTTCCTGTGTTATAAATTTAAATCACCAAGTCCTTACGAGATATGCACAGGGCTCAGTTCATTTTTTTGCTTTTATCCGGACATCGAATTTCGTCGTAACCCACTCAATCAATTTGTTAAAAAATCGAGCTGTGCCTTGTGGACATGTCCGAACAAGTGTGTTTGTAGATAACCCATTCTAGATTCTCGTTAGAGTTTGTATTTTTCAAACTCCATTAATTGAACATTTTCAGCAATCAGTGTCGTAAGATCAGTGAGTAAAATGGGGTGGATTTGTTGACAAGTAAATTTACGTGAATATTCTAGGGCTGTACAATAACAAACGTGGACAACTTATATTTTACCCAAGTTGACCGTAGCATTTTCTCATCGATGGATTCTGATAACACAATTACTGCTAAGGTCGAGGTTTATTAAGGGTTTGAGCCGAAAAATAAAATCTTCGGTTTTGTTTTATGGTTTGGTCATCACGTATCTGCGCCTCCTTCAAGAAATGTGCTGCTTCGCCAGATTAGTCCTGAAAAGGTAAGTGACTCATATTAATTAGTGGTAACAATTATTCAGGTTATCAATGCAGTTCGTGTTATTAACTAATTAATACCTTTGTGTCCGTAATAAATGGGTTCCTCCAAAGACCCAGTTTCATGTCCTTGAAGCAGTCAGCTTCGAAATTATTTTAGGGAAGTGAAATTTGGACAGGCGTTGATTCGTGGAATACAGTTAAGTGTTGGTTACATTTTCTTAAGGTTTCACCATCTCGAACAGTTGAATTTTGATACAAAATTATAGGTAGGTACACATCATTACTCTAAAACCGACAAAATTTCATCAGGAAATGGGTTTTTTTTAAATATGTTTTGAATATTTAGCTTTTTGGATTCTACCGCCTTTGTCGTGCGAGCAGGGCTTGTAACATCTGCCGTCTCCCACCTAAGCGCGCCCTGTCCCCTCGGAACTCCAATCCTGGGATGTTTCCAAAGCCTTTCAAACTTCGGGCTAACTATGATCATTTATTTATTCGCCAGCTATCATTTGGGTTACCAATATCACTTCATCTTTTTTTTTAAAATTTCAATTCCCTTCAAATACCAGTAGGTTGTTGCACCTACGAACCGTTAGTGTGACGTCATGCGAATTCGTCGGAAAGAGGGGTGTGTGACGTCACGTGACAGCCATCTTGGATTTTGCTCCCACCGTGTTTTTGTTCCCCTGCGATCACTGAGGGTTCCCTCCGTTCTTCCACGAATAGAAAATTACGCACTCGCTGCCTACTGCCTGTCTTCACTAAATCATACCTACTAAATGAATCTTGTATTCATTTTAGGCTCAGTAGTTTCTTCTTATGTAAAACTAATTACTGGTTTCCTTCGGTTAATCGAATCTACCTAGCCATTTAAGGTACAGCTATATTATTGATTTGGATCCAAAATACCCTAGAATTTGCGTCAAGAAAGGGCTTCAAATTCTTCCACAACGTTTAATAACTTTCTGCCTAGATCGCTAATATTTGCATAGTACTTTTTCATCTTTTTAGTCCCCAAAACTGTTCGATAGAATGGTCTTGAAGCGCTGAAATATTTACGGCAGTTGCGGATTGATCACCGTAATCATGATCCAATGAACCCATCGAAAGTGTAGGTACCTGCATGTATATGTATTTTTATATAGATGGTTAGGACTTGAAACTTCAGTTTTACAGTAAGTGATGGTAGTTTCCACTGGTGGGATCGTGAAGTTCGCTGTCCAGTGTGCCTGTCCATTCATGGACTGCGGTGAGCGGTAGGTCCTATCGAGAGGTACTTGCCTACCAGCATTTCATTCTTTCCGTATAGGTAGGTACTCGAAAAGTATAGGTACAGGATCTTGGTACCAGAAACTCGGTCACCAAACCGCGTTGTGGGATTTGAATCGGCCGTTATGTCTGAAACGTTGGTGCTATTTACGCTCATTGATGATCCCGGTCATGCAATACGTGGGTGGTCCTAAAATTCAACATCTATTCTATGCTTGTTTAAAGAAGAGATCAAAAGTGTGAACAATGTCGTTTTGATAATAAACTCCTTTCACCTGTTCCTGGAGCCCTGGGGTTTTGAACTTCCTGATCTTCTTTGAACTTTGTCCTCGTTCCTATGAGCCTACATGCAGATTTTCAAAGTTGGTTCTACTTCAATTTTCGTGGTGCAAAGGTCTGTATGGTGATTTTTCTCGGATTCTACGCAGGTTCTTATCTTGAAACGTAAACATAATTGGTAATGGTCGATTCTCAACTAATAATATTGAAAATAATCAACACTTAGGCTGCTGCCTCCGACTGGCCATGGGGCAGACACTGTGTCAGAAGTCTCACATAATGAGTGAGCTCACATGACCCCCCCCCCCCCCCCCCCATTTTACATCGGAATATCCTAGAAACCTTCACAGTCTGTAATCTGGATCCTCTTCACTATCAAACAAAACTTGAGAATATTTCAAATTGAAAATTTTGAAATATTGGCTAACAGGAAACTTGAGAAATTTGAAATATTGGCTGAGAGGATGGTGCCACCTGAGGACACCACCGATTTTGAGGCGGCAGCCGAACTGTTCAAACATAATGTGTAGGTATTCAATTGCTGATTGAATGATCCTTTATAGGTCTTGCGAAGTAACCACCGCTAAAGAAGCCTTTGCACCACCAAAGACAATAGGTATTTCCCGGAGTTTTTGTTCTCGTTCTATTTTCATGAAGATCTTCCAAGGAGAAAGATCCTAGGCCTTGTACTAATCGTTTTCGGTAGTACCTGTATAGTTACATGGGCTTTGCGCGATTAGATAATTTCTATTTCTTGTTCGGGACACGTGAGACATGGATTTATGGATACCAAACATCATGAAAAGATAATAAACCGTTAGTTAATTTTACGTTTAGGCAGGGACAGGATACACCATGTTTGGCAACTGAATTGTTGGGTGGTATGACGTGAGCATTGTCAGTTTAATTGCCACAAAAAGTATAATAAGTAGGTACCTAGTTGGTATGACCAGGATATGATCCGGTAGCTACAGCCAGCTTGGTGCAGCGTGTGGAGTCTGGAAGATATCGTGGAGGACGAACTAAATCACTCGCGAAGAAATCGTGGAAACCCATTTCAAAGAAAAACGGAGTTATTGAAAAAATAGTCTATTTCCACTAATACACGAAAAACGCAAAAAATACTGTTATACCGGTTTCGGTGATCAAACCATCGTCAGTAACACACAATAACCCTAGCAGTAAGATAAGCGCAAAATAGTTGGAAGTTTATCATGGCAATAATGCCGGGTTTCAGATGAAAGTTCTAGACATTCATTAACCATTGAACGACATTTCGAAGTAACGTTAACGTAGGTACCTACCTACGTAAAAAGTCAGACAAGGGTTATCCAAAAGCTGAGTATTTCCAGATATGAGATAATTTGCTGATGCGCAGATAAATATAGTTACTCCAGTCGCAAAAATGTACATTTGAGAGGTCTCCGCTCAAATATCGGATACTGAATGGCTCTTGTAAACTTCATCAAAATCTGTCAAGACGGCTGGGGTCTACAATTATTGGTCCACCGATGTAAATCGTTGGGGACCAGCAGGGTTCTAGCCTGCATGAGTGTAAGGATTGTGTGTGTGTGTGTATGTGTAATCAGTGTAAAGTGTAAGCGTGTAAACAAAAGTTACAGTTGGATTTTGATGAATCCTATAGGGCCATCTGCAGTGTTTATAATAAATTAGTTGATGGGCGTTGAGAGCGCCTGATTTAGTGATTCTTCAGCCGGCCCATTGAAGGGGCTCATTGAGGACCTAGGATGCTCGCTGAAGTGGTAAACACTAGAACCTTTGCGAATTTATTGGATCATTAAGCCCGGCGATGAGTAAGGTCGTGGTCACCAAAACCACGTAGGCGGGCGGGTACGTCTGGACGTCGGGGCACGTGCCAACTGATGATCTCCCTTCTGTGAATGGTTTTCCGGAATCCGTTTGCAATTTATATAAAGATGATTTACACTTGAGAGCAGGTTGGGGTAGGTATGGCTACGGCATGACGGCTGGAAGGGACGGACAACGTGGCTCGGGCAGGTAGCGGATGGGGTTGGGAAGGTGCATACCAGCTGCCTGAGGGACAAAAGCGCCTCGAGGGGTCCCCAGGTAAAGCAAACGCTCGTTTTGTCAGTAGAAACCCATCCATGTTTTCCAAATGCCTCGACGACTACGAGCGCTGACTCAAAAACCTCCTTGACTCTTCCTTTTTCGTTGTGATGAATAGCAATCCGTGAACTGCTGAGAGCGTGAACGTAATGTCAATTCATACACAAAACCCATGTTGTCGCCGTCATCAGTGTTGATCCCAAAAGCCCATTCATAGTTTCGGAGCAATTATTCACGATGGGGGACCATCAACACGTGTTTTGTTAGGGCACGTGCTATTTGATTAGGCTTGACGTTGAAAGCATGACTACTGCTCGCTTCGTACAGTACTGTGTTGCTACCTGTCCTAATGAGAGTATTTTGGTCATGTCTCACTCCCGTCAGAACACTTACATTCCCACTCCATTTCATGTGTTCTAAAAGTTGAACTCAACGATGCAATACGTGATGTAATCCGTAATTAATGTTAGTACACTCATTCAATCAAATCACATACCGGGCAATTTTATATTCATTAGAGCACTAGGTGTAGATTGTAAACTTAAAATTATTTTAATGACGAATCACTCATTGTAGTTGGGGAAGAAATAGGTCACGAATTAGGTCTAGGAGAACAGATTCATGTTGAAAAGTAGGTAGGCACCTATTACCCTGGTGCCTACTTGTGTATTTCAATAAGATTACCTACAAGTGTTCTGCCATACACCTAATCTAATTTAATCTTTGGGATCTTTGCACCAACGTTATTGTCCATCAACCTTTTGTATACTAGATAGTTACCTATATATATATTAAGTATGTTAAAAGTTAGATGCAGCTGCACAAACTTTCTGAATAATATTTGTAAATGTGCCTGTAACAATAATCAAGTTCTTATAAGAAGTTGTAAATAACCGTTCTGACCAAACTGAACGTAAGTAGGTACATGTATACGTATACCTAAGTGGTTAATTGCACGAAGCATCTCATGTGTACAAGCATACATATACTGTATAAGAAGTTGTAAATAAACGTACTGTATAAGAAGTTGTAAATAAACGTACTGTATAAGAAGTTGTAAATAAACGTACTGTATAAGAAGTTGTAAATAAACGTATACCTACCTACCAAAGCGTTTCAAGGAGAGGTTTGTTTGATGACATTTATTTATTTAGGTCATAAAATTGTCTGTGGCTATCGCTGATGCCTCCTTTTATGAAAATATACGGTCATTGGTAATATTAATCATAACCAAAATAACCTTCAAGATACACCAAACGCGCATCGTTTGGTGTGAGCGTGGACGCTTCCCCGAGCCGAGCCTTGTTTGCGAACGTTCGGGCGTGTTCCGAGTAAAGTCTGTAGACGAAAGGGATTCACTGTTTCTTGCGTTCGGTCTTTGCCGAATGTTTGAGAACAGCACCGTTCGTGCGGGGGCGGAGTGAACGTGATTCCCCCTGCGCATTCGCAAACGCTCATTACGCTAGGCGCGTCCACATCTGGCGAGCCGAGTGCTCCCCGCGAACTATGCTCGGCAGGTGTAGACGTATTCGCGAGTGTTCCTGCCTGCAATCGGTAGGTACATCAGAGGGTGTTCGTCATTCGTGCTCGCCAGGTGTGGACGCAATTGAGAGCAGTCACGAACATCAGTCAGTTATTTTTTCTCTTCAGGATGAAAAGAGATTAATTATTCCACGAATTTAAATTTGCACTTTTATCTACATTTGTAGGAATTTAAATGTTGCACTTGTATCTACATTTGTAAGTACAGTGAATGTTGGTACATACTTGAGTTTATTGTTGCAGATTCTAGTGCAAGCATTTTCAACGCGAAAATCAACGAAAATTTGAACTCACACAGCAGTTGAATAGCCATCATCAAATTGTCCGTAATAATCGTGGAACACATGTGTTCCGTGACAGTAATAAAAAAGAAGCCGTAGCCACAGCGAAATGACTGGAGCCATCGTTGGAAGGACCCTGCAGGAAAAAGCGGGATCACCGCCGAATATTGACGAACAAGAATGCTCGTGAACCCTTGTTCGTCGATGCTCACCTGTTGTTGGACGAGGCTTTTGATGTACGCCACGCCATTAAAATAGAACTTGGAGCATGAACGTGGAGAAGTGAGTTGAACTGGTTCAAAACAAACCGAATCCCTGAAGGTAAGAATGAGAGTTGTAGCAGGTGGTACTGTTCAGAGTTACTCTTGCGGATGTAATGGACCCTTTTGTATTCATATCGAGAGGATTATTATGTTTGCCTCATGACCCAAGCTGATACCTGCTACGGTGGGTAGGCATTTGAATTTAGTAGTTTAGTTAGCAATGAATAGGTTGAGCGACCACCCCTTGGTACCCTTCCGTTTAACGAATGAAGTGGTAGCAAGAAGTTAGCTTGTAACACGATCGTGAGTATTTATTGTCAGTACTAAAACATAGGTAGGTAGGTACCTACCTAATAATAAAGTAGGTACACCATTCACATTATGATAAATAGTAACAACTGTTGTAACCATCTAGTAGGCACCTGGATACCTACCATAAATTACCAAATACATACATTTCAAAACACTGTTTAAATATGATCGATCGAATATCATTGCCCATCATAATAAGGGTCGGTGGTGGTTTGTCTCTAAATGGGCTCATAGTATATGAATTTCACCAAAATACGTAGGTACGTAGGTAACTACCTATCTGATTTTTAGTCTAGAGAGAGGATACTTGGGAATGAGCTCAGTGGTAGCCTCATTGATTTTCCTACTAAACAGCGGGAAGAGCCATTCACGTATCATACAAAGGTAGGCCCTTACCTGCCCTTAGTATTATTCTTAATTTTTCCTTGTATTTATATCATTGTTATTTTGAAACACATGCCCATGTTACAAAAAATAAACAAATACCGTACTTCCCTACTAACAATATTCAACACCATTTTCTTTCTTTCCGAGGAAACAAGAAGTATATCGAACAGAAGATTCGTTTCACGACATTACGATTTATTTGAATCATCCATTTGAATCACCTTCACCTTTTTTTGTCCTTAGATTTTTAAAGGGAACCGGTGTAGAGCTGACCAAAAAAACCCATTCCATGAGGGTGATTGAAATGTATTCAAGTATGTATATTATACGAGTTGTTACATTTATTTATGCTCTACTCTTCTGCTGAAAGGTTCGAAGTTCTACTACTTATACGCGTTTTGACATCTTTTACTCCTCTTTTTTCCCGTTGATTGAGGATTAGAAAATGTTTTTTGGATCATCCCTGCACTTGGACCTGCATGATTGGAGGATGGGATGGTAAGACAAGGTTTTGGCCCTCTGTCCGCGCTAAGCCTGACGATGGGAACTCATTGTTATCAACAAGAATTCGAAAAAGACGTTTCTAAAATTTCACATCCGAGACGGGTGAGCGGACAAGAGTTGATGTTTATTAATGCGGGTGTTTCACGGTGGGTGACGGTGGTGGACAGACCGTGAAGATTTCGCCCGCTCTTCTTCCCTTGGGATGTCCGGAGCCCGAAACACTCTGTCTTTTGGTTTTATTCAATTCACAGTCATAAGAATATCAGAGCACTGAAACATTAGCTCGAACCGATTTGCATGGGTATGAAGGGTCACTGATCCAGATAATCATATAATCCAAATCAGACCACCAGCTGAGGTGCCTACAATAGATTGTAGCAGTAGCACAGAAAATCTTGGTTACTGTGACATCATTTGATGCCTTTCATATCTGTATCTTGAGGCTCAGTTTATTGGTGAATTATTTTCAATACCTAGGTATACCTACCTAATGAACCTTTGGAAACGAGTATAACAAATATTGATGAATTTTGGTTTGTAGATCCCATTTGGGGTCTAGTTGATCCCCGAAGGTCATGGGTACTCCTCATTTAATGATAGGCACAAGTTTGTTGTTCACGGCCAAACGAATCGTCCAAAAGTGAAAACGTTGGAATATGTCGAGGATCCTACATAGGTTCAGCGACCTTCAGAATTTAAAAAATGACCGGGTACTCCGATACTCGATTTAGGCTTTCCTGGGGGAAGCATGAGGATAAGAACTGGTACAGAAAACAGAAAACCTGTACAGGAAAATAATAAACCGTTGTGTAATAATTTGCAGCGTTGTTTTCGATACACCCCACACTACCGAGTATGTATCGTAGATTCGGAAGTTACAAAACGTGGTCTTCAGGCTCCGATTGTCTCCTTTCGTCCGCACTTCACGTTTCTACTTATTAGGGAGGTACTTACCTAATACGATAATAACTATTACTATGACCACATATTTTAAACCGTGATGGAAATTTTCACAACACAGGAGTCTTTGGACTACCTAAATTTTATACCAGCAAAGAAACGCAAAGAAAGAGCGGAGTGCGGTGTTTTGATGACAAAGCGACCCCTTTCTGACTAACGTCCGTTAGAATAATAAACACATGGTAGTAGGTAATAACATTGAAACGCTGCCTCCATCAGTCTTACTGGGCACGGTGATGCATGCACATAATTTATGTATATTCGATTCATGCCGTTATAATATAGGTAGGAAGTAGGTTCCACTCTAAGAATTTTGAGACCAACCGCAGTCTCCTACAGTAATAGTTGTTTTTCTATGAGTTTTCAAAGATTCCAGCACTACCTGTCTCACAATTTGAAAGGGGGGCCTGCCCTGGCGGGAGGGGTGCAATGACTTCAGTCACCCAAATTTTGAAACCTCAGAACGTAAAGGAGCCGTTGTAAATGTAGCGTGGACAAGACTTACTACCTACCTATAATAAAATTTCCACGGTTAGGAAAGCCAAAAACTACGAGTTGAGCATGAAAATGAAATCAAACCACGCTTGCCAATAAGTCTATTCAATAAGTATAGAAGAGCTAAGCAATTCTCAATAGCAAGCCCGTAAGAACTTAAAATCTGCTGGTCATAATGGTCCAGGGAATAGTTTATTTTGAAAAATATCGAAAATGTGGAACACCTGAGTCGCCACTATTGGTCGACTAGAACCCTGTTCAGTTCTACGGACAAGTTTCATGGATTGATAACAGGTATGTTTCCTAGATCTTGATTCGGGTTTGCTTGGGTCAAATAATTATATTTTCTAGTTTATTTTGAGAAAACGGGCAATACCAAATTGTTAGCTTGGCATTTAAGAATGGTAGGTACCTACATAATATTATAAAACTAAATTAGCACCAATAATCAAATAATCATCTCCTTCTGAGATGAGCATCAGTAAAATAATAGCATAGTAAGAAGTAAATCCAAGAGTTAGTGTAGTTTACAAAAAACATAAAATTACAATATTCAAGGAAATACGGTACCTACCTATAATATGTACTGTCTGTCCGGGATGAGTCTGCCAAGCAGTAGGTAGAGAGGGGGAACCCTCCCCGCCCCGTGTACCGATGGCGAGGGAAGAAGGAAAGCACCGATGTACTACCTGTTCACTGTGCTCAGATTGTTCATTCGCGCAGTTGACTCATAACCGGTTGTGGGGGGGAGGGGCGTGCCGTAAACGGGTAAAAGGGTAGTAGCGGAGTTCGGCTGCTCAGGGTAGGAGGGTAGGGACAGGTCAGCTCGGCAGACAGACAGTATGTGTACCTACCGAAGTTTTGCAACACAAGGGTGACCCATGACACAACTTTGCAACACAAAGTCGACCCGCCACACAATGACAAGTGCAGAAAACTCGAAGGTGGAAGATCGAATTTGTTCCCTAGCTATGAGGGTGAGCACTACAGGTAGTCCGGGTTAGTGACCATTGTCTCTAAACTGGACGAGACACTGGGATGAGGAGTACCCATGAATTCTGTTCATGCTTTAAAATGAAAGTAGGTTCCACTCTAAGAATTTTGAGACCAACCGCAGTCTCCTACAGTAATAGTTGTTTTTCTATGAGTTTTCAAAGATTCCAGCACTACCTGTCTCACAATTGGAAAGGGGGGCCTGCCCTGGCGGGAGGGGTGCAATGACTTCAGTCACCCAAATTTTGAAACCTCAGAAAAATATTACCTGCAGACTATTTTGATGAATCAGCATGTTCATTTGACGCCCCAGCATTCCTCGCCAAGATGGTGGATCTTGTCAGGAATCTCTGTCCATCGCAACAAGGGCATCAAACCCTTTGTCCACCCAGAACTGTAGCACTCAACGCATGTATTAAAAAAAAGTAAAGTAAAGTAACAGCCATTTCAGGCTGGGGCTTTTCGTCCGACTGCCCTGCCAGCGTCGCGGACGTGATCAGCTGTCCTCCAATGGAGGATCAGAATTCGATCTGATCATTTCGCTCTTTACTTGGCTACTAATTGCCTCGCCCCCTTGAGTGGAGAGGGGTTCGCCCAACAGCTACATGGGTCATACTTGGACGTGTCACCACGTGTCACGGCGGTCACCCATCCAAGTACTAACCACGCTCGAGGTTTCTTAACTTCGGTGATCTCACGGGAACCGGTCTATTCCACCTGATAAGGCCGTTGGGCTATATTGCCGGCGGGCCGTTGTCAGCAATGACAAAGAAACAAATGATTCAGTAATTGATACAAGTAACTCAACGCATGTATTTATTAGGCATGATGCAGCAAAAAAACCACTACAGTCAATCTATGATGGACCTTTCCTCGTAATTTCACGCACGGAGATGCACTTTCTTGAGGAAATAACTCTCGGTCTCGACAGACTATCTCCATCAATCGCTTGAAGCCTGCCTTCCTCCTTAATGTGAAGCTCAGCACTCGAGACTACATAAATGTTATTACTTTGTCACGTTATCACACACACAATATGTTATTACTTTGTACAGTATTATTACGGGGTTTTTAACCCTACCACTGTGTAACAGTAAAGAGAGACGACAGTGAGCATACAAGCACTTCAGCAGCTCCATCTACCCCTTCCTGTGAGGAGCCTATTGGTTCCAAACTGGACTCCCATCCTGAGTATTCGCCTCCACCCCTGGAACAGGGCACACGCTTGGGGGGTACTGTCAGATTTCCCCTCACTGCAGTTTCTGGGAGGGGAGTATGTGGCGCCGCCATTATGGTAGGGAAGAGACTCACCTAGTTTTCCTTCATCCATGACCATGTTATAAATTTTTGAACTGTTACCATTCATTCCACTTAGGGATTAAATTGCTTTATATGTCTGTTTAGTTTCTATATAATCCAGCTAACCTTTTTATTCGATTAAATGTATGTTCATGCCATGAGATGCTATTCTCTCCGTTTTCTTCTAATGTTGTACAGTCCTGTGCACATGTACCTACTGCAGGAACTAATCTTTTCAAAATTGTTTACCATGTGATTATGTTCTCCAGTCCAGGAAAATCTGCATTATCATTATAATTATATTTCCTCCCAAATACGATAAAAATACTCGATGAGAAGGAAGGAGATCGTTACTGAATTATTTCGGGGATGTTATACCTTCAGTTGTTCCCAGCGCTACTAGCGGGAAACAGTGTCACCTGCCTGCTGGCGACCACTTTATCGGCCAGCTGTATCGGAGAGCGGCGTCTTGGTAATTCCAGTGTCTCTATCTATTATATCAAAAATAATATTGAAGATAATAAATAGGTTTGTTCCCAGTGACCATCGGACGGTTATCTGACTGTCCGAAAGGCGTTTGGCGTTCACAGTGATTTTCGGACTGTATAGTATCCATGTTCTTGACCAATGCCAGCTACGCATTGGTACGCAGATGGGCTGACGAGAAAATGACCATGCACTACCCTCAGTTCCCATGTTCTACCATATTTATTCTACCATGTTCCCAATGGTTCTTCCAGTAAACCCATAATTATCAGTGTCTCTAGTCAGGGTGTCATGAAGTTGGCAGCCCTGCTTGCTAGATGAAGAGTCGTAGTTTTCGCCTTTTCGGTTGACTTTCGTTTTGAGGTAAAGTGTTTCTTACTTGATTTTTTTTGAATTGTTTTTTCGCAAGTTTTCCGATCGTCTCGCCTCGGTGTTTTTCCTGTCGGAAATCGTGTGCTCGTGCTATGGGTAATCCGAATAATGCGCGTTGAATCAGTCCACTCCTATGTCAATGATTGCCAGTGAGCAGTGTGTACATGAACATCACCATCTCATCTAAACAACATAAAGCAGGCAACCCATTCAAGCTTCCCGTCTAGTGGATGTGATGTATGAGGTGAGTTCAAGTGATGCACTACATTTCAGCATTGTAGGAGGCACCTAGATACCTATTTAGTCAGTAATATTGGTTACTGATGAAACTGCCTACACCTCTACACAACATTCCAGGCACTCCACCAACCCGACTCCGTGTGTTCCCCCTTCTAGTCCACTTTCAAATTCTCTATTTTATCTTCACCTACACCACACCATAGACAGTAAGTCGTAGTAATTTTATAAGGCTAGATTAAATAAGAATTTTCCGTTCCCCGTGCTGTCGGCCCTGCTTTACCTCCTATCATCGCCAGCCATCTTCTGTTGTAGGTACCTATTTTTTATGAGGAAACGATGTGGGGCGGACAGACCGAAATTTTCGTTCATCATTTTAATAATGAACTATGAACCATCAGAAACGAGCATGGGGGAAAAAATACCGCCCTCAAAATTTGATGGTAGATACATAAGTAGGTAAGTATAATCTGAAAATTGAATAAGCAAAATTCTGTCCGTTCGTCCGCCGTACCAGGCACTTCCCTTGGTTATCATAACTCCATGAACCAAAATTATTAATGAAATGCGGTTTGTTGGTGCCAAATGGGGAAGAGTTGGCCCGCAAAGCTCGGTGATTCTGTCAGTCATGGGGTTGCAATGTTCAGGACGCCGTAGCTCAGAACTTTAATAGTGAAGTCCTTTTTTGACATTTTTATTATTGATTTCGAACTTGAGGATTTTTTAAGACCACCCGAAGTTCTTTGCTCGTCCAGCCGTTCTTTCACAGGAAGACCCTGAAGTTTGGCTTCGCTAACATGAGGAATGAGGATGTTAGCGAGTGAACATAAGTGAATCATACCGACAGTAAGTATTTATTTTTGTGTACATCCGGCCGAGACATCATTGCTAGGGAACAGCTGTTTATAATCATGCTTTCATGCATGGCTGTATGAAATCCAATTCGGTTATTCCGTGGTATTATTTCATTTGAAGGATGATGGTTATTTTGGATTTTGCTTATTTACTTATGTACTTCCGTAACTTGAACGAATTTGGTAAGGTATTCCTATCGCTATGTCCTTCTGTGTGCGCGAATCCTTGCCACACGCATAACTTCCTGAGATCGAATCCGATTTTGCTGAAATTTTCAGGGATCGTGCGGGTCGGGCCTCAGATGAAGATGAGGTGAATGGTAGAACGATTGGATCATTAGTACGGCCACTGCGCATGCGCTAACTCCAATCCGAAGCAGTCAATTTCTCGCGAATAAATCGCTCGATTTTGCTCAAATTCGGTGGGTAGTTGGGAAATAGCTTCTAGATTCCCTAGAAATTCATAGGTTCCCTATGGATTTGTAACGCTCGGATCATCGTTATGACGACTGCGCATGCGCACATTCGAAATCTAAGGTAGGTACTTACTTACTCAGTATCTCACGAACCCTGATTTTGATGAAATTTTCAGGAACTTTTTCTTTCTTATCAGGAATTCTCTTATCAAACTGTAATTCCTGGGCCGCCTCCAATACTCGATTTAGGGCTTTCCTGGTGGGAGCGCGAGGGTAGGTATTGACCCGAAAAGTGATCTACGGAGAACGGGCATCTACAGGAAAATAATAAACCATTGTATAATTATTTGCAGCGTTTTTTAGTATGCGATGATAACCTAAAATAAAGACTTGATTGAGATTGAACACTTTTAATGCATTATTGGTATTTCAAATTAGTAATAGTAGATATAAGTCTTTTGTCATCTGCAAGTTACATTTTACAAACAATATTATGTAGGTACCTATCCACCAATAATTCTACTTCCATTTATATTGGAAAATAAACTGACGGTACCAACTGAAATCTCAACAAATTTAAAAAAACCGAAACTGGTTTAATGAACTGGGACTCAACCAAACATGTGTACATAATACACGAAAAAAACGCGAAAAAAGCTGCTGTACCGGTTTCGGTGATCAAACCATCATCAGTACCCTGGTTTCATTATTCTGTTTACATGTTTTAATTTTATTGTAGCAGCACAGTTTTTTTCCAAATTACTATTATTTGCGATCACATGTTACCAAAATCCCATTTTCGGTGACCTGACTCAATTGCTAATTTTGTTTTGTTATTTTCAGTGATGAACCTTCGGAATCGAACATGGAAAACATCCCCCATCAATATTTGATGGTTTCCATTTCATGGAATCCAAAAATGGAATAAAAAAGTTCTCTCCGTACTTCGCACTTATCTAGTTACCATGAACCAATATTAATGAAATTTGGTTTGTAGGTCCTATTTGGGGTCTAGTTGGTCTGCGAAGCTCGGCGTTACTGTCAGTCATATCTAAGTGGTGAAAAATAGGAGGTTGAACATTTTCAGAACGCCGTTGCTCGAAAACTTTCAACAGAAGGGTATGGTTTTTTACGTTTGTAAATTGATTTCAAACTAAAGAATTTGTTGAGACCACCCGGGGCGTTGTACACCCAGCCATTTGTTTGCACTGAAAAGCTTTGTCAACATGATCGTGAATAAACCGGTATTTAAATCCGGCCCTGATGTCATTGCTAGGAAACACCTGATTATATTCACGGATGGCTGAAGTCGAGTTGGTTGTTCAGTGATATTTCTTCATTTGAAGAATGATGGATTTTGTTGATAGGTACTTTCATAACTTGAACAACCGTTATGCTTCATGAATAACAACAAATAATTAATTATTGGTATGGTGGATGCATAGGTGAGGGGCGAGGTAGGTGTATGAGCCCGATGCCCCGGTTAATACCTAGAAGGTATCCACCACTGGAAGCGTCAGGACGACCTAACACCCCCGGTTAATACCCCTCGGACCCACCACTTAAGGTTAATACCCGAAGGATATCCACCTCTAGTTAATCTGCCAATGGGCATCCACCACTTAAGGTTAATACCCAGAGGGATCCACCACTGGAGGCGCTAGGAGGAGTTTGTGCCCGGTTTGGTTATAGCTGGGAGGCTACCACCATGCCCCCGGGATCTTTTAGATGAGGAGAGCGAGACGAGGAGTGAGGAGAATGAGTAGTCAGCGACTAGAGGAAGCATAGAATGGTTTGAAAGGCGAAGGAGACGAGTTTATATAGCCCTTAGGGCTATCTCCCTCCATCCTCCATACTGGTGGAGGATGGTGGGGATCCCCACCAGGTTCCTCGGTTCTCCTGCGTGTACCGTCCCATGTCTATGTTTCTTTGAGAGATCCTTAATTTGTACAAGGAGTGGTTCTGGGAGGATACCGCGACAATTGACTTATTGAATCCTGCACATTTTTATGAAACTGTACTTCCCGGGCCGGCTCCAGTAATCGATTTAGGGCTTTCCTGGGGGAGCTCGAGAGTATACATTGGCCACAGAAAATAGTGATCTACGCAGAAGGGGCATCTATACAGGTAAACAATAAACCATTGTGTAATAATTTGAAGCAATTTCCTTTTTTCAAAACAGTATTTACAAAAGTTCAATCAGAATTCCGCAGCATCTTTTTGTATAAATTAGTTTTGTTCATTGAGTCAAAAAATAGTTCCATTCTACTCAAAGCATCTAGAGTCAGATTCTTATTAATTTGTTGTCACCATCTAGAGAAGTCGTGACCCCAACGTGACCTGAACACGCAACCTACGCACAGTGTAGCGGTACGGCAGTATAATTAGGTGTTTTATGCACCCCACTGTCTCATAAAACAAATCTTTGCTATCGGGGCAATAGGAAATTATTATATTATATTTATATGAAGAAAAAAAAATTATTATATTTATATTCATTCAAGTCGAATCTATCTTGCTAACAACGAGGCCGTAATTTCGGAGGTCCATTTATGTGTACTATACAGCTATTTCAGAAGATATTCTATCACACACTGATCAATTTCACAGTCTTGGATGAAATGCCTAAAAAACCTGGGATGTTTGTTTACTACAGGTATACTTATATTATAGGATGTCTTATTCAAACTTTTGGATTGAGTTACTACCTTCTGGTGATTTTTTACAAAGTTTACTGTCCTGATATCACTCCTTGTATGTAAAGATTTCGCAAATAAACATCTGAATGAATTGGTAGACGTGGGCAGGCAGCTCGAGAGAGCTGGAAGGGCCGAGTGGGAAGGGATCCCCACCATCCCCCACGAGAGTGGAGGATGGAGGGAGCATAGCCCCCAGGCTATTAAAACTCGCCTCCTGCGGCCTGCGCCTTCCAAGGCATTCTACGCTCTCCTTAAGACGCTGTCTTATCTCTCTCTCTCTCCTTGCCTCGCTCCTCCTCACCTAAAAGATCCCCAGACTGGTATATCCACTGGGGCACTAAAAGATCCCCAGACTGTGGTATATCCACTGGGGCACCAAAAGATCCCAGACTGGTATATCCACTGGGCACCTCCTAAAAGAACCTAGACTGGTATATCCACTAGGCATGTCCGAAAAGAACCCAGACTGGTATACCCACTGGGCACATCCCAAAAAGAACCCAGAATGGTATACCCGCTGGCCATTTCCCATGCCTTTACTTCCTTTCTCATCACCAAACCACAACATTTACCTTTCTTGCTGCGAACTAAGTGTGTTTATAAATGACTCGAGTTTCCCGGAATGGCAGTAGGTAACTGAAACGTGCGTTTTCTGAATTCCTCCAAATGATATACCTACCTAGATGTCACGGAGAGTTTTCCGAAAAGGTGCCCAACGTGTGGTCTCACCATACGAATTGGGATTAAAATAAGGTATGAAATTGTTGTCAGGTGACACATGCACCCCCGCGCTCTAAGCCTCACTAGGGATTCGGACGTTCCAGATGACATCTCGCGAGTTTCATACTTGCTTCGGGGCTTAACTAATGAGCAATGTAACAAACTGAAAAATGTAATATAAATAGAACCTAACCTAACTGATGCCCGTGGATAAAATTGATAGGGTGTGAGGTATGGGAAATAGAGTAGGTATTGCAAAAAGTAGGTATGTTGCATATTCTCAACAGCGTGATAGCGATGTACATCTCTTGAACCAAAACCTGCCAGGGCCAGAGAACCACAGCGCAAGTTGACCCCACAGATATCTAAATCAGATGAACATAGGTGGTGGCTGATGGGTAAAGCCGAAGCCTGAGGAAGGAGAAGGTAGAAGAGCCAGAGGGACTTCCAACCTAAAGTGGAACGCTCAACTGTTCCCCGACCCACTTCATCTAACGGGTCACTCTTCCCGCGCAGGGCAGCCGCCCTCTCCGGCCTGCAAATCATCTCCTCGCGTAAACATTGGGCAGGAGAAGGTGGAGCTCCCGAAGTCGACAGTCAACACGCTAATAATCGTTTGATAAAGTGACAGTAAGCTAGCTCTGTTGAGCCCTCCGTTTGTAGAGAATCAGTTCCGCGGAAGGGTGTTGGTGGAAGGGGGGCTCGTGACACACAAAACATACAAGTCCTTGTCACATGGGTTTATTATTCTACTGGACATACCTAAAGAAATGTTGGCTGTTCATTTATTGTTTCTTTCACGTGCAATAATTCAAATGGCTATTTCTGATGGTTTCCATCAATTTTGGCCCCCAAGAACTATGCTCACGAATCATGCGAATTTTGAGACCAACCGTACTCGTGCGATGAATAGTTCCTTGTTCTATGAGCCTTCAAAATTTCGGCAGCGTGACGTCATCGCACCCCTTCCGCCTGGGCGGGACCCCCTTGAACAGTGTGACGTCATTTGTTGCCGAAACTTTGAAAGCTCATAGAAAACGCTGCAAATTGTTACACAACGGTTCATTATTTACCTGTATAGATGCCTTTTCTGCCTGGATCACTGTTTTCTGTGATCAATACTTCCTCCCTCGTGCTACCCCAAGAAAGCTCTAAGTCGAGCCCTAAATCCTTCATGCGGGGGATTCAATGATTCAGTCATTAATTATTTGTTCTTATTCATGAAGCATAACGTATGTTCAAGATACAAGTCTCTATCGACAGAATCCAAAAGATTTTGTTGTTCGGGATTTTTAAATGAAGTATTACAGAGCCACCAACTCGATTTCATACAGCCATCCGTGACTGATTATAGTCAGGTGTTCCCTAGCAGTTATAACTGTGCCGGATTTATACGGTTTCATTCGTGTTCATGTTGACGAAGTTTTTCGGTGCACACGTACGGCTGGACGTACAATGCTTCGGGTGGTCTCAAAAAATTCTTTAGTTCGAGATCAATTTAAAAAACGTAAAAAACCAATACTCTTCTATTGAAAGTTTTCGAGCTGCGGCGTTCAGGAAATTTCAACCCCTATTTTTCACCATTCAGAGGTGACTGAGAGTAACGCCGTGCTGCGCGAGCCAGCTTGACCCCAAATGGGACCTACGAACCAAATTTCATTGATTTTGGTTCATGGTAACTAAGGTGCTAAGTACGGCGGACTGACAGAACATGTTTTATTCAATTTTCGGATTATACGTGCCTTGAAACTGAAATACAAATTTTAAGGGGTGTTAAAAAAAATTGTTCACGCTCGTCCAAAGGTTCATCATTGAAAATAATAAACCAAAAGAACTAACTATTCATCGTAGGGAAGTGCGGCTGGTCTCAAAATTCTTAGAATGAAACCCACTTTCATTTAAAAATATAAACAGAAGTCATGTTAGGTCTCCGCATTGGTTCGGGCGGTTTTTGTCGAAGTGGAATTGGGGGGAAACGGCATGGTTGAAAATGTTCCTCCACCTACCATGTATTTCAGAGGGAAGAATACGTTCTTGGAGATATTGCTGCACACAGAACAGAGGAGCTTTTCCAATGTTAGGTAGGTACCTGCATCGAAAGTGATTTGGACGTGGAAAATGATTTGGGCAGGAATTGCAACGGCACAGTCAATCATACCGATGGCATGGTGTGAAGATCACCGGACGAAGGTTCCTCCGTGACTGTTGTCAGCCGCCACATGCAAATTTGTCACATGTTGCTTGTTGTTACTTCCACCCAAGTCCCTTTCACCGTGGCATTGAAGTAGTGGCCTTTTAGGCGCGTTGAACGTAATAAGTTTTCCTTGTACTGAATACCTATATAATATACTTGCGAAGTCTTGAAACCGTAACAATCTCCGTAACCGCAACAGTTATAATCTTCTCTCTGTAATTGGGCTAGCCCGTAAATATTATAAATAAAATATAAAAATATAAAATTAAAATAAAGTAACGAAACGTTGATCCCGAAGTAACTGGTTGATAGCACGTACCCAGGATTCTGACCCGCATGGAACACAACATGCTACCTTAGTACAAGTTTGTTTTATCTCCAGCTCAGTAGCTTCTACAGCTATTCAGTTCAGTTCTTAGGTGCATCTTTCAGCTCCTCGCTTCTAGATGAAGGGTGCCATATTGGTTTCAGTTTTGAGGGGGAGACAAAACTGAAAGCCCAAATTAAAAATAACCACATACCTACGTATCCATTTCATACCAAATCCGTGAACCAAAGCATTTGCGTGTGTATGAAAATTTGTCTGCGAGGCCGCAGTTCACATCAAAAGGGTTTTGGGGATGGGGAGAGAGGTCTGTGAGATGAAATATTTGGTTTTAGTTGTTAGCTTAGATGTTGGTTATACTCTAGCCGTAAGCGTTGGATTACGTTTTTTGTCTATATATATGTATATACATACAAGGAATTTCGGGTATCGGGGGGGGGGGGGGGTACAAATTCCTGTAAATGTAGTAGGTAATCGACTCAGTTTTGCCCAGTTAATACAAGGATTTTGGGGGAATTAGTTCAAATAACAGCTCGCTTCGTGTGTGTTTACATGCACATTCTCAACACGATGTTTTACCAAGTAATGCGCTATATAATTACATAGGTTTACCTATCTCCTTTTACCTATCTGATTTTACCATGAGTTTTAAAGCCTAATTGGTATTTGTTAATCCGTATAGGACCTATTTTTGGAGGGAGGTCAAACAAAGATATTCCTACGTGGTTTTTCATTTAAGTATCGATGGAGTTTCAAGAGTTGTGGAAAAGGCAAAGCGCTCCGAACAACCCCTGATTGGCTGTGAGCGTATGATGTTAAACTCGACCCAAAGCTTTGAATCGCCCTTTTAACAAGGCACCTGGTTAAAGTTTTCTACGTGTATCTCATTATAAGTCAAAAACGTTTCCATGGTTTGTCATTTTAAGTTAATTCCTAGGTAGCTTCTTCTTCACTAGGAATAACGGTTACTTACTGCTATTGTCCCTCACCAGGGCCTAAATTTTTGGCAACGTTTTTAATTATTTCGTCTAGAAGCTGGTTCGTGTCGGGTTAGTTGATAGAAAACCTGTTGATTTGTATGAGTATACAAAGTTGGGCAGTATAGCGTGCAGTTAGTTTTCCAGTTGAAATTAAAAATTAACATTTCCTTCCGAAGATAAAAAAAAACAACTCAGTAAAGACCTAGGTACTTACCTACTTTCCTGAAAAAATTCAACAGCTTTGTATTTATGTAAGTTTTTCAGGCTTACATTATTGTTCTTATAAAATTTTCTCCGTATTGGTAGTTTTCTACAATGGACCAAGTCCCATTTCACCTTGTTTTGGAGGAGCAGCGTTCCCAAAGCGACCCCTGGAACTCTGCTGTCCGTCCCGGTATTGATCACCCGAATGGCTAGGTGAACCCGTCTAGGATACCACTTCCCAAATTGCAACACCCCGAAATCAGTTCACAACAGTTTACTTTTCAACTTTTCGGAACAAGTGTTGATTTCACTATTCTGCCTCCCTAAACGAAAAACGTAAGTATTTCACTTTCTCGCTTATTATAGAGGGTACTGGTTGTTAACGCCATCTAATGAGGTACATACCTAACGCCATAACCAATGAAGAGTACCCATGACTTCCGTTTATGTTTTTAAATGAAATTAGGTTCCATCCTAAGAATTCTGAGACCAATCGCACCCTATGATGAATAATTCTTTTTCTATGATTTTTCAAAGATTCTAGCACTAACTACCTCACAATGGGTACGGGGATCCCGCCCAGGCGGGAGGGGTGCAATGATGTCACTCGTTGCCGAAATTTTGAAAGCTCATAGAAAAAAAAACGCTGCAAATCCGTGCACAACGGTTTATTATTTTGTACAGAATACCCTTCTGTTACAGATCACAGCTCTCTGTATAGATAACCCGTCTATATAAAAAACGCTTATTTTCCTAATGGGTAGCATAGCACAATTTGTATGTCCTTGTGTAACGTAGGTACGTTACTTACATAATACTTAGTAGGTAGGTATTTGAGAAAAAGTAGAATAAAATTCAGATAATATTTGAAATTAAAATTGGCTAAAGAATGATAGGTGAAAATAATCTCTGGTGGATAAAGGTAAGTAGGTATAAGTCCATCAACGAGACTTGTTCGTGTTTCACTTAATGAAAGAGTGGTGTATTGTAACAAATATGCTTCATGAAAATTTTTCCACTTCATGGAAAAACATTGAATCATGGATATGTTTTTGGGCGCTGTATTTTCGTTCACTAGGTACTTACTTTATGTAGCTGCACAAGTAGTGTGCACCTGACGAACCTTCTCGTAAGAACGTTCACGCAGACGTCCACTATTCGGATCTAACAAATTCCAACATCATCATCATCATCATTTCATTATTAGAAGGCACATTTTTAGGTGCTACCTTCCAATCGCTACCTTCCAATTCGTTCAATAAAATGGTTTGTGCTCATTTCATTATTGTTTCGCTGGGCATTGTCGGTAACTACACACGCACATCTCCAAATTGTTTATCGGTTGCAGCGTTGCATTTTTTTCGGTCGCAAATTTTAGAATGACCCCCCAGGGCAAAAACATATCCATGTTAATAACTATTCATCGTAGTAGTGCGGTTGGTCTCAAAATTCTTAGAATGGAACCTACTTTAATTTGAAAATGGGAAAGTAATATAAACAGAAGTCTTCCTACTCCTCTTTACGTAGACATCTCATTTTCCCAAAGGTAAATATCTTGATTAATATTCACGTGGATCGAATATGAGTGCATAAAGTGTACCTATATATACCACTGTTTGACTCGTTTTTCCAGTTAATGTTAAACATAAAAGTTAAGTTAAACATAAAAATTAGGTTAAATGTACGGATTACTTAGGGCGCTTAAGTAGGTCCATAAAATGTAATGTCCCATACGAAAAAAAATAAATATAGGATCTAACAATACGATCAATGAACTGAGAATTAGAAACGATTTTTTGAGATAGGTACGCAAGTTATTCTCGACGGGAATATTGGATAAGTGTCTGAACCATTCTCACTCCAAGGGTAGCTAGGAGAAAAACGAAATAAATTGGTAGGATTTAATAAAAAATATGCCTAACCAACGAATTTTGAGAGGCATTTTTCATGGTTTTGGGTATTAGGTGTTCGATTTGACGCTTAGACAGAATTCAAAGAACTGATCATCCTTAAACCCTGAGGGGTGCTTTTTACCACTACCTTGTTGGTCGCGCCGCTGTGTTTACACCGCATCCATAGCTGTCGTTGAATTCAACGTAATTGCATACTATAAACAGAATGGTTATGAACGGAGTCATAGAATCGTTTGTATGTTTCCAAACTAGCAGTTACACTGTTATATATATAATCTAAGAAATATATAAAATACAAATATATAAAAACGCTAACATTCAAGTATGCATGCAGTTACAGTAATGAAATCAAATTTCAAATGTCAGCTAAAATATTAATGAATATTTGGAACAATTAACGACGTATCTAACTACGAACTTTTGTCGTATCGAACTGAAAACTGAGCATAGCTACATAAAACGCGTGCGCGAATTGAAAAGGTCGGGCTGCTGTCTAAACACCGCACCATGCACTCTTCTGACAAACTGACTGATACCGTATCAGCTTGGTTTATTTACGCCTTTTCCTGGTGGCGCTCGTGCCTTAGACAGGCTACAAGCTTTGAGGAATACAAGTAGTGCTAGGAAGAAGGAGCTCATTTGCAAATTTGCGGTGTAAACACCACGCACGCGACCGATTGAGTGTTATTCAATCCTGAACACGAAACTGACGATAAAAGTTACAGTTCAGCGTGACCATATGAGCATAGTTTCAAAATAGGTACCATTTTATAAGTACCTAATGACAATTTTGCCAATTTAATAGCAATTTTCGGTGGCACTAATTTATTATTACTAACTATCTCCACAAAACTTGAATGTGACCCGTTTGATAAATTTTTTTTGGAAACATTTTGTTTTGGATATTGAAATTGTGTTTTGTCTTGAGTCACGTTCTATGGCATTGTTTGTGAATAGGTGTATTTTGGTGATTTTTAGCTATTTCTTCCGAAAGCCTTTCTTTCTTCGTTTTTAGCGATTTTTTACCCATCAAGTTTGTCCCCTGATTCCATAAAAAATACTTCCGATTATTGAA
Organism: Leptopterna dolabrata; assembly: GCA_954871275.1. Lineage (NCBI taxonomy): Eukaryota > Metazoa > Arthropoda > Insecta > Hemiptera > Miridae > Leptopterna > Leptopterna dolabrata. The sequence continues at coordinate 26,233,903 of OX940975.1, read as the reverse complement.
GTAGTATTTTTCTATCCTAAGTAGGTAACTTATCTGTTCAGTTTTGGAGAATTTATATAATTTTGGTGAAATTCTAACCTTTCCGGTACTTACCAGATTGAGTACCTGCATACCTATGTACATAAATATATAGGGTAAGCCTTGAAACGCCTATACCTTCACGTAAAATTGAGGTGAAATTGTGCAGGTACGCCAAATAAATATTATCAAAGGCCTAAACGTGTTTTCTTTATAGCGCGGAAAAATTAAAATAATGTTGCTTTTGCCTCTAAGACCTACCAGATTTTTGCATCCGTTATCTGCTGAGCTGGACGACATGAGGAAAGAGGCAGAAGGCTATTTTTAGGAAAATACAGTACGCTCAGAGTGGCCCCCAGTCTGTAAAACCGGAAAAATCAGGGAATTCGTAGCGTCAGGAAAAGTCGGAGAATTCTGTAATAAGTCAGGGAATTTATGCCAAACATAGTAACTTTGCCAAACATTGTCAGTTGGAAGTAAGTAACCCATTCTGAGGTGTTCTCTCCCTTTTTTGTGGGACAATTCCCACGGAAGTTCAGCTTGTCAGTAATGCAAATTGTAGGAAGTTCTTCTTCCGGGGTAGTTCTTCTTGTCTTCATTGCTTTTTGCGTTCAAATTTTTTCCCATCTGCGATCAACTCTGTTCAGTTGGGTCGGGTTCAATATTAAACTGCAATAATATAAACTAATTAATGAACTACAATAAAACAAAACACAATGCCTGGCAAGTCTGTCACAGCCAAGAGACAGTGAAAAGTTTTCAGTACCTGCATTATTATACTTAACGAATTTGAAAAGTCCGTCAATTTTTGTTTGTTTGACAACTGACTGATTTATATTATACACATTTCTTATATTATGTATACCAGATATCCCGGGAACAGGTCGGCAAGAAGCCAGCAATCGATGTTCTGGCTATTTCTGATCAAAAACGCCTTTTAGTAATTTTTTTTGAAACCCTCAGTGCTCGTGTTTTTCGGCATTTCATGTTTGTTTTCTTCGTAAATCACGTTTTTCCACATGAAACTGGCCATAACGCCCAGTTTTAAAATTACAAAAAACAATTAGTGACTACTGATTGAAAAGCTCGTTGAATTTCCTTTCAGAATATGCTAATTTGAAGAATTTTTGAGTGGTCTGAACCTCTAAGATGTTGGCTTTTAAATCGGAATTTGGCTAATCTCAGAAAATACGAAAAACGTCAATGCGCTCTACTAGCTCAGTGAGTGCAATAGAAGTTACACTTGACTGGAAAAACTTTTTTAGGATCTCAGCTCATAACGGTATGGTCATTTTCAGAATTATTGTACCAGTTATTATTTGAGGGTGAAAATTGCGTTTGAACCCAAAAAACGATGCAAATTATTACACAACGGTTTATTATTTAACTGTATAGATGCCTCTTCTCCGTAGATCACTGTTTTCTGCGGTCAATACCTACGCCTAAATCGAGTATTGGAGCTGGCCCGGGAATTAAAGTTTCATAAAGTGCGGGATTCAATAATTTAGTCATTAGCAAATTATTTATTATTATTCATGAAGCGTAACGTTTCTTCAAGTTGCAAAAGTACGTATTAACAAAATCCGAAACAGCCATAATTTTTCAAATGAAATAATATCACATAATAACCAACTCAACTTCACACAGCCCCGTGATTATAATCAGGTGCTCCCTAGTAATGATATCTGGGCCGGATTTATACCGTTTCATTTTGACGAAGCTTTTCGATGCAAACGAACGGCTGGACGTACAATGCTTTCGATGGTCTCAAAAAATTCTTTAGTTTAAAAACATTAAAAAAAACCATACCCTTCGGTTTAAAAGTTTTCGAGTAAAGGCGGCAGCGTTCTGAAAATGTCAACCCCTATTTTTCATCCCTTAGAGATGACTGACAGTAACGCCGAGCTTCGCGGACCAACTAGACCCCAAACGGGACCTACAAACCAAATATCGATTCCAAAGGTTCATTATAGAAAATAATAAATCAAAACCATACCCTTCTGTTGAAAAATATTCGGGGGTCACTGGGCCAGGGAAATTCTGATTCATTCTGGAAAAGTCAGAAAATTTGAAAATGTATGATTGGGGTCCGCCCTGACTCTGCACACTGGCAGTCGCCAGATGAATTCCAGGCAGGTAACTAATGTTTTCTTTGAATATATTCATCTTTCCCCTAAATTCAGAATTTTATTCCATTTGTAACACGTATAGAAGAAATTCCACTTAGGAGATTTTTCTCCCAGTTTCTTCCTCTTTTCACGTCATATCCGCAGGTGGTTTCCTGGAGGAGATGGCTCAACGCGCTGTATGATGCGGTAAACCATTGAAAAAAATGACAATTTCCGGGAGCAAGTTATTGGAGTTTGAAGGGAAAATATTTCCCCTCAACCATATTTCCAATGGAAACAAAACTCTAGACACAGATTTCCTGAACTCATATAGCCATAAAAAATTAGGCTAACCTTTCAGCTAAGTATACAATCATCTTTGCAATAGGTACGTAGTTATCTTAGAAATACGAGCGAATGTAAATATCTTAAAAAATTAATTTCATAGGTACTTTACAAAGACTGAGACAGTTGTTAAAGAAATTCAGAAACTCAACTACCACATTAGAAGCATCTTGAAACCTCAGTCAACATCATTATACGAGTATAATCCAAAAATTTGATTTAAAAAAATCAAGTTTTGTGTGTTAAGAACTGAGGAGTAAATACCACAACCTTCGTCATCGTAGAAATGTAGGCTACGTATTTATCCTTTTTCATGAATTAGACGATATCAGTATAACTAACAACCCAATTCGTTTTAACCTTTGTAATCTAACATACGTAGGTATTATACACGATAATATTGCGAAGAAAGTATGTTGTTTATGCTTGAGTGCGTACTGGTAGGCAAGTAGGTAGAAACAGTGTAGTTTCGTTCTGTACGAATTGGTGAAAACCTGGTCATTTTCCCAGCACGGGTCAAAATAGGGCACGAACATCCCACTTGTATAGACATGCCCCCGGAACTAGGGCAGATCTGCCCAACCAGCCTATAATAGTTTAGGCCTATAATATTGATAGAAATCTATGAGGTAGGTAAGTAGGTACTTACATACGTACCAATAAATGGCAGTCATCATGACCACAGCTCGCAGCCGACAGTATAGTGTGGACAGATATTGAGACAGAAATATTATGAAGCGTTCGTGAAAGTTTCATACGTTTCCCTCTTGGATTTCATACGTTCCTTCTGTGGAGTGAACAAAAGGTGATTGACAACGATTTTTTGAGTTGATGTTGATAATCCAGTGATTCCTAGTGAATGAAAACCGTTGATGTTGATCATCTTGCGGCGTCCTGCGGTCCAAGAGGATGATTTCTCTTTTTGAATCGGCGAAAAAGGTAGGTGGCGGGAGGGAGATTGGAAGAGCCGCGCATGAGAGCGGATATGAGTTGGTGGGTGAGGAATGCAGGCTGGCCTGGGCCTCTGTTGGCAACACTGGGCCGTTTTCTACTCAGTTCTTCGGAGGTTGGTATCCCTGGATGAGAAGTGCGCCTCACCTGCGCTCGAGATCCGGTTTCTCCGGACAGACTGACCTCCGACCTTGGATTAAAAACCTGGCGACTCCTTCGATAAGACTGCTTTTGATCACTGGGGTTCTGTCCTCCCTTCACTATCTGATACGTACTCTTGATCAGTTATCTCATAACCCGGAACTTCCACAGTCGTTAGGTACCACCTTACCTTGCTTCATATCAACAACACTTCACTATGCCTCACTCATAAAGTTCACTAACTTCAGGATCAGCAGTCTCACCTTCCAATCTATTAATAGATTTGATTTCTTAGATGGTCTCACTTTCCCAATTTTTCCCAGAATGCAAGTCTACCAAGTTAGCGGAAACCTTATGATCCAGTTTCTGGAGGAAAACAATTTTTGCTCTCCAAAATCAAAATCGATACTCACATTTTTCCTTCGAAACGGCCCAGCGGCAGTTGTTCAAACCCCTCCTCCCCCCTCGCCGCACGTGAAATGTTTTTGGGCTCCGCCCTTTCCCTGCACCTCACAACCGCCTACAATTTCAAACATATTTTGCGCCCTCAATATGAATATAATGATATATATAACGAACTGAATCACTCGCGATTACCTTCTGCATGAAATGTTATACGGAGCTTGTGTTTAGTTCGGAGTTTTGGGCTGTTTGTAGTATTATTAATGGGGAACCGAAAAAATTTCATCAAGTACGCTTATTATATCATTATTATGGACCGAAGTCACCACAATTTTTTGAATCTGTCCCCATATTTTATCCTCAAAATTTCAGCTCGTTAAATGTTTACTCCCAGGAAAGCCCTAACTCGAGTACTGGAGCTGGCCCCGGAATTGAAGTTTCATATAAATGCGCGGGATTCAATATTTCAATCATTAATTATTTCTAGTTATTCATGAAGCGTAAGGTAAATAATAAACCGTTGTGTAATAATTTAACTGTGTAGATGCCCCATCTACTTAAATAGTATAATAAACCGTTGTGCAATAGTTCACCGTTGTGTGATAATTTACCGTTGTGTAAGAATACGTTTGCTCAAGCTGCAAAAGTATCTGTAAACAAAATCCAAAAGATCCATCATTTTTCCAATGAAATAATATCACAGAACAACCAACTCGACTTCATACAGCCATCCGTGATTATAATCAGGTACTCCCTTGCAGTGATATGTGGGCCGGATTTATACCGTTCATTCACGACCATGTTGACGAAGCTTTTCGGTGCAAACGAACGGCTGGTCGTACAATGCTCCGGGTGGTCTCAAAAAATTCTTCAGTTGAAGATCAATTTAAAAACTTCAAAAAAACCATACCCTTCCATTGGAAGTTTTCGAGCTACGGCGTTCTGAAAATTTCAACCCCTATTTTTCACCCCTTACTGATGACTGACAGTAACGCCGAGCTTCGCAGACAAACTAGACCCCAAACGAGACCTAAAAACCAAATTTCATTAATTTTGATTCATGGTAACTAAGGAAAGGGCGAAGGAGGGCGTACGACGGACAGGCATACATACCTACATACCTTGAAACGTAGACCATCAAATTTTGATGGTGTTTTTTTTTTTTTTTCATGCTCGATTCCAATGGTTCATTATTGAGAATAATAAACCAAAATTTCTGTTCCGGACGCCGTACAACTTAGCACTTTTCTTAGTTACCATGAACCAAAATTAATGAAATTTGGTTTGTAGGTCCCGTTTGGGGTCTAGTTGGTCAGCGAAGCTTGGCGTTACAGTCAACCATATTTAAGTGATGAAAAATAGGGGTTGAAATTTTCAGAACGCCGTAGCTCGAAAACATTCAATAGAACAGTATGGTTTCTTCTACGTTTTTAAATTGAACTTCAACTAAAGAATTTTTTGAGACCACCCGGAGCATTGTACGACCAGCCGTTCGTTTGCGTCGAAAAGCAAAGCCGCCTTAACTCGAAAACTTTTTAACTGAAGGTAGGTACGGTTATTATGGCGTTTTGGTTTATTATTCTGTGAATATGCACCTATGTATTCGCTCAGCAAATAATTTGTATAACACCCGCTCAAAATTTTTTCTTTTGGGTTTCATGGTGCGTAGATTACAAATACGCTGCAAAGTCCTTGTCACATTGGTTTATTATTCTACTGGACATACATGCATAAATTGGTGCTGTTCATTTATTGTTTCTTTCATGTACGGTAATTGAAAGGTTCTTTTCGGTTATACCCCCCCCCCCCCCCAGTCAAGAGCCCACCGTTCCTGCTCTACTTGTCTTGTTTTCTGGTATTTTATACCTAACATTACATTCCACTAATCTATTCAGAAGTCCCAAACAACCTGCTCATTCACGGGATAGTTTCTGGGATTGTTTATCTTCTTTGAGATGCGAGCGCTAGCGAGCATCCAGATCGCTTGACAATGCGAGCGGCAGCGAGCAGTAGGTACTTTTCGGTAGATATTTTTCGGTTAGTGGAATGTAATGTTAGGTATGTAACAAGACTGTTTAATGCCTTCGAAAATACCAGAAAAGACAAGTAGAGCAGGAACGGTGGGCTCTTGTCTGGTGGCGGGGGGGGGGGGGGGGGGGTATAACCGAAAAGTACCAATTGAAATAGTTATTTTTGATGGTTTCCACCAATTTTGGCTCCCAAAAACACGAATTAGGCTCGGTTTTTTTTACAGTTCATCTTTGATCATTGATAGTACCAATTAATTGTCTTGATTCACCTGCTAATACTACTTCTAGTGTTATTATACAAATTAATGGTGATTTCAGACCATTTCCCAGGTTTTTGACTCATAAAAAAAGAATTTTGGGAGCTTAACCTTCGTTACAACCTCAATTCTTTACTCTTCGGTCAAAAACAACGTCATGTTCGGTCTTTTCGCCCTAAAAAACATGGAAGACGATACCTCACAAGCTCATGTCCACTAAAACAGCAAAACTCTCTCGAAAACCCCTATTTTTACACCAATTTTTCTCCCATAACACCCCTGGGTGTATGCTGTTCGGGCTGCCGAGCTTCGGAGCACAACTAGGACCCAAATGTTTACCCATGTTTTTGACTAATCAAAAATGAATTTCGGGAGCTTAACCTTCGTTACAACCTCAATTCCTCACTCATTGGTCAAAATCGATTTCATATTCAGTCTTCTCGTCCAAAAAAACAAGCTGCAAATTATTACAAAGGTTTATTATTCACTTTTGTAGATGTCCCTTCTGCGTAGATCACTGATTTCTGTGGCCAATACCCTCGAGCTCTCCCCAGAAAAGCCCTAAATCGAGTACTTGAGCCAGCCCCGGGATTAAAGTTTCCTACAAATTCAAGGGATTCAATAAGTCAATCATTAATTATTTTGTAGTTATTCATGAAAAATAAGGCAAATAATAAACCGTTGTGTAATAATTTACCTGTATAGGTGCCTCTTCTACGTAGATAGTATAATGAACCGCTGTTCAACAATTTACGTTTGAGTAATATTTTACCGTTGTGTAGTAATTTGCCCAGCAATAATACTTCAACCTTTGTTCAAGTTTCACTATCTATCAACAAACTCCAGAAGAGTTCATTTTTCAAATGAAATATCACAGAACAATCAACTCGACTTCATACAGCCATCCGTGATTATAATCAGTTGCTCCCTAGCGATGATGATCTCGGGCCAATTCCCGATTGTTAGCACGTCCCTAGTGATGATATTTGGGCTGAATGTATACAATTTCATTCAACATTCTGTTGAAAATGCCTGTCGGTGCAAATTTCTGGGCCTTACTGTGAACGAACGGCTGGACGTGCAGTGCTCCGGGTGGTCATAACAAACTCCCAAGTTCGAGAACAATTTAAAACCGTAAAAAAAATTCGAGATAACGGCGTCCTGGAGATTTCAACCCCTATGTTTCACCCCTTAGGGATGACTGAACGTAACGCCCTTCGAGGACCAACTAGACACCAAATGGGACCTGCACACCAAATTTCTAATTTTGGTTCATGGCAACTAAGAAAAGTGTGAAGTACGGCGGACCGACAGACATTTTTTTATTGCATTTTCGGATTCTACATACCTTGAAACGAAAACCACCAAATTAAGGTGGGGGGGTATTATTATTATTATTTTTTTTTTTTTTTTCATGCTCGATTCCAAAGGTTCATTTATTATTCTACTGGACATACGTGCAGAAATTTTGGCTGTTCATTTATTGTTTCTTTTATGTGCAATAATTGAAATAGTTATTTTTTATGGTTTCCACCAATTTTGGCCCCCAAAACACGAATTAGGCTCGGCTTTTTTTACAGTTCATCTTTGATCAATGATAGTAGCGTTTAATTGTCTTGTTTCACGTGCTAGTGTAATTATTCAAATTTATGGTGATTTCAGACAATATCCCAGGTTTTTCGACTAATAAAAAATTAATTTCGGGAGCTTAACCTTCGTTACAACCTCAATTCTTCACTCTTCGGTCAAAAACAACGTCATGTTCGGTCTTTTCGCCCTAAAAAACATGGAAAACAGTACCTCACAAGCTCATGTTCACTGAAACAGCAAAAATCCCTCGAAACCCCCTATTTTTACACCCATTTTTCTCCCATAACACCCCGGGGTGTATGTAGCTTCGGAGCACATCAAGGACCCAAATGTGTTCCCAATGGGGACCCAAACTGTGTGCGGAAGAACGACGATTGTAGACCAAAATTTAACGTAAATTTGAGGCTGAAACTTCGTCGGAACCTCAATTTTCCACTCTTTGGTCAACATCTACTTTATATTCGGTCTTCTCATCTCAATAAGAGATGGAAAACGATACCTCAAAAGCTCATGTTACTAAAACACAAAAAATACCTATTTTTATACCCACTTTTCGCTCATGCCACCCTTGGGTATATTCCGATCGAGCTGCAAAGTTTCGGGACACAGCTATGGCCCAAATGGAGCATTTATGCGAAAGAACGAAATGCTTACCCCTTTTGGTTTATGATTTTCTATAATGAACCATTGGAATCGAGCATGAAAAAAAAAAAAAATTCTAACCCCCCCTCAAAATTTGATGGTTTACGTTTCAAGGTATGTAGAATCCAAAACTGCAATAAAAAAATTTCTGTCTGTCCGCCGTACGCCGTACTGGCCACTTTTCTTAGTTACCACGAAGAGAAATTGATGAAATTCGGGTTATAGGTTCCGTTCGGGGTCTAGCTAGTCCTCGAAGCTCGACGTTACTGTCAGTCATCTCTAAGGGGTTCAAAATAGGGGTTGAAATTTTCAGAACGCCGTAGCTCGAAAACTTTCGATAGAAGGGTATGGGGTATGGTTTTTTTACGTTATTAAATTTGTCTTGAGCAATTGTTTGAGACCACACGGAGCATTGTACGTCCAGCCGTTCGTGTGCACCAAAAAGCTTCGTCAACACGATCGTGAATTAAACGGTATAAATCCGGCCCAGATAATCATCACTAGGGAGCACCTGATTATAATCAAGGATGGCTGTATGAAGTCGAGTTGGTTGTTCTGTGATATTATTTAATTTGATAAGTGATGGACTATTGGATTTTGTTGGTAGGTACTTCTGAAACTAGAACAAACGTTGAAGCATTATTGATGGGTAAATTATTACACAATGGTGAATTACTACACAACCGCAAATTATTACATTACACAACGGTAAATTATTTCATAACGGTAAATTATTACACAACGGTTCATCTACCAAGAAGGGGCTGGATTTTGTTGATCGGTACTTTTGCAACTTGAACAAACGTTGTTAAGTATTGTTGATAGGTAAATCATTACACAATGGTAAATTATTACACAAGGCAAATTATTACACAACGGTAAATTATTACATAACGGTAAATTATTTCACAACGGTAATTATCATTACCTACACAACGGTTCATCGCTGGATTTTGTTGATCGGTACTTTTGCAACTCGAACAACCGTTGAAGTATTATTGATGGGCAAGTTATTACACAGCGGTTCATTATACTTGACCACGAAGGTAGGTTTTGACCACAGAAAACAGTGATCTACGCAGAAGGGGCATCTATTTCACTCCACATCAACAATTTTCCTTCACAACTTCATTATTTGCGTTTCTTTTTGCCGTTTTAGTTACTGCTTGTCATTGACAGAATTATTTTAGCAAAATTTAACTCGTGATTTAGATAAGTACCTAGTAACGAGTACGGGGTTAGGTACTACTCTACGGAGGGTCTGCGATCTATATAATATGTACCTATAGAATAGTACATATTATATTATATAGACGGGTTATCTATACAGAGAGCTGTGATCTGTAACAGAAGGGTATTCTGTACAAAATAATAAACCGTTGTGCAGGGATTTGCAGCGTTTTTTTTACATATTGCAGAAAATAATCTGAAGATTTCACATGTTTTTTGCATATTTAAATAATAAATACGTATTTCACTTGCATTTCGCAGTTTAAGCACACAAGAGTCATATCCCCAGTTATCAGCGATATGAATGGCCTTGAAGGGTAATTAAGTTTTTTTTTTACTGTGGCAGTTATATTTTTATCTTCCTATAAAATTGTTTGCATTCCTTGCAGCGCGCGCCTGCGGTGTCTGTTTTATTGTATATAGTGCCTATGTTCACCCTTGTTTCTGACGTTAGAATAAATAATGTCTATTTTATTTAGGTTTATGGATAGTTTTTCGTGTTGTTAAGTATGAAAGCTCATGTTTCACTGTGAGGTGCACGATCGAAGCATGGAGATTGTTTCACATATTGCAAATCAAAGAAAACCGTACCTTAAACTTCGGATTTTGAGTTGCTTTATCTAATCGATAAATATTTTAATTACTATTGGTATTTATATGTAATTAAAGTGATTGAGAATAATAAGTTGGTTCAGATTACAATTAGGCTGTAAATTTGCTTGGAAAATAAGACAGTCTAATTTATGGATGGATAGGAAACAAAAATCCATTTGCCCCAGGAGTGGAGACACCTTGTTAATTATCATAATTCTGGTGAGAGCGGCGGGTGATAGGGGAGGGCGGTGGATTAACCGAAGGCAGTGGAAGGGGTTGGAGAAATACTGTTAGGGGGGGGGGGTTAGGGTGGGGGAAAATGGTGTAGGCTGAAAGGGAGGGGGACAGGGCTATAACAATATCTCACCAGTGTATTGCCACTTCGTTGCTATGGCAACAGGCGGGGGTGGGAGCCGCCGCCTCCGCGTCGGCAGGGCTCAGCCGCCCACCGCTCAAAACAATCCCATTCCACCGCCTCCTCAGTCCTTTTCCCCGTCTTGAATATAAATAGTTCCTTATAGTTGCCGCCTCAACGTGTTGGAGGGAAAAGTACCTGTGATACCTACTACCCGCACATTATTTTGCGGATTCAACTTCTATGAGACTTCGGAAATCTCGCCGAATCCTTGTGTTTTGGGGTTTCGTTGGTATTATAGAATAATAGTCAGGTAGACGGAGTGGGAGTGAGGTCCAACATCAAGAAAACTACTTCCATCGCCAAGCATTCCGTCGACAAATTTGAGCTGAGTTGATAATTCCTAGTCAGCTGGAAAATATGAGTTCAGCAGGTGAATTCCAGTCAGTTCGATCATTTTAGGTCAGTCCGCGAAGCCTCCTCAATTGGTATTTGCGTTCTAGGAGGAAATACATGAGAGTTGTCAAATTTGGTTGGCGGGCAGCTTTTTGCTCCCAAGGCGAAAACCCCCACCAAACAGCGTTGAAAGAAATTTCAAGGTTTGGGGGAAGGAACAGGTTTTTATGCTCATCCAACAAAAGGGGGAAGGAACAGGTTTATATATGCACATCGAAGAGCGATGTGCGAAGTTTGCGGTTGAATTTTTACAACAGGGTTGTTTGGGTGGGGGGGGGGGGGGGGGGACACATTGGTTTGCATTGATTAAACTTTTTTCTCAGTAGGTACCTAAACATTTTCTCTGTAGGTACTTTGTTACTCAGTACCAGCTAGGTATTTAGTACCTACTCAATACTCGGTACCTACTTAGTATCTGCTCAGTACTACCTACTTAGTACCTACTCAGTACTAGTTACTTATTACCTAATCAGTACTACCTACCTAGTACCTACTCAGTAGGTACCTACTTTGTTTCTATCCTTTTTTCCGGAGGGGGGGGGGGACAAACTGTACCGAAGGCACTTCCTTTGAGCATAAGAATGTGTGTTCAAAATTTCAGCTCAATCCGTTGTCTGTGAGGTTCTATCCAAAAAAACGCTCAAAGTCCTTGTCACTTGGGTTTATTATTCTACCAGACATACCTACAGAAATGTTGCTGTTCATTTATTCACCGCATAAGCGGTGGCTGTACCAAGTTTCCGAACATGGAAAAATCATGGGGGACCATCTAGGAGCTACACTCCAACTACCCACCGAATTTGAGCAAAATAGGGCCGTTATTTATGAGAAAATCGAGTACCTACCTCGGATTCCCGTTTTCGCAGTACGTATTACGCGTATTGTGAGTACCAGTTATCCGATCATTCTGAAATTCATAGTAAACCATCTTCGGCCCAACCCGCATGATCCCTGAAAACTTGAATGTACCCACCAAAAAAAAGGAAGATAACCACTTGATTCATCTGAAACAATGTCATGGAACAACCTACTCGCGCGTACGGCGGAATGTTTTAATCCCATTTTCGGATTCTGCATACCTTGAAACGGAAACCATCAAATTTTGAAAGGTGGTAAATTTTTTTCCCATGCTTGATTCTAAGGTTCATTAGGTATTGAAAATATTAAACCGAAATAAAAATCTGATTAAATATTGCTCTCAAAGAGCAATATAACCTCTGTCTAGTGTTTACCCACTGTTACTCTCAGGCATAATTTGTTCAGTATCCAACAGCACTGCTGACCTGGGGCACCATTTCTTGTAACCCCCAGCTGAGCAAAAACGATAAAAATCTAATATTCCTTGCGTTCATTCAGAGTAAAAATACATAGAAGTTAGGTCAGAAATGAAGAGCTGAAACAAAACAACAATAGGATCGCGCCAACTTAGCAGGAATGCCAACACACGCTCATGTGGGTTGACAGAAGAGGAAGGAGTAGTTCACAAACCGAGAAATTGACCCGCCTTTTTAAAAAAAATCTCCAAGGTTGATGTTGTTCTGCAGCAACATTGGGTTATTAGTGTTGTAGATCATAGTAGGTCTGTACAAGGTCTTCAGTTTACTCAATTGCATTCAAATTTGTGTCGGATCTTTAAACGAGTCTCCAACAAAACTCAATAACTTTAGTGTTGCAAATGTAAAGTCCTCACTTCTGTTTCTGAAATAGCATTGAAATCAGGGTTATAATAGTTGTATAATGAACGAATAGGTATTCTAAACATGATGACCTGCGATACAGTGATGAATTCAAAGAAAAACGGAGTTATTGAAAATTAGTCTATTTTCACTAATACACGAAAAACGCGAAAAATACACTCAAACCATCGTCAGTTACAAACAAATAGTGTTTTGTTACTGACGATGGTTTGAGCACCGAAACCGGTATAACAGTGTATTTTTCGCGTTTTTCGTGTATTCAGTGGAAATAGACTAATTTTCAATAACTCCGTTTTCTTTGAAATGGGTTTCCACGATTTCTTCACGAGTGATTTAGTCGTGATGAATTCAGTGTTGGGTACCTAATTTCAACATCAAATAGACGGTTTGACAGTTTAAGTTTCGATTCTTGCACTCGAAGTCAGTGACGAAACGTCCAGCAACATATCAGAAGCGATAGCGCAACGTTATCACTGGCTGAATGAGTCCGCCCAGCGACGCCGTCATTTGAAATCGAAGGTGCGAGAGTATGCAACGCCTGCAAATTGCAATTGCAAGACCCTGCAATTGCACGTGGGAGGGTTGAGGCCCGAGAGAAAAAAGGAGGTTGAGTTTGAATTGAAGTTTTCAAAGCTGGAACCCTGGCCCGAGCGTCGGGTTCTGGTGAGCGGGGATTGAACCTTCAAGCTAAGGCCATCGGGCCGAGAGGAGCCGAGTCGAGTCGAGGACACCCGAACTCCGGCCCCGTCCGAGGGGATTTCCCAACACACGACCGCTTACTACGTCTTGCCCGACGAATTCAAAATTGGAGTAGAGGGTTCCGACGTCTCCATCGGCATAATCTGCATAAAATAGTAGTCCTATGCAAACGTCATAGTGTTAGATAATGATGACGTCATCGGTCTTCTTTCGGCTAGTGGTCCCGTTGTGATTGCGGCCAAATAAATAGTATTTGTGACGTCACGCTCGCATTTTCACTCGTTCTGTTGGCCGAAAGTGACAGAATTTTGCGCTGAATTCGAATTAATTACGCAAGGTGTTTGAAGGAGGCTGAATATTCGATTTATGGGAAATTAATGGAAAATTAATCAATTTTCCCCCTCATTTTCGTTATATTCATACCTACTTATTTCCGGTGAACCGCACGCAAGGGTGCACATACGTGTAGCAAACACCACAATCGTTTTGAATTTTGAGGTGGGGGGGGGGGGGGGGGCACAAATGTACCTATAGGCACCTAATGGTAGATGCCATATATAGGTGGATATCAAGAAGCTTTCAAACTTCTCATCGTTTTATTTAAATTCTACCGGATTCCGAGTTGAATTGAGGTGGGGTAGGAAGATTTGTCTTTGATACAATTTCTTATAAAAAAACTACCTACCACATTGTCCCAGTGAATGAATGAACCTCCAAACGAGCTGAAATTCGGCGGCGAAATGTTTTACGCAGATAGATTCATTTATGGCTCCACGCTTTTAGTTGCAAAACCTGCCACCACGTGGCAGCACCAAAATGAAGGAAATTTCCTTGACTCCTCACAGGAGAACGAATCAAGATATTTTGAATCTGAAAACGGATTTGATAAGATATCAACCCATAGTTTGGACGAAATTGGTTTAAAAAATTTGCACAATTTTTTTGCGCACTGTTCAAAAAAATTTTTGATTAAATTGAAACTTTTTCAAAAATGTGGCCTTATACAGCAGTGTGCCCATGCATACAGTGTACAAATCCGTTTTCAGAATTTCGATCGGTCAAAAATTACGATCGTAATCCTTAAGATTGGTGAAACAATAGATTGGAAACAATAGTAGGGCTGACGGGGTGGAGGAGTGCGCGCGCGAGAGGGGGGCAGTTTGGTGAGGTGGTGCCCGCCGCCTCGACCCCTCGGCCGCTTGGACCCCTCGCATGAACATTCTCGGAATCGAGTCTTCCTGATGTTGGTTGGAAAAGAAGTTTTGTGTGTGAGCAGGATTGGGTCATAGCCAAGTCAAATTGGACTTGTGCTTGCTGCCTAATAAATGTGCACTAGCTGGAAATTATTTTAATCGAATTTGGGCATAATACGAGTAATGTGAGTTTGCGACGGACTCTGGCTTGTGCTAAACTTTTGAGAGCCAAAAAACTGCGAAATTGTCGGACCTTTTTCAGCTTTTTCGCTTCTCGAAAACTATTTTCACTATAATTATGCTAGAGTAAGGAGCATAAAATTGCGCGTCGATTGGAGTTTAGTACGTCAAAATCGCTTCAGCCATTTAGCTAAAATCGCCAAAAACAAGTCTTTTTTCGATTTTTCCCAAATTTGTCGATACGTCCCTAAAATTTTGATACGTGATTCCTAAAAGCACATATTTTTCAAAATAGGCTCAAATTTCACATTTTTAGACACTTTTTCCCAAAATTGGTATTTTCGGAAACTGGCTTGGTGCGGTATCCTAGAGTGTGATTGTCTATTAGAAGATGAATAAATCGTTTTGGTTTATTATTCTGTGAATAATACACCTATGTAGTCGTTCAGCAAAAATTTTTTGGAACACCCCCTCAAAATTTTTTCTTACACGTTTCAAGGTGTCTAGATTCATGCAATGTCCGTCGCCGTCCGCCGTGTCACGCATAACTGCCTCAAAATTGGTCCAATTGAGTCGAAATTTGCACCAAATACTCATCTAGGGCAGACATGGTGCCCGCAAGCTTTTCAGCTCGATCGGACCAACGGTTTGGATTTTATGGACAAAAAACTGGCAAAAATGAGGCGTTTTTTAGGAGTTTTGAAGTGAAAACCGTTGAACGGGTAGTAACGCCCATAATTACCGTAAAAATGGTCGAATGTGATTCAAATTTGGAGGGTAGGTGGGGGTTGGTCCAAAGATGGTATCTATATTAGGGATGTTTGTTACCTAAAAGTATCGGAAAAAAACACGGGAAAAACGAATTAATTAATGGCACATTGTTTATAAATGGTGAAAAAATTGTTTGACATTTTGATATGATGGAGTACAGTTCTATATGTCCGCAAGAATAATAAACCCATGTGACAAGTACTTTGCAGCGTTTTTTATTTACTTTTGTACATATATTGTGATAACATAAATAGGTATATATGCTTTTTGCCGTGAAAAGAATCACAGTTTCACAGACAGACAAAGATTCGAATTTATAATATAATAAGGATAATAAGGATAGAGATAGAGATAATAATAACCCCTACACATATATCCATGCCACGAGGTATCTGCTTACAGAGTACCTAGATAGTTCCTCTTATGAACTCGCCAAAAAGGTTGCCCAAATTCCAAGAAGCCGACACTTCGATTTGATTTGGATTTGATTTTTTCGAAATCAGGTGACGTTTATGCAACTGTGTTTACATAACTATTATAGTCGATGAATCTGAATGGTATTTACTTTGCCAACAGTATGTACCTACCTGATGTTTTTGATGTGCCAAAACTTTATTGCACTGCTCCAACAAAAATTGGCTTCACAAAAATGGACTTCTACAACAACGCGTGCGTCCATATTTCGTAACTCCGTTACCCAATTTCCATGGAAAATGTTGCGATCATAGTGTTTAGTAGGTTTCATGAGTCTGTTTGGTGCATTACTATGGTGCAAAACTTTAGTGTTTCCAGAGCGAAAACTCTGGACACAAATTTAAAAAGTTTTGTTTGGGTAAAGATAAAAAACTTAAAAAAACTAGCGACTACTTCTTCCAAATTCAAGGACAATTGGAAATAACGATGAGAGAGCGTTGTTTTTTCGTAGTGTGGACCCCTAGGGATCTACATTACGAGATAATAAAAAGGGATCGCTCATTCTGGGAGGACAAAATGATAACAAAGTTGAAATATTGTTATGAAAATGTTCTGCTCCCAGAAATTATTGATCCAAGGATACCACGTTCGCTGGAAATACGGGAGCCTACCCAGGACTTGGGATGAAAATTCCTCAAAGTATAATACTTTATTTTGAAAGCAAATATAGTATATTCAACAGCAGAAATGTTTCAAGTGTTTGATGATCTGTACCTATATGTCCCCTAATTTCGATACTGCTCAGATTTGAAATACCCAGTTTAATTTTTCAAGACTAGATTCATGGACTATGATTTTACACGCTGTCCCATAAAATTCGCGTAGGTACCTATATGAAAGATTTATCGAATTGTATTTTTTGAAACATCTATATGCATGTAGGCACGCTGTTGTAGGTACCTGCCAATCTTTGTGAACAATAAAAAATTGTTGCAGTGCGCAAAAGTAACAAAATTATTTTGAAAGTGTGTATGTAGTCTGTATGTATGTATTTAGGGACACAACTTGCAATACAATCTAAAATTATTTGAGTTTTGAAATACTTCACTACTAAATTCCGGATGTGACAATACGTTTTGGAGATATAGCGAAAAATACGAGAAAGAAAATTGGATTTCACAACGCGGTTTTGAGAGTGGTGGTAGGTATGATATTTAAGCTGTATCTCGGAAACTATTGAGTCTACCGAGCCTATTCTAGTATTCTAGCAAATCTAATTCAGTTTCAAAATGTACACTTTTTGTCAAAAACGCGCTCTATCATGGCCAAAATGGGGGAAAAACAAAAAAAGTGCGAACATTTTGAGGTTTCTCGCATTTTTACCAAAGTTTTGGGGGCCACCGTTGTCAAAAACATGGATTTTGCGTATCAGTCACATCCCCTACAAGAAAAAAACGAAATCTACTACCCCCAACTTAGGCCCCCCTTTTCTCGTAGTCCACAAACGTGAGACAAGGCTTGACCCAATCCTGTTCACAGACAAAACTTCTTTTCCAACCAACATCAGGAAGACTCGATTTTGATGCCGACCTTGAGTAGGAGAATTCGGAGAACGTTCATACGAGGGGTCGAGGCGGGCACCACCTCACCAAACTGCCCCCCTCTCGCGCGCGCACTCCTCCACCCCGTCAGCCCTACTATTGTTTCCAATCTATTGTTTCACCAATCTTAAGGATTACGATCGTAATTTTTGACCAATCTCAATTCTGAAAACGGATTTGTACACTGTATGCATGGGCACACTGCTGTATAAGGCGACATTTTTGAAAAAGTCTCAATTTAATCAAAAAATTTATTGAACAGTGCGCAAAAAAATTGTGCAAATTTTTTAAAACCGATTTCGTCCAAACTATGGGTTGATATCTTATCAAATCCGTTTTCAGATTCAAAATATCTTGATTCGTTCTCCTGTGAGGAGTCAAGGAAATTTGCCCCCGATAGTGCTGCCATCTCTTATCTGAGAATCTCACTAACTTGTCGTTACATTTAGCCTTAAGAGCTCACTTTAATCCACCTTGAATACCTATCTATTTATGATAGGAACTATGTATGTGAATCCATGTGACGACGAGAAGATGCAATACTCTCCACCTACCTTCATTAGTGAGATGTATGTTACCTTTAAGCACAGAACAGGAAAATGGTTATTGACATTTTATGTCTTTACTCTGGCACATAACTCGAAAAACGTTACACAAAAAGCGTCACACGAAATCGTCACGAAAATTTCTGATGATTTTCGCTTACAACCGATTCGTTGCTACGTACGTTGTTGATACATGATAGCAAGATTTTTGACATTTTATGTCTTCACTTTGCTACATAAACTCGAAAATGAAACGCGGGACATGCAACGGAGACATGCAACGGAAACAACGTCACGAAAATATTTCTGATGATTTTCGCTTACAACCGATTCGTTGCTACGGAACTTTATCTTCGCCAGTTATCATCGTACAAAAATCGTTCACCACTCGTTGGATAGCTCTCGATTTACCTAACCATACTACGTTAACCACTGCGGACTGCGTGGCCAACATGCTGCGGTATGAGCGTGATTGTTTAAATGAATGTTTACGTACATAATACAGTGGAGTCCGGCTAATCCGAACTAATTGGGACTGAAGGCTGTTCGGACTAGGTACCATTCGTTGGAAATCTTGACCAAAACAATTAAGTACGAAGTACTTGGTGTGGGTGCGGGAGGGGGCGCTAAGACATAAAATGTCCCTCGTGGTTGCGTATAACTTGTACGGAAGCTGTACCCACCGTTTGTGTTTTGTTATTTTTCTGATGATTTTCGCTTACAACCGATTCGTTGCTACGGAACTTTATCTTCGCCAGTTATCATCGCACAAAAATCGTTCACCACTCGTTTGATAGCTCTCGATTTACCTAACCATACTACGTTAACCACTGCGGACTGCGTGGTTTCCTTTTGACATTTTATGTCTTTACTCTGGCACATAACTCGAAAAACGTTACAAAAACCAGTGTTCTCGAGTAGCATAAAATTTGATTACAAGATTTTCTAAAAAATTAAACGAGTAAAATTTCTTTTACGTTTTTAGACGCGCAGATTCCAAAAATGCAATGTCCGTACGCCGTCCGCCTTATCATCCATATCTAACTTTATTTTCGGTCTAAAAAAATTGCTCTTTCGCACAATGGCTCCATTTGGGCCCTAGTGCTGCTCCGAAGCTCGGCAGCCCCACAGGAATACAACCAGGCGTGTTAGTGACAAATATATGTATAAAAATAGAGGTTTTCGAGGGTTTTTAAGGTTTTAGAGAACATGTTTCCCTCTGCGTACGCCCATGCTTGTGTGATAAGCATGTTATTCGTAATCGTTTACGTGATATTGAGTGGAGGCAACACTATAATTAGGTACGATGTCTTAACAACGAGGTAGGAAACCATCACTTGGATACCTATTGAACTTTACGCTCAGCTTAGGAAACTTGCAATACATTGAAAAACCCAAAAGCACAACACTTATCATAAACATAAGTAACATAAACGTAAGCAACCCCGCATTATTACGCAGTTTTAAATCAATCTCAGCGTGAGTCACAGCAGGTTTACCAAAGGATTCCGATGTCCAATGAAACATGTTTCTGAATCCAAAAATTAATGTAAAGTTGATAATTGGCGTTGTCAAGGTGATAAGTGGACGATTCGAACGGGTAGTTTTGTACTTTTGCCATCAGAATATAATTTAGTGCCGTTGAAGACCCCAAGAGTGCCCATTTCAGGTCGAAACCTTTTGCATTCCCTCATGTTGCACCTTTTCTGGAATTTCCCACTGAGCTCTTCAAATTAAAATAAACATTGTTATTTTAATCCCGTTTTTTTAATTCATTTTGAGGCTTACTGAAAATGATCAGGTGGAACTCGAGGTGTTTCTGCCAAGTAATGTTTAGCTGTAGGTACCCGTCTACTTCATGCCCATAGAACATTGAAATTTGTTATTGGGATGATTTTCTGCTCGAATCCGCTGCTACAGCCATTACCAAATGATGACATCTATGAATCTGAACGGAACAGATTTCAATTCCTGAAACAGTTAACGTCCTAACATAATAGCTAACAGCCTACATAATAGCTGAAATCCTTCGTTTGAGCGTACATTCGAATTTCCACGTCAGCTTCATATAATACTAAATGATCTTGTGGAATAGGTACCAACATTACATACCTATTAATTAATAATTCATCTGTTTTTACAATATTAACAATATTATTCTACAGTTTTACAATATTATTAAGTTCAGGGAGCATAGCAGTTTCGCACCCCACCATGGATAACAGAACCCAGTCTGGCTCAAAATCAATAGGTCACGGTTATTCCTGCGACTATTCGGGGACAGGGCCTTATAATTTCGTTAGTGTTGAGTAAATTGTTCTACTGTTCTTCTATATAAATTTAAGATTCTAATATTATTATTATAATGTAAGTTGTATGAATGAAAGAATGAGCGATACCTATATAACTGTTATAGCTTGAACTAAATCGGAACACCTAGAAAACGTCTGCTCAGTTGGGTGGGCAGTATAGCTTCCTCACTTATAATTGTAACATGGAAAATTTTCTAGAATGAAACTACAAGGCGGGTGGGAATAGTTCTCTCAATTACAGCACTGTGTGTACCTGTGTCTTGCTTTTCACCAAGTGCAATTCAGTAGAGAGTTGATTATTCTCCCCAAAGTGTGGCACAGCTTTATATATTATTATTGGTATATTGGTAAAATGTCGATTTTTGATTATCTCTATTGTAGTGCTACCATTGGTCACCGCGATTGCTCTAACAGTTCAGGAGTTTCGCATTTGACACATTTAAAGTTTGCGCATGCGCAGTGATTATTACAGATCTAACCGCCATGAAATTCATAGGCTCTCGTCTTGCAGCCACCCCCATTTGGACTTCCTCGTGGAATGAACTTGCCTAGTAATTCAGTACCTAATTCGGTAAGTCGCCGAGTAGTTAAACTCAAATCCCGCTTAGGGCGCTAGTACATCACTTCAAACGATGTACGTAACTGCAATGGATGGAGGAATGGAACCAAAGATTTATAAATACATTTAAATAACTTCCGATTATTTTTTCTGTTAATTGCTTGTTGTGCATTTGTTGTATTGGGCTTGTCCCTATTAAATAAATAAACTTACCTACTTTTATGTAGATCAGTCATTGGCGAACCACAGATTGTGGACTCAGAGTCTGTGTACATTTTCGAAGTACATTCTGTTAATATCCACAAATCACATAATCGGTCATTCGTTGTTATTGTCCTGTTTGTTCATTCAGTCATCTGACAATAACAAGAAAAATCAATTTTTCGCATTCTGTTGATTATGAAGGTACTTGAACGTAAAATCAATGTACAACGCTGATGAGGGGAGCTGTTGCATTACCCAATAGATTGTTGATTCATTCAAGTGTAATGCACTATAACATCACGGAATGGAATCTGCACTTAGCCGTGGCAAACTCTGACCGAGCCGGGATCACCCTAATCCCGTGAGCGTTCTGTAATAAATTATCATCGTTGATAAATTTTGTGTTACCGAAATCAAATGCACTTTAAATCCCATTGACCCTTCAGGCTGATATTGGCCAAAGGATCTGTGTACACTATTATGAGCATCTACCCAAACAAACGGCTGTAGTCTATTTTTGTTTGGCAGTGACTCCGCTGCAGCTGAATGAGTCGATGTTTATCGTTAATGATACGCGTCGATCCGTAAGCCTGTTGAACCCTCTCCAGGTCAGTTTTGTATTGCTATTCATCACGAGTCCCTCTTATCCTTCGTCCATCTGTATTGAAAAGGGCACTTACGCCCCGCTATGGCTACATACACAACACTACATGCTACTGCGAGTGTTTTCATCTCGATAATCATCTCTCGTTTGTCGTTTTTTTTGCCCCTCCATTCAAAACCTCAACTTCATTCAACCAGCGTGTTTTTTCCCATTCATTCGTTCACCGGGACCACGGGGTACTAGACCAACCAAATAACTGCCAGATCGGAGCTTAGCCAATCCTGCAATTAGAGAGGTATGATTTACCCGATTTATTCTATAATTTTCGAGATTCTCCCTTCGTCATTTCCATTAAAAATTCACTGCTATGCGCCGTTGCAATTGCACCAACATTACTTCCGGCCATGGAGTCTTTTGATGGATGTATGCAATTTACAAGTTACAAGTATACAAGTTACTTGAACTAATAGTATAAAGTTGTACCAAATTATTTTATAGTTTCAACCGGTAGAGATTGTAGATAACATTGTAACATTGTAGACTCGTGTAAATTAGCCGGCAGGGCAGTTGCACGTAAAGCCCCCCGCCCGAATGGCTGTTACTTTTTTTTACTCCTGAGGATTGAAATACTTTTGTACGATTATACTACGATAAAAGTCACGGCCCGTTCCAAATTCTCCAAGAACGGATGTTAGTTCGAAAAAGGTCCACAGAATGATCATACCTGTGCGATCAAGCCCTGTTGATCCTGGGTTTGTTTATCCGACTTAACTTAGATCCCAAGGCCATCGGCGAGAGTTGGATTATGCGGTCATGCAAAAGTGAAAGTGTGAATTAGCGAGCTTTCAGTACATTGCTTGATACCAGTGCACCATGTGCCTACCAGTCAGAGTTCAGTTTGGGTCAGTATCCTAGACAGATACAGAATTCCTGTATCTTAGTCTCGTCCACGATTGAACATGATCCAGTGAAAAACAGCGAGTACGTCAATATCTAGTGAGGCCGAAACCTTGAACTATATTTGCGACGTTCGCGGTTCTTAAAATTAAATAAACCAGGGCGCGATATCGGGTAATATCTCCCTCATAACCGGATAACGCAAAGGAACGGGAATATCTGAACAAAGTTTTGGAATAGGTAGGTTGGCATTTTGGATTATTATTTTCAATACTGAACCTTTAGAATCGAGCATCAACCCCCCCCCCCCCCCCCCCCCCCCAAATTTGATAGTTGGCGTTTCAAGGTATCGAATCCGAAAAAAGTTCCCGTCATTTAGCATCGCTATAATAGCGAATTTTCAAAGATACAGTGTAAAAAGATGATATAGCGAGAAACCATACCACTTTTCGTAAACAGTATCATTTTTAATAGTATAGTTTTTCATAATTGTATCATTTTCTCATGATTTTAGCCATTTTTACCTATACATTTTTGTTAAACTTGAAGATGAATACTGGATGCTCTGAAACGGATTTGCCTATACAATAAATTTCAAAAATTCATGTTCTGAAGATGTTGGGCCCATTGCAATATTTTCTTTGAAAATTCGCTAAAAGGGAAACGCTGCACATTAATATACAACGATTTATTATTATCCTGTGCAGATATTCACCCTTTCTGCTTAGACCGCTGAATCCCTGTTGGCGTAAAACACTGAATTGTTAAATGAAATATTACGGAACATTCAATTCAATTCAATTCTTTATTCAAAAACATATTAAGTACATAATGAAGAATATAAGTTGTACAGAATCATGCGAAAACCAAGTTCATGAATGGGCCCCTAAGGTCTTGACGACCCGTCCAGGGGCTGGTTGTCACTGAACTAGCTTATTAGTTTGGATCGATACTTTTAGCTGGAAATAATATATTTACAGACAATATTCAGCTTGAGTGGAAAGAAAAAAAAAAGTATATATGAATGGGTATGTAGCACCTATGCCATCCATATTCCAAGATAGTAATTACCTAACACATAACACAGTTACAATTACAAATCAAACCTATTCAAGAAGTCAGTGTGCAGTTCAGTTTTGTGCATTTGAAGCAGGTATGCGCCTATTCTTTTTTTGAAGAAATTAGTCGACTGATCTGATTGTAAGGTAGTCGGAAGTGAGGCGTATATTGTGGGAGGCAGCCATGGAAATTGTCTTGTGAAAAAATCAGTGGTAGGGCGGGGAACTAGAATTTGACTACCCTCGCATGTTGCTCGGACATCAGACTCGATTTCATAAAGCCAGCCATGATTATAAACACAATACATGTTGCGTAGCAATGGTAGCTGGGCTGGATGCCTATGATTCACACTCATCTAAAAAAAACCGAAGTTCGGAATGAATTTAGAAACGTCATCAGAACCATACTCTCCTATTAAAAATTCTCGAGCTTCGACGTTTTGAAAATTTCAACCCATGTGTATATTTTCACCTCATCAACTACACCCCCAAATGGGACATACAAACTAAATTTAATTAATTTTAAGGAAAGTGCCGCGTAGGGCGGACGGACAGAATTTTTAAATTCTATTTTCGGACTCTCCGTGCTTTGAAACCATAAAATGTTGAGGGTGAATAACGTTTTTTTTCATGTATTATTCCAAAGGTTCATTATTGACCAATAATAAAAGTTTTCACCAACGTGAATGCCATAATAGATAGGTACATTTGTGGAGTGGGGTCAAGTAATGCACCCAATTTAATTTGTCGCACTCATGTATTGATGTGTAAAATTATTGGATGGACGTAACTTGAAAAACTTGAACCAAGGAGCTCTTCTTCGTTTCATTTGGCTTCTTATGAATGCTTATTCAAATATTCATTTACTTGATAGGTAGTATAGTTTTTATTCCATACGTGTACAAGAGAGGCATGGAAATATGAGAAAACCAGAAGGTGATACGAACGCTTACTCGAGGGCCACGAAAAAACTCTGTTCTTCCTTTTATGATACGGGTATTACTTGCCGTGGCCCCCTCGTATTTATGAAACATGGTATTTGTACTCCACGATATAATAATCTACCATTCTTTTTTTTTTTTTTTTTTTTTTTTCACCTCCCATTTTTAAAACCACAACTTCATTCAGCTTCTGTTTTCCATTCATTCAGACACGCGGCAATAAATTATGAGTTGGACGAACGCTAATTAGGAGCAGCGACACAATTACATTGCGCGCGCCCAACGGCGATAACGTTGTGCTAGTTGAGAGTTTCAATTTTGAATATTCATTCGCAGTAGCGGCCGATGAATCCGATGTTTTCTGTTCTACGGGTTGAGAGTGACGTGCTGCCTGTTGTTCTTTATTTAGACACTCAAACGAAAGTAGGTGCGAGTGAATCGACCAGGAGACCTTGTCGAACTGTTATCTTCCCGAATGATCTCTGATTCCCCTCTTGAGCGGTGTTTTGTAAAATCGTAATATAGGTATGTAATAATTATCCACATAATCAATAAAACCAAATGAAGTAAATAATTTGAAGGATGAGTAATTCTTATTCGTTGGTTTAGATACGGTAGGTGATGGCTGTGAGGAACCAAACTTCACTGCCAATAATTATTATTTAGTTTATTTACGCATCTCATGATACGAAGAATCAGCCTGACCTACTTGCTGTATAATCACCGAACACGAAACAAAATTTGTGCAGTACATAAGCACAATAATTCTATAGATCAGTAAAAATCGAAACTAAATGTTCTCAGTACTTTCAGCCCTACTAGATGTGTTCGAACTCTGTAATTATGGCTCCATGTATGTGTGTTTGTGTGCAAAATGGCGTGGAGGGGTGGGGGGTTGTGTGTATTGAGGCCACGTTGATGAATAAAAAAAAAAGAATAAAAGGACTTCTCAATATCTTCTGAATCTTCTTTCTTGATTTGGAAAAACGAACCTGGATATGGAAAAGAGTTGGGCTAGGTATTATGTAAAGCTAAGGCACTATGAAGATAGAGTTAATTCCAGGTAATGAATAAAATTAAGATTCAAGATTTATATTTTTTTCGGGGTTTTGTACCTACCTACGAATATCTGCAGGGCGCCGCAATTTGTTTTGGTAAAATTTGGGAATCATCGAACTCTGTGCAATCCATGTAGGTACTTGAAATGGTATTCGACGTACGGGTACTACCTACATACCTACATTGAATGCCTTTTATTAGAACTACAAAAAGTCGACTTTTTTTTTCATTTTGTTTAAAAAATCCACCCTGAAAGCGTTCGTCTTCATAAGCTCTACCTAAATGCCCCTACATCACCCTATTTTGCATGGAATTCGTTATTGACGAATAATGGTAAACGTAGGAAATTTATTGCTATGCTCTGCTCCCAAGAGTTTCTGTCAAACGTGGACGGAAGAACATTTTGCTACAAACATTTCAAAACAGGCTGCACCTCTATCAACTCCAATCCGAGTCTGAGGGATACCGGAGATGTTTAAAAGAGGTTGAGGAAGCGATATGGAGAGACGGGCTGAGATTTCTAGCGATAAGAGGCCTCGAGGTCTGAGGATTGGTATAAACAAAGCGGGGTGAACGTGCCGGTTTTTCGGCACCTGTAGATCCCCGCTTGTTTACTCGTTACGCACGTAAAGCTTAGTCCCGCGATCTCCAAGCCTCTTCCCTATCGCGCTCTCATTTCCTTACGGGGCACAGTGGGCTTTTGAATGCTGAATTGTATGTAATACGGATCTCGGAAAAGTTTTCGGACAAACCGGAATTGCACATTTTTTAATCAATAGCTGTATGTTCTCGGACCATGGCTAGTACTTATGAATTACAATGGTTAGAAGTTGATAGTCACTTCGCAGTTATAATAATGGTTCTCAATTTACAAGGAGAACTTGCGAAAACTAGATACTCTATGATAGTATAAGAACTCGACGCTTGGACGTGGGTACAGTGCATGGTTACTGTGACGTCACCGACCCACAGCACTCGAACTGCGTCAAGTGCTAACTTCCACACGTTTTATGGCCAAGGGGTTGTTGCGTCTGGCCGAAAGGAAGACAGACCAAGAGGGAAAATACAGACTAGCTTAGGTTAAACAAGTATCTCAAAGACTGTATGTTATGGCCATTGTCTGCTCAAAAGGAAGTCTGGTATAATTAAGAAGAAGTGGCGAAGGCTGCTCATCCGAGCATAGGGGAAACTGGTGAAGAGAGGTGGAAAAGTTTGGAACATGCCGGAAGCAAACTCTTACCGAAAGAGAATATAGCGAGCGATGGGATAAGGGATCAAAATGTGACAAAAACTTACATTCGTTGAACATCCGCTTAAAGAGAGTCGAGCATAACCACTTCTCTAAAGCTGGCCATGGCATAACTCATGATGGATAACTCGTCAAAGCCCTTATACAGTCCTTTGTCGTTGGCTGCTGTTCAATGTTGGTAATGTAAAGAATTGATGAAATTCTGCCATGTACGGTTTTCAAGTGTGCTGCCTATATATGTACTAAACACGTTGACTGTACAATGTACACTGTTTACCTTACGCACCGAAGGATAGCGTATGTACCAGAATTGTCTTTTAAACTTTCCGTATTACTGTTTGAATCATGATGTACATGTTATGTTTTGTACTGAAAGACCTGAAGAAACGAACAACAAACCCATCGGAATCAGTAAACTGATCTTACTCTTTGAATAAAGAGTAAGAAAGTAATAAAATAAAGTTTTTAAAATACGCTTTCATTTCAAAACTGTAATATTCTATAGAATAATAAAGTTATAATTTATTTATTTTTAAATCGAAATGATCTTAAAATAATAAAATAGGTGTACTTCTTTCTGCTACCCGGGAACATTGGAACTTTTTATAACATAATGTGTAGATATGAAGTATATTATTGGCGCCCCACGCTTTGTTTCTAGTCATACAAATTCAGATGTTCCCAGGTAGCAGAAAGAAATTATTTATTATTTTTTAGATAATTTCGAAATATTTGAGTGTTTTTAACAAGTTTTTTGAAAATTTATCTCTATTTTACTCTTTTTTAGTCTTCAGAAAATCTTGAACTCATTCAATTTGTATGCAACCCAGGAACATTGGAATTTTTGTATGGCTAAAAATAAAAGCGAGGGGCGTTAGGGGGCATTTAAATGATGGTTAGTTAATTAATTAATGTTTTTATGATTGGTTCACTTATTTTCATCGAAGATAGATGACTATGCAGAATTTCAGATCAACTGGACATCGGGAAGTGGGCGAGAAATCGATTGCAAGATTTGACTCTCACACGGACAGAGCGAGTTAAATAAACGCAAGTAATAAAAAAGTTTGCTGTTTCATTGTCATTGCTGCATATAGGCTTAGTCAGCAGAAAGGAATGAGAGAGCCCTTTTCTAGCGTGACTCGCATTCCATTCACGTGAGGCCCACTTTTATGTTACGTTACCCGCGTAAGCACCTTACACTGTGTCAGTGTACCCATCCAATCATCTGTTTCCACTCATCATTTTACTCTTCAGGTGCCTTCCCCCGACCTACCCCATTATAAATCCTCAAGCTGAGACCTCGGAACAGAGGCGAGGCAGGGCCTGACGTTTCAAATTTACTCGTAATCCAAACAGTGCGCGAACGAACCTTCTCGAGCTGCCCTCCGTCAATATTTACTCCGAGTCTCGTCGTCGTATTACCCCACACTTCAGCTGTTTGAAATGAAAGCACGGTCTCTTCATGGGATATACCCTCCTTCTCCTGTATATTATATCAGGTCAACATGGCTAAAATGTTTGGATTAGGGATGAGCCGAAGTAGGTATCTACGGAATTCTGTAGTTGTCATCAGCTTGATAAAATCAGTCAATAATTACCGGAATTATTTTTATGTCTGTTGCAAATAGCGACGAGACTGTAGCAAGACTGTGTTCTGTGTGTGTGTGGCGGGGGGGGGGGGGTCATAACTCATCCTGTTTGTAATGTATTCTTGTCATGACAATTGAATATTGTCAATCCTGCATTCGTTTAATTCAATTTTAAGTAATTACTTACTGTAGTTTATTACCTACCTATTAACACCCGTGATTGCAACTGAAATTTGTAATATAATCATTTTCTGTTGGCCAAACGGAAATGGCCGTTTGTTCAGAGTCTCGGCCAAAAATGAAATATATTCTTACCGAATCTTGCTAGCGTCAACTCATCCCCCCACTCATCAAACCCCATCTGAACTAAATATAAGAATGCAGAGCTATCGTATGTAAGGGTATACATGCATAGTTACTCTGATGTAGTAGGTACCGTTCACCTCACGGGTGGTCGGCTGTTTTGTAGTGGTTCTTGAGAATAGAATAGGATAAGTATAGAATAGGATCAAGATTTAAAAAAAGAGACATCATCAGAAATAATTAACTACAATGAGCGATGACAGCTACCATATGTTAAATTACGTACGAACTAATTATTACTGTACACACGTATATATTATGCTTACCTAGTATAGAATGACATATCAGTGTTAACCATAACGCTTCAGATAGGTAAAATTATCAGGCAGAATTGACAGTCATAGTGCTAACCACACCAATGATGTATGCTCGATGACAGTCTTGGCTCTTGTTAGTAGTTTCTGACATAATAATAATTGTCCTCTACCTTTGTTGGTATCAGTATGTGATGTTCAAGTCTAGGATCGTAATATTATTTTGAGGTTCTTCATTCGGCTCTCTTGCTGCTTGAATACTAGTGCTTCGTCGATCGTAAAAGCAATTGCGATTATTTAATGTAATGTCACAACAATGTAGGAATTGTGTTTTACTGGTTGATGTACGCTGGTTAAAGATTAATCGAAGGGCTTATTAAAATGAAATAAATGCTGGTAGGTGCAAATACGGTAGAGGTAATTGGTACTTCGCATATTCGGCCCTGGGCGAAAAACAGTGTAGGGAAATAAATGAACTTTTACGAGGTTTTCTACGAGGTATGGACCCCACGGTATTCACATTGATCTTACAGTGTCTTACTTGAAGTTTATTTTCATCAGATGAACACAGTGGTTGTTCACCTACTTATAGGTATCCGCGGATATTACTGTCGTAGGTTTGATCCATGCCATGAACGTGCGTCGTGTTCCTGGGTATCCTGAATTAGTATTTTCGGTCCATATGATCGTATTGCTTAGATATAGGATGAGATGATGAAAGATGAAATGTAAAATGTAGGATTCAGTCATTAGCCATTAACCGTTCTCTCTGTTCATCTTCTAGACGGCCTTTGAGGCGGCTCCTACGATGTGCTACGACCCCTCAACATCACACTACCTTCCGATAAGTACACCCCCTCCCCTCCCCAAAGCCCTGTAGTCAAAATTTACCCCTCAAAAAAACCTCAACCGTAAAGAAGATTGATATCCATTTTGGCCGCCAAAATAGTATGCTCGTTGCTTTGCACCTCGCTGTTGGATGTGCATATAGAAACCTGTTCCTCTCTCTCCCCCCCCCCCCTTTCTTTCATCGCTGTTTCGCGGGGGCTTTTTGTTGCCCGCCAAACAGTGTTGAAAGAAATTTCAAGGTTTCGGTGGAAGGAACAGGTTTCTATACACATTTCCAAAAGAGTCGGAAGGTACCTGTTCCTTCGACTTACTTTCTCATACCTACTTAATTTCTTTGGCGGGTAAATGTTTACAACTGGGTTGTTTTTGGGGGGATATCACATCTTTTATTGCACTGATGAAGTGAAAATTTTTTCCCAGTACCTACCTAAAAAAAATTCGTACCTAGGTACTAAGAACCTACCTTAGTACCTACCTAGTTACCTACCCAAAAAAATTCAGAACGTGGGAGGGGGGGGGGGTTAAAATGCACAAAAGGCACTTCCTTGGAGCATAACGAATTTTACTAGAAGAAGAAGTAGTAGAGAAACTTGAAAAATACCGATTTCCAAACTTCCATAAATCCAGCACCTGATGGTCCCGAGAGCTGAAATATGGTACACGTCCTCAGGGGCGCTCGAGAATGAGTGTACGAAGAGAACACCAGAGTCCCCCAGGGGGTCATGTAACGGGGGGGGGGGGGGGGGGCTACTTGTTCTGTCGTGTTCTTGGTCGCTTTGGAGGTTTTCGATTTTCTTGGTGGGTGGGTGGATCCCGCTTCCCTAGATGCTAACCATAGACTGATGTTCTATGACTTGGAGTTAGTGCTCACTGTATTGCATACGACAGAAAAGAGCGAATTAAAACATAGTTATACAGTTTGTTAGAACGAAAGACTACTTATTACGCGATGGGAATGGGAATGGCAAGTATGTAGATAAAATGAAACGTTGTCTAAACAAAAAAATTATAAACTGATGCGAATTAATATAATGTCTATTAGGTAGGTATTATTGTTGAATTTGAAGTTGAATAAAACCTTCGCAGGGCGGAAAATATTGGAAGGATAAGTACGTAGGTATGTAGCGTAAAGGAGACTGATGAAGACTTGTGAAAGTGGAATACGGGAAAATTAGGTGGTGTGAATATACGTACAGTACATCGCTTACTTTTAGCTAAGTAATAATATTTTTGTGAATCATGAAAATACAGTAATTAGTAGGGGGGTTATGCTTATTTAATGACACTACCACTTAATAGGTATCAGTGATGAAAATAACAAATAATAAACTAAGTGGAAAGGTCAAGGAGGTATTGGCAGACTGGTAAAAGTGCGTTTAAAAGCATTGTACGCGTACTACTTGTATAGCTCGTACAGTCGGAAGCTAACTCTAAACCTGCCCCGCTCATTTGTTATGACCTTATGACACACGACTGACATGAACGGGGATCGTAAATTAATCAGGAGAATCACCGGTAAGTTCAATGCCTTCTGATCGATTTGCGGCGGCCAGCTCAGGAATCGAGGTTCATAAGCAGAGGCAGAAGGGTGGATTGGCGCATGCGTATGTTTGGGCGAGACTGTTGGCGGGAGAAGTTGGCGGGCGACATTAAAACGAGAAATCGCGGCATTCAGAAGGTATTGATAGGGTGAGCCGAAGTAAGGGTGTGATAAGGCGGAATAACTACTCGATGTGCTGCTGGAACGCGGGAGTGATGAATCCGTTCGCCTTTCCACTGTTCCTACTTACTTCATTCGTTCATTGCCATTTTAAAACCAAAATTATGTGATTCAGAAAATTATTTCGGACCATACCTGAAGTACGAGTATTATTGACTTCATGATTATATCATTTTTTTAGCAAATTCATGTTCGGTGTTGAATGACGATATGCGTAGGGAACGTACCTACACAATAAAATGGAAAGAAATCGAAACAAGTAAAGCTATACCCCATCCTTAAATCAAATTATTTCAATTCCAAAAGATGGTGATAATAAATATTCAAGAATTTCGTGGTCATATGACACAATAAAAATTTTTGAATGACAAAAACGTTTGGGTGCACAAGCATGTTTAAATTTGTGGACAAAACCGTCGTCCACCTGGTTCAGTTTGTCGGCATGGTCCAGTTTGTCGGCATGGTTAAAAAGGCAGAACCAAAATTGGGGCATGTTTCAATTTGTGGTCAAAACCATTGTCTTGTGGTTCAGTTTTTCGGCATGGTCCAGTTTGTCGGCGTGGTTAAAAGGCAGAACCGAGCATAAAATAACTTAGGCCAATCAGAAAATACTCGAAATAATATGGATTCCGTTGCCATAGGAATCCGAGAATAATCCCCGAAATTCCTTCGACTCAAGTTCGTAAGAAGTCTTTACGACGACGCATTGCATTTGACGTTAAATTACGTTTGACTTTCAATTACGTTTGACGTTAAATTACGTACGACGTTAAATTACGTTTGACGTAAAATTACTTACGACGTTGAAGTACGTAGGATGTTAAATTTGTCGCCTTTCGAGTCTACTATTAGCCGAACTCTGAGCCAGAGCTATCGCGTCGATAAGAGGAAATTCGCAATGATTTAGAAAACATCGAAATTTGTTCTATGGCGGGAAAGTGATATGCCAAAGGGTCTCTCATTGGCCAACCCGTACAGTGAGGCCAACAGAACCACACGCAAAACAAAGCCCGAAAAATGCTCGAGTTGGGGAAAGGGCTTCGGTTCAATTTTTGTTACTCGTTTGCATTCCCGCGTCCGCCACCCATCGACCACAACCACGAGGCGTTTTGGTTCGAATTTCGTGTTTTCAAATTTTGGTTCAGTTTCATCGCTATCACAGCGCACTCACAGCGCTATCACAGTCCTTTTCATGCGACGTCGAAAGGGGTTTGAGAAGTCCTTGTCTTCTCCACTCCAGAACGGTATGTAGGTAAAGCTTTTCTCTTCGTTTAACCGTGTCATTTTATTCCAAATAACAATACAGAGACAGAAAAACTTTGGTTTTCTCATACACGATAATTGCCTGTTCTCCGCGCGCGTAAACCCGACGTGAATCGCCGAAGTTGCACTAAGTGTTTCTGGAGCTATAGGCAGGTGAGGGCGAGGGGATAACCCAAAACTCTAAGTATGTACTTAACGGAAACTATTTTCCCTCTTCACTACAATAGATACCATAGATTATCACTAGCTGTACGTTCGATTTTTTCCTCCTCAACAACTGCTTTTCAGTTAATTATAAATTTCATTAAAATAAACTCCTGTATTCCTGAGAGGGTCCTAAACCCACTTTCAACTTCCTTTAAAAAACCACCCAGACGAAAAAGTCTCTTTACGGGCCGTAAAAAATGTCGTGAGACTAGGTATCGAAACATAGCTCTTACAAGCGATGGAGCCCCCCAAAACAATTTAAAAATAAAAATAAAGTTCCAGTCATGCAGCATGTCTATCGCGGCTGACCGAATTTTCGAGCAAATATTCGTGCTGTTGTGTAAAAAGATTATATAGTGAGAAACCATACCACTTCTCGTAAAATTGTATTTTTCGTGATTTCAGCAATTTTTACCGATTTATTCCCTTATAAAAATCAAATTTGACCCATTCTTTTTTTGAGAAAAATATTTTTATAATCGAAATACCTCTTTCTGTCGTGAATCACCAACGTCAGGTGAATTAATAGTGAGTTTAGCCAGTGCCAATTTTTACCCCAAAAAAATCCAAATTTGACCCCTAGTCTGAATCAAAAACAACGGAAATGGTAATTTTCTGTCTCACACATCCATACCACTTTAGTGATTTTATATCAATAACTTGTGATTGTAGCCGTTTTTACCGATTTTTGACCCCCTGAAAACTCAAATTTGACCCCTTAGAATTTTTGAAAATTGCTCATCTTCGAACTCATCCTTTTGTTGGTTTATTATTTTCAATAATGAACCATTGGAATCGAGTTTCCCAATACGAACATTTTGTCGAAATTTTTGGAATTTTTATCAAGTACCCAAGGTCAGATATCGTCTGGAGTGACACATAAACATATATATATATATATATATATATATATATATATATATATATGCATATACATTTTTTTAAAATGTAGGGATGAATATTCAGGGTGCTCTGAAACGGATTTGCTTATAAAAAAAAATGTCAAAATTTCATGTTCTGAAAATTCTGGACCCATTGCAGTGGCTTCGTTTTCTTCGAAAATTCGCTAGAAGATGAACAATTATTATATTACGGTAATGAGACGCGAAAAGTGTGTTATTGGAAGAATTTTTAAATCCCGAAAAAACAAAACTTACTTTATTAACAACGATTACGAATTGATGTCATATTAGGATCGGGGGGGGGGGCTACCCTCGTTGACGAGTATCAACATAAACATATATATATGCATATACATTTTTTTTAAATGTAGGGATGAATATTCAGGGTGCTCTGAAACGGATTTGCTTATAAAAAAAATGTCAAAATTTCATGTTCTGAAAATTCTGGACCCATTGCAATGGCTTCATTTTCTTCGAAAATTCGCTAGAAGATGAAAAATTATTATATTACGGTAATGAGACGCGAAAAGTGTGTTATTGGAAGAATTTTTAAATCCCGAAAAAACAAAACTTACTTTATTAACAACGATTACGAATTGATGTCATATTAGGATCGGGGGGGGGGGGGGGGGAGCCACCCTCGTTGACGAGTATCAACTAGTCTCTCCAAGGTGCCTGTTGCTGAATTGACAGAAATAAGAGCTATGTGAGTGCCGAGCTGCATCAGACACCAGATAAGCGGCGTGAGGAGGTCCAGTTCAGTAGGAAGTTCTTAGGGGAATGATTAGTAGGCCTCTCTTAGATCTAAACATCATCGTCTTCAAACCCTTCGTGTACATGGGGGGGGGGGGGGGGGTCCGGTGCAGAGGAAGGAAAAAACAACGGCAGATTTCAAGGAATCCCGCGGTGGAGTTTTTATGCGTCATGATCCTCATACTTCCGGGGATAGAAACGCATTCGAGAGTACCAAGGTACGTCAGAGTAGAACATCAGCAGATATATTTAGGGCAAATTTGGCAACAGCGAGGAACAGTAAAAATGCTAGAGTAGTTTGCTTCCTCACTACCGAAGGTATGAAGCTTTGTACTCGTGCAAGATTCGAAAAAAGTATTTCTTCCAACATGAAAATTTCCACTCAAATTTTACGTTTCAGACATCAAGGAACATATTAGTTCCGGGGCATACGAAATAATATTCGTAAAAAGTTGTAATTCGGTGGGTAGGTGCGAGTTGGAGCTCAGATGGCCCCATATCAAATTGATTGAAAAAAAGTACTGTAACATTCGTCTACGCATGAGCCAACGTGAAATCCTTCTAGTGCCCACAACTACTCTAGAAATCATCGTGAAGTGTTGAGGTCTGGAGGGTTGGGACACAAATAGTCCCACATTATAGTCAATGATAGAGTACTGTGACTTATCTGCGCATGCGCAAACTTGAAATCCTAGTAGAGCCTATAACTACCCTAGAAAATGGCGTGTATTTGGATTTAAACTTAACACTACATGTATTTGGACTTCGCTCTCAATTTTAATTATTTTTACTAATTTGTTTCCATATAAAATCTTGTACTATATTGTAACTTGCTTCGACACTTACGAAATACTTACTGCTCAACTGGTACGATACCGCAAACATTCAAAACGCTTATATGAATTTGCCTATAATAATCCTATTACGCTTATCATTAATCCTATTACTACTACTATTCCAGCCTACTACTTCTTCATTTTTGTAACTCAGTCCATACGCTTAAATTTCCCATCTATCCATCGAATGGACCCACTGGTTATATACATCCATCTTACATAGGCGAGGAAGGTATACTGCTTACCCGACTTGGCAGATGTTATGCAATATAACGGACATGATTGAATTGTCACAACGAATCCTCAAAATGAGAGCATTTCTCACAACGTATTCTGTCATCAGTTATAAATTTCACTAATCAACTGTTCCCGAGAGGGTCATAAAGCCAGTTTTAATATCCTTCAAAAAACAACCTTTAGTCTCCTGAGGCTTCCCGAGGACAAGAGTCTGCCTGGAGGCGAAAGGGCCCGGGAGACAGCGCTGTGATAGACAGTCGTGTGCAAGCTGATTAAGTAATTATCTCGTAAATCTTGTACAGCTATAGAAAATGTTCGATAGTTCGTAGGTACGTAGCTTCTAAAATTCACTGAATTATTATATTATTATATGTATAGAAAGGGGTGTGGATTTGAAATTGAGAAGTACAAAAATGAAGATCTCCCCTCCAGTGCATTTTTATCGTCGGCTACGCCGGGTGATAGTTATAAGTCGATGCATGAGGCGTCAAACTTAGTCGATTTACATCATGTTACTCGATGATTCGTATAAACCAAACAATCTGGTCGCGGGGGTTTCGCCGATTTTATCATAGCCCATGTCCATCTCACGTTGAGACCACCGTCATTAAAATTTAGACGTGATGAGGTAACATACGCAAACGAAGAAGGTGCATGATTGTGTACCATGTAAAAACGTACACAACTTCCAAACAGGAAGTTTTTTTTTTCTTTCCTCCAGTCCCCCATACACGGAAATCCCAGTAACTTCGCTGTCGAGAGGGCGGCGGTTTCCGAAGCGCACCTCAATTTTAGCCACAATTCTAGGATCCGTCATTGCAAGAGGGGATGAGTAGGAGTCTATAAGCGAAGGAGAGGTAAATAAAGTTGGGTGATTGTCCGTGGAAGGGTGCCAAGGATGTTGGGGGCTAAGAATAAGAAAGTCTGCTGTTGTGGGGGGGATGGGATGGACGAGAGGGGTATATGGCCCAAGGACCCTCCCCTCCTGTCACAACCACAATAACCAGCC
Organism: Leptopterna dolabrata; assembly: GCA_954871275.1. NCBI lineage: Eukaryota > Metazoa > Arthropoda > Insecta > Hemiptera > Miridae > Leptopterna > Leptopterna dolabrata. Next base: position 26,196,816 of record OX940975.1, on the reverse strand, counting down.
CCTTCGTGCACCTCCGTACACCGGTTTATAAATCTAATCGTTGGGGATGCTGGAACGATTTGTTTACACTCTCCAGTTTGTTGTATGTGTATAGAAATTACTATTCTGTCTCTAATGCAGTTTCAGGAACGCCTGAAGTTTTGTTTATGTAACTGTGATCCCAAAGTATGACTGCTTATCATTAATGTAAAATAAATACATAACAGAAGAAATCGGTTAGGAGTTAGGAAAATATTGGCAGACTATAGAAATCGCGTTGGTTGCCTTACATCATGGAATGTATGAGCGGAGACAATATTAGATTTTGATTTCGTTTTTTCAATAATGAACCTTTGGAATCGAGCATGAAAAACAAATTTTGGCTGTATGAAATCGAGTTGGTTGTTGGATTATATCATTTGAAGAATGATGGTTATTTTGGATTTTGTTGATGGGTACTTTTGTAACTTGTATTAGTTGTGCTTCATTAATAAAAAACAAATAAATAACGATACAATCCTTGAATCCTTCGTATATAATATGACTCTACATTACGCCGACTCCAGTACTCGATTTAGGGCTTTCCTGAATATTTATATTGACCACAGAAAACAGTGATCTACGCAGAAGGGGCATGTGCACAGGTAGGTAAATAATAAAACTGTGTAAAATTTGCAGCAAACGAATGCTCCATGAATAACAACAATATTAATTATAGAAAAAAATTATTGAAAATTTGAATGATTGAAAACTGCGTATATTATGAAACTGTAATTGCCCGGCTGGCTCCAATACTCGATTTAGGGCTTCTTTCTTGGGGGAGAACGTGGGTAGCTATTGACTACAGAAAACAGTGATCTACGCCGAAGGGGCATCTGTACAGGTAAATAAACCGTTGTGTAATAATTTGCAGCGTTTCTTTCAACTATGGTAAGTTTGCCAGTAAATCGGCAAACTGATAACTGGTTTGGATCGAGGGTTTGGATAGTACAAAGGTTTTCTGCATCAGACATTTCTACGATTTGGACTGAAATGCAAAGATCAGCCTGTCGGCTGATTTTGAGTCCATTTAGTGTCTGCAACTCTCACACGGGAGCTAATGGCGCATGTTCTGAATTACTCGGTGTTCGTTGTTACCCTGACTGACCCTGTTTACTTTGAATTATTGATAACAAATGGTTATTTACAAATGAAAGGGTATTTCCAAAGTTCGAATCTGTTTGGTATTCACCCAAAAAGTGTTCTATTTTCAGTTGTTCAGTTTCAGGTTGAAATTGCAACGAAATTGGCCAGACTGACATGAACGTATAGGGAGTGTTGTTGCGAGGGTAGTTGGGGTTCTTCATAATATATATCATCCGAAGGGTTCAACAGCCATCTTGGGGTGCGAAAAAGTTCAAATTTATTGGCAGTTAAACATGCCGATAAAGGAAGCCTGAAATATGTTTAAGGGGAGCCTCAACAATTGCTTTTTGGAGTGATGGTGGGGAACTTCGAACTGTCGCTACTGTTTAAAACTTTAATGTATTTATGGTAAATTAAATATGATTAGATTCGTACAAGCCATTGACCTAGAAATCACCTCGTACGAATACAGTAATGTACATCAGATAATATATATTTATGTATTTATCAGCACATTTCCACAGTAGGGTGGGACGGCAGGGCAGAGCTGCGCCGTTTGAAGGACCCTCGGCAGAGCTAAGGCCTAATTGCCTGTCTACATGGAGATGAGGATGACCGCGGCTTGTTAGCACCGACCAGCCGCCAAGATAAACTCGCACGCTGCGGTCAAGTCCTCACGCTAGTGAAAATATGCGCCGAAAATACCCGCCTAATCGTTTGAGAAAGTCATCGCCGTTTTTTACTCGGGTCAATTATTTATTAGGATTCCTTTTTTATACATCGACACGATTTATGACCGTAATCCTATGACACGTCTCGTGACTTTGTATTTGTTTTCTTCCCATCTAGCCTCATATTTGTGTAGTGTACACGGTGCTTCAGCTGTAGGTGTGCTTGTCAATAATTAGAAGTTTCGATATCACTTAGCACTTAGGCACTTGTGGACGGATGCTTGTCACTTTTCTTCATATGCCTTTGAGGTAAATCGCCCACCATCGAGTCTGCTGATTTAATTGTTTTTTATAAGCGGCGTAATCGAGTCCGAACAGCTGAACCGATTTCGAATGTGATATCAAAATTCTGGGCGGGCAATCTAGTCGAATGCACTCGTAGAAGCGATGAGAGGATTGTCTGTAGTAATAAGGATTTTATAACACCAGTGCTCTTCTCTCCGTCTTTTTGGATGAACAGTCCTCCGACATTTATACTATCGGTCCAAATTTACGGGTGTCACCCTGACCTAGAGAAGGGAGAAGAATATTGTGATCTAATCGTCCCATGGTCCCTTTTCTTTTGAAGATATTCGGTCCTGGATGATCCCAGTTCTTCATGTAGAATTCCACATTTTTTGGGATTTTGGGATACTCCCCAAAGACCCCCAACTTTTCCCCACTTGAGATTGACCTATATTTTTCCCAAGTTTTACTTTGGACATACTTTTATGTGGATATAGCTGCAGTTCGTTAGAAATCGCAAGGTATATTGTAGATGTTCAACTACATAACCTACCTGAATACAATAACAAAAAGATTTTGATATACCAAAACATAGGTACTACAGCCACTAAGCTGACCTGATTGATAGACCTGAAAAGTTTTGATGCTTTCTTATAATTTATTGTTGATATGTATGACAAAATTGGTAATCGGTCTTATAGGTGTTTATCGGTCGTTTATTGATCAGAATCACCATATCATGTTCATTTTCCATCACCGTATTCTGTTTGAAAACGTATGGCCAGCACTTAACACTATTCTCCTCTGTCTGTTCGCATATTACAGCAAAACAAATAATTCGGATCAGATGGCAATGGAGGATGAAAACTAGAACAGTTCAGCTTGAAATCTAAATCATCGGATTGGTAAATGTTGAATTGAAAGGGGAGTTGATGTGTTGGAGGGGAGAAGGAGTATACTGTAATCCGGAACTGCATGGGTCGGAATTTCCTTTAAGTCGCCAAAATCGGATTTAGCACCACTGAAAAAGAAAAAAAAAACCCGGAGCCAATTGTCAGCTTGAAATTCCGTCTGGGTTAACCGTTACGTAGCAAAAGATACCAATATTTATATTCAGGACGTTTTGTTTGCTGGATAATCTCGACAAGGTCTTTTAGTTCAAAAATAAACATGCAAGTTCCCCTTGTCGTAAAATGTCTTATTTATGTGTGTCGATTCCAGTGAAACTTGGATAGTTCTGCATAAAATAGGTGTAATTATGGAATTTATCTATAGGAGAAAGAGTAAAATGGGATGATTATAGGGAAATCAGTGAATCATATAAAGTGGAATTTAGACTGGGGACGGTGGTGGGCTAGGTACAGGTGTACACTTAGGTCTAACACAGGAATTTAGCAGGTTACTGTGTTAGGCTGGGCTTCATTGCAAAATAGGTCAATGTATATTCCCGCCCGATTAGGAGGAAGTTATCAGTATAATATAATGTGGTTTCGTGTGCGTCATCGAGCTGGTGCACAAATTAAGTCCTGTGGACTGACTTTGGGAACCTCTGTATCACAACGATTTTGTGGAGATCACAATTACAACGAATTACGCGTGCGAGCTCATATCTGGCGGGATTTTGTTTCGCGTGACACCTCAGTATGTCCGTCAACTCAGGAACTGACTGATTGGCGGTTCCTCCTAATGACGGGTCTCGAAACTATCCGTCGTTTTTATCCGCATAGGTACTGGGTCCATTCACACCAGCTACAAAACTTGCCTCGTTGGCAGCCTACTGATCTCCTAATTATGGCTAACACGGTAATTGCTGAGAAGATGGAGGTGATATTACGAGTATCAAGTTTGTGATTGCTAGCCTCTGGACCACCACATGCCATCAAGTTATGTGTCCTGTTATAGGTCTGGTGAGTTATATGTCCGTTATTGGTCTGGTGATTTTGCCGTTTCTTGAAGTCCAGTAATTAATGTCATTCTCACTCCCAAACGTTTCCTCCAAGTACGATAGTTTGAAGTTATGGTACCTCGTTGACATCCTGATTTATAAACTCCATCCATGGAGGTGAATAAGACGAGAACAAATAAAATGATCCTTTGTTATTGTGTACCGAACTTTGATTTGGTCGCACAACTAATCCTTTACTCCCTCCCGTAATTCGAATCACCACAGATCGTTTCGAATCAGGCAGGCCAGCAAAGGAGAATAGTTCATGAAATTGAATGGGCACTGCCAAAAACATAGTCCTACCTACCTTCTAAGTAAAAACCATGCTCGATACCTCAGATCCATACCATAGCTTTTTAGAAGTAATTTTGTAGCTTTTCAAACTATATTAATTTTAGCCGATACCATTGGTGGTAGTTAAGAGTCCACTAAACTTCTAATCGTCTAGTATTTCAGTGGCCCAGAATTACGAATTTTTTACGCCAGAATCGGATCATCGGACACTCCTCATATTGCACCTTTCCGGGCAGCTCTCACTGGGATCTTCCAGTTAATTGTTAGGTAAAACTGGTGGAATTGCCCATTTTATTTCGGTTCTTCCAATAAGACTACCATCTAACCAAGTAAAGTCCTTAATTTTTTCACGCTTATGTATGTTGTTGATCCGGCGATTTTTGAACAGTGCCACTTCCAGTCAATGAACCGACAAAACTTACGCTATTTTAGCTATTTCGGTATTCTTGCTACTTCTACCATCAATTATTGAAAATTCCGATACTTTTAATCTCGCTGAAAAATGAATTACTTAAACGCTGTAGCTGCTTCTTTTCGTACTACATAGTATTTAAATCAGATTTTTTGATTTATTTTTCTCGATAATTAACCTTTGGAATCGAGCACGAAAAAACAAGTTTTAACCCCCCTCAAAATTTTATGGCATTTCAAGGTATCTAGAATCCAAAAATGGAATACAAACGCTGCAAATAACTACTCAATGGTTTATTATTTTCCTGTACAGATACTGCATCTTCGTAGATAACTGTTTTCTGTTCGAGCATAATCGGAGCATATTTGTGAGAAATCGAGTCCTCACATCCGCGTTTGCGCTTCCGCAGTGGCCGTATTCATGGTCTTATCGTTCAAGTTGTTGGGGGGCTAAAATAGGTAAAAAGCGCAAAAATCTCCAGAAATTGATACATGATCGCCAATAAATGGTATGAATGGTGACTTAAATGGAAAACAAAAACTTTGAAGAGAGAGAAAAAAATGAACCAAAAAATAATTGATTAACAGTGAGTGAGTCAAAAATTGCTCGTAATTGGTATAACTCGCTTAGAATCACCAACAGTGTCGTATTAAGGAACTTCGCAAATTCGCTCAAGTAGTCATGCTGCATGACAGTAACTTTAATTCATTAAACATATATATAATGAGAGGATCGCTTGATGGGATCAGGATAGCAAGTCGTAGCTAAACACAATAAAACTCGAGTTTGATGGAGCGGCGGAGAAAATGGGATAAAGGAGTTGGCGGTGGGATGGGAAGGGATGGAGGGGGGGGGGTTGGTTCATGAGGAAAATCATGGTGAAGAAGCGAGGGAAAATTGGGAGGGCCGAGAAGTTTTCGAGTTTTCCCTTTCCAGCTCTCCTCCCGCTGCTGCTGGTTCGACCCGCCCGCAACCCCTTCGACCCACCCACGGGAAAATAATACCGGGTGACTCAACCCAGGGCGTCCTTTACCTGCGCAGTTGTGTTCCCCCCTCGCGCAACTCGCACTGGCCGGGGCGGCGGTTGGGTTGCCAGGGTGTAACCCTCCGGGTCGTTTTGTTGGAACGGAGCCTCGGAGCTAGTTCACCGAACAACGGAGTCAGAGGTGGTGGCGGAGTTACGTCGGGTGTTCGTTACATAAAGTCCGAGCTGGGGGTAGGAGCTGCCTGCAGTAGGAATAGGAACCCGACTGATGCAACCGGGTTATGTAAACACATTAGAGCATCCAGACCAGCGTCCGTCCGAACGACGAATGGAGGGACATTTTTTCAAATAATGAACATCACGAGGAGGGGAAAAATGTCTGGATTCGTCGATTTCAGCAAATTTTGCAAACACGTTATTGCAATGGTTCCAAACACTTGAGTACCTGCATAGAGGAAGAGGGGAGGGAGCATTCGACCATCAGCTGTTTTGCATCTATTTATAAATTTAAGCGCCAAACAAAAAACATCTCCACTTTGTGACTCAAAGCTTCCTCCTGTCCATAACACGGTTTAAAGTCATGACCATTCTTCATCGTTCTGATGTTCGAAGAAGATAACCGTGGATTTAGCGTTTGCACATGTGCGCGCATGTATGCGAAGCTAGGTTCCTAACAACCGGTTATGATGAAACTGGCATGAAACCAGACAATAGGCACGTACTTCAAATCCCCAAAACGGTATAGAATGGTGACAGAAATAGGCTATAGGGATTGGGGGGAAGGAACAGGTTTCTGTATACCGTGCTACATCGGCGGGCAAAATGGATATCAATCTTTCTGGTTTATTATTCAGTGAATAATACACCTGTGTATTCGCTCAGCAAAAGAATTTTATAACACCCCCTCAAATTTTTTTCTTTTACGTTTCAAGGTGCGTAGATTCCAAAAACGCTGCAAAGTCCTTGTCACATGGGTTTATTATTCTATTGGACATACCTGCAGAAATGTTGGCTGTTCATTTCTTGTTTCTTTCATGCGAAATAATTGAATTAGCTATTTCTGATGGTTTCCACCAATTTTAGCCCCCAAAACACGAATTAGGTACCTACTTATTTTTCAAATTATCTTTGATCATTGGTAGTGCCATTTAATCGTCTTGATTCACGTGTTGACACTTTTTCTAGTGTTATTATACAAGTTGATGGTGATTTCAGACGATTTCCCAGGTTTTTTACTCTTAAAACATCAATTTTGGTAGCTGGACCTTTGGTAGAACCTCAATTTTCCACTCTGGTCAAAATCGACTTCATATTCGGTCTTCTCGTGCCAAAAACCATGGAACACGATACCTCAAAACCTCATGTTACTAAAACACAAAACATAACTTTTTTTATACCAATTTTCACCCATAACACCCCTGGGTATATTTCGATCGGGCTGCAAAGTTTCGGGACACAACTAAGGCCCAAATGGAGCGTGTCTGCGAAAGAACGAATTTTTTTAACCGAAAATGAAGTAGTTATGCGTGATACGGCGGACGGAGTACGGCGTACGGCGGACGGACATTGCATTTTTGGAATCTACGCTCCTCGCAACGTAAAAGAAAAAATTATGGCGGTGATTTATAAAAATTTTTCGCTGAGCGATTACATAGGTGTATTATTCACAGAATAATAAACGCATGGACGCTGCAAAGTCCTTGTCACTGGGTTTATTATTCTATCGGACTTACCTACAGAAATGTTTGCTGTTCATTTATTGTTTCTTTCGCATATGCAATAATTTAAATTGATATTTCTGATTGTTTCCACCAATTTTGGCCCCCAAAACGAATTAGGTATACGCTCTTTTGGTTTATTATTCTGCGAATAATACACCTATGTATTCGGTCAGCAAAAAATGTTTATAACACCCCCTCAAAATTTTTTCTTTTCCATTTCAAGGTGCCTAGATTCAAAAAATGCAATGTCCGCCCGCCGTACGCCGTCCGCCATATCACGTGTACCGGCTACATTTTCGGTCTAAAAAAGTCGTTCTTTCGCACACATGCTCCATTTGGGCCCTAGTTGTGTCCCGAAACTTTTCAGCCCGATCGGAATATACCCAGGGGTGTTATGAGTGAAAATGTGGTTAAAAATAGGTTCTTTTTGTGTTTTAGTAACATGTTAGTAACATGAGCTTTTGAGGTATCTTTTTTGGAATCTACTCACCTTGAAATAATAAAACTTCAAAAAACCATTCCATTTTTCACCCGAAATGCCTCTCGGTGTATTTTGAGCTTCGGAGCACAACTAGGAGCCAAATGTGTTCCCAAATGGGGACCCAAACTGTGTGCGAAAGAACGACGATTTTCGACCAAATTTTAACGTAAATTCGAGGCAGAAACTTCGTTAGAACCTCAACTTTCCACTATTCGGTCAAAATCGACTTCATATTCGGTCCCCTCGTCCCAAAAAACATGGAAACCGATACCTCACAAGCTCATGTTACTGAAACATTAAAAAAACCATGTTTACCCCCATTTTTCATCCATAACACCCTTGGACATATTCCGATCGGGCTGCAAAGTTTCAGGACACAACTAGGGCCCAAATGGATCAAGTTTGCGAAAGAACGAATTTTTTACACCGAAATTGAAGTAGATATGCATGATACGGCGGGCGGACCTCGCATTTTGGTTTTCGTTTTTATTCTGTGAATAATACACCTATGTAATCCCTCAGCAAAAAATTTTTATAACACCCCTCCAAAATTTGTTTTATTGAACGTGAGCTTGTGAGGTATCGTGTTCCATGTTTTTTAGGGCAAGGAAACCGAATATGAAGCTGTTTTGATGAAGCTGAAAAATTTTGTAACGAAGGTTCAGCTCCAAAAATTCATATTTAATGAGTTAAAAACTTGGGAAATTGTCTGAAATCACCTTAAACTTGTGTAATAACACTAGAAGTAGTTTCAACATGTGAATCGAGACAATTAAATGGTGCTATCAATGATCAAAGGTAATTTATCAAAAATAGCAGCCTAAGTCGAGTTTTGGAAGGCTAATGTTGTGGCTGACGTCCAGTAGAATAATAAACCTATGTGACGAGGACTTTAAAGCGTTTTTTCAGATGAGAAGGTGTTCTTAGGGGTAAATTTTTACAGTTGTTTTTTTTTGGGTAGACTATTTCAATAGTCACAAATAAGTTATTTCTCTGAAATATCAAAACTACAATTTTTTATAGCGAATTTTCAAAGAAAATGAATGTATTGCGTTAGGTCCAAAGTTTCCAGACTATGAATTTTTGAAATTTGTATTAAGGGCCAAAATCAATGTTAATTATCCTGACGGTGTGTGGGATGGTGAGTCACGACATGAAGAGGGATTATTTCGATTATAAACATATTTTTCTCAAAAATAATGGGTCAAATTTGACTTTATAAGGGTAAAAAATCGGTAAAAATTGCTAAAATCACGAAAAATTTAATTTTACGAGAAGTGGTATGGTTTCTCGCACGAACATTTCTTTGAAAATTTGCTCTTATAGCCATGCTGCATGACTGGAACTTTTGCAATTCTTCCTAAATTTGGAATCTCATAAAATGAACAAAAATGGTGGAGGTAGTAATCTAACACGGTAAACAGTTTGGGGAAATAAGCATGTTCAAATGTGTGGACAAAACCATGGAAAAAGTTCGATACATGTATTGTAAGTTCTTAAAACTCGCCAATTATGGTAAATTCTGCACGATTGACTTTTAAGTGATGATGAACCTAACCATTGCACAAGGAGGTACAGACTACACCAAGAAACAACTACTTGATAGAAAAGGCAACAGGTGTACAAACACTTATAATTTCTGCTGGTGCCTGTGTGGCACTAACGGGAGCGTAGACATTGTCAGGAGTATTTTTGAGACGGTTCACCCAAAAATGTCAAGTCGTAGGTAAGACTCGAAATATGTCTACAGGTTTTAGCATTTTGACGGTGGCATTGGTGGGCCGTTGCGCCGCTCCTAGGCGCCATCGTGGCACGGAAATCTATGCAAATAGTCCTGTCAATCACCAGATGAAGTCGTAAGACTCAAAATTAGATGGTTTTTTTGCATTTTGCCGCACCATTCTGATGTTGGTGCAATTTTTCCACTGCAAAGTGGACATGGGTACCCACCAAGATGGGTGTTTCTTGGGTATCTTCGAAGGTTTTATGATAACATACATGTACTAGCCGTATTCAACCACCTTTATTCGTTTAATTGTCGAGTTGGATTTCATTAAAGAGCCCCGCGAGTGGAGGGGGTCTACAGTTTGCAACAGGTCTGTCTAATTGCGGTTATCATCAGGTGGTCTCCGCCCGGGAGATCGTACTGGGCAGGGGTAGAGTCCTGTAGCCGTTACCAGACCTTTATTGTGCCACGGGATCCCTGTAAGTAGAGTTGTAAAGTGAAAAGGGAACGCTGCTATCTCTCAGGGGATCGTGGTGAGTTCTAAATTGAAGGAGGCAGTTAACTGATGATCATAATACACCGATGACCCCTCGTAGAACCTCCAGGAATAACATCGCAGTCCCTCATCAAGTCCTTTGCCCTGCATTCAAAGGGATAACTAATGGACCGTAAATTGATATGATTAGTCCCAACAACAAACATGTTACCTAGGTATACTATAGTGGTTCCTGATGAGAGTTTGATGTATGATCTGAGATCATGCATTGCCTCATCTCGCCCGGTCAGCCGTAATATAATGGCATTGTTAACTCACTCTAACTGTACACTCTGTTGAAGACTACATTGATGAATTGGGTAGAAATGGTGGGAGTTAGTGACCGGAAAACAATGGAATAGCCAGGTGCCAAGAACGTAGAGTTAACCCCCAAATAGCGGACACCCTCGATCGCTTTGTCTGTTATTCGGAGATGTTTGTTCTTAGGAGGTAGTTGCTTATTTGTGGTAACTACGAAACATTTCAGCACACCACACGGTTTCCACAGATACTATACAGCGTGTAATAATATCTAAGTGCGATAGCTAAAACGACTTACCCACCTCATTATAAAATTATTTATTTATGAGGGCTGATTTCCCTAACATACTGAATATAACCAGGTGACTGGATCTTGGGAGCCGGTTGGAGTAGTCTTCTTTCTATGCCGACGATTCGGCAAATTCATTTGCCATCCTCAGGGCTGGTAACTGTAATGGGGGTGACTGAAGTATGGCATGGTGATGATTAGTCACCATGTAAAGTTTTACAGTATTAATGTTGGTGATGGGTGTGGACAAAGTGGTGAAAATTGGATGAAAAGGTGAAACCATTTATTGAAGTGGTGTTTGAATGGTTACAGTTGGATCTGACAACTGAAGACACTGACAGATCCAACAGGAATCACCCGCCACCTTAACCAATAGTCACCTTTTCACAGTGTCACCTTTTCATCTAGTCTTCACTTTCTCACCATTCTGTCCACCACATCTATCATCAACATTCATATTGTAAATCTCTACAGTGTCACTAATCATCACTATGTCATAGTTCAGTCACCCCGGTAACAGTTACCAGACTACATGGTGACCTATAGTTCAACCAAACCCTTAATGGTTTCCAGCCCTGAGGATGGCAAAATACATTTGCTGCGAAACGTCGACTGAGAAACAAGACTTTACTCTGACCGCCTCCCAAGATCAAATTACCTGGTTATGTTCAGTATTTATTTCTGTTGAATAAATATATTATGAAACACACATTTTTGTATGAATGTAGAGGAAAATTTTATGGAACAAGTTAATTTCCATTTAAGTACTAAGTATCCGTAAAGTTGTTAAGGAAGTACTTATCGCACAAACAGTTGTCTATACCTAGTCAAAGGTTGTCCATATCTTTGTTATACTGACTGAGCCTCTTATATCTTTCCTACGATGCTGAAGTTTGAATTTCACTGTCTTTGGGACTGTTGGGTATGAATGAACAGGTGTGGAGCCACCCTGATCTTCTGAGTCGAAAATTGAGCTTTGATCATCAGGAATCATAAAAGCTCTAAAGCTGAGCAGCGTGCAAAAGCAAGTTCCGTATTCTTCTGTACTAAGTACAGAGCTGTCTTTTTAATTAGCGAATTTTCAAAGAAAATGAAGCTATTGCAATGGCTTCGAAATTTAAATAATATAAATTTTTGGAAATTTTCTTCATAGAAATCCGTTTCAGACCATTCTAAAACGATTCCTGAAATTTAACACTTTTATATATATATATATATATATATATATATATATATATATATATATATATATAATTATGTGTCACTCCAGACGATAACTCTCGATAGAATTGAGATAAACAGCTCAAATTTGCACAAAAAATCTATCTTGGCAATCGAAAGGCTAAGTTCGAAGATGGGCGAAATTGGCCTACTCTAAGGAGGGTTTTGGCGCATTTAAAGTGCGCAAAAATTACCCAAAAATCCCCAAAATGTTATTTTCCAACAAGTGACCCCTCATTTTAAAGGTTTTTGCACGCTGAACACGATGGTGGAATCGGATTTTAGATATCTTGATCCGCTCTCAAATTAGAGCATTTAAAGTGCGCAAAAATTACCCAAAAATCCCCAAAATGTTATTTTCTAACAAGTGACCCCTCATTTTAAAGGTTTTTGCACGCTGAACACGATGGTGAAATCGGATTTTAGATATCTAAATCCGTTCTTAAATTAGAGCATTTAAAGTGCGCAAAAATTACCCAAAACTAGGATAATCTTTAAACTCTTACCCCCCCCCCACCCCCTTAGAGTGGTCAGATTGAAAAATGTGAGAAGTATTTCTTTGAAAATTCGCTCATTAAGTCATGCTGCATGACTGGTTTTTTTGCCTCTATATTATCTACTTATGTAGTTTTTTGACAGTATGGGTTCGGAAAAGTGTCTTGTTATTTGGAGTGCCCGCTTGCGGGTTATGCGTAATATAAAATAGGCCACTACTTGTCTCCGGGAATTGTTTGCTATTGGGTACTATTCCTTATTGGGTACTGTCCGCTATGGGAGGTTTCACTGTAATAGGCTTCTAATCATCTTTGCAGGTTCTAGCATCACTTGTACCGGTTCCTCATTTTTGTCGGCCTTGAATCTACCTACAAAACTCAAATATGATCAGTTTTTCGACCCCCAGGTTATAATCGCAGGGATTGTGGATTATTATGGATCAGCATAGTGAATCCCCCCTGCTAGGAAGCAGTAATGAGTAAGTTGGGTCTCCTAATATAGATGTGATGGACCGGCGGGGGGAGGGGGGCGTCCCTGGGAGTTGAGGACTTGCCTGCCTTCTGATGTGCGTCACAAGGATGGAAGCTGGCGAACTCGGCCTTCTCCCGCTGTGAATCACCGTCGCAACTCGCGGACTTACCTTCGACCACCTTTTCGTTTCAAGGATGAGAACGATATTTGCTGGTTCCTGCTGCAGTAATGCAACACAGCGACTGAGACCAAAACGCTCCAGATTATAACATAAGGGTCAATTATTTTCAGTATAGATGCCCCTTCCGCGTAGAACACTGTTTTCTGTGGTCATTACTTACCCTCGTGCTTCCACCAGGAAAAGGCTTCGAGTAAGTACTGGAGCCGGCCAGCGAATTACATTTTCATTAGTATTTGGTAGTTTCAAGAATCCTGTCTTGTAATAATTATTGGTTGTTATGCGTGATGTCAATGGTCCAAGAGCCGTGACTGCTAGGTGTGGAGGAGGGTGGGGGGGGGGGGGGGGGTTCAAGTTACAAAATACCTAAATAAACATCAATTTCCTGAAATTAAATAATATCACGGAACAACCAACTCGGATTCATACAGCCATGCGTGATTATAATCAGGTGTTCGCTAGGAATCATATCTGGACTGGATGTTTCATTCAAACTCATGTTAACGAAGCCAAATTTTTAGGGCCTTCTATTGAACGTTTTTGAGCGTTATAAAAATTGCAACCCATATTTTTTCTTGGTTCATGCTAAGGAAAGTGCCACTTACGGCAGGACAGATATTTGTTATTCCATTTTCTACGTACCTTGAAACGGAAACCATCGAATTTTGAGGGGGGGGGGGGGGGGGGGATTATTTTTTCTTCTTTTTTTCATGCTTGATTCCAGAGGTTCATTAGGTAGGTATTGAAAATGATAAACAAAAAGCGTCTGCCATGTGCGTGACCATTACAGCATTCTCGCATTGTTACTGATGTATCTTCAGTGGATTCTAGATATACATACCTATACAAAAGATACCTGATCAAACATCAGAGGCATTCATCAGAATCGTTCGACCATCAATGGGGGATGTAGGCGTTACACGGATTTTTATCAAAGCTGTTTTTTATCAAATCACTGTGGAATTCGTAGAGGACCAACAAAATAATGTATCGGATGCCAATGAGACACCCGAATCGGAAGCACGTAACACCCGAGGTTAGAGATCCTGCCAGTTTTACTGAAATAAAATAAATAAATAGTATTAAAAAGTCGATTTTGTCATGGTTAATCACTACGCATGAAAAATAGGTTTACTTCATTATTCGAGAGTATTTTTGTATAGATTATGGTTTAGTAAGTAATGATGGATGTAGTTTTTGTCATATTATTTCTTAAGTTTCACGTATCATTCGGTGAATTGAATTTGGTTAAGTTTTTTTCGTTCCCAATGATACTTGCCCAACAACCCAATGATATTTGTATTCCCAATGATACGACTTGCCCAGCATCTCAGGCCTGGATCAAAGTTGGGCAATGTATTCACAATAAATTTGTAATATCATCGATTTCACTACCCATGTAAGTTTATGAATAAAAAATTTAAAAAACCTAACCTGTGTGGTAAGTGTATGATCCCTGTAAGTACATTTCATCAAAATCGGGGCATGAATCATAAAGTTACTAGTATTATTGTTTGCGACTGCTCACATGGTATTATTCCAGTTGTATTGTTAAGGGCTCAAACCGTATTATGATGCCTGAAAATTTCAGCAAAATCAGTTGAATGAATCGGAAACATGTTGTTTCTTGTGTGTAACGACTTGGTGTGAGGGAAGATTGAGTGGGGGTAAAAATAGTTTGCTATCAGGCCACAGTTTTAATTTATTTGTATAATAGGCGCTGTTTCTGTGTAGGTAAGGTAGGATAAGACACTTGGAATAAGTGCAATGCGGGAAGTCTTATCTGTCCATCGTCATCCGCGGTGGATGCATTACTTAACATGTTTATAATAATTTTGGGTAATACTTAAGTAAAGAGAACGGTAATTCTAGCTACCCAGGTGAATTTAATTTGATCAAATTCAGCTCCTAGGACAGTTCAACATCTTTGTCCTTTGTACTTTCCACTAGATAGTTTCATGGCCATAACGAAATAACTATATAATATAAAAATACCGGATGATGTTCCCATTAACCTTTTTATTATTTGCTTCGACTTTTCTTCAGTATTTAACCTGAGGCCGCTAAGTACCCATTGAATCAGATAATTCTAATCCTTAAAAGACGTGAGTTATTGTTGACGAAATGGATGATTTTGTTGTTGACGCTACCAAGAGGCTGGGGGAGCTGAGGGCCGACCGTGGCATTGAAAACAAATTCATTTCCTCTTTCCATTTCCCGCCGTCAACCTGTTTTTAGTGTTTTGTCTTGCCGCGGCAGATAAAAACAAGTCGTCAAGCCCTCGCCACAACCAAAACAAACGAACTCAGCGAGCTGTACAGTAAAAAAAGTTGACCTATAAAAATAACTCTGATAACCGAGAGGATCAATCGCATGTGCAATTAAACACCCACCTTTGTGTACTCTGGAGTATTCCGTTCCCGTCGCAGCTCTCACTTGTATGTTTACGTCGGTGTAAACATATAACTTGTTGCTCAGATCAATAGCAAAATGGTCGATCGTACGGATTTGTGGCTTGGAAGGGAATTAAATATGATTAACGTCCTTCTGTGTCTATACCATTCTTACGATTCACGTAGTCGTTTCTAGATCTGGAGCTTCAAATTATATGTTTGTGCTGCTTCGATTTTCATGATAAAGTAGCTAATCTGGCCAGACAGTGTGTTGGAAAGCTGTTCCGTGGTAGTCTCGTCAAAAGTTTATATTGACCTACCAAAATGCGACATAGTTGTTCTTCTTACGCCTGTCTATATAGGTTCATAGACGCCATGCATTCGTGCTTACATGTTCAGTTATAGCGTACCTATTCATAATTTATATTATGGTGACACGGCTTGATTTATGGTAACACGTTTGCGATTGTGCACTGGTGCCTAATAGGCTTGTGCATGATTCATAAGATCAAAAATTAGCTGGTTGTGCATTATGCGGCACAGTTGCTGGCATCCGCGCCGACATGACACCAGAACTTATACAGCCAATTCTGAAGGTATGTCAAATAGACCCTCAACATTTCACGTCAAAAGAGAGAATTGCTTTTTTCGTGGTACGGTGATGGCTTCTTGGCGCTCCTTCTTGAGATTGTAAGAACTATACAGTAAGTTCTGATGGTCTTTCGTGTGAGGCATCAAAAGAAGGAAGGAGTAAGACTGAATGTTCGTTCTCTGGCGTCGGTCAAAAAGTATATACATCGAATCTAGAAAACCGATCGATTCTACTATACATTTTTCTGTTTATTCTTTTTTCAATAATTATTCTCCTGTTTCCAGTTTTTGTATTGGGCTTGCTAGTATTGTAAATACTAGCAAGCCCAATACAAAAACAAGTATTGTAAATAAATAAATAAACAAATAAATACCGTATTTCACCGTTGGAGTCTCAGCAAGAGCCTGTTTGTTTGCCTTGTTAGTTTGCTTATAATTGCATATTTTAAGGTTTCTGTCCATACTGAGCACCAATGTTATAAATATGTAGCCCTTTGGTAGGTACTGATTGGATTTGAAGGAATCCTGCGTTGATCAGAAGGGAAACGCGGCGGCGAGTTGAAGTTGTGGTAGGAGGGGGGTTACATTGAAGAATGGTGGAGGGGGGGGGGGGGGGCCTATGGCCTCTATCCTACATAACAGAACTGCGACTTTCACGGGGGAACTTTCTGGAACACCAATGTAACATCCACCGCCAACCAGCCTTTTTCTTTCCAGGGCAGAAACTGGCTTCACGGCCACTTTCTCAATACCCCCTCCGCCGCGCCGGCCCACCGATCCAACCTACCGCCCTGCGCATCGTTTCCGAACGTACCTACCTTCGTCAAGATACTTACAAAACATCCACCATACGCACCGTTTGAGCGACACCAAATTAGTGGTTTTATACTCACCGGTATCCATATTGAATTCAGTTTTTCATTTGGAGAGAGCACGAATAAAGGTTTCATACCAATATGAAAAGCCACGGTACTAATAATGGTGCTACTGTAATGTGTAGCTTGATAAAAACACGACAGTATTGGATAACAACAACAGAAGAAACTCAAACACTACAGATTAACGGCTAAAGTCCATTCAATGTATTGTATGATTTTGGTTTATTATTTTCACAAATGAACCTTTGGAATCTAGCATGAAAACAAAAAAATTCTAACCCCTCCCTCAAAATTTCATGGTTTACGTTTCAAGGTATGTAGAATCCGAAATGCAATAAAACAATTTCTGTCTGTAAGCCTTACTTAGCACTTTCTTAGTTACCATGAACTAGATTTAACGAAATTTGGTTTGTAGGTCCCGTTTGGTCCTCGAAGCTGGGGATTCATCTCTAAGGGGTGCCAAATAGGGGTTGAAATTGTCAGAACGCCGTAGCTCGAAAAACTTCAGTAGAAGGGTATGTGTTTTTTTACGTTTTTAAATTGATCTTGAACTATAGAATTTTTTGAGACCACCCGGAGCATTGTACTGTACGACCAGCCGTTCGTTTGCAACGAAAAGCTTCATCAACATGATCGTGAATCAAACGGTATAAATCCGGCCCAGATATCATCGCTAGGAAACACCTGATTATAATCGCGGATGGCTGTATGAGGTCCAGTTGGTTGTTGAGTGATATTATTTCATTTGAAAAATGATGGATCTTTTGGATTTTGTTGATAGGTAGTACCTACTTTTGCAACTTGAACCAACGTTGAAGTATTATTGGGTACATTATTACACAGCGGTAAATTATTCCACGACGGTAAATTATTACACAACGGTTAATTATGCTATCTACATAGAAGGGGCGCCTATACAGGTAAATTATTACACAACGATCTACTATTTACCTCATGCTTCATGAATAACTACAGATAATTAATGATTGTTATTGAATCCCGCCCATTTTTATGAAACTTTAATTCCGGGGCCGGCTCTAGTACTCGATTTAGAGCTTTCCTGGGGGGAGCTCAAGGGTACTGACCACAGAAAACAGTGATCTACGCAGAAGGGGCATCTATACGGGTAAATAATAAACCTTTTTGTAATAATTTGCACCGGTATTTTTTCCCGGCAGTGACGGTGAAACTGATCGCTCTGTAAGAGGAATCTGAACGGAAAGTTACGGTCATGCATCGTAAGTTAGATTTTTCGAAGAACCATCCTCAACGTTGGGATGTAGAAGTAATTTTTTGGTGATTTTTAGCCATTTTTACCAGTTGTTAATCATTTTTGCCACTTGAAATCGGACTCACTTTTGGTTAATTTGGTATTTTGGTTTATTATTCTGTGAATAATAAACCTATGTATTCGCTCAGCTAAAAAAATTTATAACAGCCCCTCAAATTTTTTCTTTTCCTTTTCAAGGTGCGTAGATTCCAAAAATCCAATGTCCGCCGTATCACGTGTATCGTTCTTTCACACACATGCTCCATTTGGGTCCTAGTTGTGTCCCGAAACTTTGCAGCCCGATCGGAATATACCCAGGGGTGTTATGGGTGAAAATGTGTATAAAAATAGGTACTTTTTGTGTTTTAGTAACATGAGCTTCTGAGATATCGTTTTCCATGTTTTTGGGGACGGGGAGACCGAATATGAAGTCGATTTTTACCAAAGAGTGGAAAATTGAGTTCTGCAAAATGTTCAGTTCCCAAAATTTGATTTTTTATGAGTGAAAAACCTGGGAAATCGTTTGAAATCACCATCAATTTGTATAATAACACTGGAAAAATGTCAACACGTGGATCAAGACCATTAAATGGCACTACCTATGATCAAAGATAGTTTAAAAGAAAAAAAATGAGCGTATCTTATTTGTGTTTTGGGGGCTAAAATTGATGGAAACCATCAGAAATTGCTATTTCGATTATTACAAATGAAAGAAACAATAAATGATTAGCCAACATTTCTGTACGTATGTCCAGTAGAATAATAAACCCATGTGACAAGGACTTTGCAGCGTTTTTTGGTTACCTATGGTTTATTATTTTCAATAATAAACTTTAAAATTGAATATGGAAGAAGAAAAGGTTTACCCACCCCCGGTTCTCAAAAATAACGGTTTGTGTTTCAAGGTACGTAGAATCCGAGAATGGAGTAATAAAATGTCTGTCCGTCCGCAGCCGCCCTTCTTGGCGCATTCCTAAGTTACCAAGAACCAAAATGAATCATATTTGGTTTGTAGGCTCCATTATGGGTCTAGTTTATCCGCTTGTTTGGGACCTCTCCTATACTTCAGTAAGTACGCACCCCATTTACAAGGTTACGCTGATTCACTACCGAAATACTTCTCATTGGTAGCATGACGACGTCCCCTCCATTTAAGCCCTACGTCAATAAAACGAGGGTGCCTACCTACCTGTATAAATTTATGGTCATCAGGTTTTAACAACAGCCCATAAAATAAATGTTTTTGCTTTTCACACCTGCGATAGTAAGGTGGATAATGTTGTTGGTTCCTCCTATAAACTCATTCATTCATTCCTAATTGTGGCGTCTAACCAGTCGCAAGGAGATGTGAGTTGACTTGTAAATCACATGACGCCCGGTGTGAATAGGCCCGGGGGCGCCGTTAATTCGGTTAGCGGTGAGCACGCGCCCGACACACACTCCCATCACTTTATATATCCCAGAGTACCCAAACTTTTCTCACTCATTGCCCCCTATCGCTAAGGCTAATTCTTAACCGCACCCGGCGATCGACCTACGCTAGGTACTTACATCCTCCTTATCTGCCTGGGGAGTGGCTATATCGAAGTGGTAAAAGCACCTAAGTACCGAACCGTACTCAGTTGCGAAATTTGATCGACAGCAGTTTAAGACAATAATTGATCTACTACTCAGTTGTTCAAATGGGGAATAAAAGTCATCTTGAACCATGTTACCAACCAATAAAAATAGCTTTTTGCAAAATTTGCGAAAAACCCATGAATTGCGCCTATTATTAGGTAGGTTGGTACTAAAAGTTTGAATTTGATATTCAGAATAATTTTATGATGTTATTTGTGCACTTTTGGTTTGTGCACCTATGAAATCGATCATGAAAAAAAATAATAATAATAATAATAACCCCCCCCCCTTCCCCATAAAATTCGATGGTTTACATTTCAAGGTGTGTGGAATCCGAAAATGCAACACAAAAATTTCTTGAAAATATGTTGAAACTTAAATCAGCATTCAGGGGGAAAAGTATCTCATTCATCGATGAAATGGATTTGGTTCATATTGTTTTTAATGTTGCTCAATAACTAGAAACGTCCAAAAAAGTTTCTCCTAAAAAGTTGGCGGTACCCAAAATATAAATTATGGCATTGCATAAGGGAAGCTCAGGGCGGGCATAATAGGTATAAGTTAGAACCGGTGCCTCCTCCATTTTTGATTGGCCTTCTCAAATCCCACTGCTGCAGTATTAGCTGAGTCTCGGCCTGATACAGAGACTCGCCATGATCTCGGTAAACGAAAGAATGTTAGTAGGTGTTCGCGGGCACCGTGAAATTTCCAGTAAGACATTCAAGCGCATATAGCAAGTATTACCATTCGATTTGGACCCACCCAATGCCTGTATAAGGAATATAGATGCAGGGTGGTCCTGTTTTCGTTGCAATTCAGCAACAGCTGAATCAATTCCTCACCACTGCGTTTCTAGCTGTTTACTTGCCGATTTTTTACGCGAAGTATACCGGGTGACCTGTAGGCTAGCAAACCACACGTCGGCGTAAGAAGAGAGTTTGGGAGAGTGCCATGTTTGTTAATATGGAATCACTAAATGAGCAAAACGAATCGAGGAAATTTTACTATGCGGTTAATATCGGTGCAGGACATAAGCGCCAAACTGGAGAAAAAACCGGACATATGCGTCAAAATGCATGGCCAAAAGTGCCATTACTATAGGACATAAGCGCCAGCCTACTGGTACATAAGCGCCACAAAATTTATTGCAGGGTTCAGGCAGTAGGTAAGTGAAGAAATGTGGAGAAACGTTAACTAAAAATGTTGTTGATTATCATGCTTATTATTACGCAACATAATATGCAATCATCATTTATTATCATGCATCGTCTTTTCATTTTTTCGTACAACTTGCCTCATGTTACCGACTTTTTCAAACATACTCAAGTCTCGTAATCGTCAATAAAGTGAGTGTTATGTTTGGTGGGAGGGTTAGGCAGTTAATTCAGTTTGAGGTAAGTGTGGCTCTGAAACTTGTACCTACAGGACGTCTACTGCGAGATGTACAGAAGGGTGGGGTGGGGGGGGGGGGGGGGGTGTAACAAAACCATCTTTCATGTGCCGATGAAATGATTCGGGACCGTTAGTAGTTCTAGGGCGGTTTGAAGTTGGCGGAGCAGCCCACAAATTGGGAGGAAAACGGCTGTTAGGTCCAACGTAGGTTTCAATGAAATATTCGAGAAAGTTTTTTATCGGCCGGGCCGTTTTGTAAAATATCTAAAAATATTTCTTCAACTTCATCGTGGAGTAAGTATGCGAGACCAAAGAATAGTTTGAGGAATTTACCTGAGTCAGAGTGGGATGTGTAGCTTTTCGTAAGTCCTTCTTTCTGAATTTTACGATAAAGGGCTTGACCGTAATGAAAATTACAACAGCTCACCGCGGACGATCCAGGGAATATATCCCTGAAGGCTTTGATCGCAGCTTGTTCAAAGTCAAAAACACAATGTTCAGGGATCAGTAACAACCCTTGTTGAATGCATAGTTCCCCCAAAAAATTCCACATGGCTGCATAGCACTCAATAGTTTTGGTTGGCAAAAAGCAAAACGCTAGCTGATGATAACAGTTATTCGAAAATGTGTGAATGGTGTACATTTGGGAGAAAAACGTTGGGCAAACATAGAAGGTTCCGTCGCCTAATAGCAGTGTACTTTTGCAAAGAAAAGCTACATTTTTTCCTGTAGTCAGTATAACTATTTCCGACTCGACATTCACATGAATGAAATTCTCCTTGCTGCTTGAGAGTATTTGTGCTGACTGAAGTTGCTGCAAAGCCTCAAAGCGAGATTTCGGACTAGCTGGCAGGCTTTTGCGTTTGGTTCGATAAATAGCTTTCCGCACGGAGTTAACGTCTTGTTCAAGTAAACAAGAATTCTCTAAAGAGCCTTAAGGCAACTCGAATGATTTTACGTGGTCTCTCTGACAGCTGTTCTGCCGATTTTATTTTACAGGAAGTTCTCATTGCATGCCGTTGTACATACCTATCAGTTTTACGTTCATGGTTGTGCGTTCCGTGGGGGGAGGGGGTGTTTACACTACACGTTTTACTATATCACCGCCACTTCACATTTCCGTCATCGTACACTTCGAATTGTCGGTTAAAAAAAAAATTGTCCATTTCAAGGCATCGAACTCCTTTATTAGTGTACGTAAGTCGGGCCATTTTCACAGGAAAGTTAAACAAGTAAATGGAGACGGCCGACGTGAACATTAACTTCAAACTGAAGTGAGGAAAGAAATGGAGATAACGTAATGAATGCTGCGATTTGTTTACATGACCTTAACACTACTTGTTTATTCAGTTTAGTCCGAACCTCAGATAGATACACTGGTTCATTAGAAACAACTAACAATCTCCCGGCGCTTTTATGAAATTTGAAGTATCTACTCCGGCGCTTTCATGGGATGTAACATGGCGCTTTTGGGTAGTAAAAAAAAAAAAAAGGCTGGCGCTTAAGGGCGGTAGCCGTTAATATGAGAAAATGCTAGCAACCCAAGTTAATGACTTGTAAAGACCGACATGGGCAATTGATTGAGGATGAATCCAAAGCACTTGAAAGGTAGGTTGAAGCATTTCAGCACAGTTCTTGCAGGCGATGGAGTCGTATATGATCCCAATACCTCATCTACCGACCTTCTAATAGATTAACCGATTATTGAAGAAGTGACGGGAGTCATTAAGGCCATGAAAAACAACAGAGCCCCTGGAGAGGATTTAATTACGGCTGAGCTGCTGAAGCATGGTGAGCCGGTTTTGAAGTAGAAGCTCCATGCGCTAGTGTGCCTGATTTGGAAGGAAGAGAGTACGCCGAAGGAGTGGAAGTCGGGCCTGATAGTTCCAATCTTCAAGAAAGGAGATAAGCTTGACTGCAACAAATAACGGGGAATTAATCTCCTGAATGTTGAGTAGCAGGTGCTCTCCAGTATAGTCCTTAGACGACTCAGTGTGTATTCTGAAATCTTGTCTGAAAGAAAAATGATACCAAGCAGCTTTCCTCCCTAGTAGGAGTACCATGGATCAAATATGTACAGTCCGCCAAATCCTTGAGAAATTCTATGAGTATGGCATTGACCTACACGTTGTTCATTGAATGTGTACAGGCATTTGGTTGGCTCTCGTGGAAAGAACGAAGAGTTCAGGCTCTGTTGAGATTAGGGATTCGTCGCAAGCTTGTAGACCTCGTTAGTATGACACTATAAGAAACAGGCGAAGATTTTGGTCAACAGCAGAGTCAGTCAGCCCTTCATTGTGAAAAGCGGAATTAGGCAAGGGGATGGATTGTCGGCCGTACTGTTCAATCTCACATTGCACAGTGCGATCCGTGATGTTGACCCGGGTGGCACTATATTTTATAAATCTGCCCAACTTTGTGGATGATGTTGCTATATTGCCACGGAGCTTGAATGCCATGGAAGAATGCATTGTTCAGTTAGACTAGGGTAGAAGAAACTTGTAGATCCAAACCAATTGTATGAAAATCACAGCTCATTACCATAGCAATGCGGCAGACATATCCTTTACGAAATCGTAAAGGAATTCAAGCGTATAGTTTCAGGGGGCAAGCCTACTGTGCTGCTATCAAGCTGTTCAGGTGCAGGTTATTGTCCAGAAAAACCAAACCCGAACTTCAATTTTCCCTCATACGCCTGACAGTCACTTATGGCTGCGAGGCGTGGACACTTTCAGGGGAAGATGGGAAGGAGCTGGGTTTCTTCGAGCGGAAAATTCTCAGAAGAATCTTCAGTGCCAACTGTGTGGCTGGGAGTATGGACAGTTGGGAATAATGAAGAGCCAGATAGGCCGATTGAAGGGGAACCATCGTAAAATTCGGTAAGGCACAAAGACTACGATGGATTGGCCATGTCCAGAGAATGCCAGAAAATAGAATGCCTAAAGGAACATTGGAGAAGCGGATGGACGGCACCCAGAAGGAGATGGCTGAACGATCTGAAAAATGATCTTGGGACAGTGAGACTGCTTAACTGGAGAGACTGCGGAGGACCGAATGCGCTGGAAGAAAATCATTCGGGAGGCCAAGGCCCATCGTGGGCTGCAGAACCAAATGAAGACTGAAGAAGAACGTGAAGATTTGAATTGAGTTCTACCGTCAAATCCACACGTTTGTCGGAAGTTGAAAAACCTTTTTGGATGGGTGTCGGGAGACCAAACTCGTTCCTCCCCAAGTATCCACCTGCCGCTCTTCCCAAGCTGGTAGGTAGTAATAACAACAACAACACCTCCCCACCAGTTGCAGGGTCTAATTGAAGGTGGCCCGCCGCGTTTTGACAAGGACCGGGCCCGCGGCCAACCTCACTATTGAC
Source organism: Leptopterna dolabrata (assembly GCA_954871275.1). Classification (NCBI taxonomy): domain Eukaryota; kingdom Metazoa; phylum Arthropoda; class Insecta; order Hemiptera; family Miridae; genus Leptopterna; species Leptopterna dolabrata. The sequence continues at coordinate 26,172,228 of OX940975.1, read as the reverse complement.
AAATCACCTGTGAGCACCACTTCCCACCACCTTACACGATCTCCCTTTACAATTCGACCCATCTTTCACACTACCCCTCCGTCTGGCACCTTCCGCCTCGGACGACCTTGAACTTGGTGTATTGACTCTTCGTTTCCACCTGTTAGCGAGATCTTCCTCTGACTCGTCTCGTTCACCCTTTTTTTCTCGCGTTTTCTTCTCTGTTCGGTGGAATCGATTCATTTCGGCGTGTGCCGGCCGTGTAGTCGGCAACTTGAGAGGCTCGTGGTGATGAGACGCCGGTTTTACCGACTAGCTGTATGTGCGTTGCACATACATACATACCTACATGTGGTACAATTCTGTCACACTACCCGATTATTAATTGCAACCTCTGACCCCACGAATACTGATGTGGAATCAGAATCCGGAGTCAAAAAATGGATCATTTCTATAAAATTTGCGGTTTGCTAGCCCAAAGTTCGTTACCTACATTAGGTACCGAACCATAATTTACGTCAGCTGCAATTGCCGAATGACTGTGTTAACATGACTGAGAATTACATAATACCGCTGGTTTGAAATCATGTACATTTTAATTGCTCAGTATTAAAGACCCGCAAACCCGCTCTCTCTTGATTGAAATGGGCTATGCTCCCTGCTTATTTTATTGATTTAAATTAAAGTAGGTTACATTCTGATAATTTCGAGACCAACCGCACTCTCCTACGATGAATAGTTATTTTTTTTTCTTCCTCACTACCGAAGGTAGGGAAGCCTTGGATTCGTGATTGAGTAAAAAAAAAATGTATGTCCTCTGTGATGTATTTAAATTGATCATCACGGTGGCGTGAAGGAGTAAGTAGAGGAGAGCGATGGGAATTTCACCTAGGCGGCGGTAATCCACCGATGTAGGTGAGAGGAAGGAAGTTCACCTAGGCGGCGGTAATCCACCGATGTAGGTGAGTGGAAGGAATCTCGTCTAGGCGGCGGTAATCCACCGATGTAGGCGAGAGGAAGGAAATTCACCTAGGCGGCGGTAATCCACCGATGTAGGTGAAGGAAGGTGCTTGTCTAGGCGGCGGATATCCACCGATGTAGACAAGGGGAGAAGGTAGGAGGTGAATTCCCAGAGCGGCGGATACCACCAGGCATCTGGGAGGAGGAAGGTAGAGAGAGAAGAGAGAGCTGGTTAGAGGAAGTGTCGAATGAAGCTAAAGCTCCAGGATCCGGGGTTATATAGGACTTGGAGTCCTCTCCCTCCAGCTCCCTGTTGGGAGCTGGTAGTGGGGCTCCAGGTTGTGTCCCCCGGATTCTGTTGCCTGTCTCCCCACTCAGATGTTTATTAGCGGAAGGTAATTTTTACATAGGAATATTGGTGAGAGCTTTAAGGTTGCTAGTGGAGTGTTCCCGGGAGGGACTCACGACAGAGGTCCCCCCAGTTCGAACCAATGTTTGAGGTAGCTGAAGGCTCAAGGTGACAGGGGCTGAGGGCTGCGGAAACAAGAGGGGAGCTGAAGGCGCAAGTATACAGGAGCTGAAGGCTGAAACAAACAATTGCAGTGCTGAAGGCAGAAGCGTGACCGGAGGTGTCTTAAAGCTAGGGTTATATACAGGTAGTAGGATAAGTAGACATAAGTAGACATAGGTAGACATAAGTAGACATAAGTAGACATAAGTAGACATAAGTGAGGATGACAAAATTTGATGATGGGAGAAATATGTACAATGAGGGTATGATTAAAAAATTGATGAAGTGACAATATTTACAATGGTGATGAGGTTGATGATGATGATGAGAGGAGTGATATGTACAGGCATTTAGAAGGTAGGTAGATATTTTCAAGGTATTTACAGGTGGTATTTACAGGTATTTACAGGTATATACAATTTGTAGGTACGGGTTCAGGGGAGACAGATTGGAGCGGGGTTGCGAGATCCGCCGTTCCCTGGGTGTGGGTTGTGTGTGGTGAAGTGTATTGAGTGTGTGGGTGTAGTGAAAAGGTAGATTGTAGTGTGTGGTTGGATGTGGCTGATGCCCGCTGCGACGAGGTGGCCACGGCGGGGCTGTGAGGTTCGGTACAGTGTCTGTGGGATAATGGAACACAAACACTGTCCCGAAATCTCAAGGCCCCGCCGTGATTTCTCAGAGCGGGGCGGGGGACTTGGCCGCCGGGACGCGGGGCGAGGGACGCTCCCGTCGTCTGTTGCGCCGCCCGGACCGTTTTGTCCCGGCGGAGACTATTGCGGATATCCCCGGCGGTGGTGGGGGAAGAGGGGGTGTTGCGGGTTTGGTGGGTTGGGGTGTTGGCGGGGTTGAATTTAAAATTGGGGGGTCGAAAATTGAAAAAGGGGGAGGAGCAAGAGGGGGTTGAAATTTGGGGGGCGGGGGTTCGTTGAAGACGGGGGGATTGATGTTTGGAAGGGGCGGTGGGGGTGGCATAAGCAGGGTGAGGCGAAATTGGTGGAGGAGCGGGTCCATAAGGGGGTCGATCGGGATGTAAGGGGGGTGTACCCCGGTGGCTCGCGCTGCGCGAAATTCGCGCAGTATGCGCCACTGGGGGTACTTCCACCGCCGGGGCCGGGGAGGTAGTCCGGAAATCCTTTGCGGGAAAAACGGAAGCGATGATGTTGGTCCGGGCGAAGGGGGTAGGGGGGAGAGCGGGTCCGGGACGTACACGTCCCGGAGTATGGCCGCCATTTCCGGATCCGAATCGAAATCCGGAAACGGCGACGGGGGAGACTGTTGTGGTGGAGAGAGGTGTTGCATGGCAAACAGACGGCGGGAGACTGATAGTGGACGTTGGTTGAGGGAGAACAGGGGCGGGCTTGCAGCGGGCGAAAGGGACGGTGTGGGGTTTCCCGTCCATTAGCAGGGTCGCGGTGGTTGGTGTTGTGCGGATGACTTGAAAGGGCCCGGCATAAAGGGGCTGAAAGGTTTTGTGCATGCCGGGCTCTTTCAAGTACATATGCGTGGAAGTGTAAAAGCGTTTTGGGTAAGTGGTGTCGTTTGTCGGTGTTGAGGTGTGTAACGGTTCCCTGTTAATGGACGGGGTGTTGTGTGGAGGGAAAATGTCGGCCGGTAAACGAATGGGGTCTCGGAAAGCGTGTTGTGCGGGACTTGTGTTGTCTGAAGGACGGGCGGAAGTGCGGAGGCTAAGTAGAACGTAGGGGAGGGTTTTGGTCCATGAAGGGGAAGTGGCTGATGTGGAGATGGCTTGCTTGAGGACCGAGTGCCACCGCTCTATTTTCCCGTTGGATTGAGGGTGATAAGGAGTGGTGCGGATTTTCTGAATCCCGAGGGAACGGAGCAGGTCGGCAAAGTGGGCTGATTCAAACTGCCTCCCCTGATCGACCGTGAGTGTCCGCGGACAGCCGTAGCGGCTGATCCATTGATTGAGGAAGGCCGCGGCGACGGCGTCCGCGGTAATGTGGGCGAGTGGAATACACTCTACCCAATTGGTCGCACGGTCGATCATGGTGAGGCAGTACCTCTTCCCCTCGGAGGGGGGAAGAGGGCCGACCAGATCCAAGTGGACATGTTCCCACGGGAGAGAATCGGGGATGGGTTGAGGAGGTACATGGGGGTGAGCCGAGACCTTGAACTGCTGGCACTTCTGGCACCCCAGAACCCAGGTACGGATATCTGTGTTCATATGGGGCCAGAAGTACCGCGTCTTGATGAGGTCCCGGCTCGCCCGAATGCCGGGATGATGGAGGGAGTGGTAATGGAGGAACAACTGCCTCCTCAGCTCCGGTGGGACGTACGGGCGCGGTGAATCGGCCGATACGTCGCACCAGAGATCGAGGGGAGGCAGCTGTTCCAATTTTGAGGCGGAGATGAGGTTGGAAAGTGCGGGATCGGAAGTAGGATTTTGGTGGTGTTTGAGGTTTTGCGGGGAAGGGAAGGGCAGCAACTCCGCCACCGGCGCAGGGGTGGGGCGGGAGAGGGCGTCGGCGACGCAGTTGTCGGCCCCCGGCAAATAACGAATATCGGACGTGAATTGTCCGATAAATTCGAGTTGCCGGAGGCGACGGGGGGAGGCTGATTTTCGGTTTTGGAGGAGGGCGTGGGTGAGGGGCTTATGGTCGGTGACGACAGAGAACTGCCTGCCCTCCACGAAGTCACGGAAGTGTTTGATGGCTTCGTGGATGGCGAGGAGTTCTCTGTCAAAGGTGGAGTAATTTTTTTGAGTTGGGGACAGAGTTTTAGAGAAAAAGCCGAGGGGTTGGGGGGTGGCGCCGGTGTGTTGGTGGAGGACTGCCCCGATGGCCCAGTCGGATGCATCCGTGGTGATGGAGAGGGGGGCATGGGGGTCGGGATGGGCCAATAGAGCGGCGTCTACTAGGTCCTGTTTGCATTGTTGAAAGGCGGCTGTGAGGGTGGGGGTCCAGGAAATGGGGCGTTTATCGTTTTTCTTGGCCGGTTGTGGGATAGCGTGTATGAGTGGTTGTTGATGTTGTGCTGCGTGTTTGATGTGTCTACGATAAAAGTTCAACATACCCAGGAAACGGCGGAGTTCTGAGACAGTGTTGGGTTGGGGGAAGTCGGTGAGGGTGTGCACTTTGTCAGGTAGGGGTTTTATTCCTTCGGACGAAACCTGGTGGCCGAGGCAGCGGACGGAGGGTTGGGCGAGAACACATTTCGGAGAGTTTATGGTGAGGCCCTCGGCGGCGAAGATGTCAAGTACCTGTTTCAGGTGTGCGAGGTGTTCCTTCGGGTCCCGGGAAGCGATCAGTACGTCGTCCAAAAAACAGAATACGAAGGGTAGGCCTCGTAGAATGTTGTCCATGTAACACTGCCATGTCTGGGCAGCGTTACGGAGGCCGAAACCCATTTTGATATATTCGAACAGGCCGAAAGGGGTGATGATGGCTGTTTTAGGTACGTCAGGGGGGTAGATGTGATTGTGATGGAAGGCTCTAGAGATGTCGAGTGTTGAAAAGATGGTTGTGTTGTGGAGGTGGGAAGAGAAGTCCCGGAGATGCGGGACGTTGTAGAGATCTGGGGTTGTACGGGCATTGAGGCGGCGGTAGTCACCGCAGGGGCGGATATCCCCGTTAGGCTTCTGCACAATATGTAGTGGAGAAGCCCACGGGGATTTGGAGGGCGATCTACCGCATGAATAAACCCGGGGATGGGTTTCTGGGTGGAGGGGTCGAGCAGGCGCGCGTTACGGACGTCTACCTGGAGGCCGAAATATGCGAGGAAGTCGGCCCCCAGGATAGCTTTCTCTACGTCCGCCACGGTAAATTCCCACTCGTACGCGAGCCCGCTCATATGGATTGATGAGCGGTACGTCCCGTACGAGGGGATGGTGGTACCGTTGGCGGCGTAGAGGAGTTGCCGGTAACAACGCGCCTGTCGCCGGAGAATATTATTCGGGAATATGGAGAGCGCCGCCCCTGTGTCGACGAGGAACGGGACGTGCGTTTTTGAGCATTTGAGGAACAGGCGTTGGTGAGCTGGGGCGGAGTGCGGTAAAATGGCTGAGGTGTTGGGGTCTGTCGGATGGGAGGGGCTTGGTTCGTCCGAGGTGATGGGCGGGTGCGATGGCGGTGGTTGGTCCTCCGCGAAGGAGACACGGGGCGTTTTTTTGCCGTTCCGGGGAGGGGGAACGGTAGTGGCGGCGCGAGTGGCGGCCGGAGGGGTGGTTGCCTGAGGTGCGGGGTTGGAGGGGCCGTTCCGTGGTGGGGGAACGGTAGCGGCGGCGTTAGTGGCGGCCGGGAGGGTGGCTGCCCTGGAGGCGGGCTTGGAGGGGCCGTTCGGGGGTGGGGGAACGGTAGCGGCGGCGCTAGTGGCGGCCGGAAGGGTGGCTGCCCTGGAGGTGGGCTTGGAGGGGCCGTTCCGGGGTGGGGGAACGGTAGCGGCGGCGCTAGTGGCGGCCGGAAGGTTGGCTGCCCTGGAGGCGGGCTTGGAGGGGCTGACTCGGGGTGGGGTGTCAGTTGATGGAGAGGTGGCGTGTTTTGCAGCGTCGTCAGAGGCGGCCGGGAGGTTGGCAGCCGTGGCGGCGGCGTAGGAGGGGTAGCGAGGCTTGGTAGTGGTGGTGTGAATGCGGGCGGGGAGGGGTTGGTGGTGGTCCCCCCCGTGTTGGCGAGGAGGGGGGCCCGCCGGATTTACCGGCGGGCGTCCGCGTTTCCCTGCTTGGAGGAGTAGGAGCAGGGGGGCTGGCATTTGCGGGCCTCCCCACCGAAGTTCACGTGGTAGAAACATCGGTGGGGGGGGTCTGCTGGGAGGTAGGTCCTGGTGGGGCGCGCGGAGTTGGAGGGGGCTGTCGTGTTCGGGGACCTCCCTCTTCGTTGCTGGGTGGGGGAGACGGTGCGGCGGTCGGACGAGCGCTGGCGTCGGTGGTCGGTGGAGGGGGTTGGCCGGCGATCGACGGAGAGGGAGCGGCGCCGGTGGAGGGAGGGGGGCCGGCGGCGCTCTTGAGACGGTGATCGGTCCCTGCGCGGGGTGGGGGTGCGGGGTGCGGCTACTTCCGTGACGCTGGCGGCCGCGGCGAGGTCGTATACTGTGTCGGCTAGACGGAGTAGCGGCTCGTCCGGTCCGTCGAGGTGGCTGGCGAGCGCCATCTGGATGGGGTGGGGGAGGGCTCGCAGCCAGAAAGTTCGGGCGATGTCGGCCGTCACGACGTCGTGTAGCTGATGACGTAGGCGACGGTATAGGTGGGAGGGCTTCAAATCGCCGAGATGTTGGGGCTGGGAGAGCGCTGCGACACGTGCGATCTTGGAAGGTTGGTATAAACTGATGAGGCGGGCGCGGAGGTCGTCGTAGGCGGCCGTGGCGTCGGGGGAGATGTCCGATGTCTGCAGGAGGATCTCATATGGTAGTAGAGAGATGATGCGGGAGTAGCGGGTACGCTGGCTGCGGATGTTGGCGGCAGAAAACGCAGCGTCGACCTGGAAGAACCAGAGTGCGGGGTCGTGCGTGTAGAAGGGGGGCAGCGACAGCGGGAACGACGCCGAGGCCGTCGTACGTCGGCGGCGGCGTGTGCGGCAGCGGCGGCGGCAGCGGCGGCGGTGGATGCGGCCGAGCCGGGTGGTGAGAGGCTGGTGAAGGGGTTGTCGGTTGCGTCAGAAGCCGCAGCGGTCGGCGGCTGCAGCAGGGACGGCCGGAGGAGCGGCGGCGATGGTGAGTTCGGGTCCATGGTGGAGGCGTCTGTGAACAAAATTCAATTTGAGCGTTTGAATTTGAAAATTCGCAATTAGCGGCAGCGGATTTGTTTGCGGCGGAGAGTTGAGAGCTGTGCGAGCGGTTGCGGGTGGGCCAAAAAATTGCGAATTGATACTGACTATTTTAAATGTGAATTTAAAATGCGGGACACCGAACTAGACTGGGGCGACACATGAGTTGGTAAGGGAATAGAAGGTTGGATGAACGTCGGGTTCACCACTGTGATGTATTTAAATTGATCATCACGGTGGCGTGAAGGAGTAAGTAGAGGAGAGCGATGGGAATTTCACCTAGGCGGCGGTAATCCACCGATGTAGGTGAGAGGAAGGAAGTTCACCTAGGCGGCGGTAATCCACCGATGTAGGTGAGTGGAAGGAATCTCGTCTAGGCGGCGGTAATCCACCGATGTAGGCGAGAGGAAGGAAATTCACCTAGGCGGCGGTAATCCACCGATGTAGGTGAAGGAAGGTGCTTGTCTAGGCGGCGGATATCCACCGATGTAGACAAGGGGAGAAGGTAGGAGGTGAATTCCCAGAGCGGCGGATACCACCAGGCATCTGGGAGGAGGAAGGTAGAGAGAGAAGAGAGAGCTGGTTAGAGGAAGTGTCGAATGAAGCTAAAGCTCCAGGATCCGGGGTTATATAGGACTTGGAGTCCTCTCCCTCCAGCTCCCTGTTGGGAGCTGGTAGTGGGGCTCCAGGTTGTGTCCCCCGGATTCTGTTGCCTGTCTCCCCACTCAGATGTTTATTAGCGGAAGGTAATTTTTACATAGGAATATTGGTGAGAGCTTTAAGGTTGCTAGTGGAGTGTTCCCGGGAGGGACTCACGACATCCTCCAGAATGAAAAGTCCCACTTCCATTTTGCGTTTCAGACATTGAGGAACATTTTTGCTTCCATGTCTGTCTGATAATTCCTTGTAACGCCCATAACTACCCGAAATAATGGTCGAAATGGGTTGGAATTTGGAGGGTAGGTGCGGATTGGGTCACAGACGGTCCCATACCAAAATCATTGAAACAGTACGGTAACATTCGGCTGCACATGCGCAAACGCAAAATACTTGAAAAGCTCATAACTACCCTAAATATCGTTGAAATGAGTTCAAACTTAGAAGGTCGATCAGGAATAATACTTTGATAGTTATAAATGAATTTCATTGGAATCTTACTGTAACTTTCGTCTGCGCATGCGCGAACATGAAATGTTGCCCGTTTCCTTGTAACGCTTCTAACTATGCGAAAAATAGTCGTAAAGAGCTGAAATTTTGAGGGTACACGTGGGTTGGATCGCAGATGGTCCCATGGTCCCGTATAAAAATGAACCTACCCAACTATTCTATACGTTCATGTGATTCAAGTGAGGAAGCTATACTGCCTACTCTTTTTTCTATGATTTTTCAAAGATTCCAGTACTCCGTACTTCCTACGTCACAGTGGGCAGGGGGGTCCCGCCCAGTCGAGAGGGGTGCAATGACGTAGAAAGTGCTGGACTCTTGGAAAAATAATAGAAAAAAAAACCAGTCATGCAGCATGACTTAATGAGCGAATTTTCAAAGAAATATTCGAATTAATGGCTATGGTTTTGAATAAAGGAAAACTTCGGTCTAAAATTTGGTTTTCTACTCGTATGTATATTCTCTTCGTATTTATTTTAATTTGTACGTTTTGTCCATCCTGATTCTACCGTTTGTTATGAGTAGATTCCTTGTTCCTTCTGAATGGCCTTTCCTCTTGACTACGATTTCAGGCCTGGTATCTAAAACCAGTTCAAGATTTGCTCTACTAGGTAGGTAGATCCTTCCTTCTTCATTGATATTATTTTTATCATGTTAAGTACCTACCTACCTTTGAATATCAAATATTCGTATGATACTGATAATAAATTGATAAGATACCTACCTAACCTTCTTCCTCCTACTGTTAGTACCTAAATTGAATAATTTGAAATAGATTTTTTCTTTCGTCTTCCTTCTAGTAATACGTGGGCCGGTACTTGTCTATCTATGAAGGTATCATAACAATTATATGTCAAATGGGAAATTCAAGGAGTTGTACTAATCGTTTGTCTCCCCCTTTTTTGCTTCGAACTCTCGTCTTCAATTAATACTTCTCACATTTTTCAATTTGACCACTCTAAGGGGGTGGGGGGGGTAAGAGTTTAAAGATTATCCTAGTTTTGGGTAATTTTTGCGCACTTTAAATGCTCTAATTTAAGAACGGATTTAGATATCTAAAATCCGATTTCACCATCGTGTTCAGCGTGCAAAAACCTTTAAAATGAGGGGTCACTTGTTAGAAAATAACATTTTTGGGATTTTTGGGTAATTTTTGCGCACTTTAAATGCTCTAATTTGAGAACGGATCAAGATATCTAAAATCCGATTCCACCATCGTGTTCAGCGTGCAAAAACCTTTAAAATGATGGGTCACTTGTTGGAAAATAACATTTTGGGGATTTTTGGGTAATTTTTGCGCACTTTAAATGCGCCAAAACCCTCCTTAGAGTAGGCCAATTTCGCCCATCTTCGAACTTAGCCTTTCGATTGCCAAGATAGATTTTTTGTGCAAATTTGAGCTGTTTATCTCAATTCTATCGAGAGTTATCGTCTGGAGTGACACATATATATATATATATATATATATATATATATATATATATATATACATATAAAAAAGTGTTAAATTTCAGGAATCGTTTTAGAATGGTCTGAAACGGATTTCTATGAAGAAAATTTCCAAAAATTTATATTATTTAAATTTCGAAGCCATTGCAATAGCTTCATTTTCTTTGAAAATTCGCTAAAAGTGTTAAATTTCAGGAATCGTTTTAGAATGGTCTGAAACGGATTTCTATGAAGAAAATTTCCAAAAATTTATATTATTTAAATTTCGAAGCCATTGCAATAGCTTCATTTTCTTTGAAAATTCGCTAAAAGAACTATTCATCGCAGAAGAGTGCGGTTGGTCTCAAAACTTTTGGAATGGAACTTCGTTTAAAAATAATATTAACTGCTTTCGTCACCCATGCGCATACCCAATTATGTTGATTTATCCTCAACTGGTCCCCAAGTTGCTTCGGACCAGCGGCCATCAAGGTAGTCATTTCAGTGCAATATTATGCCGGTTTGTTTGTTTCACGCACCGTATCTCCTAGGTTTGGTTGGCAGTCTGGTTTTTACGTTCCGATGATTGCAAATATCATATTGAAGTACCCTTGACGTATTCCCCGCCTTTCTTCAAGTATTATTTTAGAATACGGTTGGGAAATCTACTATTCCGGTCTATTTTAAACTATAAAATCTATCGATGTTGTTAGAAGGCAGTTGATTTTCGGATTTATTTACCTAATTGTTTGGTTTTGTACGACATCATTATTCTCAGCTTTGTAAAATTTGACACTTTCTTTTTTCAAGCATTCCTACCAAATAACTTTGAAGAAATTGATTTTTTATGCCTACGTCAAGGGGCATCAAATAGCATCTTCTAATAATCCGAAGCTGAAGGGAAGGATGATGATTAGGATTAACCTGTTGTTTGGGTATACGTATGAATATGTAACATTGTAAAGTGTTGAAGCCCTGCTTCATACCCGGATCGCAATGATCATCACGCACCCCAGAAATCAATCGGAACTCCTGCCGAGAGGGGTCTACACATTGTCGGTGGCGTGGAGGAGGGGCGAGGGGGGCTGTGTACCTCTAAAAGGGGACTTGAGCATAAAGAACAGGGGGACGACCCTTGACACGTCACTCACCCTTTCTGCATCACGAGTGAGTCAGACGTGTTAACATGACTCATTGCCTCCTAATAGAAACACATATCCACTCTGATCAGTGAGCAGGCTAAGTAATGCTATTCCTGTTTGTGTAGCGTTACCCAGTCCTGTTCCATCACCCATGTCTTGTGTTGTCAGTCATCGTCTCTTGCATCCTTGGTACGTGAACTACCCCCTCACCAGTCACTAAATATATTGCGGTATATTATATTGCGTATTATATTGCGGTTTATCAATGTCTGGACAAAAGGCTCTGTAATTTTTCATCGTTGATAGACATTGCAATGGGGAAAGCGCTTATTATTGGTTTGGGAAGAAGGAAGGCAGAATATAACATAGACCCCCATTCCACATTATTTCAACATTCCTGTTACCTACTTATAAATAGGTATTTGTATATATTTTTTCTTCCTTATATTCATAATTATTAAGGAAATACCGACCTACCTAAGTAAAATGAAAAACCAGGCATTAAGACAAATGGTAGCCATGAGCAAAATATTCTGATCAAATTCTGATCCTCCTGAGAGGGCAGCCGACAGGGCAGTTGGACGTAAAGCCCAGCTTAAAATGGCTTGTTACTATAATCTTTACATTCCAAAATTGCAGCATTACCAAGAAACCATAACCAAAATAAATAGATTAGTTCTTTTTTGTTAGGTTTTTGGTTTATTATTTTCAATAATGAACCATTGGAATCAAGCATGAAAAAAAAGCTAACCCCCCTCTAAATTTGATGGTTTACGTTTCAAGGTATGTAGAATCCGAAAATGCAATTAAAAAATTTCTGCCTGTCCGCCGTACGCCGTACTGGCCACTTTTCTTAGTTACCATGAAACAAAATTGATGAAATTCGGGTTATAGGTTCCGTTCGGGGTCTAGTTGGTCATCGAAGCTCGACGTTACTGTCAGTCATCTCTAAGGTTTTCTAATCAGTTTAGTTGTGTTTCAGTTGTTTGTAGTTATTCGTTTCCAACTGGAAGATCCTAGACGAAGCCTTGCAAAGAGTTACAAGATGATGCGTACATATCCGATGTTTGGAAGTGAGCGAAAATGTGTCTTCAGCGATGTAAATGTTGTAAATTCAGCGATATAGGTATGCGGTGAGCGATTGCGAGACACTGTGAGGTCACCAACCCAGCATCCGACCATGAGCACTCGAAATACGACTAGTTTACGTACATACAATCTATCCACCCGTTACGAGGACTTTATTTTTATTCATTTCCAGTTGAGCACATTTCTAATGAGTGGAATTTTGAGCTGATGATCCATTAGTGATTGATCAGTGATTACTCAGTAATGATTAGTGAATAAACAGTAATTAGTAGTAGTAGGTATCTAGTCGCTCCAAATAATGTTAGCACCATTCGCTACTACATACTAAAGTATTCGTTGGTCGGAATCAACTGTTAGAATACCAGTAAGAATCGAAGTGGATCAATATTCGGCTAATCATCGTCCATGTCTTGGCACATATAAGGTGGTAGGTCGATACACGGACCTTAGATAGTAGGTATGTGACGCATTGGTGTAGCTCATCATCGGCTCTCAATAGCAACTGTGATCAATCTTTGTTATCAGTCTCACTTCTTAATGTAAACTTCGAACAGCAATATTTCCGAAACCCTTTTCCGTCGTAATTGACGTAATAGACGTGAGTGCCTCAACACAATATATTGTACTCATAAGATATCACTGACACCACTTGAGCACCCTCCGCGCCGTTTATCCACTGATGTTCTCTTCCTAGAACCTCGTCAGCAAGTGTGGAGATGGACGTTTTGAGATGAGCCTGTCTTTTTCCAGCTCGACCTGACTCTTGTCGAGTTAAGCTGAAAATCTTATCTCCCCAACAAGATAAGATAAACCACCGAGCGCTCTTTAAACTGTCGGATTTCGATCTCTCCATCCTCGGAACGATTTCAAATGTAACTTACCCTGCGTTTTACGGTACTTTATTGAATATCATTTATTATTGATCTACTAGCCTATTACCCGTGCGTAGCACAGGCCCCTTTATAATCGTAGATGTCACTCACGCTTCGGGTTCTTATTACAGTCGCCGTCACCATTGCTGTTTTGGTTTATTATTCTGTGAATAATACACCTATGTATTCGCTCAGCAAAAAATGTTTATAACACCCCCTCAAAATTTTTCTTTTCCGTTTCAAGGTGCGTAGATTCCAAAAACGCTGCAAAGTCCTTGTCACATGGGTTTAGTATTCTATTGGACCTACAGAAATACTGGCTGTTCATTTATTGTTTCTTTCACGTGAAATAATTCGAATAGCTATTTCTGATGGTTTCCACCAACTTTGGCCCCCAAAACACGAATTAGGTAAGGTCCTTTTTTTTCCAAATTATCTTCGACCATTGATAGTGCCATTTAATCGTCTTGATCCACGTGTTGAAACTTTTTCTAGTGTTATTATACAAACTGATTGTGATTTCAGGCGATATCCCAGGTTTTTGACTCACGAAAAATCAATTTTGGGAGCTGAACATTTGGTAGAACCTCAATTTTCCACTCTTTGGTCAAAATCGACTTCATGTTCGGTCTTCTCGTCCCAAAAACATGGAAAACGATACATCAAAAGCTCATGATACCAACATGTTGCTAAGACGCAAAAAGTACCTAGTTTTACGCACATTTTCACTCATGGAAACATCTACTATTATGTTGGCAGTTTATTTATTGTTTCTTTAATGTGAACTAATTGAAATAGCTATTTATGATGATTTCTACCAATTTTGGCCCCCAAAACACGAATTAGGTACGCTCCTTTTTTTTTTTTTTTTTTTTTTTTTTTCAAATTATCTTTGATCATTGGTAGTGTCATTTAATCGTCTTGATCCACTTTTTCTAGTGTTATTATACAAATTTATGGTGATTTCCGACGATTTCCCTGGTTTTTGACTCATAAAAAATTAATTTTGGGAGCTGAACATTTGGTAGAACCTCAATTTTCCACTCTTTGGTCAAAATCGACTTCATATTCGGTCTTCTCGTCCCCAGAAACATGGAAAACGATACCTCAAAAGCTCATGTTGCTAACATGTTACTAAAACACAAAAAGTAGGTACCTATTTTTATACACATTTTCACTCATAACACCCCTGGGTATATTCCGATCGGGCTGAAAAGTTTCGGGACACAACTAGGGCCCAAATGGAGCATGTGTGCGAAAGAACGAATTTTTTAGACCGAAAATGAAGCCTGTAGACGTGATACGGCGGACGGCGGACGGACATTGCATTTTTGGAATCTACGCACGTTGAAACGGAAAAGAAAAAAGTTTGAGGGGGTGTTATATAAATTTTTTGCTGAGCGAATAGGTACATAGGAGCGAATATTCACAGAATAATAAACCAAAACGCTGCAAATTATTACACAGTGGTTTATTATTCACCGGTATAAATCCCTTCTGCGTAGATCATGGTTTTCTGTGGTCAATACCCCCGAGCTCCCCCCCCCCCCCCCCAGGAAAACCCTAAATCGAGTACTGGAGCCGGCTCCGGAATTAAAATTTCCTCCAAATTCCCGGGATTCAATAATTCAGTTATAAGTCCATAAGGCAAATAATAAACCGTTGTGTAATAATTCACCTGTCTAGGTGCCCCTTCAACGTAGATAGTATGATGAACCGTTGTCTAATAATTTACCGTTGTGTAGTAATTTTCCCTCAATAATACTTCAACGGCTGTTGAAGTTACAAAAGTACCTATCAACAGAATCCAGCCCCTTCTAGGTTGAAGAACCGTTGTTTAATAATTTACCTTTGAGTAATAATTTACCGGTGTGTAATAATTTGCCGTTGTGTAATAATTTACCATTGGGTAATAATTTATTTACCCAGCAATAATACTTCATTGTTTGTTCAAGTTTCAAAAGTGCCTACCAACAAAATCCAATAAGTCCATCATTTTCGTTTATTATTTTCAATAATGAACCCTTGGAATCGAGCATGAAAAAAAAAAAAAAAAAAATTCTTACCCCCCTCAAAATTTGATGGTTTACGTTTCAAGGTATGTAGAATCCAAAACTGCAATAAAAATATTTCTGTCAGTCCGCCGTACGCTGTACGGGCCACTTTTCTTAGTTACCATGAAACAAAATTGATGAAATTCGGGATATAGGTTCCGTTCGGGGTCTAGCTGGTCCTGGAAGCTCGACGTTACTGTCAGTAATCTCTAATGGGTTCGAAATAGGTGTTGAAATTTTCAGAACGCCGTAGCTCGAAAACTTCCGATAGAAGGGTATGGTTTTTTTTACTTTATTAAATTTGTCTTGAGGTAAACAATTTGATGAGACCACCCGGAGCATCGTACGCCCAGCCGTTCGTGAGCACCGAAAAGCTTCGTAAACACGATCGTGAATCAAACGGTATAAATCCGGCCCGGATATCATAACTACGGAGCATCTGATTATAATCAAGGATGGCTGTATGAAGCCGAGTTGTTTGTTCTGCGATATTATTTAATTTGACAAGTGATGGACTATTGGATTTTTTGGTAGGTACTTCTGAATCTTGAACAAACGTTGAAGTATTATTGATGGGTAAATTTTTACACAACGGCAAATTATAACACAACGGTAAATTGTTACACAACGGCTCATCTACCCAGAAGGGGCTGGATTTTGTTGATAGGCCCTTTTGCAACTTGAAAAATCGTTGAAGTACTATTGATAAGTAAATTATTACACAATGGCAAATTATTACACAACGGTAAATTATTACACAACGGCTCATCTACCCAGAACGGGCTGGATTTTGTTGATAGCTACTTTTGCAACTTGAACAACCGTTGAAGTATTATTAATGGGTAAATTATTACACAATGGCAAATTATTACACAACGGCAAATTATTACACAACGGTAAATTATTACACAACGGTAAATTATTACACAACGGCTCATCTGCCAATAAGGGGCTGGATTTTGTTGATAGGTACTTTTGCAACTTGAACAACCGTTGAAGTATTATTGGTGGGCAAATTATTACACAACGGTTCATTATTCTATCTCCGTAGAAGGGGAACCTATACAGGTAAATTATTACACAACGGTTTAGGTAGGTACCTAGTAACGAGTACGGGGTTAGGTACTAACCTACGGAGGGTCCGCGATCTACATAATATGTGTAGAATAGTACATATTTTATATAGAAGGGTTATCTATACGGAGACCTGTGATCTGTAACAGGAGGGTATTCTGAACAAAGTAATAAACCGTTGTGCAGGGATTTGCAGCGTTTTCAAATGAAATAATATCGCAGAACAACCAACTCGACTTCATGCAGCCATCCTTGACTATAATCAGGTGCTCCCTAGTGATGATATCTGGGCCGGATTTATACCGTTTGATTCACGATCCTGTTGACGAAGCTTTTTGGTGCAAACGAATGGCTGGTCCTACAATGCCTCCGGGTGGTCCCAAAAAATTCTCTAGGTCAAGATCAATTTAAAAACGTTTAAAAAAAACCTTACCCTTATCGAAAGTTCTCGAGCTATTGCGTTCTGAACATGTCAACCCCTATTTTTAACCCCTTAGAGATGACTGACATTAATGCCGAGCTTCGAGGACTAACTAGACCCCGAACGGAACCTATAATTTTGGTTTATTATTTTCAATTATGAACCTTTGGAATCGAGCATGGAAATAAAATTAACCTCCCTCAAAATTTGATGGTTTCCTTTTCAAGGTATGTAGAATCCGGAAATGCAATAAAAATACCTGTATAGATGCCCCTTCTGCGTAGATCACTGTTTTCTGTGGTCAATTCCCTCGAGCCCCCCCTCCCCCCACCCCCGTCCCCCTGGAAACCACTAAATGGAGTACTGGAGCCGGCCACGGAATTGAAATTTCCTACAAATGCGCGGGATTCTATAATTCAATCGTTAATTATTTTGTCGTTATTCATGAAGCATAAGGCAAATAATAAACCGTTGTGTAATAATTTAGCCATCAATAATGCTTCAACGTTTGTTCAAGGGTCACTACCTATCAGCAAACTCCAAAAGAGCCATCATTTTTCAAATGAAATAAAATCACATAACAACCAACTCGACTTCATACTCCGTGAATATAATCAGGTGCTCCCTTGCAATGATGATCTCGGGCCAATTCCCGAATGTTAGCGCGTCCCTAGTGATGATATTTGGGCTGAATGTGGACAATTTCATTCACCCTGCTGTTGAAAATGCCAGTCGGTACAAACTTCGGGGCCTTACTGTGAACGAACGGCTGGACGTACGACGCTCCGGGTGGTCTTAAAAAACTCCCAAGTTCGAGAACTATTTTAAACCGTAAAAAAATTCGAGGTAATGGCGTCCTGGCGATTTCAACCGCCATTTTTCCACCCCTTAGGTATGACTGACAGTAACGCCGAGCTTCGAGGACCAATTAGACCCCAATCTGGACCTACACCAAATTTCGTTAATTTTGGTTCATGGTAACTAAAAAAAGTACCAAGTACGGCTACGGCTTACAGCGGACAGAAATTGTTTTATTGCATTTTCCGATTCTACATACCATCAAATCGTATTGGTAGGTGCTTGGGGGGGGTTAAAATTGTTTGTTTAGTGCTCGATTCCGAAGGTTTATTATTCAATAATAAACCAAAATTTATGTCCGTCCGTCGTACGCCGTACTTCGCACTTTTCTTAGTTACCATGAACCAAAATTAACGAAATTTTCGGATTCTACGTACCTCGAAACGTAAACCATCAAATTTTGAGGGGGTTAGAATATTTTTTTTCATGGTCGATCCCAAAGATCATTATTGAAAATAATAAACCAAAATGAAGGCTGTTTTGGATTTTGTGGATAGGTACTTTTGCAACTTGAACAAATGGTGAAGTATTATTGATCGATAAATTGTTAGACAGTTGTAAATTATTACACAACGGTCAATTATTACACAACGGTTCATTATACCATCTAAGTAGAATGGGCTGGATTTTATTGATACGTACTTTTGCAACTTGATGAATAACTACAAATAATTATTAATGATTGAATTATTGAATCCCGCGAATTTGTAGGAAACTTTAATTCTGGGGCCGGCTCCAGTACTCGATTTAGAGCTTTCCTGGGGGGAGCTCGAGGGTATTTGGCCACAGAAAAAATTGATTTACGCAGAAGGGGCATCTATGCAGGTAAATAATAAACCTTTGTGTAATAAATTGTTGCGTTTTCCTAAAATGACTACATACTAACAAAGGAAATACCGACATCAGTTGTAGTAAATCATCAGTCAAGTATAATATAGTAGTTTTTAACACTAGACTAATAAAACACCGGCGCTCCCCATGGTGGGTGGAAGAGTGGCGCGGTCTCGGCATTTAACATTTAGTTTAATTAACCCTTTATGATTGACAGCAATTGACTTGGAATGTGACAATATGCGTTCAGTTATGTTGATGCCTAGAAAACATGAAATTGAATTGATCGAGGAAATTTTAATATAGATCTGTGTCGATCTATTTTGATGTATCAAAAGCTTATCACCTTGGCCCACAACAATCGTTTTGGTGTTGTTGGATTTCTAGTGACATGTTCTTGCCAGCATGATTCACTTTACATCCATTTGGCGTGAAAAGATAGCATGTTCTTGGTTACTGACGTATTTATCCTGATGTCGTCGAGAAGAACCGTTCATTTCAGACAGTAGGAGGACGATTAGAGGATTTTCAAATGCCTATACCTGGTCCTTTACACTCGTTTTGCAAAAAACTCTGCAAGTGATTACAAAACTGTTTAATATTTTCCTGTTCCTGAGTAGTAGCTCACTATTATTTTTCTGTTTGAATGAAATCCCGATGGTTCATAGGAAATTTATCATCACGGATTTCGCGTTCGCGCAAGCGCAGTGGTCATACAAATGATCCGAGCGTTTTGGAATTCAAAGGGGACCATCTAGAAGCTACAACCTAAACTACCTACTAACTAAATTGAGCATCGTCGGGTCTCCCTCGTATTCGTGTTTGCGCATGCGCAGTGGCCATATTATGATCCAATCGTTCTGTGATTCATGGGGGACCATCTGGGGCCCAACCCGCAAATTTAAGCAAAATCGGATTCGAATTGAGTAATTATGCGTGTGGCAAGGATTTGCGGACACACTGACGGACAGACAAGCACCGAACGAAATTCTTTCCGATCGAAAACGAGGAACAACTAGATAATGGCAGTCAAGGAAAGTACGGCGGACGGACATTCAACAAATCATCAAAATTTGAGGGAGATGGATTTTTCCCTTATTTTTTTCTCCCCATATTCGATTCCAAAGCTTCATTTTTGAAAATAATGAACCAACCTACAAAGCCAGGCTCGAGAAGGGTAACTAGGTATCACTAGTTAGGGGGCAGGTTTGGTGATATATTATGTGTTGGTGCTTAGTATTGGAGTAGGTTGGAGAGAAAAGAGGTGCTAAGGGGCCCGAGGGAGACCAGAGTGAAAGCTAAGAGAACAGTGAAAGGCGCGCAGATACCTGGCCAAGTTTCACATCTTCTCAGTTCATTCCTAGTTCCTCCTCACTCTTTTGGGTTTACCCCGGGTGCCGTTCGGCGCCTGAGATTAGTATAATTATCTGTCAACAATTATCAGGACAAAATAAAATTCACATGCACGTGGACTGGATCCAAGACGTTCTGCTATTTCAGATCTTGTCATGTGATTACATAATATTATGATGTGCATTGTGAATTAGTTGGTATGATCGAAAGGGTGTTCGAGGTAGGTATGTGCCAAGTGATCTAAGAATTGAACCAAAGTGGATTACGTTGGCTAGTCGAGATGAGAATTCATCTTTCACATGAAAGATCGGAATTACGAATCCTACCCTTTGGCTATCAGTCACAACCTAAGACAGTTAGGCAATGTGCAGTCTAGACAGAATATACCTGAACAAGTTCTGATCCTCACGAGGACAGCTGTTGACGATTGCAACGGCGTGTCGGATAGTGGAGTCGGATATTTAATTTTTTGTCCCTGAAAACCAACTATTTCCCCTTATTGAATACCTACCAAGTTTCTACTCTAAATCAAGTTGCTGCTTATTGGTAAACTTCTCTAGTAATGAGCTAATAAAAATGAACTGTTTCTTTCATGACTTATACGTATGATTTAGGTCAGAGGTTGCCATAGTGGGGATAGTGGTTAGAGAGCTGAAGGGAGGGTGCAATGGCCGATGAGTGAGCGATGGATACTTCGCAGGGTGATTTCTGAAATACTATGTCCCTTTGTCATGTTATTTCAAATGTTCACTTCACAGATTTTTGAGCCCGTGTTTCAAAGCTTCCTACATCTGGTTTTCACATACTTACTCCAAGGTTTGTGATTCATATTTAAAAACTGTCGCTCCACATTGATGCAATTTATTCGAGGTTTCTTGAAGTTGACACGATTCTGTCCCCCGATTATGAACGATGTTTTTCTGACCGATTAATGACGTTCATTAACAATTTATTTCCGCTCCCAAGTTCAATATTTGAACTGAAGTGGGCGTCAGTCAAAAAGCATTTTATTATGGAAGTGGACGTCGACTGTAAAAAAGTCTGAAACCAAAGATTTAGAAATTTAGATGAAACACTCCTTTTCTAGTATTCCTTGCCATCTCTTTGGTCCTAGTCTGTCTGGTTGGAAGCGCCGCTCGAAGGCTAAACTCAGTTCATGTGCTGAAATTTTCTTCTAAGGATCGAAGCTACGGCTCAGAGGCTGAGCTCGGAGCAACTAGCTGCAAGGACGCGACGCGATGTCCTTGTGATTCAAGAAGGTGGAATGCCGCGTCCGGCCTGAGTGGCAGGTTCTTTCTTGAGATCTCGGAGTTTCAAATTACCTTGTAGCTGATTGTCCAAGTCTAGTCAACCTGCTTTGCTACTTTACTCAGTTAGTTGCTCAATTCCAAAATAGAAGTCCGTCAGAGTGGATCGCCTGGAAAGATTGCCGTCTTTTCCCCACACACAGTATCTTGCCAACTGAACTGATAAGTTTCAAATAGGGACTCAATATAAACTCTAGATCATAACCTAGTGAAACCTGCGACTCTAGGTACCCCTAGATTTACCAAATGATCCATAACAATCAGTGAAGCTAAGGACCTAATTTAAGGTCCGCTTTGAAACAAGAGACTCTAAATCTAGTTTTATACTAGATTTTATAGAGCAGGGGTTCCCAACCTTTTTGCACCTGCGTACCACTTGACTTTTTGAGAAATTTTGGCGTACCACCAGACCTAAATATTTTAATAAACGTGTAATATCTACTCTTCTAAAAGTGTTCAAAGGCTTTTTGAATTAAATTCCTGAAAAAACTTCATATTTAATGGTTAGATATTTGTTTATTTATAATAACATGCTTATAATAAAGGAGAAATAAAAAGATTAAAATGGTAATTACCCTATTTGGGTCTAAAAACATACAAATATAAAATTAGTACAAACTCAGCAAAAAATTAATCATCATACACTTTTATAGTCTTTAGTGCGAAACTTGTTGTTGTTTGCCTGTGATTAAAATATCAACATTAGGAGTAATGGAACTTATCTTCACTCTTAAGTCATCTTCAACACTTATTCTGCTTCTATGTTTATTTTTTATGTACAAGAGTTCAGAAAATCCACATCACCCACGCGTACCACCTGAAACGTCCCCGCGTACCACCAGTGGTACGCGTACCACCGGTTAAGAACCCCTGTTATAGAGTATTCTACTCTATGAAATCTCTCTATAATACTCTAAAATACTCTCTATAATACTATATAGATATAGTATACTAGTTTTATAGATTTAACTCTAGTTAAAACTAGATTTTATAGAGTCTCTTGTTTCAAAACGAACCTTAAATTAGGTTCTTAGCTTCACTGATTGCTATGGATCATTTAAGGAACTTGCACCCATCTAAAATTCTGTATGAAACCTTCTTCACAAGATTTTATTTAACTCGCTCTGTTGGTCAAATTTCGTAATCGATTTTTCACCCACTTCCCAATGTCCAATTGTGCTAAAATTTTGCATATTCATCTATCTTCGATGGCAGTATATGAATCAAACCATAAAACATACATACATTAATTAATAGATTGATAAATTAAAAACCTTGCAAATTATTACACAATGGTATATTATTTACATTTAGATAATATGCCCCTTCTGTGTAGATAACTGTTTTCTGTGGTCAATGCCTGCCCTCGTGCTCGCCCCAGGAAAGCCCTAAATGGACTACTGGAGCCGGCCGGGCAATTACAGTTTCATAAATATGGGGTGATTTCATGAACCCAGTCACTAGTTATTTGTTGTTATTCATGAAGCAAAACGTTTAGTTCAAGTTACCAAACTACCAGCCTATCAATAAAATCCAAAGTAACGTGATATTATTTCATTCTTCAAATGAAACAAATGAGTGTGAAATGTTATTTCATTGTGATATATTACTTGTAGTTCATTCTTCAAATGAGTGTGAATGAAACGGTACATATCCAGCCCAGAACAAATGAAATGATATCACGGAACAACCAACTCGATTTCATTCAGCCATCCGTGATTGTAATTAGCGTTCTGTAATTAGCTTCTGTGATGAAAACAATTTTTTGTACCCGCCTCAAAATTTTATGGTTTCCGTTTCAAGTTACGTAAAGTCCTAAAATGGAATTAAACAATTTCTGTCCGTAGGCCGCGCCGTCCCGCGTACTTCGTACTTTCCTTGGTTAACATGAACGAAAATTAATGGAATCGTCTATGTGGGTTCCATTTGGGGTCTAGTTGGTCCGCGAAGCTCGGTGTTACTGTCAGGGATGAACAATAGTGGTTGACATTTCCAGGGCGCCGTTAACTCGAATTGTTTAACGTTTTTAAATGTATCTCGAACTTGGGAATTTTTGAGACCACCTGGAACATTGTACTTCCAGCCGTTCGTTCATAGTAAGGCCCTGAGGACTGCACCGAAAAGCTTCGTCAACATGATCGTAAATGAAACGGTATACGTACATCCAGCCCAGGTATATGGCAGTATGAAATCGAGTCGGGTGTCCCGTGATAATTTCATGTGAAGAACTATGATTATTTTGGGTTTTGTTGATAGGTAAGTACTTCTATAGCTTGAACAAACGTTATGCTTCATGAATAACATCAAATAATAAATAATTAATGGTAGAACTCTTGAATCCACCGCATCTTTATGAAAGTGTAATTGCCCGGCCAGCTCCAGTACTCGATTTAGGGCTTTCCGGAGGGAGCTCCAGGGTCGGTATTGACCACAGAAAACAGTGATCTACGCAGAAAGGGCATCTATACAAGTAAATAATAAACCGTTGCGTAATAATTTCCAGCGTTTTATTCTATTTTCGGATTATACGTACCTTGAAACCGAACTGTCTAATTCTGAATGGCGTGGGTTACAAATACTTTTTCCCTGATAGATTCTGAAAGTTTATTATTGATCAAATTATTAAAATAATTGCTATCTTTGTCATTTCAAGTTAATCGGAGGGAAGGCGTTTTTTGGCCTAATTTAACTGGTTTATAACCCGTTCCGCGTTTTTTGTTTTCCTTTCGATTTCACGGTGACAGTAGAGCTTTGATTCGATCCAGTGACTCGTCGGACCCGTTCCCCCATATTTGCCGATGGCAACAGTTCAAAGTCACCAGGAATGCCCGCATCCGTCAGCGAACTCGACCCCTAATAACTGGTGAACGACCTTCCGCCAACAAGCGAAAATTTCACGCGCCGCCTGCCCCTAACCGCACCGTGGGTTATCCGCTAATCCACGCAGAAGGGATTTACTCCCCCTCATCTCTCCGCGGTGCAATAGATCGAAGGTTCGGCCGTGACGTCATCGTTACGTCGCTCGCGCACCTGACCGGAATCCGGTGACGCTTCTTCCCTTATCTGATACCACAAACACGACCCCTCGCATTCTGTCTCCATTCACCATCAAGGGATCCGAAGCACGTCTTATCTCCGTGCTGTGCGCCTCCTTACACGAACAGATCCCTTCCTGGTGGTTGCCTTGACCCTCGTATTTGTGGGTCACCCCCGGCGCTGCCTCATGTAGTAGTAGTCTCGCGCAATGCGGAGTTGCTGCGGGCTCTGCATCTCCTAGTATTCTCCTAGTATTTCTGAGTGTAGGTAAAGCTAGTGTTCAGTGAATCTCACCAGTAGTTACTCAAGGATCTGCCTTTCGACTCATGAATTTGAGTCGTAGTCTTATATTTCTACCTTCTCGCATTAACTCAGTCCAACTGTTATCGGCTCAAACATTACGACATCATATCCGCCTGATTGTCTGTATCAGATAAGCTTGGAAACTATCGTAACAATAACTGGTTGGATTACATGTACGTGCCACTGCCTGGTCAACAGCGGGGCACGGGTGGGTGGTCATTCACTATATTATCATTCCGTAAAATGTCAAAAAGACACATGTTCATTGGAGTACATTACATGCGTATTGTATACGTAGAGTATAGCCTCACTGCATCGAAGCTTTAAGTGCAATTTGATTCTTTACCCGGTCATGGGGTATTCGTCACTTTCTTCTTTCTTTTTTTAGGACGTCTCTCGGTAGTAAGAGACGTCCTTGTGTATTTTTTGATCTGATCTGAAGAGGACCACACTCAGCCGAGAATGAAAAGAACCACATTGAAATCCGTTTCAGATGATCCTGAATTCAAATCCGTGGAGAAAAAAAACCGTAGGTGTGTGTGCGTGTGAGTGCGTGCGTGTGTGTGTGTGTGTGGTGTGACAGAATCTTGTGTGCGCTGCGCAGGCCGCAATTCTCAACCGATTTGCGTTGTTTTCTTCCTCTCTGTTCGGTGCAGAAAACTGTCTAGTTGTGCCATAAGTCGCCGGAATTTCGAAATTTACTTGTAGCGGGACGAAGGGGGGGGGGGGGGGATTAATGCCTAGAAAACGTGGGTTTTCGACAAAATCTTATGTGCGCTGTCTA
This sequence comes from Leptopterna dolabrata, assembly GCA_954871275.1. Lineage (NCBI taxonomy): Eukaryota > Metazoa > Arthropoda > Insecta > Hemiptera > Miridae > Leptopterna > Leptopterna dolabrata. Next base: position 26,147,348 of record OX940975.1, on the reverse strand, counting down.
GAGCTTAATTCTCAACTGATTCAAGTACGTTTTTCTTTTTTATTCGACACAGAATTCATTCTAGTTGTGCACTACGTCACCGGAATTTTGAAATTTATTTCTATAGGCGTGGGGGAATAGAACGCGGAATTTTGTCCAAATCCTTTGTCCGCTGGCCGTACTCTCAACTTTTGAAGCTGCCATACGACGTAGGTATAGAAACAATTGGTAGGTAGCAATCTAATCTTAGATCAATCATCACTTTATTCACAATATATTCTTGGGGTATTGTTATGATGACATCACCTACTCTAATATAGGTAGTCAAACGTACGTAAGCTGTTCATATTGTGCCACTAGTCACGAAATTAGGTAATTAATTTGCACAACGAATTCATCATCATCATCATAGATCAGTTACTCATATGTACTTCTAGATGATCTGCAGTGAGTGAAAGTGGTCTCTCCGCCACCGTAATGGACGTATGTAGTTCATGCATTGCTCTACGGGATGTTTTGATTTTTCTTTTTCCAACGTAAGTATATTGCTTGGGGTTAACGAAAATCGGGTCTGTCGTCGAGAAAATGTTAACATAAAATAAGAAAAGGGCGAGCCGTGATGTACAGATAGTTCACTGCCTCCTAGTGTCGGGGACAAATTAAAACGGAATAAACAAGATAGAAATGGAAATAATAATATAATTGCTGAAGTTGCCTCTAACGTTACTTGGCCATTCTTGAACGATAAAGTAACGTTAGAAAGAATGAGCGGAAACCTTGATCGCCGAGATCTCTATGAGTACTATAATACCTTACCACTTGCGCGCGCGCACACACATGAACACACACACGCACCCCAGCCGGCCCCGCTTCGCGACCCCGATTTTTTGCCCTTCGCACTTCCTTCCTTATATTACACAATAATTATCACCTTCTTGCACACTACGTCCTTTTCACAGTTACTTGAACTAAAATATTCCAAAAATCATCTTTAATCACTGGAATACCCCATCAGGTACGACTACTAAGTACTTACCTGCAAGGAATTTTAATTTGCTGCCACGAAACCGAATATTGAACTCAATTTAAGGAAGGCGATCCAGTCAGCTGATATTTTGTTCGTCTATAAAGCCTGTTGATAATCATGAGACTATAAGGCGTTCTGCTTACCCTCCGGTAAGGAAACAATCTCTTATGGTTTAGTTTGGACATTAACGAGGTGTTACACTTTGTTGATCTCCTTTTATTTAATTGATTGATTTCAATTCAACCGCTCTTTATAGATTGATTAACATTTCATGTTGAGATGTTTTGTTCAATTTGTTTAGTGTTGTTCATTTGTTCATGTTCCTGGTCCTTTTGTTCATTTGGTTCATGTTCAGTATTGTTTTGTTCATGTTGGTCAATGTTTTTGTTCATATTGTTCATGTTCAGTAGTTCATGTTGAGATGATTTGTAGCCCTCAGTGGGCTGGCCGGCGTCAGGTGTTATTCTACGTGGTGGTTCTTACGAGGATTGCGTAGTGAAATACGTCGAGGGAAAGTTGAGCTGTAACTCTCCCTTCCCTGGACGTGGACAAAGACCCTCTCACAACAGTTTCAACGTCACATCCTCAATGAGCTTTATCTCACCCGCAGTTCCTTGAACTGTACCTGTCACTGCGTCTGCAATTATAATATGCTCCTGCTGTCAAATTTTTAGTTGAAACTAGTGGTGTGGTATAATTTTGCTTGAAAACCTAAATCTCCATATTTCCCAAAAACCGCTTGAAACAAGTGTAAAGGTTTGGAAAAGGGTTTCGCACGAACGATTTGACATAGATGCTCTAAATGAGCCCTAAACTGCCACCCTTAAAATAAGGGAGATACTATTTTGTTAGAAACCCGAAATCGTGGTTGCTGATACTTTACTACCTACTTACTCAAAATAGCCTCCTATAAGTTCACTTTTACTGGGACATATACAATTAGGCACTCCTCTGAATACCTAGTAAAACACTCAGGGATTTTGAATAGAGGGTGTCGACGCCTCCTCCATAGATATTTTGCTATAATCAATGTGTACAGCAAAATCTTGTGCTCAGTTCTGGAAGGATATAAATTACCATCCTCCAAATTGAAAGTACAGCTAGGTGTTAGAAATACTACCTACTTTTCAGCATTAAGGGGGGGGGGGGGGAGTACCACTTGCTTTAGGAGGATTTAGGTATTTTTTACCACCGTAAAAATAACACATGAGGGCCCCCATGAATAGCTTCTACGTGGTAAATATATTTTTTGTTTTCTTTCGCTAAATATTGTACATGCCTACCCGTTTTCCATGACGATGAAATTCTCCACGAGTAGAGGTTCTTACCACCATAAATAGGTACAAATGTTGCTGTGACTATTTGAAGATAGTCACGTCCAGCTTCAGAAAATAAGACGTAAAGTTTCGGTTCGGACGGTTCCATGGCTTGGCCGTGAATGTCAATGCTTCAGAAGGAAGAATTTCATGTAAGGATCATCGCATTCAGTGCACGAACACAACCACTTTTCATGCACCTTCGAACTGCACGATCTTGAACATTACGAAGAAAATCCTAGCTCTTTAAATATTCATCTTCAACAAGTTGTTAGTCCCATCCTTTCGTGTTTTTGCAAATATATCGTCTTATCTCTGATCTTTATTTACTGTTTTTACCTTTCTTTAATGCCCCCAGGTACACCTGCTTCACTTAGCAGCTCTAGATGCATATTATAATGCTACAGTAATGTTTATGTCCCAGTGGAGTACGGCTTTTCAACTTGATTATCCTCCCTTACAGCTGCCGTTAATAGGTAAATATTGACAGTATAGGTAGATCTTTATATACACTTCCTTGGGTAATACGATTGAAAACACAACTGGGTACGGGAAAACTTGGATTCTATCTCTGGATCCTGAGGGATTAAATTCGAATTTAACCGAAACGTTTCTGTCTCTAAATGCGTAGTTACGTGATATCATTTCAACACTCGAATTTGAAGGGGGGTTTGATGTTAGTCGTCAGACAGTAGGTACTAAGGGCCGTTTTGTCAGTCACAAATAATATTCAGGGGAGATTTAACCAGCAAGAACCCAGTAAGAACAAAATGGCAGTTTGCTTCAATGTGAGTGTTTATCTACCCCCAGTTAAGGGCTTATCGAAGTTTAACTTTATCTGGTCTGAGGACGGCCAGAGTTCATCCAATGCTTTCTAACCTCAAAAAGTGAGTCCGTTTCATGCAGTTTCAGTTTTGTCCTGCGACATGTGACATTCTTCGACATTATTATAGACCATCGATTTGTGTTATTCTGATAGCAGCGACTACGAGAATAGTGCATTTCAGGGTTCTGGTGTGGGAAATGAGGTCATACGCGGTAAGAAATAGAGTCGAACTGGGTGTTGGGTCCTTTTTACAAAAAGTTTTGTGAGTGAATTTTGTGGTATAAAAAAAGGTTGGCCGCCCTTGTGACGGCCGTGTCTAAAAACGCATCATGAAATACGTTTAGGTAGTTACCTATCTCACTACGTAGAAAGTCGAGGAACATCACGGCCTAACGTTCCGAACATAGGAAGTCGATATCTTTGGTAATCTTCTATAAAAACGACTACAATACTATCCATTGTCATTTGGCCGCCATCTTTGACGGCCACACTACAAACCATACTTTCTAGAGGCGCTTCAAAGAACAACCAAAGTACCTCACAGCAGCTCTAATAGTGAAAACACCACAAACAACACCCGCGTCCCGCGAATCCGCCAAAATTGGCAGCATAACCCGCGGAAACTGAGAGGTTCTTCGGGGTTACCCACGGCCTTATACTACAGTAGTTAGTTTTAAATAGGCTAGTTACTGCAAAGTAGGTACTCATTTTCTAACCAACGGTGGTTAGTTAATGTTTTCGTCATTATTATTATTATTATGTATTACAAAAAAAGTTATTTATAACTGCGGTTTATCTAACTGCCCCGTTGCAATAATAATAAACGGCCCTAAATCAATTTTATTTCCTAGAAAAAGCTATTTTGCTTCCAAATCTACCAAGGTACTTTTATAGGGACCATCATAATAGTGGGTTTTTGAGAACTACTTCATTCAGTGGTTTCATGACATTATATTCGATAGTCTAGGCCGAGCTATACCTATATTATGAATATAATCTGCCCTATTGGTTACCTAGTCCAGACCATGTCGTCCAACAAATGCCTATTACCTTCAGAAGGTAATCTATTCCACCAAGGTGTGATCTATTCTTCTGGCGTTCCCCGGTATTTACTGCGTGCGGGTTGTGTGGGGCTTCCCTTCAGTATTTTTAGACGGTGGCAACGGAGGAAGCATGTGGCTGACAGCGTTCTATTTCTGGCTGCAGGAGTTGAATCAGTCGCCTGCCTGAGTTGCAACCGGCTCTCCTCATTCAGACGTCAACGTTATTGTTTGGTCACTCGTGAACTTGTTGGAGTATTTTAGTGATTTACCCTGTTATAACTACTTGTTGGAATACCAGTTGAGTGTTTTAATTACCTGGCGATGTTGAAAAAGGAACAGCAGTCGGAAATCAACAGTTATCATCAAACATGTAAATCTCAGTGGTCTTGTAATAGCACCGAGAAAGACGCAAAAACTATTATTGAGGAGGAGAATCAATAGTCACCATCCTAATACCCCAACCCACCTACCTACCCCACTAAATACCAACCTAGCACCTAAATCCCGAAGGTCTTATTGTAGCCCTGATAAATGAAGTAATAAAAATGATAATTGGCATCTGTATCTAGGGCATTCATACATCTGTCACCCATTCACACTCAAATAGAGTGTGAATGGGTTGATGATGCGTAGAGGTAAACTACCGATTGTCAATCTTGGGTTGGTCACAGTATAATGTATCACATTAGATGTGAATGCTTGATTTCAATCGCATCTCAAAATAGGTGATACTTCTAACGCATCATAAAATTTAACATTCCTGCTGGTCATATTTTATAGTTCTATTTTCTGAGTTCAGGACTGCATATTTGTCGTAATCGTGGAAATACGAATCGGGGTGGGGGATGCTAATTGGCGGGTGGCGGTTCCTATGGAGTGAGTGAGACACCGATGTTCTTTACCCTCTCACTCTTTCTAATGTAATGATTGGATGAGTTTTGATGTTTTTATTTCCTTCATTATTTTTTCTTAGGTACTCCAACAATACTAGATAGGCACCTCTAGAATAATTGTACTACTGTGAAGTTTTCCTTAGCAACATATCTATTTACTAAACATTTTTAGAATCGAAGTGCTCTGCTATAATAAAACGCTGCAAATCCCTGCACAACGGTTTATTATTTTGTATAGAATACCCTTCCGTTACAGATCACAGCTCTATGTATAGATAACCCGTCTATATAATTTATGATATGTACTATTCTATACATATAATGTAGATCGCAGACCCTCCGTAGGTTGGTACCTAACCCCGTACTCGTTACTAGGTACCTACCTAAATCTCGAGTTAAATGTTGCTAAAATAATTCTGCCGATGACAAACAGTACCTAACAAAAGAAACACACATAATGAAGTTCTGAAAATAAATTGTTGATGAAGAGTGAAAAAAGTTGCGAAAGTACCTACCAACAAACTCCAGCCCCTTCTACGTAGATGGTATAATGAACCGTTGTGTAATAATTTACCGTTGAGTAATGATTTACCGTAGTAATAATTTACCCATCAATAATACTTCAACGTTTGTTCAAGTTTCACTACCTACCAACAAACTCCAAAAGAGCCATCATTTTTCAAATTAAATAATATCACAGAACAACCAACTCGACTTCATACTCCGCCAATATAGTCAGGTGATCCCTAGCAATGATTTCATCTCCGCCAAATTTCCTATTGTGGGCGCGTCTCTGGTTACGAGATTTGGTTTGAATTGTATACAATTTCATTCACACTGGAGTCGAAAATGCCTGTCGGTGCTAACTTCGGGGCCTTACTGTGAACGAACAGCTGGACGTACGACGCTCCGGATGGTCTTAAAAAACTCGCAAGTTCAAGAACTATTTAAAACCGTAAAAATATTCACGTAAAAAAATGGTATAGGCGTTTTGAAAATTTCAACCCCTATTTTGAACCCCTTACAGATGACTCACAGTAACGTCGAGCTTCGAGGACCAACTAGACGCCGAACGGAACCTATAACCCGAATTTCATCAATTTTCTTTCATGGTAACTAAGAAAAGTGGCCCGTACGGCGTACGGCGGACAGACAGAAATATTTTTATTGCAGTTTTGGATTCTACATACCTTGAAACGTAAACCATCAAATTTTGAGGGGGGGTAAGAATTTTTTTTTTTCATGCTCGATTCCAATAGTTCATTATTGAAAATAATAAACCAAAAGGTAGAATTTGCTCAGCACTCTACTTTTCATGACAATTTCAAACTACACTAGGTAGATGATTTCATGAAATTCAACATTTTAACAGTAAGAAATTCTACATGGTGGCGGCTTTTGGAACTAGAAATTGGATGATTGGCCCCGAGAAAGCCGGAGGTTAATGTAAATTACTTGCTTATTGGGACTCGAAAAAATTCTCCGCTTCATTGAAAAACATTGAATTATGGGGCTTGGAAGACGCTTGGCCTCCCAATCAGCTGATTTGGGAGCTTAATTTGGTTTATTATTTTCAATAATGAACCTTTGGAATCGAGCATGAAAAAAATTTTTTTAAACCCCCTTCAAAATTTGATGGTTTCCGTTTTTCAAGGTATGTAGAATCCGAAAATGCAATAAAAAATGTCTGTCCGTACGCCGTTCATTGTACTGAGCACTTTTCTTAGTTACCATGAATTTGATTTGTCATTACGCAATTGGACATGGGCGCCTTCAGTTATTGAAGTGTTCATTAGTAAGAGCCGCTGCTTTTCTGTCCTCAGAAACATGGCGACAAAAATTTATCAACGTAAGAAAAATCTTACGTGATCTCAAAGGTCCACTGGTTGGAAAATATTGAATCAAAACTGACTAATGCAACGCAAGCACGCGCTTAAAAATTTGTGAACCTTCTTTCTTGTATTTTTTCCGAAAATATCTATCGATTCCGTTTAGCTGTACCTAATCATGTTGTTTCCAATAGTACGTTCAAAAGCATCTTGACAAAACTTGAGTGTGATTCATTGTAGCGGAAACCCAGTTTGTCACATTTCCTATCGACAGATTGACTCACAGTGCTATTATACTCTTACGCTTCCTTCTTCAAGGCTTATTTATCTCTTGACCCGTCTATGTATCAGTGGCCTCATTCTTGACCCATTGGGAATCTCGAGCAGATTCAATTAGCTATCGCGTTTGAGAAGAAATTGCACGATCGAACGTGGAATTTGTCGGTTTCGACAAATCGGCTCTTGCTCTCGCGAATAGGGTCATTGTAACAATCTAATTTAGCACGCGCGATCAGATCAGTTGTTCTAGATGTTTTGTTGTTTCAAAAATAATATACCTTGGTCTGTAAAATTATTGCAGTATACTCCCACATCCAAGTTGTAACAGTGTGGCTGTTCTCGAGCTCATTTTTCTTCCGGTGGAGACGGGTTCGCTTGGGGAAGCTTAATCGATATCCCTTCTTAACCGGTGATAATCTCGCTGGCCTAGGAGGGGGGACTCGACGGTCCACCACCACTGTCACACACTGTCACAAAGTCTGGAACATTGATTGTTCCCGTGGAAATGATGAGATGAAAAATATGATGATAATCCTAAGTAAGTTACATACTCCTGACTGTATGGTAATTGCAATGCCAATAAACCAAAATAGAATTGAAATTAACAAAAGTAAAAAATCTGTATCAAAAGTAGAAAGTAAAGAATATTTTTGTGCTGAGTAAACGCGCATCATTGATTCAAAGCCGATACAACAAATTATTGAAGTCGGCGCCAAATTCAATTAAAATAATAAAACGCTGCAAATTATTACACACCGGTTTATTATTTACTTGTATAGCTACCCCTTCTACGTAGGTCACTGTTTTCTGTGTTCAATACCTACCCTCGAGCCCCCCCCCCCCCCCCCCCCTGAAGGTTATGGTTTTTTTACGTCTTTAAATTGATCTTGAACTAAATATTTTTTGCGACCACCCGGAGAATTGTACGACCAGCCGTTCGTTTGCACCGAATAGCTTCCTCAACATCATCGTGAATGAAACAGTATGAATGCGGCCCAGATATGATTGCTAGGGATCACCTGATCATAATCACGGATGGCTCTAAGAAGTCGAGTTCTCTGTTCCCTGATATTATTTCATTTGAAAAATGATGGATCATTTGGATTTTGTTGACAGGTACTTTAGGAGTTGAACAAACGTTATGCTTCATGAAGAGCAACAAATAATTTATTAATGATTAAATGATTGAATCCCGCGCATTTTTATGAAAATATAATTCTCGGCCGCTGCAGTACTCCATTTAGGGGGGAGCGCGAAGTTCTGTGGCACTGACCACAGAAAACAGCGATCCACGCAGATTTATACAGGTAAATTATTACACAACGGTTTCTTGCACAACGGTTTATTACCTTCCTTATGCTTCATGAATAACTACAAATAATCAATTATTGAATTATTGAATCCCGCGTATTTTTATGAAACAGTAATTCCCGGGCCGCCTCCAATATTCGATTTAGGGCTTTTCTTGGAGGAGCACGAGGGCAGGTATTGACCACAGAAAACAGTGATTTACCCAGAAGGGGCGTCTATGCAGGTAAATAATAAACGTTATGTAATAATTTGCCTGTAATCGTGCCCTTTTACTGTACAACCACACGCACGGCACGGTGAAACCTTGGGTTCTTTGTATATTTTATATACCCACAATAAATGCGAATTATAAGGCACTCTCTTACCGTGCTCATGGCTTTCGGATGGCAATGCTCGAGATGAATAAGTACTCGAACCACATGAAGTTCAGGCTTCCAAATATACCTAAAGAAAACGCAAAATAAAAAGAAGGCAAACGGCGGAAAACCTTCCCGAGGCCGGCTCCTCCCGTCTTTCTACAAAATTCGGGGTGACGCGATAGCGTAGCCATGGAGATCGAATTTGGTTATCCGCGAAGAAGTTTACTTACGAGTTACGTAGAACGTAGCTTTGAGATGCGTGACACGCATCTTTCCAATAGTTACGTGGTGTTGGACAACGCAAGTCTTGAAAACGCTAAAACTTACGTCTCCAACGTAACACTTGCGTTTACGTTCTCTCTCCCGATCGTCAATTTTTGGTTGCGACAACTCTCTAATATCACAGAACATCCAACTCGACATAAATATACAGCCATCATTGGTGTTAATCAGGTGTTCCCGAGTAATGATGCCAGGGCCGGATTTATACGGTTTCATTCACGATCATGTTGACGAAGCTTTTCGGTGCAAGCGAAGGGCTGGACGTATTGCTCCGGATGATCTCAAAAAATTCGTAGTTCTAGGTCAATTTAAAAACCTTAAAAAAATACACTTCTATTGAAAGTTTTCTAGCTACGGCGTTCTGAAAATTTCGATCCTTATTTTTCACCCCTCAGAGATGACTGACAGTAACGCCGAGCTTCGCGGGCCAACTAGACCGCAAACGGGACCTGCAAACCTAATGTCATTAATTTTGGTTCATGATAACTAAGAAAAGAGCGAAGTACGGTTGACGTCGGACGGACCTGTATACTATTTTCGGATTCTGCATACCTTGAAACGGAAACCATCAAATTTTTGGAAACGATCTGTGTGGGGAGGGGGTTAAATTTTTTTACCCCATGCTCGATTCTAACGGTGCATTATTGAAAATAATAATCACAACCGGATTTTCCGGATGATCCGATTTTTAGGATTTTCGTGATCATCCGGAGTGTGATTAGTCAAGCTACAGATAGCTATAGTCAACAGTTTATTCAAATCATACATGGTTTTATGAAATCAACTTTCCTACCTTCTGAGCTGTTATGAGTTACATCCTTCTACTGTCCTCAGAAAACCCTGTGATATTTGTAGGTAGCCGGCTAGTTTGTACTTTTTTTTTTTTAGTAATATACGATTTTGCATATTCAATATAGTCAAAATCTTCTGGTGCATGCATGAATTTCCCCCAAACTTAGGAAGTTCGTGAACTCTCCAATGAGCCATATCCCAAATGCCCTCTGCTTTGACAAAATATTCCTTTAATTATGTTGCACCTATCCTTCATTATTTCAGCTATTCCAGTGTGGTCTCTTATAATTATTTCGTTCAATGGGGCGTTTCAGAGGAGTAGCATTCAGAACAGTGATCTTGAGGGAAATATATCTATATGCTATATGTAATATGAATATCTATATAAATGTTTGCTAAATTTTCCCCTTAATTCTTGGAATTCATGCTTCTTTCTGAGTAACCCGATACATCTGACGCTCCGCTACTGATACCTTATCCTGACAACTTACTGAAATTTGGAGTCATTTGCCCACATGCGATCATAATACCCGTATGCTTACAAGAAAGCTGTACGAGGACTTTATTGATACATCATAATAATAATTATACCGCCAATCGCAGTTTTTGGTTGGTTGATCGTTGAGAAGATGCCGTTTCTAGACGAGAGAACTTGCTGTAAAGCGGAATAGGCAGATAGTGGCAGTAGAGGGCATAGGAACGTGGCAGAGTAGAGGAAAAAGACCTGAAGTGGAGGGGCCTTCACCGTTAGCGTCTCTGACCTCCTACCGGCTCCGACCGCCTCTTCTCTCCTGGGTAAAACACGTAGACCAATTATTCATAACCAGTCCTCATCGCAGGACTCTGGACCTTCGCCAAACGAATCCTTCCACTGCATGCTGTGGAACCGTGTGTTCCAGTGCTGTATTCATATTCACTTGAAGATGGTCTGTTTTTGGTTTGTTTTGGTTTTTCAGTAATGAACCTTCGGAATCAAGCATGGAAAAAAAAAATAAAAAAATTTAACCCCCCCCCCCCCTCAACATTTGATGGTTTCCGTTTCAAGGTATGGTAGAATCCGAAAATGCAATAAAAACGGAGTACGGCGGACAGACAGAAATTTTTTTATTGCATTTTCGGATTCTACATACCTTGAAACGTAAACCATCAAATTTGGGGGGGGGGGGGGGGGGGTAAAAATTGTTTCGATCCGTACGCCGTACTTCGCACTTTTCTTAGTTGCCATGAACCAAAATTAATGAAATTTGGTTTGTATGTCGCGTGTGGCGTCTAGTTGTTGGTCGGCGTTACTGTCAGTCATCTCTAAGGGGTGAAAAATAGGGGTTGAAATTTTCAGAACGCCGTAGCTCGAAAACTTTCAATAGAAGGGTATGGTTTTTTTAACGTTTAAAACTGATCATGAACTAAGGAATTTTTTGAGACCACCAAAATTTGATGGTTTACGTTTCAACGTATGTAGAATCCGAAAATACAATAAAAATATTTCTGTCTGTCCGCCGTACGCCGTACTGGCCACTTTTCTTAGTTATAATGAAACAAAATTGATGAAATTCGGGTTATAGGTTCCGTTCGGGGTCTAGTTGGTCCTCGAAGCTCGACGTTACTTTCAGTCATCTCTAAGGGGTTCAAAATAGGGGTTGAAATTTTCTGAACGCCGTAGCTCAAAAACTTTCGATAGAAGTGTATGGTTTTTTTTAACGTTATTAAATTTGTTTTGAGCTAAACAGTTTTTTGAGACCACCCGGAGCATCGTACGTCCAGGCGTTCGTTTGCACCGAAAAGCTTCGTCAACATGATCGTGAAACAAACGGTGTAAATCCGGCCCAGATATCAGCTAGGGATCACCTGATTATAATCACGGATGGCTTTATGACGTCGAGTTGGTTGTTCCACGATATTATTTCGTTTTAAAAATGCTGGCTGTTTGGACTGTATTGATAGGTACTTTTGCAGCTTGAACAAGCGTTATGCTTCATGAATAGCAACAAATAATAGTGATTCAATGATTGAATCCCGCGCATTTTTATGAAAGTGTAATTCCCGGGCAGGCTCCAGTACTCGATTTAGGGCTTTCGTGGGGGGAGCTCGAGGGTAGGTATTGACCGCAGAAAACAGTTATCTACGCAGAAGAGGCATCTATACTGGTAAATTATTACAGAACGGTTTATTACACAACGGTTTCTTACACAACAGTTATTATTTACTTTGTGCTTCATGAATAACAATAAATAATAATTAATGATTGAATTATGGCTGGGTCCAACACACGATTTAGGGATTTCTTGGTTGATGCGGGGGGGGGGGGGGCTGAGAGTAGGTATTGACCGAGGGAACAGTTATATACGCAGGAGGCCATCTACACAGATCAATAATAAACCATTGTGTAATAGTTTGCAGCGTTTTTGAATCATTGCTGTTTGGATTTAGTCACAAGCCTCCCTGGATGTCGATCAACCATCGATATATTTATGTATACGAAAAATTATCTCCTGCTTTCCGTCGTTTCTGGGTTGTTACCCAGTGGAAGCAATGGAATGTGCACATGGGTCGGAATTCTTCCATTTTTGGCCTCACTTGCCAATATTTAGCACCAAAACCCTTCAATCACAGCTTTTAGGGCGCGGCGGGTGCCCCTGGGTAAAAGCGGTGTCGGTGACGTCACAACTCCCCTATTCCAATATCCGTTGTCCCTCATCACAGACCGTTCCTATTGCAACTTTTTGGAAAGCTCTCGTTGAGCCCTTTCCTTTGAAAACACGAAAAATAACCATGCTTACATCCCATTTTTCAGTCCTATTTTTTAGGTCTACTTAGACATATTCTTTGACACATACCTACCTCCCAGCTGAGGGAAGATAATTTTGTTCAGAGCCGAATGTACTGACCAAGCAGCACCTTCACCAGCACCAGCACCTTTGTCATAGACTTGCAACTCGTTCATTTCTAAGAGGATATGTGTAATATTGAGGAAATAGCGCTGTGCATATATCCAAATGATATTGCATAGTCACCGGCATGTTGCCAACATTTGCTCTTGAAGAATTTTACCTACCACCTCTGCATTGAATTAGGTAGGTACGTTATCTATTATTATGTATGAATGCCACCGGTCAGAACACTTGATTCTGTGCATAGGTAGGTACATGATTTATATACGCCTCTCTTGAGTACGTTCAGCACAATAGACGAGTACTACTCGTACCGACCAGATTACTGTTTCATTATACGATTCTAATATCGATGTCCATTGTGGCTATTGGAAATTGTCCTTTGTCTTCAGTCAAGTTCAGTTGTTAAGTTTTTGTTGGTTGATAAAAACTATAGTTTATCCAAGCCAAGCACTCAAGCTTCGAGTAGCTAATTTTGTCGTTTCTGTCGTAGTGTTTATTATCCTGTTCGACGGGTGGGGCTAGTATACTCAAACTCAAAGGGCCCGCCTCTACAAGGGTACATACCTATCCGTATTTTCAAACAGACTCATCGGTTCACTTTCAACTCAAAATGGACGGAGCTACACGTTACTTCTGATCAACTTTCACTCGCTGGCCGGTGGCGAGTGGCTCGGACATGTAAAGCCCTTATGACCCGTATCATAATCAGATAACAGTTAGAAGATGGTGGTTGGGGAGGAGAAAATTGTTTTGTGCGACTTAGTAATTAAACATCTGAATCTTAGATAACTGGTACGGTTCCAGTAATCGCTCGACCCAAATGTTTTCTCCGAGTTACCTATTCTGAAAATCAATAGTTAGGTACCTCTGCAATACATTATCATGTATTTTCCATCAGGATGAAGTTACATAGGTTAGTTAGTTAGTTATATTATATAGGTAGGTATACGACTTCATCCTGTTCGAAAAATTCCCTCTAAAATAGGAAAACTGAATTAGTAGGTAGGTACCCATGCTTATTTGAGCCTGAAAAAGCTCCAATAGTCCGTTCCTGTAGTCGATTTTATTTTGGGAATGTAGGCCCTAGATAAAGTGCCTAGTACCTATAACAAAAGGAAGACTCCATAAAGACAGAGCTTGTATTGTCTAGCTGATGATGAAGAGGTCAGGCAATTTCATTCGCCTATTTGTATGAATGAGCAATGGGCCAAGCAAAAACATGGTTGTTCTATTATATGGATAATGTCAATAGGCAACAACAGTAAAAGATAAATGAAAATGAATGTTTCTTACCAGGACTTCACAGAGCTAGAAAGTGGTCTCTGGATGACACACGCAGATTGCAGATTGATGATGATGACTGATAGCTGGGTAACAGTGCCGTAATATGGTTTGGATTGACAGCAGAATTTTTTTTTTTTAAACATTCGTAGGTAACATTGCAATTTTTTTACGAGAGTAAACTTTCATTTTTCATTCGTTCATTTGTGGTAGTTATTTGAGAAAAATGGGAGATGCTAGATTCGGTGTATTGCATTGTGTTGTACGTATATACTTTTCGTTGTTGAAATCCAAACTGAACATATTTTTTAGTCCGAACTGAACGTATCTTTCAGTCCAAACTGAACATATTAAATTAGACCGAACTGAACGTATCTTTCAGTTCAAACTGAACGGATCTTTCAATCCGAACTGAACGGATCTTTCACTGCAATGGTGTAATAATGTTATTGCTGCTACTGTTGAATCATAATGATTACTTGATGGGTAGAAAAATGTTTCGTGTCGTCTGTTGATGGAATTGCAAAGATGACGTTTTACGTTACGTTGATGGTTTTTAAAAGTAAAACCATCATGGAATCCCGAAGGGGCGGTTATTTACGGCCGCATAAATATTGCCCTTAACGCCCTGTCGTGCGACAATCCGTGCTTTTTGGAACAGATTTTTTTTGCTCTTCGGATGAGCGATGGGAACGATTCCGTGGGCTCAAAGAAGAGGCTCGGAGCTTATAAGGATGACAGAGGCTTCCAAGAATGCTTTTCTTGATGGGTGAAGTCCGAAGATGGGAGGGCAACGGACATTCCAACAGTCCCAACACTCCCGGACCAGTTCCCTTCGGGTCGGGGTGTTTACCGAGAGGTTTAGGAGATGAAGATGTTTTAGTTGACAGATAGCGGGCGGCCTCATAGGATCCAGAGAACCTGTTGCTGGACGCTTGTGATATTCGTCAGTTGATGCTTGGTGGCATAATGCGCTCAAGGTCTTGAAAATGGCTTAATTAACGGATTCACCTCAGGTTGGCTTACCAAGACAACACAATTGTTTTTGTTTCACCTATAATTTCTTCGTTACAACCAGGCTGTTCGAAAACAGACAGTTGGAAAAAAACATAAGGAAAACTTAAGAAATTCCGTGGAAACGCCAGAGGTCAGCGGATTTTACACAAAAACAAGCTCGTTAGAACGTTCAAAAAATACCGAGGTAGCCTAGGACCCCAACAGCCAATATACCTCCATTTATACAAATCTTGATTTTCATCTGCGATCGTTTCTTTGTGGTTGGACCTCCGATTAAAATCTAGGTTATCTTGTTATACGTCAAATTCCACATTATGCACTTCCATCAAATGGGAGAAACTCACAGAAACGAAGCAAAAAAAAAAAAAAAAATCACAATTTTGTGGAAAGTTTGATATAGCAGTAGGGTCAACTGAGAATAACTCTACAACTAAGAATCGACGTAAGGAAAAATGCGAAATTCCACCAGAACTTGTGTAGTAGCAAACTAAAGGATCAGTTTGAAGATGAGTAATTATAAAAAACTCGCTTTAGATCATATTTGCGTTTATGAAGGTCAGTAATTTCGCCAACATTCGGTAATAATTTTTAAATTATTAAACGTTACATAAATTCACCAAAACTGTTAATCTAGACAGAATAGAACTGTTAATCTAAACTATAGTGGTGAATCTAAACTATAACGGTGAATCTAGACTGAAAGTTCCGGCCATGTAGCATGGCTGTAAGAGCGAATTTTCAAAAATATTCGTGTTTGTGTAAGAAGGTGGTATAGCGAGAAACCAACTTTTTGTAAAATTATATAATTTTTCGTGATATTAGCAATTTTTACCGACCCATTATTTTTTGAGAAAAATATGTTTATCATCGAAATAGTCTCTTTCTGTCGTGAATCACCACCCCACACCACGTCAGGTGAATTAATATAGATTTTAGCCCTTAATTCCAATTTTCACTCCCAAGAATCCAAATTTGACCCCTATTCTTTATGAAAAACAACTGAAATGGTCATTTTCTGCCTTTACTCACCCTTCCATACCACGTTAAGTGATTTTATGTCAATTATTTGCGATTTTAGCAGTTCTTACCTATTTTTGCTCCTCTTCGAACTCATCCTTTTGTTTGGCAAAACTTGGAATTTTTATCATACAGTAATCAGTACAGATATCGTCTGGAGTGACACATAAACATTTTTGTTAAAAATCTAGGGATGAATTCAGGATGCTCTGAAAAGGGTTCGTCTATAAAAAAATGTCAGAGATTCGTGTTCTGAAAATGTTGAACCCATTGTCATAGCTTCATTTCCTTTGAAAGTTCTAAGACAGTTTCAGTAATCTCCAGAAAAGGTGTTCAGATTTTTGGGGGTAAACGATTGCTATGTATCATCAAAAATAGCTGTCACCAACTTCGACAATTCGGTCATGTGGTCGCTGCATGACTTGAACTTCTCTTCGGAAACGGATTCTCCTCTTCAATCAGTATCTAGGTAATCAGTTCTTTCGGGGAAAAGTGGAGCCATAGTCATAAAATAGGCAGACTTGTTGGGTGAATGTAGGACTGTGAATTGTAATATCTGTAACATCAAGAGTAGAGTGGGATACGGTACGGGTGTCTCGCATTCATTAGGGTTTGGTTGTGTGTATGTGGGGGGGGGGGGGGGGGGAGGACAATGAATGAAAACAAAGATAATTAAAAGTGTATCTCAAGTCTGAGACGGGACTTCGCAAGTTGTATTGGAGTGAGGCCTCTCGGACTCCCGTGAGTTATCGGATCCCGTGAAAAGACGATTTGGACGGAGCCGAGGCCTCTCTTCCTACCTCCGAGCCTTGCATTTGTCCGAAGGGTGGAGCGGAAAAGCGGGGAAACGAGGGGGAAGATGTCGTCACCGCCTGACGTCACCCTCCGGAGGGGGACAAAAGGATACTCATAGCGGTGGAGGGAGGTCCCGCTCTTCCCCGCCGCTCTTTATCTTCCACCGTCCTCTTCATCTACCTTCGCAACCCCTATAAACTCCCCGACCCCTCGGAAACTCACCCTCGACGTTTCCAACCCTTCGACTGCCTTCCCCCTCCACACTATAACCACCTCGCCTTCTGCCGGCTTCTCTGTTCAAAACTCGTTCCGATCGGAGCCTCCTGGATGATTACTTCAATAGCCGCGTCGACACGGGCTGTTTACAACATCCGATCATCAACAAATAAATCGGAGCACGTCGCGACATTTTTTCCTTGGCCGACGAAGATTTTATTAGGAGCTCAGTGACTCAGTAAATGTACAGCTCGCAATAAAGTCATGAAGAGGTCTGTATCTGTGGACGTGTTGTACTCGTAGTGCTGATCTACCTATTCCTGTTTCTATCATTGTGACGGAGCTCGGTGGTCCAGGTCCGGTTCATACGACGGTCCACGATTTAGCGCTATTGTCTAGCCCTGAACCGCATGGTGGCCGTCAGTTTCATTAGTTAAAATAGGAAAACCTTGCATTCACACACAATTGGAACAAATTTATGTCCTGTAAATTAAAAATTTTCACTCAAATTTCCTCGCCTTGGAGGCAAAAGCTGCCAGCCAAACAGCATTGAAAGAAATGCCAAGGTTTGGGGGGGGAAGGAACAGGGATCCAGGGGGGGGGATCCTTTTTTGACTGAGGAGGTTTTGTTGGCGGGTACAACAGGGTTATTTTTCTGGGAGGTATCACATCTTTTTGCGTTGATCAATCCTTTTTGCGGCCGAGAAGGTGGTTTTTTTGGCGACCCTGTTGTAAAAATTTACCCGACAAAAAACCACCTCCTCGGCCGCAAAAAGGGGTTGATCAACGCAAAAAGATGTGATACCCTACAATAAGGGGTTGTTGGTGGGGGGGGGGGGGGGGGGGAATCACATATTTTGCATTGATGAGGTAAAAAGTTTTTCCCGGTTGGTGTCTAAAACATTTCTCAGGAGGTAGTTAGGTACCTCCTACTTATACCTAAAAATTTTAAAAGGGGAGAACGGGGGGCATGATTTCAGAGCAATCGGAGGAATAGGCTCGGCGCATGCGAAATTCTTTTCAAAGTGAATTTGATAAGCACTTACTGCTCTTACTTTTAATCTAAGTAGTTCATATATCAAAGTTACTGCTGCTCTAAAAATTGTGATGCATCATCTAAAAATATATGAATAATGACAATGTGAGGAAGCCCTCAGTTGGCTGCAAGATTTGGCCGACTTTTGAGATTTGAGGTCTCATTCCTTGACAATGGTACCTACGTATTCAAAATGTTCGTCATAACTACAAAGCAAATTATCAGTCACATGGTAAGCGGCTAACTCCAAGAAATACTTTCCTTCATAGTCCCCTTCCATCATTTGCTACTATGAAATATCAAATCCTGTTCTCCCGCTAGACCAGCTAGTTTCTTGATTTGTGAGGGATGTCATTCGATTCAAAAGACTACAATACACTATGTGAAATGAAATTTCGTTGATATTTTTGGTCATAACGTGGTGAAGGTAAGTAACCCTGTAACCCCACCCTCTTGTAAAAATTTACCCTCCAACAAAACCTCCTCTGCCGCATAAAGGATTGATATCCGCTTTGCCCGCTTTGGTGTTTCACACCTCGCTCTTGGATGTACATTTAGAAACCTGTTTCTTCCCCCTCTGTTGGATATGAGTATAGGAACCTGTTCCTTCCCCCCCCCCCCCCAAACCTTGAAATTTATTTCAAAGCTGTTTGGCGGAGGCTTTTTGCCTGCCGGGGAGCTCTCACTACTACTGCCTACTTAGTACCAACTAAGCACTATCTACTTAGTACCTAACTCAGTACTATCTGCTTAGTATCTACTCAGTACCTTCTTACATTTTACAACAGGGTTGATTGTGGGGGGGGGGGGGGGGATATCACATCTTTTTGCATTGGTTGATTAAGCAGTAAACATTTTTCCCCTAGGACCTACCTAAACATTTTTTTCTCAGTACCTACCTATTTGCCTAAAATTTTTCAGAACGGTGGGGGGGGGGGGGGGGAGAGAATGCACAAACGGTACTTGGAGCAAAACGAATGTGTGTGCAAAATTTCAGCTCGAGCCGTTATGCCTGTGAGGCTGTAGCCCTGTCAAAGAACAGCAAGATGAAGAAGTAGAAAAACGTGAAAAATAGCGTTTTTCAAACTTCCATAACTCCGGCACCTGTTGGTCCCGAGGGTTGAAATTTGGTACACCGGAGATCCCCAGGGGGCCGAGTGACGGGGGTGGTAAAAACCCCTACTTGTGTTCACGTGTAAACTGCGTCTTGGTCGCTGTAGGTAGGTATGGAGGTTTTCGGTTTTCTTGGTGGGCAGGACGCTCCCGCGTCACTAGATTATTTGCTTGGGAATGATCCTGTTACTTCAGAATGGTGGGAAATCATAGACAACACCAAACACGACTCCTACTGAGCGAAGTTTGAAACAGTTTTCGAAATTTTAGGGTTGAAATAGTTATTCTGGAAATAGTTAGTTTGGGATTGTTTCTGTTCGATTCAGGGCAAGGGTTGGGGAGTTAACATTGAATGGGAATAGGGTTGCTTCTTTCCTCTTCCTGAATTGGGGATCTTGACAATTTTCTGATGTTTTCTGGAGTATGTAGCGCGAAGCTTAGCGATTTAGTATTTCTTTATCACTTTGTTGTAAAGTTACGACTTCTGAGTGTGCTTGTGTGTGCGATGGGGGGGGGGGGGGATGCTTTCCTGAATTGGGGATCTTGACAATTTTCTGATGTTTTCTGGAATATGTAGCGCGAAGCTTAGCGATATAATATTTCTTTATCACTCTGTTGCAGTGGTACGATTTACGAGTGTGTGTGTGCGTGTGCGTGCGCGCTTGTGTATGTGGATGGGGGGGGGGGATGCTTTAGCCACTACCGTTTTCTAAATTGCCTTTCGGCTCACATTCAAGCTGGTATTTCCTAGTTCTGTTATAGTCTGTCTCGTGTGCGGACAGATCTTTTTACTTCGGACGACATTCTGACGCTTTGAGGTGGTAACGAAAGAAGACGACCGTGTGACAGCCTATGATACTTTCGAGGGCCTGCACCCAAAATTACCTCCCAAAAGGCTTCTGGACCTACGACAACCTTCTTGACGTCTTCAAAAGGCAATGACGCCCCAATACGCGAGCTCGGCCTCCCCCGTGTAATCCAGCTCGTCTAGACGGCCCATTCACAAGTGATTCGTCCATTAGTTTTTCATCGCCTTCCACCGCCGAAGGGATTGAGCTGGTTTGTGGTTTTTATCCGATCGGCCGCTATATCGACCCACAAGGTGGAACTGTGCGGAGAATAATGATCACCTGCGATCCGGGATGCACAAGGTCTATTCATTGCAGTACATAAATGACATGGGGAGCTTGCTAGGAATAGGAATTCCAGTTGTCGACTTCAAAATCGGATTATCTTGATAACCACTACGTGCCAAAATCCACTACAAATTCCTCCTGAACTAGTTGTTTAGAAACGGAAGGAAAGAAAGTGCGAGGCGTCGTCAAGGTTGCCAGCGATTCACTATTGTCACTTTATTTCACTATTCTAAAATCGTCTCACGTTTTTACTGTTTCCGAAAAATGGTCACTTTTGTCACTATTTCAGTGCTGTCGAGCTTTGAAACTCGTATTAGCATGGAACATGCTTTAGCCTTGGACTAACTAGCCAAAAAACGTTACGCGGAATGGGTGACGCGGATGGGTGACGAGGATGGGTGACGAAATTTTCTTATGATTTTCACGTACAACCGAGTAGGTAGTTGCTAGGGAAATGAAACTTCTTTCATTTTCATCGGACAAAAATCGATTTCCATTCGTTTGAAAGCTCTTGATTTATCACGCATTTATTTCGTATTTGTTCTTGGTATTTATTTCCTAGTTTCATAATATAACTATATAAATGGATGTTATAAATAGATAGTGAACAATGACGCTTGTTTGGTTGTCACTTGGTTGTTTCGATGTGTATAAGCGTGGCTAAAGCATGTTCCATGTTTCTTGAATTTTAGCCGTAGGCTCTAAGCAGTAAGCATCCCCCTGGCGAGGCGCGGAGCGCCGAGTTTTATTACGTTTCGTGGGATCTGTCTTCGATTCCTTTCTGAATTCCGCGCCACCGCTGCCAGCCGCGTCGCCCAGGAGCCCTTGCCTAAATAATTGTTTACACACGAAGACCTCCTTCAGGGCCAGTGAAGAAAAGAAGAAGATGTTAGATTTACCCTGTGTTTCGATGAAACTGTCAATAACAAAAGATGAAAGAATTTCAATTTGGATTAGACTTTGGTAAGAAAAGTGTAATGACGTGGTGTATCATCACGTGAGACAGTTTTTATAGGATCTGCAACAGGTGCTATTGTGTCAGGCCACATAGTGTAAGCGCTAGAACGAGCTTCTTTGATTCTTCGATGATTTCTAATGATATCATGTGATGGACCAAATGTGAACAAGACTGTATATTAGTAAATGAGAGGGTTAAGGAGTTCCGCTGAAAGGGCTTTATGACGTCGGGTTGGTTGTTCTGTGATACTATTTCGTTTGAAAAATGATGGCTCTTTTCGATCGTGTTGATAGGTACTTTTGCAAGAACAAACGTTATGCTTCATGAATAACAACAAATAATTATTAATAATTGAATTATTGAATTCCGCGCATTGAATTAGGTATTGAATCCCGCGCATTTTTATGAAACTGTATTCCCGGGCCGGCTCCAGTACTAGATTTAGGGCTTTCATGGGGGGGTTAGCACGTGGGTGGGTATTGACCACAGAAAACAGTGATCTACGCAGGAGGGGTATCTACACTGGTAAGTTATTGTACAACGGTTTCTTACACAGCGGTTTATTGGACAATGGTTTATTGCATAACGGTTTATTATTTACCTTATGCTTCATGAATAATAACAAATAATTAATGATTGAATTATTGAATCTCGCGCATTTTTATGAAACTGTAATTCCCGGGCCGGCTCCAGTACGCGATTTAGGGCTTCCCTGGGGGGAGCTCGAGGGTAGGTATTGACCAAGGGAACAGTGAACTACGCAGAAGGGGCACCTATACAGGTATAAATAATAAACCGTTGTGTAATAATTTGTAGCGTTTTCTTTATTAGAAGTCACAATTCTACTTTTGGTTTATTATTTTCAATAATGAACCATTGGAATCGAGCATGAAAAAAAAATTCTAACCCCCCCTCAAAATTTGATGGTTTACGTTTCAAGGTATGTAGAATCCGAAAATGCAATAAAAATATTTCTGTCTGACCGCCGTACGCCGTACTGGCCACTTTCCTTAGTTACCATGAAACAAAATTGATGAAATTCGGGTTCTGAGGTTTGTTAAAGACAAGTGCTTTCAAACTCCATACAACTGGGTATTCCACCAGTGGCTTGCAGGGAATTAACAAACTGCCAAAAAGGCTTCAAATTGTTCTCGTTGATGGAAAATTCAGTATCATTAATGCAGTCCGTATTACATTTCGTCGAAAGACTAGTGCACAGAAATCGAATCTGGGGTTACCAGAACTTTTGTAAAAAGCGTGGTGTCTCCGTTTCTCATTGATAACTTTACGAATTTCAGTTGAGAACCAATGTGTCCCAGCGACGCAGGCAGGGCAGTCAGACGAAAAGCCCCAGCCTGTTATGGCTCTTCACTTTACTTTTACTTTACTAATACGAATCGCCTTCGGAAACAAACAAATATTTCAACCTCAGTGGTCGTTGATACAATATTGGTCGTATATTGTGCAGAGTGCTCATGAATACAGCAGGTAAAATCAAGTAAATGAAAGAGCTCAGGAGACACGGAGCACAGCTAAGCTGTCTCAATCAGGAGTCTATTTTTGGGTGAGTATTACGCAACGATAATAATTTCCTCTTGGTTCCTCCAGTCTCAAGTGAACCTTTCGGTTGCAGGTCGTTACACAATGGCCCACCGCTTGTCCTGTAACTCGCAAAGGTCGAAAAATATAATTCATCGACCTCCGCTTCACTTTGCACTCATTTCACTGCCTGCGGGGGTCCATTTCACCTGTTTAACGACACCTGAGATGCTCGTCCGATTAATGAACTTCGCCTATGGAGCTAAACGACGTCTGAATTGAATAATGTTCCTAACTCAGGAGTGAGAAAAACATCCCTCTATTGAAAACTTCTTTATGCAGGGTGTTGTTGCAAAAATGATATTTTGCTCAAGAATCCTTAATCCGTTTTTAGCAACAAAATGAAGAATTTATTCCTTATTTTGACATTTTCATGTCTTTCATATGGCACATAACAAAAAAATCGTCACGAAAATCGTCACGAAAAATCATCACGAAATTTGCTCACGAAAATTGTCCCAAGTCGCCACAATGATGATTTTCGCTTACAACCGATTCGTTGCTACGGAACTTTATCTTCGCCAGTTATCATCGTACAAAAATCGTTCACCACTCGTTGGATAGCTCTCGATTTACCTAACCATACTACGTTAACCACTGCGGAGTGCGTGGCCGACAAGCTGCGGTATGAGCGTGATTGTTTAAATAATTGTTTACACACAGGTGAAACATTCTCAATAATTTATATTGTCAACACGAATGCAAGCTTCATATAAGTTTCTGATGATTTTCGCTTACAACCGATTCGTTGCTACGGAACTTTAACTTCTCCGGTTATTATCATATACAAATTGGAAAGAGATAGAGCCGCGAGAATGGTTTCCAACCACCAAGCAAAGATTATACATACGTGCCAAATTCTTACAGAAGAACGACGCGCTCAAGCACAATGGAGGGAGGCTCAGCGCTCTGCTGAAGATCTATTGGCCAAATTCAAATTCACTCTTCAATCTTAGCCGACATTTCATTTAAACAATAATACAACGTTTATTACATTAATCGAAGAACTGAGTCTAATTACCAATTCTTTTATGATCAACACTACAACTTAGATTGCGACTTTATAATTAGGTACCTACCTAATTTGGTAGGTGAGAAGGAAGGAGGGGAAAGACATGAAAATGTCCCAATGCGTTGCAGACTCGTATGCAAGCGTTTTTTAATGCAAGAAACAGAAAAATTCTGTCTTACAAAGTCAAAACTTCCGCTTGCATTTCTGTCGTTTCTGTGGGTTTTTTTCTATAGAACCTGAAACCGCAATTCAGGTTTCGCCTCAACTATCGAAAAAATAATATTTCGAGCGCTTGCTTGAAAAACATGACATTCCGCCTTATTTTCACCAGAAACTAGAGATCAAACCATGAAAAATAGTTATCAACGTTGAAAACAATCGTAAATTAAGGAAGTAGGTACTGATCTTTCAAAGTTGAAGAAAAACGACAAAAAAAACTTATTTCTGATTCCAGCTCTTAAATTTCATTTAAAAGGTGAAAAGATATGAAAAAACGCTGCAAATTACACACCGGTTTATTATTCATCTGTATAGATTCCCCTTCTTTGTAGATCACTGTTTTCTGTGGTCAGTACCTACTCTCGAGCTCCCCCCAGGAAAGCCCTAAATCGAGTACTGGAGCCGGTCGGGCAGTTACAGTTTCATAAAATAAGAGCACTGGATTCAAAAATCCTTTAGTTAATTATTTGTTGATATTCATGAAGCATAATAAATGACTAAATAAATAATGTTCAAGTTACAAAAGTACCTATAAATAAAATCCAAAATGACCATCATTCTTCAAATGAAATAATATCATTTTCCACTCCTTAGAGATTACTGACAGTCGCGGACCAAATAGACCCCAAATGGGACCTATAAATCATATTTCATTAATTTTCGTTCATGGTAACTAAGAAAAAACCTAAGTACGCTAACGGCGGTCGGACAGAAAATTTGTATTCCATTTTTGGATTATACTTAGGTACTTTGAAACGGAAACCATAAAATGTTGACGGCAGGGGGGGTGTTTAAAAAAATTTCATGCTCGATTCCAGAGGTTCAGAATGGAAAATAAAAAAATTACATAAATTACTTATTTATGTAATCACCTTGGGTAGTTTTATAGATACATAAATAAGCTGTCAAGTTGTTCCCATAACTGCGTAATCGGAGGAACTACTCAACAAAATAAAAAATCCCATACAACTGGGCCTAACATGCCTTCCCCCTTCCGACCCTTGGATGGACCCTTGATTTGGACGGTGGTCGATCGGGGCTGTCATCGTATTGCCCATTTTAATATCTTTAAATGAGATTTGTTAGTTTTACTAAAAAATAAGGCATTGTTTGTAAGTTTTCGCAATTAGAAAAATCACTGCTTACCTACTCTTTAGTTTACAATAGGTTTTAATTGAAAAAAGAACGGATTTCAATGGTTTGACCTCTAGTTCTTGGTAGAAATGTGGTTTCAGTTGTCATCCCAAGAAACTTGATTTTTAAAAACGCGATTTTCGATGACATTGTTAAAAATTTCAAGTTCAGATTTTACACTAAAATAAGATGCGTTTCTTCATTTGAAAATTTACGTAGCCCCGTTCCAAGAAAAACAAGTGTCTGCAGCAATATTATAAGTATGGTGTAACGGCAGGAAAATAAGAGGAGGGACCATTCATGGGATTAGTTTGTTATACCTCTAGATAGGTAGAGAGGTACAAAAAGTCCCTCCCTACTTACATGTATCTAACATTATGGGATCCCGTACTGTTGGTACTTCAAATGCCTGCAGTGGACATGACTAGTAGTCTAATTGTATTTTTATGTACCTATTGTAGGTAACAATGATGACAATTTCATTTGTTGGAGCAGCTGTGAAGTTTGAACGTGTCATAACCCGCGGTTTATCGCGTTCCGTTTCTTCGGCGATTCGATGTTTTTGTAAAGGAGTAAAAACGTGGGTCGTGTAGATGAGAGAGCTTGTGCCCCAGCAAGAATTCAACTCGTCAGACGAGATCGGGGTGGGAGAGAGCGAAGCGGTTTCTCACATTCAGTCGGCGAGGGCGCCGCTAGGGGCGCTGGCGCCGTCTTGCTCAAGCGCCCGCTCGTCCTTCGCCCTCGAGGTTGCTCGGATGCTGCTTTCCTGATCCCACCCGCTCGCTAGGCGAACCGAAGGAGCTTCCCCAAGGCTCAACCTCAACTCTCAACTCTCAACCTACAATATTATAATAATAACTGACTGAAAATAAATGAAACCCACCTTTTACTAATCAAAATCCTATGATTATTTATTAACTTACACGAGAATACCTGATCAGCTGTTAAATTTATGTTGAGGATTTCACAGGAACATCAGTTTTGCCAAACCAAATAGATTTTTAATTTTTTCCCCATTTTTAATTATGCAAATACAACACGTTTATGAAAAGATTACCAAATAGTACCACATGAAAAAATCTATTCTTCTGCATCCATGTGTAGGTTTACCAACATACAGGAAAATTCTTCCCAACATGGGCCAGATGCCGATAACGTTTTAGTCCAGAATGGTGGACAAAGTAAATTAACAAAATATGAACGTCTATTCATTACCTGTGTTATGACCCAGGAGCATTGGTCTTGACAAGAATTCCGATCGGTTCACTCGTGCACGTGTCGTTTGGTATGGGTTTCGCTTTTTCTTGTCATCATGGTTCGACACCCGAATTTTGTTATGGGCAGTTTTCATCGTGAATTCATTTCGTGGATTCGGTCCGATTAGAGCGATCACAGTGCGCTATCTCGAAGTTATAGAACAGAATTAGCTAATTGCAAAAAAAATTAGTTGACTCCGCGATACAAATAATACTGTCATTTATTGTAATATAATCATAGGTAGGTAGGTATTGTTTCAATTAACTAATGAATAGACAAAGCGTAAAATCGAGCTGCCTACCTCCGGTTCCCGGTCGAACCCAAGAAAAAGCTGGTTTGATGGGACAAAATGTCAAGGGTGCTCGCCCGTCGGATATTGGCCCGGAGAATTCCTGTTCCCCGTGTTGCTGTCCGGCCTTGAGCCAACTATAATATCATCTTGATCATATGGTATCTGGCAATAAATCTCTGATGATCCTGTAAAAGCCAGATCTTTCCGACTCGATTTATATTCTTGATCAAATCACGTACATATTGTCTCATCCCATTAAAAGCGGGTGTCGACAGACAAATCGCGTTGGTACGATATTATTATCGTATTCATACCTATTTCCCCATTTTGCCCAATCTGCTGGTTCTCTTCTTGTGGTGGTGTTATTTGTCGATTTGGCTGAAGCTCGACAATCCGGTGGGCAATTTTCGTGGGTTACAATTCCTCCTTTTTTTGGCAAAATTCTGTTCAATGTTCAAATGACGTAGGTATCAGGTAAACTGCTGAGTAGTTCAACTCAAATCCCGCTTAGAGTGCTAGTGCAACTAGCACCGCTCCAAGCGATGGCCAGAACCGCAATAAATGGATGGATGGAACCGCAGATTTATAAATAAATTTTGTTAAAACATTTAAACAAAATCAAACCAAGGGAAAGGTGATGGAACAGGTTCTAGAAGGTTATATTCTCTTATGAAGTGGTTTTTCTTTTCTTAGGTGTTCGTTTTAGTTGATTAATAAAGGATGTTGATAGAATTAATGAACAGTGATGAGTAAATAAGGAAAATAATAAAAATGGCGAAATAGTAGTGGATGATGTTAATAATATACAACTACTATATTATGCTAAGGAGTAACATATTATAGTCATTTATTCATTTATTGTACACAAATCTTTTGGCACCCCCCCCCCCCCCCCCCCCCCGCCAGACGGGCTGTTACCACGCCGTATATGAGTTTGTAAAACTAAATTATTCGGCCAACCTATGTCATAATAAACTCGTCTGTCTGTCTATCTATCTATCTATCTAGATATCTAGAAGCTTGCCACGAAGGTTTGCCATTTCTAATGTTGGGTTATTTGCAGCAGTGTGAACCTTCGCCTCCGAAGATTCGCTCCGCCTCTTTGTGCCAACTGCCAGTTTCAATAGACCTCATACTTCATTTTTTGCTGCATTTTGGTTTATTATTTTCAATAATGAACCATTGGAATCGAGCATGAAAAAAAAAATTCTTACCCCCCCTCAAAATTTGATGGTTTACGTTTCAAGGTAATATTGAATCCAAAACTGCAATAAAAATATTTCTGTCTGTCCGCCGTACGGGCCACTTTTCTTAGTAACCATGAAACAAAATTGATGAAATTCGGGTTTTACTTTTAATCAACCTCATTTGAAAAAACGATTATTTTCGAAAACGGTCTTCAAACTACTTACCATTTTTCCAAAAGTTCTGAATATTTTTTTCAAAAAAAAAATTGACAACAATTCCCCATTGATTATTTGTTAGGTGGTTTAATTGGTTTTAATAGTACATACCTA
The DNA here is from genome assembly GCA_954871275.1 of Leptopterna dolabrata. Taxonomy (NCBI): domain Eukaryota; kingdom Metazoa; phylum Arthropoda; class Insecta; order Hemiptera; family Miridae; genus Leptopterna; species Leptopterna dolabrata. The sequence continues at coordinate 26,118,922 of OX940975.1, read as the reverse complement.
CCTTACACACAATGATTTTTATAAACTTCACTTTTCAATCCCGAATATTGTCGACAGCAGGAACCAACATCGACGGCTGTTATTACGAGAGGGCCCGCTGGCTGAACCTCACCGTGTTCAGTTGTTGTCCAACTCGTTGGCTCCTGAATGGTAGTATTTGAAGTCATAAGACCTCCGCATTGGCTGGTTTCTGTTGTCTGGTGTTCTCTGATGTTCGGCAACATCTAATATTTCAGTTTAGGGTCTTCAGAAGAAATATGTGAATGAACGAGCTGTTAGGCCCCCCCACCGCGGTCCATTCATTGTATTGCACAATCATGAAGCTCGCGTACGTGTACGGCAGGCGAGACAGATAACGTTATTATCCCTCGTAAGTGCATCAAATGATCAGGGGAGCCTCCGGCGTTTTCCATTCATTTGTCTGGCCCTGCCTCCATTAGTGTTGCCGATAGCCTTCTTTCTACTGTGGGCTTTGCCAAGAATGCTTATTAGTGGTCCACCGACTTCGAAGCTGAATCTCGCAGTAAACCTGCGCGTATTCCTCCGATTACTGTATGGGTCACGGATTGCAGACCACCTACGTCGTACGTATTGCACCAAACTCAGAGTGGTTCTGGAAAATACGATAGACCATAGCATCTCCAATATTTTCCGTCGTTAGAGCTGTCTACAAAAAATTACGTAAGCAAAATTCTCCCTCTCCCCATGTAAGCAACCCTCTTATCCATCCTTACCCCTCGTAACCATAAGTAGAGACACATTTTAAAACCATGCCAGAATTACAATAAGTACTAGCAGTCTTCATTTCAGACTTGTGGATCCGCTGACCAGGTGCCTCACGCGCTTTTGAAAATAGGCTCAAATTCTGCCTATATACCACGCTTAATAATAGCTATTTTTCGAAACTTTTTAAACATTTCTTTTGGCTTTAAATATGGGTAAATATTTATCAGTCGCTATAAGGATGATTGATAGAGCTTTGAATGTCACTCCATTCGATTCAGTGTGCTAGACAACATGAAAAACTATACCAAACACATTTTTCGGACAGATTGCTCCGCTAGTGCCAGTGTGGCGCCGTTACCTGGCACCATGGTGGCACCAACAACCGTAAAGCAAATTCGGGAGGCCTAAGGAGTGTACTGTCGAAAGTTCAGGTTCGTGCGACGGTTCCAGGGTCACTTTTCGCGGTACAGACAGATATACATTATGTACATGGGCTGAAATCACAGGGTTGGATAAGGAAGCTTCAAAAGAAGCTGTCTGTTTTTGAACTGATGAATATCTGATATGCCGTGACGTAATTATATGTTTCAAGATTTAAGGGTCACCCCCAGGTGGCTGCGGTGTTGGTGACATCACGGTATCCGAAATCTGTAAAATATGTTTTTTGTCGGGTCACATTGTATTGCAGGTTTTTGGTAAGCTCTTTCTGAGATCCAACTATTGAACATATTTAAACGTATGAAACCAACACCGTGCTAGGTACTAGGTGGATAAACCCATTCTCGCCATCATTCTGAGTTCACACTGTGTAGGGTATAATATACTAACGCAATATTTCCCCGTAGACTAATTCTGATAGGTACGGGCTAGCACAAAAACCCTACAGAATGTGTATATTGAGCGGAACTCTCAGTGGTTCAATTAATGATCTAAAATTGCAGTCTGTAGAAAAGAGTAAAGCTCTTTTCAGCAACCACGGCGTGGAGGGTCGTGGAAGATGGCAGCTTGAGTAATTCTGTTGCCTCTCTGACGTCTTGTGATGACTCCATACTATTCGTCCCGCTGTGTTTCACTGTCAATACTCTTCAAACTCTAAAGGAAACCATACAAATTTCTTATGTTAACCAAATGCCAATTAACCTCATCCTTTTTCCCCATACACACAATCCGCTCTGTCTCATACCAAGTTAATTTATTAGATACAATGAGTGGTACAGAGGTTTTGGAGACCATAGCGTGGTACGTTCTATACCTTCCTACGGTATGTATGTACCTACTGAAATCCTCAACGTGAATTGCTGTTAATGGAAAATGATTTAATCATATAAAATACGTTGCTCTTGGGCCATCTGGACCCTGCATGTATCTAAACTGTGTTAAGTATAATTAGTTTGTGGCTTTTTAAAAAACATAATTATGATATGATTGTCTTCCGAATCTTTTAACAAGCTCATAAAAATCCGATATCATCATAAGTAATAATTGTCGTGAATATAGTTCGGGTGTAGACTGTAAATACTGGGACTCGCAGTCTAAACCATGACTCTCAATCACTGGAATTAATTGAGACACGTAGAGGGGCGCACTCAGGCGCTGCTAATGTCGCGTTGACGCGTGAACACTGAATAATGTCGTAATGCGTTGAGATCCGACCGAGGCGATTATGCGTCGATTATACCACCGGAATGATCACAAGTTGTATCGCAAATCGGTATCGGATCAAGCGATCATCCGATCTGTTTTATTCATTTCCCACCAACCCGAACGCAGACTCTATTAGGGCGATTCATAATTGATCAGGGGGAATGTTGTCTACCGAACCTCTTGGGATGATCCGATGGTGAGGAGGGTCGTGCCGTCACGCTGAAATGGTAAGTTGTTGCTTCTTATCGATGAATGGGGAAGCCTGCCACGGTGTTTGACCTTCCCATTCATGAATCTTCGTCCTCAGAAAGTCCCAATCGAGGTTATAATTTTTCTCCTCCACATATATGTACTTATCGTCTCTTACTATACCAGCTGATAGTTGAATGCTCGAATACGTTAATACTTGAGGGATCGTGCCGACCTCCCCAAAAGAAAATGAGAATGGGTTTAGTTGATTATTTTCAACCCTCCCTCCCACCTTCGCCCTTCTATGAAACCTTTAAAAGGCAGAACTGCCTATACCTTTTGCTACTACCATCCAACTACTTACCTACGTCTGTCTCAGGACGCTTACATACGTCTGTCTCAGGACAACTCCCGTTCCCATGGGATATTATTGTTGGAAGGAAAGGAATTTCAAAAAGATGGTAAAACGACCGATAAATACTTGGGTGACTCTTCGGAGTTATCAAAAATCGACACTTCGTTCAACTAAGAACATTAGGCTCACTGAAATAGTCAGGAGTAAATAGTTATCCTGAAATGCCGACACAAGTGTGGCAGATTGGAGGACTTCAAGTTCTGACTCTCCTTAATCTGAAAAGTTATGGAAAAGATTTTAAGTTAAATAAATTTTAAGTATGCCTACCTCCCTACCTATTTAAGTAAGCTTGTAAGTAAGTACTACCTGAGAAATATCAGTGGAACAAGTTCCATTAATAGTAGAAAGATACGAAGGAAGAACTTGCCTGTTCTCTTCAACTCCAACGACTTTTATGGAAAATAAACCTTGTTACCGTTGAAATTTTCTTTCGCCCAAAATTTTGTGTAGGAATTTGCCGGTTAGTTCCAAGGGTTTTTACAGTCTTTACGGGGCTATTTCGTTAAGACTTAACCGTGGGCGTATACCGAAACATTGTGTGAAAATTGTTGTGGTCCACGTTACACAAGTTTAAGTAAACGAATAAATTTCTAAAGTTTTTTAAATGCGTGAATAAAAATATAGGTATTATTTAAAATTAAAGTTCCTTAGAAAACTTGAAGCTGCAAGTTTCACATATTCTTATTTACTCTCAATTGCGGATGGATAAATTATCATCATACAGATGACTTGAACCGCACAGAGGCGGCACGTGGAATAGTAAATGTGCTGAAACCGGGATCCAGCACCCTCATGCCCCCTAAAAGGTGCAAAGACGCAATGCGGCACCTGTTTTCCCGCTCTATCCAGACCATGTCTTGCTACCGAAGGGATCAGAATTGATTTGTCGGCATTTATAGGAAATAACTTCTTGGCATTTTGACAATCGTGTATGTCCGAACGTAACGACCAAATGGCTTCTTCAGTGCGGCTTGTAAATAAATCGGAAGCCAGTTTCGGATTCAGTCATTGTTTTAATTTTTCCTTTGTCAAGACAAAACGGCTGAACTGATTCTCGAATGCGGTTTCTCGAAGAAGAAGGAATCAGAAGAACTTGGCTAGGACAGAAATGCGTACTTGAGTATGTACCTGTACGTACGAATGCGAGCGAGCAAAATTATAGTAGCTATTTTCATTATACATTTGAATTATTAATTTGTGGAACATTCAAGTTAGATGCCCTTAAAATTTTTTGATTGTAATGTCGTGTACCATGCTCAATACAAACTTTGCATGTACTTATAGTTTGATCGTAGAGGCAGATACTTAGACTTTGACGTCATTTGACACTGGGTCCACAAGTCTGTTGTGCGGAATCTCTTGAGATGAAATTTTGAGGGAATACTCGTTAGATCATCGGAGTTTGAAGTCGGAAATAAAATAATTAATACATAGTTGGGTATAACATCTGGAAATGTTGGGAATAAACTCGTAGGTACGTCAGAGGTTTCTGTACATGTATGCTGCTTAACAGTGTTGGCCACCATTAGCGCGTCTGGTACAGGCGTCTGCAGGAAGAGTACACGTTTTGGTATTGTCTTTTCTCAGTTTTGGAATTCTCAGTTGTCTCGTTTGATTAGGTACCTTATATCACATGCTGAGTTGTTTACAACATCAGTCACTACCAGAGAGTCCTCTGGTTGTACTACTACTTAGGGCTGTAAATAATCATTTTCTATGGAAAAACCCAACTCCGGTATTCTAATTCATGGTCCGTTACTGCATAACGCCGTTTTTTCCTTCAAAACTCCATATATGGAGATAGGACGTTTTACCTTAATATGACGGAGGATAGGTAGGTGTAAATTGCACACTTTACATAGGTAAAACGGTCTCTTGGGATAACAGGCGGTAGCCTACTAGTGCTTTTGATACAAGATCAGAAAATAATAAGATCTGTTGTTAATGGGAGGGCAGTGAAAAAATTGGGACTTATGGCCTTCTCGATAAGTTACAAGAGGGAGCTTACCTGTCTGCATAGCTGTCGGTAGTGTAAACAAGAGTGGAATGACAACAACAGTGACAGAGTGGAGCCCCGATTTCTGAAGAGTGTTGGTTCGTGTGTGATTCTATTTGTTTGTGTACATCCAGTTTTACGCCGGGGAGTGAAAAGAGGCGAATCGCCGCAGGTCAATCGGAATTCAATATCGCGTATGACCGTATTTCACAGTTGATTATATTAAGCTTCAGGGGTTTGTATTTTTGTTTTCTTTTCTCTCTTTTTATATCTGCGTTCCATTCATAAATCCGCTGGCGTAGAAAGAGAGGAGTCGGGCCGTTAAAAAGTAACTTTTTTTTAACAGTCGTCTTTTTTGACGGAATAGCCGGTTTTACTCGTAGCATTGGCCATAAATCAAAGGGACTTCAATTAAGTAGCGGGCATGGGATTTTTCGTGTCCGAGTTTTTTTAATACTGCGTAATCTCCTCGGAGATCTTTTATTGAGTTTCCCGCTCAACGCGGAAAACAATTTTTCTCTGATTGGTACGATCCAGGAAATCAATTAAGGTTCACCTGTATGTATTTTCGTTTTCCACCGATGTTATTTCCTGCTGGAAACGAAGTCTAATCCATTTAAATGTTTTGTTTTGTTTGAATGAAACAACGTGAACAATCAGTGTACTTAACTTCAGACAGTACATAGCTGCGATTGTAATAGTGGATATCTATACGACAGTTACGATGCGTAAGTACAGAGCGTGTGGTGCGTTGGTGGTGGTGGGATCATAATTTCTTCCCTCGCTGGGTGGACTCACGTACCTACTCTGCGCCCGAATTTAGAGGGAAGTTGGCAACTGGCTGACTAGAGCACACTAAGCTAAAGGAAGAATTTTCAAAATTTCCCTGCCTTTTAATTGCCCTTGCGTTTTAATGTTAATTTTTACCTTGTTAATATATTTATGCATAGTTAATGTATAGTAGTTATGTATAGTTAATGCTCCATCTCTGATTAATGTTAAATTCCTACCTTGGTAGAACTCATCATTTTATTCCGTATTCTACAAAATGATCGAATCGTTGAGCGAAAGTAGCCGAGAATCAGCTCTACTGCGGTGGATTTTAGTGTCGATTAAAGTCATTGGTGCGATAAATTGCTGACGTAGGTAGCCAATTGAGTGCTCGAATGAGTGTGTTTGAACAGAGAATACCATTCGAAATCGGTAGTTCGATTTACCCATCACTGCGATGCTTTGAATTCATAAAATCTCATGGTTTGAATATCTTGTATCTTGATATTTTATAATGTACAACTAGCATTTTTATAGCCGCGCCTACGCCCGGGTGATAGGTAGTATTCGTCATTGCGTCTGACGTCAAAAGTGGTCCATTCAAATAATTACGTTACTCGGTGATTCATAGAAAACAAAAAATCGGGTCGCGAAGGAAAGAGGACGTTTCGGCGATGTTACCGTAGCCTGTGTCCTTCTTGGGAACTCCTGATCACGTTGAGACCTCCCTCATTGAAATCGCTCAAGCGGTTTTGACGTGATGAGGTAACGTGCGCAAACGCTTAGTTTCATATAGAAGATTCATTCATTTTATGTTCAAACCTTTGTTAATTCGTAAACTAGATTTTATTCAATTAAATACTTCCCCAACTATCATGTATACTATTATCTCCTTGATGTGTTTCAATTAAATATTAAACGCTATTTTTGATCAATTACATTATAGATACATTATATAATTTTGGCCTTTTCTTGTTTGTTTTGGCACGCCACTCCACTCTCTGTTATTTTTTGAATTTCAACAGACGGTAGTTTCTGATTATTTCCTTCGTTTTTCACCCACGCCAATTCAGATTTGATCCAGTACTTTCATAATTCACAATAGCTGGATATCATCAAAACCTACCTCAGTCTCATGATTATTGGCCTTTTGACGAAATTTTGTATTCTTTCACACACTTGCTCTGATTCTTCAGCGACTTAGTCATTCAACGCTGAATCATGTGATGAAGTCACCTCTGTCGAATCTATCTGCAAAATCCTACCTGAAGATCCTATTTCAGCTTCAGCACCCCCACACACACACACACACACACACACACACACACACACACACACACACACACACACACACACAACCATGTCTTGCCGTCAACTCATAATTATTTCTCTTGCACAGAACGTGGACTAGCAATGAAAGATGAAAAGTGAGTCCTTTGCAGACCAAGGCGGAGCATTCAATTGATTAGTGAATGAAGATATTCAACAGTTATGTAATCTCTACTTATTACGTGCACGTAGCATTATGATCAATGAGGGACACGTCGATTGATGTTGTGGGTGGAGTTGAGATGAGGATGACTGAGAAGAAGTATGTGGACTAGCGACTAAACATTCAACTGGTAGCAGTAGATTAAAGGAATTGGTGTCATTAGCGGAGGACCTCATGAAACATTGATAAGTTAGCGTAAAGCCCCCTGTCGTTAGATTAAGTCAGAGGGCTGTTCAATGGATTTTGGGCTCAATAGAACAGTGACGCGGTTAACAGGTCGGTCTAGCCGATTATTGCTACCAAAAGTGATTTAATTAGGAAATAAGAGCAGAAATCGGGGCCTCAGCGTGGCCTACGGTAAACTATTGATCTGTGCAACCCCTCCGGTGCTGCATGAGTAATACAAGGGGAAAACACATCTGCCTGTAGGGGAGAACTCTGTAGGGGCGCTGGGATACGACTAGGGGGTTTCTACAACCGACTGTCGGAACAGAACAGCCGCTCCACGCGATCCACCGCCGATTCCTCCATCATCAACTACCGTGTTGTCCTCTGTCTGTCCACTTTGAGACGATACGCGGTGTAAAGTGCGATTATACCTGCTGTATCTGCGTTTTCCTCTGAGGGAATGGATATTGATCTCAAATATGTGATGCTCTACCTCCAGATGAGATTAATTCCCACGAATAATTCATTTGAAAAACAAAATACAGTAATTATGGTTTCTACCTATATCTTTAAATTTACAAATTGTCTAATTCATCGAGGGGTACATTTATTACCCTTCAAGGTCGCGTATTGTTTCAGAATGGCGTCCTAATTCGTCATTGTGGGTCTACTAAATTTAAGGGTTCTGGTATCAATATAGTGATAGTGCCTCCCTATCTCATCATAATCACCTAGTTTTAACAAAGTACCCTCAAGTCTGATTTCGGCTTTGTAAGTTGGATAGGATAACAATTAGCCTTCGTAACCGTTGTAATGTACCATGCAAGGACCATGTAATGCTAGAAGTACTCTTTAAGGGTCCTTTTGTCATATTTATCCAACTATGTTGGGCGCCACCGCCGGTAAAGGCCAGTCCCAAAAAATGCTAACGACATTACCCGCTTACCCATCACTAATACTTTAAAATTTGTTCAAGTTTCAGAAGTACATATCTACCTACCAACAAAATCCAGTAGGTAGTCAATCACTTATCAAATGAACTACTATCGCAGAACAACCAGCTCGACTTCATACAGCCATCCTTGATTTATAATCAGGTGCTCCCTAGTGATGATTTCCGGGCCGGATTTATACCGTTTGATTCACGATCGTGTTGACGAAGCTTTTTGGTGCTCACGAACTGGACGTACGATGCTCCGGGTGGTCTCAAAAAACTGTTTAGCTCAAAACAAATTTAATAACGTTAAAAAAAACCATACACTTCTATCGAAAGTTTTTGAGCTACGGCGTTCAGAAAATTTCAACCCCTATTTTGAACCCCTTAGAGATGACTGAAAGTAACGTCGAGCTTCGAGGACCAACTAGACCCCGAACGGAACCTATAACCCGAATTTCATCAATTTTGTTTCATTATAACTAAGAAAAGTGGCCAGTACGGCGGACAGACAGAAATATTTTTATTGTATTTTCGGATTCTACATACGTTGAAACGTAAACCATCAAATTTTGAAGGGGGGTTAGAATTTTTTTTCATGCTCGATTCCACTGGTTCATTATTGAAAATAAGAAACCAAAATCGAGTAATTTGTGTGTTGTTAAGTTATCAACAAAAGCTTCTTTTTGGTTTATTATTTTCAGTAACGAACCATTGGAATCGACCATGAAAAAAAAACCTCAAAATTTGATGGTCTCCGTTTTAAGGTACGTCGAATCCAAAAATGGAATTAAAAAATTTCTGTCCATACGCTGTACTTCGCACTTTCCATGAACCATGAACAAAAATTAATGAAATATGGTTTGTAGGTCCCTTTTGGGGTTGGTCCACGAAGCTCGGCGTCAGTGATCTCCAAGGGGTGAAAAATAGTGGTTGAAATTTCCCGAACGCCGTAGCTCGAAAACTTTCAATAGTATGGGGTATGGGTTTTTAACGTTTTTATATTGATATCATACTTGAGAATTTTTTGAGACCACCCAGAGCATTGTACGTTCAGCCGTCTGTTAGTACCAAAAAGCTTCAACAGGATCGCGAATGAAACGGTAGGATAGATCCAGCCGAGATATCATTGCTGGGGAACACCTGATTATAATCGCGCATGGCTGTATGAAATCGAGTTGGTTGTTGCGAAATATTATTTCATTTGAAGAATGATGGTTATATTGGGTTTTGTTGATAGGTACCTACTTTTTGGTTTATTAATTTCAACAATGAACCTTTGGAATCGAGCATGAAAAAATAAAGTTTTAACCCCCCCCCACCATCCATCAAAATTTGATGGTTTCCGTTTCAAGCTTGGCAAGCGTTATGCTTCATGAATAACAAACAATTATTAATGTTAGAATTCTTGAATCCACCGCATATTTGTGAAATGTGGTTACCCGGTGGCTTCAGTACTCGATTAAGGGCTTTCCTGGGGGAAGCATGAGGGTAGGTTTTGACCACAAAAAACCGAGATCTACGCAGAAGATCTATACAGGTAAATAATAAACCGTTGTGTAATAATTTGCAGCGTTTTCCCCCTTTTTTAATCAAAGCGGTTATTTTAATGTAAGCACTAGTTACTTAAACTGAATGAGTAAAAGGTTTGTTGGACGAAAACTGTACAAGTTGGAGTTCCTATGAATCAAAAATCTTTAGTAATTAGTAATGGTAGTACACAGGTAGTTCAGGTCATGCTTTATGACTTGGCTATTTATTTTCGTTTCAGCTGGCTTTGAGAGCATATATTTTTTGGTGGAAAATCGATAGTTCATCACATCATCACACTACTTTTGCTCTACCAATTATTTCGTCAAAACGTGAGCTTTTTCTTAGGGATCCCCGTAGAGCCTTGGAACAGTAATTCTTTGTTACACAAAAAGAATCACACTGCCTCGCAGAAGGCGCAACCCCCCCCCCCCCCCCCCCCCCGCCAATGTCCTCAGTTCAGACACTATCTCTGCAGTGTGTGAAGCAGAATTGGGTTTCTTCCTAATGCTAATATTGGAAAGGTCATTGATCCCATGGCGTTTCAGTATTAACAGTCATCGTAAGATGAATGGCCTGGAAGGGAGAGGGTTGGATAGCTGCACGAACTCTTCCTCCAGGGAATCACACGGTAATCATAACTTGTTCAATTCGCTAAGTCAGAATATGACGAAAGTTAATCTAACTGCTCCGTTTTTAGTGAATGAAATGGACTTTTATTTGTCGAAAAAAAGTTTTAGGGCATTTCAGTCCATTTTGATCATGTATTTTTACAGATTTCGGTTTAGATGGAGCTCGGCGTATAACTTCAATGGTTTTATATATTAAATTACAATGACGAAGGCTATACTCAGCTAACGGCCAGTAAAAACTAGCCACAAGCGTATTGAATTTAAAAAAATAGATAATGAAAACTTATTGTACAGATCTGATTTTATGGCTCTAATGAATGCAGAAGCCTTGCCGGCTTCGCGGACCTGATCGGCTATCCTCATAGGAGGATCAAAATTTGATCCAATCATTTAGCTCATGGCTACCCAATGCCTCACCGCCGTAAGTTTGGACGTGTTGGCGTTAACCGAAGGACCGCAGTTGCAGTCCCAACAACCCATAATGGTTGGGGATATTATGGGTTCCTAATATGTGGGTCATACTGAGTAATTTCTACACATTTCTGGTACACTTCCAGAAAATGTGTAGTAGGTATACCTACATATTTCGAAGTTCGAAATAGGTATGAATGGGATTGAGTCCAGTCCATCGAGTCTGTTGTATTTTTATTGGTTTATTATTCTGTGAATAATACACCTATGTATTTGCTCAGCAAACAATTTTTATAGCACCCCCTCAAAATTTTTTCTTTTCCGTTTCAAGGTGCGTAGATTCCAAAATTGCAATGTCCGTCCGCCGTCCACCGTCCGCCGTCCGCCGTCCACCGTCCGCCGTCCGCCGTATCACGTGTACAGGCTTCATTTTCGGTCTAAAAAAATCGTTCTTTCGCACACATGCTCCATTTGGGTTCTAGTTGTGTCCCCAAACTTTTCAGCCCGATCGGAATATACCCAGGGGTGTTATGAGTGAAAATGTGTGTAAAAATAGGTACTTTTTGCGTTTTAGCAACATGTTAGTAACATGAGCTTTTAAGGTATCGTTTTTCATGTTTTTGGGGACGAGAAGACCGAATATGAAGTCGATTTTGACCAAAGAATAGAATATTGAGGTTCTGCCAGATGTTCAGCTCCCGAAATTGATTTTTTATGAGTCAAAAACCTGGGAAATCGTCTGAAATCACCATCAATTTGTAGAATAACACTGGAAAAAGTGTCAACAGGTGGATCAAGACGATTAAACGTACTATCAATGATCAGAGATAATTTATTTATTAAAAAAAAGAAAAAAAAGCGTACTTTATTCGTGTTTTGGTGGCCAAAATTGGTGGAAACCACCAGAGATAGCTATTTCAATTATTCTATATGAAAGAAACAATAAATAAACAGCCAACATCTCTGTAGGTATGTCCAATGGAATAATAAACCCATGTGACAAGGACTTTGCAGCGTTTTGTTGTATTGTGTCGATTCAAGACAGATCTAACAATAGTTTTAATAGTCTATTAAGCCGGCCACAGACGAGCGTTCCAGTCCAATCGGTCCATTTGGAACGTTCGTCTGTGGCCGGTACATCTTTCTATGAGGAACAATAGAAAGATACTCTTATTATCAACGTCGTGACATGATTATTAGGTTAGGGCTACTTCTAAACTTACAGTTTAGACGCCAAATCGTGTGAACCTTACAGAATAAGAAGTAATCTTATTTTGGTATAATATTCAAATAGTATGGTATAATATCTCACATTACCTTCGCAAAATTAATAAGGTGTATCAATGAATCAGTTTAGAATGCAGTAAGACTGCTGATTACGTGTTTGGAAAATTGAGTGCCGGCTGGTGCCCAACATTTCAAGTGGTCGATCGGATCAAATAACAGCAACCTGATGATACACCTGCGTATCAACAGCAGCTGCTTCTATCCTCAGCTTCGGCACCCGCCATATCTTGTGTCCACTTGAGCGTTCTTGGTGGTATCAGAATTGCCGTGCCAGGTGACTTCTGTCCTTTCACAATGTCGTACTGAGCTCCAAGTCGGAATGACTGTGTATCACCAAAATATTGGTAGATATATTCATTGATGACGATTCTTTTGGTGTCCTTGGTTATTTCTCTTGTGAAGTGTACTGATGTAGTGTGTGATCAACTTCAGGTCAAAAATGGCCTATAAGTATTATAGGTATCACAGGTCAGGTTCACTGGAACCTGTGTATGTATGTAAATTATTCACGTACTGGTTAATTGTTATCAATTATAAAGTTTATTCGTGGAGAGCCAGAATTATGTTGCTGGCTCATCTCATAGTTGGTCCTAAGCTCTAGCCAGTAACGTGAGTGGAGAATTTCGTCCACCAACATTATGGTAGATGATACTGTGTTGAAATGCCAGAAGAATAGTCTCAGCCATTCAGTCAAACTTTCGAACTGCTGTACTCATTGTCAGTACTTTTGCAGAATACCAGCACAAGACCAATAATGAGTTGTATAAATGTCGCGTTGAATCGTGCAGACGTCTTTACGCGGGATGTTTTCATTATTTGTCCACGATTAAATTTACAGTGAGATGATCAATTCGGCGCCCCCCCCTTAGCAGCCATCCGTTACCAGCGATTGGCCCCCAAAATCATAATTTCACTGGTAGTCGTACCTCGCCTACTCTGTTTTATAATCCGGAAACATGACGCGCGGACGAGCATCGTCAGGCCATTGATTACGTCCTGTTTTTTCCGTCTGCACTATCTTTATCTATCATCGTTCAAATACACTACAGAACGGATATTTTATCAAAACGTGTACAAGGCATGTCCAGTCGAGTCCGTGAAAAATGGCTATATTAATGGGTTTAACCTGCGCTTCTGGACTCATGTACTTATGTTGAAAAGTCTTGGTTTAAATAATATTTGAATATTTGATTATGTATGATGGAGGGTTTTTGTTTTCAAACGAAACCCCCTTGTAGCAGCCAGTGTTTTTGTTGTTTGGCGACGTTTCGATCCCCAAGTGGTGGGATCCTGGATCCTAACCATGCCTATAATTACATGGACTTATATTAATAGGTTTTTGTACATGGGGAGAAGACAATAAATTTACTAGACTGTGCTAACAAAGGTTACCACTGTCAACCATGGTCAACCTATTAACGCAGGTGTATGTAATTATAGGCATGATTAGGATCGAAACGTAACCAAACATGAATAAACACTGGCTGCTACAAGGTGGTTTCCTTGAAAACAAAAACGCTCCATCATGAATACTCAAAATCAGCCGGGAGTACGTCCCTCAACCTCAAACATTAATTATATTGAGAATTTTTCTTTTAACCTCAACATCCATTATTGGTATACCTACATTTTTCAGTATCTGCAAAGAATCTAGAAATCGAATGTAAATATCTATTTGACGGCCGTGTGTGCACCTTTCACATTATTAAAGTACCTATAACATTGAAATTCGGCCTGCGGAATACGTGTGTTTTGGCGGATGACCCCAAAAAACGTTGCAAAGTCCTTGTCACATGGGTTTATTATTCTATATGATATACCTACAGAAATTTTGGTGTTCATTTATTGTTTCTTTCATGCGCAATACTTGATACAGTTATTTTCGTTGGTTTCCACCAATTTTGGCCCCCAAAAACACAAATTAGGCTCCTATTTTTCACAAATTATCTTTAATTGTCTTGATTCACCTGTTAATACTAGGTACTCTAGTGTTACTGTACACATTTATGGTGATTTCAGACAATTACCCAGGTTTTTGACTCATAAAAATGAATTTTGGGAGATTAACCTTCGTTAAAACCTAAATTCTTCACTCTTTGGTGAAAACCAACTTCATATTCGGTCTTCTCGTCATTAAAAAAAACAAAAACAAAAAAACATGGAAAACGATAGGTACCTCAAAAGCTCATGTTAATAAAACACAAACAATACCTATCTCTATACCCATTTTTCACTCACAACACCCCTGATTATATTCCGATCGGGCTGCAAAGTTTCGGGGCACAACTAGGGCCCAAATGGAGCTTGTGTACGAAAGAACTAATTTTTTAGACCGAAAATGAAATAGTTATGCGTGACATGGCGAGCGGCGGACGGGCATCGCATTTTTGGACTCTACGCACCCTGAAACGTAACAGAAACAATTTTGAGTGGATGCTATAACAAGTTTCTGCTGAGCTAATACATAGGTGTATTATTCACAGAACCAAAATGTTCCACATTCCTAGGCCGATAGGAAAGCCTAACATTTTCATAACGCCGTTGCTCGAAAACTTTCAATTTTAGAGTATAGTTTTTCTTACGTTTGTGAAAGTAAACTAAAACTAGTCATTGGGAGGGGGGGATCAAAAATAATTGTATTGATAATTATAATCTATGGGTTTTCTACGATTATATTATGAACGAATGAATGAATTATATGCTTTATACCTAGCGGATCAGTGTTAAAGGTAAACATACAAAGGGCACTGGGTAAGTCTTGGCCATTCGCGCCTTGAGACTGGATTGGCTGTCATTAATCTACAATTGAGTTGGTAGGTACTTGTACAAATAAGAATATAAAAGTGGTCAAACCGCCAAAAAACAGCAGGTACTCCTAATTGTAAACATTTTAAACTTCATTAACTTTTGGTTTATTATTCTGTGAATAATACACCTATGTATTCGCTCAGCAAAAAATTTTTATAACACCCCCTCAAAATTTTTTCTTTTCCGTTTCAAGGTGCGTAGATTCCAAAAATGCAATGTCCGTCCGCCGTACGCCGTACGCCGTATCACGTGTATAGGCTTCATTTTCGGTCTAAAAAAGTCGTTCTTTCGCACACATGCTCCATTTGGGCCCTAGTTGTGTCCCGAAACTTTTCAGCCCGATCGGAATATACCCAGGGGTGTTATGAGTGAAAATGTGTATAAAAATAGGTACTTTTGCGTTTTAACAACATGTTAGTAACATGAGATTTTGAGGTATCTTTTTCCATGTTTTTGAGGACGAGAAGACCGAATATGAAGTCGATTTTGACCAAAGACGCGGAAATTGAGGTTTTACCAAAGGTTCAGCTCCAAAAATTGGTTTTTTATGAGTCAAAATCCTGGAAAACTATGTGAAATCACCATCAATGTGTACAATAACATTGGAAAAAGTGTAAACAGGTGAATCAAGACCATTAAATGCCACTACCAATGATCAAAGATGATCTTAAAAAAAAAGAAAAAAAAGCGTACCTACCTATTTCATGTTTTGGGGGCCAAAATTGGTGGAAATCATCAGAAATAGCTATTTCAATCATTCCACATGAAAGAAACAATACATTTAACAGCCAACAAAAATCTCTAGAACTCCAATAGAATAATAAACCCATGTGACAAGGACTTTGCAGCGTTTTTGAGTAGTTGATAATTTGTTTTTCCTTTATTTTTTCTCGTGATTTTTATTGGATTGTTTTCTGTTTGGTTTTGGTTTATTATTCTCTGAATAATACACCTATGTAATCGCTCAGCAATAAATTTTTATAACCCCCCCTCAAACTTTTAGCGAATTTTCAAAGAAAATGAAGCTATTGCAATGGCTTCGAAATTTAAATAATATAAATTTTTGGAAATTTTCTTCATAGAAATCCGTTTCAGACCATTCTAAAACGATTCCTGAAATTTAACACTTTTTTATATGTATATATATATTTATATATATATGTGTCACTCCAGACGATAACTCTCGATAGAATTGAGATAAACAGCTCAAATTTGCACAAAAAATCTATCTTGGCAATCGAAAGGCTAAGTTCGAAGATGGGCGAAATTGGCCTACTCTAAGGAGGGTTTTGGCGCATTTAAAGTGCGCAAAAATTACCCAAAAATCCCCAAAATGTTATTTTCCAACAAGTGACCCCTCATTTTAAAGGTTTTTGCACGCTGAACACAATGGTGGAATCGGATTTTAGATATCTTGATCCGTTCTCAAATTAGAGCATTTAAAGTGCGCAAAAATTACCCAAAAATCCCCAAAATGTTATTTTCTAACAAGTGACCCCTCATTTTAAAGGTTTTTGCACGCTGAACACGATGGTGAAATCGGATTTTAGATATCTAAATCCGTTCTTAAATTAGAGCATTTAAAGTGCGCAAAAATTACCCAAAACTAGGATAATCTTTAAACTCTTACCCCCCCCCCCCCCCACCCCCTTAGAGTGGTTAGATTGAAAAATGTGAGAAGTATTTCTTTGAAAATTCGCTCATTAAGTCATGCTGCATGACTGGTTTTTTTTCTTTTCCATTTCAAGGTGCGTAGATTCAAAAAACGCTGCAAAGTCCTTGTCACATGGGGTTTATTATTCTACAGAAATGTTGGCTGTACATTTATTGTTTGTTTCATGTGAAATAATTGAAATAGCTATTTCTGATGGTTTCCAACAATTTTGGCCCCCAAAACACAAATTAGGTAGGTAGGTACGATCTTTTTTTTTTTTTTTTCAAATTAACTTTGATCATTGGTAGTGCCATTTAATCGTCTTGATCCACGTGTTGACACTTTTTCTAGTGTTATTCTACAAACTGATGGTGATTTCAGACGATTTCGCAGGTTTTTGACTCATACAAAATCAATTTTGGGAGCTGAACATCTGGTACAACCTCAATTTTCCACTCCTTGGCCAAAATCGACCTCATATTCGATCTTCTCGTCCCCAAAAACATGGAAAACGATACCTCAAAAGCTCATGTTACCAACATGTTGCTAAAACGCAAAAAGTACCTATTTTTACACACATTTTCACTCACAACACCCCTGGGAATATTCCGATCGGGCTGAAAAGTTTCGGGACACAACTAGGGCCCAAATGGAGCATGTGTGCGAAAGAACGACTTTTTTTAGACCGAAAATGAAGCCTGTACACGTGATACGGCGGACGGACATTGCATTTTTTGAATCTACGCACCTTGAAACGGAAAAGAAAAAAGTTTGAGGGGGGGTTATAAAAATTTTTTGCTGAGCGATTACATAGGTGTATTATTCAGAGAATAATAAACCAAAATGCAATGTCCGTCCGCCGTACGCCGTCCGCCGTATCACGTGTACAGGCTTCATTTTCGGTCTAAAAAAGTCGTTCTTTCGCACACATGCTCCATTTGGGCCCTAGTTGTGTCCCGAAACATTTCAGCCCGATCGGAATATTCCCAGGGGTGTTGTGAGTGAAAATGTGTGTAAAAATAGGTACTTTTTGCGTTTTAGCAACATGTTGGTAACATGAGCTTTTGAGGTATCGTTTTCCATGTTTTTGGGGACGTGAAGATCGAATATGAGGTCGATTTTGGCCAAGGAGTGGAAAATTGAGGTTGTACCAGATGTTCAGCTCCCAAAATTGATTTTGTATGAGTCAAAAACCTGCGAAATCGTCTGAAATCACCATCAGTTTGTAGAATAACACTAGAAAAAGTGTCAACACGTGGATCAAGACGATTAAATGGCACTACCAATGATCAAAGTTAATTTGAAAAAAAAATATCGTACCTACCTAATTTGTGTTTTGGGGGCCAAAATTGGTGGATACCATCAGAAATAGTTATTTCAATTATTTCACATGAAACAAACAATAAATGTACAGCCAACATTTCTGTAGAATAATAAACCCCATGTGACAAGGACTTTGCAGCGTTTTTTGTTTCAATAGTTGAATTGTTGTACAAGGTACCAGCTGAAGAACCACTCTTCCCTGCCAATTTTTTTGGGTCCTCTTCTAGGGTTATATTATTTTAATAGAATTGTAGAAGAAAAACGGTCAGCAAATCCATACGTCTGCATTTAAATGACAGTGGTGAATGGTATAATGCATAGGCTAAATCGAACATTACTCATGTCTCTGCAGGTATCTAGAAGGCATTTTGTAGTCTCTTAGGTAGGTACATAGTTAATTTTAGGAATGGCACTGTACGAAATGGGAAAACATACCTACTAGTTGATGGAGCTACAGAATTTGTGATCCTGTAGGCATCACCTTTATTGTCCGAGCTGATCTCTCTCTCCCCTCCGCTATGCTTTGCTCGCCCACATTAATGTTTTGTGATTGACCTGCATACAGCGAGCGACGGGGTTCGTGGGAGTTTGAGCTGGGGTGCAAACAGTAAGCGTTATTACACTACGCTTACAAAATCATGTACTCATTATACACACCAACACATAGGTACCCATATAAGGGGAGGAGGGAATGGACAGGGGTGAACAACAGGAGTACCAACTGCTACCGTACACCTGCGAAAGGGCCCCTATTGACATGCACTCCTCCTCATTAGCATACCTGATCAATGATAGAAGTTCAGCTACTACGCTTACCGTCCAGAGATGTGATGCGTCGATGGGGAAACAGTTCTTGTGTAAACTCACAAACTCAAAAAAATCCACGATCTACAAGCACCGTAATTCAAGTTTGGTTTAGCTGTCCTGGACGAAGAAAATCTGCCAAAATAGTAGATCTTCGGGTAGTAACTAACTTTCTTACTCACCCAGGGGGAAGAGCTTTTGGTTTATTATTCTGTGAATAATACACCCATGTATTCGCTCAGCAAAAAATTTTTATAACACCCCCTCAAAATTTTTTCTTTTCCGTTTCAAGGTGCGTAGATTCCAAAAATGCAATGTCCGTCCGCCTTCCGCCGTACGCCGTATCACGTGTACCGGCTTCATTTTCGGTCTAAAAAAATCGTTCTTTCGCCCACATGCTCCATTTGGGCCCTAGTTGTGTCCCGTAACTTTTCAGCCCGATCGGAATATACCCAGGGGTGTTATGAGTGAAAATGTGTGTAAAAATAGGTACTTTTTGCGTTTTAGCAACATGTTAGTAAAATGAGCTTTTGAGGTATCTTTTTCCATGTTTTTGGGGACGAGAAGACCGAATATGAAGTCGATTTTGACCAAAGACGCGGAAATTGAGGTTTTACGTAAGGTTCAGCTCCCAAAATTGAATTTTCGTGAGTCAAAAACCTGGGAAATCGTCTGAAATCACAATCAATGTGTATAATAACATTAGAAAAAGTGTAAACAGGTGAATCAAGACCATTAAATGGCACTACCAATGATCAAAGATGATCTGAAAAAAAAGAGAAAAAAAGCGTACCTTTTCACGTTTTGGGGGCCGAAATTGGTGGAAATCATCAGAAATAGCTATTTCAATCATTCCACAAGAATGAAACAATAAATTTAACAGCCAAAAAGAATCTCTAGAACTCCAGTAGAATAATAAACCCATGTGACAAGGACTTTGTAGCGTTTTTCATTCCCGCTTGAATACGTTGTTTCACCCTTTGAGAGGACCTCTATCCTAGAATCTGTCCGTCGAATGCACTCTGCAATATACTGAATCAATTACTATGGTCTACGATAGCATTTTAATTTAAATAGTCAGTGTAAATTATAGTTCGTTACCTATCCTAAATACAAATGAATTATAATCTAATAAAATGTTAAATCCGAAGAGACCCAAATCCATGTAATAGCACATCGCCGCCACATGTATTGTCCTTGAAGGTGACCAGTGTGAAAGGACTTGGAAAGTCCATCCTTGATGTGAGGTGAACAGGTGCAATTCCACTTCGCCATTCACTTGAGACCTGCAGCCTGCAGCCATCGAATTATACGTGGTATAATAAGTAGTATAATTCGATGGCTGCAGCACAGGACGCTTCACGGGTTTCTCGACCGATTTATTATATCTCGACCTTCCTAAACTCATCTTTCCTCTTTCACATCATTCGATCATGGAAATGCATGATTTCCTTCCAAAATACAATCATAATATTAAAGGAGGCTTTTAGATTATTACCAGGTGAATTTGTAACCCATCAATACAGAACAGGCCAGTAAGCTCGTCGGGTTTTAAATGTAGAATAATTTTAAAACCCTCGAGTTTTCTTTCCGTAATTCGATAGAAAAGCGAATTTTATTACGTTTATTATTCAAAAACGCTGCAAATTATTACACAACGGTTTATTATTTACCTGTATAGATAGGTGCCTCTTCTGCGTAGATCGCTGTTTTCTTTGCCCCCCCCCCCCCCCCCCCCCAGGAAAGCCCTAAATCGATTACTAGAGCCGGCCCGGGAATTACAGTTTCAAAAAATGCGCGGGATTCAATAATTCAAATCGTTAATTCATTTGTTGGTATTCATGATGCATAACGTTTGTTCGGTTTGCAAAAGTAGGTACCTATCAACAATATCCAAAAGAGCCATAATTCTTTAATTAAATAATGTCGCAGAACAGCCGACTTCTTACAGCCATCCATGATTATGATAAGGTGTTCCCTAGCAATGATATCTGGACCGGATTTATACCGTTTCATTCACGATGATGTTGAAGCTTTTCGTTGGGAACGAACGGCCAGACGTACAATGCTCCGGGTGGTCTCAAAAAATTCTTTAGTCCAAGATCAATTTATAAACGTAGGTAAAAAAAACCATACGCTTCTATTGAATGTTTTCGAGCTATGGGCGTTCTGAAAGTGTCAATCCCATATTTTTCCCCCCTTAGAAATCACTGACAGTAACGCCGAGCTTCGCGGACCAATTAGATCCCAAACTGGACCTACAAATCAAATTTCATTAATTTTGGTGCACGGCAACTAAGAAAAGCGCGAAGTTCGGTGGACGGACAGAAAGTATTTTATTGCATTTTCAGATTCTAGGAAAACATAAACTTGTTGGGGGGGGGGGGGTTAATTTTTGTTTCTCATGCTCGATTCCAAGGGTTCATTATTGACAATAATAAACCAAAAGTCGTATTCTACGTCCAACTTCCATTTTAATTCTGTGCATAGTTTCTCACAAAACTCAACCAACGTCATTGGTTATGCATAAGCGTACGTATGTTTATGAAGTTCAAACATAATAAAAACAATCTGAAAATTTGATCACAACGTACATATTATTAGCTATGCCTTCAGCGACTGGCAAATCACCGTGTGTTTTTCAGGAGAAGCATCAGCGGTTCAGTTCACGACCGCGATAAAAATTGACCAGTACGTACATCAATACTGAGCTAGAGACTGTAGCAAACTTTTCCATCTTTTCTCGGCGGTTGCGTTTCTACCGCCCAGTATGTCGTGTGTTTATTTCCAAGTACGTGTTTATTTCTAAGAAGGAAATAAACGATGTGTTTATTTCGATGTATGATTTCTGAGTTCAAGTGGAGAGAAGCGCATTTCGAATTTCACTCGTTCGAAATAATATCCACATTAAGGTCACACTGTTTTGTCGTAAACGATGAATGAACGACTCACCAAATACAACTCACATGATGTGACGATGTAACACCCGCAGTCGTGCAGCCTTGCGTACCTATAGGTATTGACCAATTTTCTTTTTTTGATTAAGTCTCTCAAAACCCTCAAAGCTGTTTCTCGTTGGTGTAAAACCTGTCAAAACACTCAGAAAACACCACCGTGGACAAGTAGGCAGTGATTGTTTGCTCAACTCCATGGAAATGACAACATGTCGAGAGGTGGTGTAAGTAGGCAGCACAAATACAAAGAAAACATATTTGTGTGTGTAGTCAAATGCTATTTACCGAGTAAACACCCCGTTGGGCCCTCCGGGCTCAAGAAGTATTCCGCTTTATTGCCCGCCCCTTTCTTTCCCAGGCTTTCCGCATTCCCAGCTCTTCTCTTTAGTAGACTAGGTACATAGAATATTTATATTATGATTACACTATCACAAATCCTTATCCCCTGTTAATAGACTGTTAAATAATAGAAAAATAAATAATCACTTTTATTGTTGTTTGGTGTTTTGTGATTGATGCTGTCCACTCTGTTTGGATACCATTTACTGAACTATCAATTCCGTATTTATTATATGTCTGCGTATATTTTCCAAACCAAAATCAGGCACGACGGACACTGTAGATGTGTGCTTTGTGTGATGAGCGCTACAAGCCTTGTCTTTGGGTATTTTAACATAAATTTGGAGTGTTGACACGTAAGGCATTCTAAATTTGGTGTAGATTATGTATCTTAGGGCTCGGAATTTGGGGTATATATATTTTATCCTCTACATGCCTATATGAAAATGTTCAGCAACACCAGTGACGCCACTGACTTCTTGCCATGTTGATCACGAAAAAACACGTAACTTCTGGTAGGTACCCATAGACTTTTCTGGAGTTATTTCGATCATGGAAATATACATTGAGTTGACACACGACTCAAATCCTACATGATGTCTTGCAAACCGTTCTACTTGGGTTCGAATTCGTCCAAGTTGAGGTTCTAGAGACAGGCACTTCCCATTTCAGCTCAGTTGACTCAGTAATTTATTGTCACTTGGTAGACATCATGATACATGTCGTTTTAGAAAGCCTATAGCTTCTACAAATTGGCAGATGCAAAAGTCTGGAATACTCGGATACATATATTCATTTTGTAGATAGAAGTTAGCAGTTTTTATAGTTGAATGCATTTTGAGGGTAGCTGGTAGCTAGTTGATTCAATATCGTGAGAAGGCCATTCACATTGGTCGATGACACCAGGAAGGTGTCTCTTCTCCTGATTGGTTAGTCAAATTCCACGAGTTTTAGATTTTTAAATAACATGGCGAAATTATTGGAATCAATTTGTGTGATCATCTCAAATTCCATAGAACCCTCAGAACACTCAAAATATAGCATTGTCAACAATATTTTTGATCCGCTGCTAAAATTGAAAAATGTCTTCTTAAAATGCAATTCCTACCTACAGTGTTCTTCTTCCGGCAATGATCCTGTAAGTACATTTCAATGAAAAGCCTGGACACCTATGGTGGATATGATGATGGGGACTTTAAAGCAAATTATGTTTTCAAGTAGGTATTAAGTAAATATTTATAGCACTCAATAAATATTCCTGTTCTTACTTAGCTCAGAATACATACATAAATCAGCGGTATCATGATTACGAGTAGATACCCCAGTTGCACATTCTGCTCTAGAACGCAGGATATTCAGGGCCTGGGCCACATTGATAACCCGAATGGAAAGAAACGTGAAATCGAGAGCCCGCTAATCTTTGTGGAAGGCTCGGTATCTAAAGGCCAACATTGAATCATCACTATATCTCGACAATTTTCGAGGTGTTGCTCCAGTTGCGCATCTTTTTCAATTTATAAAAAATCTCGAAAGAAATAATATATTTTACATCAACACTCTGGCATGCCCATATAGTATTAAGAAGGGTGACGGAGAGTAGCCATAGTACTTTCTGGTTTCATGATCAAAAGTTCACAAAATAGAGATGAGAAGACGATGTTGCAATATTTTGATTTGGAATGTCTCAAAGATTGGGCCCTCAGATCCATCTTTGTTGTAAAATGGTATACATAAATTATTTAAATGGGTCGAGCTAGGAGTGGTTGAGCGTAATAGAATTGAATGTAGGAAATGACCGAAGAAAAGGTTGTTCGTAGATGATACCAAATCCAGTGCTTTGAGAAAAAAGGTCTGGTAATCCATGAATTACACGGATAACACAAGAATTCGATTGATGTTTCCTTCAGAACATTTCTGAGGCAGTTCTATAGAAAAATACACACTTGGGAGCCGTTCAAGTAAGCCTGGTCAGGCGGGGTAGGTAATTATAAAAAACGCTGCAAAGTCCTTGTCACATGGGTTTATTATTCTACTTGACATACGTACAGAAATGTTGGCTGTTCATTCCACCTATTTCGGCCCATAAAACTTGAATTAGGTACGCTCCTTTTTTTTTTTTTCAAATTATCTTTGATCATTGGTTGTGCCATTTAATCGTCTTGATCCAGGTGTTCACACTTTTTCCAGTGTTATTATACAAACTGATGGTGATTTCAGAAGATTTCGCATAAAAAATCAATTTTGGGAGCTGAACATCTGGTACAACCTCAATTTTCCACTCCTTGGTCAAAATCGACTTCATATTCGGTCTTCTCGTCCCCAAAAACATGGAAAACGATACCTCAAAAGCTCATTTTACTAATATGTTAGGTACTAAAACACAAAAAGTAGGTACCTATTTTTATACACATTTTCACTCATAACATCCCTGGGTATATTCCGATCGGGCTGAAAAGTTTCGGGACACAACTAGGGCCCAAATGGAGCATGTGTGCGAAAGAACGACTTTTTGAGACCGAAAATGAAGCCTGTACACGTGATACGGCGGACGGCGTACGGCGGACGGACATTGCATTTTTGGAATCTACGCACCTTCAAACGGAAAAGAAAAAAATTTGAGGGGGTGTTATAAAAAATTTTAGCTGAGCGAATACATAGGTGTATTATTCGCAGAATAATAAACCAAAAGTGATGTTAGCGCCAGTGTGGACATTCTCCGAACTAAAGAACCGTAAAAAGCCAAGGCAGACAATATTAGAGAGGCGTTACCACTGTTGCCCCGTTTTTCGGAACAGCTGTTGTCACTGGTGTGAGAACTCAGATTTGAGGTTATCTTCAACTTTGACAAACAAAGATTGTCTGCTCCGCAGATCTTCCGATTTTCGTGTTTAAGTTTGAAAGTGATTATACTTTATCATTCATATTTAAGAAGGCTATTCATTCTCCTAACAAAATATCGTTTTTTTATGCTGCCAAGTGTTTTTTCCCCCTCCTGCAGTGACTTGTTTACAGTTTACCCTGGATTTTAGACCCCTGGGGTAATTGTAGAAAATATGTTGCAATTGTTTCAAACTTAATTTTGGTTTATTATTCTGTGAATAATACACCAATGTATTCGGTCAGGAAAAATTTTTTATAACACCCCCTCAAAATTTTTTCTTTTACGTTTCAAGGTGCGGAGATTCCATAAATGCAATGTCCGTCTGCCGTACACCGTGCGCCGTCCGCCGTATCACGTGTACCGGCTTCATTTTTGGTCTAAAAAAGTCGTTCTTTCGCACACATGCTCCATTTGGGCCCTAGTTGTGTCTCGAAACTTTTCAGCCCGATCGGAATATACCCAGGGGTGTTATGAGTGAAAATGTGTATAGAAATAGGTACCTACTTTTTGTGTTTTAGTAACATGTTAGCAACATGAGCTTTTGAGGTATCGTTTTCCATGTTTCTGGGGACGAGAAGACCGAATATGAAGTCGATTTTGACCAAAGAGTGGAAAATTGAGGTTCTACCAAATGTTCAGCTCCCAAAATTAATTTTTTATGAGTCAAAAACCAGGGAAATCGTCGGAAATCACCATAAATTTGTATAATAACACTAGAAAAAGTGGATCAAGACGATTAAATGACACTACCAATGATCAAAGATAATTTGAAAAAAAGAAAGAAAAAAGGAGCGTACCTAATTCGTGTTTTGGGGGCCAAAATTGGTAGAAATCATCATAAATAGCTATTTCAATTAGTTCACATTAAAGAAACAATAAATAAACTGCCAACATAATAGTAGATGTTTCCAACAGAATAATAAACCCATGTGACAAAGACTTTGCAGCGTTATTATGAGTCAAAAACCTGGGAAATCGTCTGAAATCACCATCAATTTGTATAATAACACTGTAAGTAGTATAAGCACGTGGATCAAGACGATTAAATGGCACTACCAATAATCAAAGATTAATTGAAAATATATATATATATAAACAATTGAGCGACCTAATTCGTGTTTTAGTGGCCAAAAATGGTGGAAACCATCGGAAACAGCTATTTCAATTATTGCAAATGATAGAAACAATAAATGAACAGCCAACAGTTCTGTAGGTATGTCCAGTAGAATAATAAACCCATGTGACAAGGACTTTGCAGCGTTTTTTAGTTACATACATTTGGTTGGTGTTCCCAATTGCATCACGTCTAATAACTGTGACTTCAGTCACATGACAGTGACAGTGTCCTTCATCCGGCAATGATCCTGTAAGTACACTTCAATGAAAAGCCTGGACACCTATGGTGGATATAATGATGGGGACTTTAAAGCAAATTATGTTGTCAAGTAGGTATTAAATATTTATTGCACTCAATAAATATTCCTGTTCTTCCTTAGCTCAGATTACATACATATCAGCGGTATCATGATTACGAGTAGATACCCCAGTTGCACATTCTGCTCTAGAACGCAGGATATTCAGGGCCTGGGCCACATTGATAACCCGAATGGAAAGAAACGTGAAATCGAGAGCCCGCTAATCTTTGTGGAAGGCTCGGTATCTAAAGGCTAACATTGAATCATCACTATATCTTTCAACAATTTTCGAGGTGTTGCTCCAGTTGCGCATCTTTGTCATTTATAAAACCTCGAAAGAAATAATATTTATTATACATCAACACTGGCACTTTGGCATATAGTGTTAAGAAGGGCGACGGAGAGAAGCCATAGTATTTTGGTTTATTATTTTCAATAATGAACCATTGGAATCGAGCATGAAAAAAAAATTCTAACCCCCCTCAAAATTTGATGGTTTACGTTCAACGTATGTAGAATCCGAAAATACATTAAAAATATTTCTGTCTGTCCGCCGTACGCCGTACTGGCCACTTTTCTTAGTTATCATGAAAGAAAATTGATTAAATTCGGGTTATAGGTTCCGTTCGGGGTCTAGTTGGTCCTCGAAGCTCGACGTTACTGTCACTCATCTCTGAGGGGTTCAAAATAGGGGTTGAAATTTTCAGAACGCCGTAGCTCGAAAACTTTCTATGGAAGGGTATGGTTTTTTTACGTTATTAAATTTGTCTTGAGCTAAACAATTTTTTGAGACCACTCGGATCATTGTACGTCCAACCGTTCGTGTGCACCAAAAAGCTTCGTCAACACGATGGTGAATCAAACGGTATAAATCCGGCCGGGATATCATCACTAACTAAGGAGCACCTGATTATAATCAAGGATGGCTGTATGAAGTCGAGTTGGTTGTTCTGCGATATTATTTCATTTGATAAGTGATGGACTATTGGATTTTGTTGGCAGGTACTTCTGAAACTTGAACAAACGTTGAAGTATTATTGATGGGTAAATTATTAAACAATGGTAAATTATTACACAACGGTAAATTATTACACAACGGTAAATTATTGCACAACGGTAAATTTCTACACAACGGTTCGTCTACCTAGAAGGGGCCGGATTGCGTTGATCGGTACTTTTGCAACTTGAACAACCGTTGAAGTATTGCTGATGGGTAAATTATTACACAGTGATAAATTATTGCACAACGGCAAATTATTACACACCGGTAAATTATTACATAACGGTAAATTATTTCACAACGGTAAATTATTACACAGCGGTAAATTATTACACAACGGTACCTCATCAACCAAGAAGGGGCTGGATTGCGTTGATCGGTACTTTTGCAACTTGAACAACCGTTGAAGTATTATTGATGGGCAAGTTATTACACAACGGTTCATTATACTTGACCTCGAGGTTAGGTATCGACCACAGAAAACAGTGATCTACGCAGAAGGGGCATCTATTTCATTCCACATCAACAATTTTCCTTCAGAACTTCATTATTTGCGTTTCTTTTTGCCGTTTTAGTTACTGCTTGTCATCGACGGATTTATTTTAGCAACATTTAACTCGTGATTTAGATAGGTACCTAGTAACGAGTGCGGGGTTAGGTAGTAACCTACGGAGGGTCTGCGATCTACATAATATGTATAGAATAGTACATATTATATTATATAGACGGTTTATCTATACAGAGAGTTGTTAGCTGTAACAGAAGGGTATTCTGTACAAAATAATAAACCGTTGTGCAGGGATTTGCAGCGTTTTTTGGTTTCAAGATCACAAAATAGAGCTGAGAAGACGATGTTGCACAGTGGGTAGTTACAAGGATTTTGCAGTATTTTGATTTGGAATGTCTCAAGATTTGGGCCGGCTGGTCCATCTTTGTTGTAAAATTGCATACATAAATTATTTAAATGGGTCGAGCTAGGAGTGGTTGAGCGTAATAGAATTGAATGTAGGAAATTACCGACAAAAAGGTTATTCGTAGATGATTCCAATTTTGCGGGAAAGGTAAAAATTGCGCTTTGAGACACAGGAAGTCGATTGATGTTTCCTTAAGAACATTTCTGAGGCAGTTCCATTGAAAAATACACACTTGGGAGCCGTTCAAGTATTATTTGTGGGTCAACAGAAATATGTTTTTTGTACTCTGAACCTACCCCAGGATACAGTGTATTAATTTAAGATTATGAAACTGCTTTACTTCTCATTTTGTAAACCTCTAATGACCCCCCTCCCACCACCACATACCTTTCGCTTTTTAAGCTTGCTACAAATAAGTCTGAAAACTTCATTTATTTCATGGAACTTGCAACATAATTCTACGTAATTTATGAGGTGAACTCAACCGGTATTTATAGCGATTCATTCGTTTAATTTCGATTGGTGTGAGTCATTCATTTAATTTCTATTGCTGTGTCAGTACCAACTCACCGATGACCACCTCCTTAACTTAAGATTTTGTAAAAAATCTCTTTTGCGTAGATGATACATAGTGTGCCTACATATAGAAATTTAAAAAAAATTAAAATAAGCCTTGGTAGATATTGAATTATACTCAATTAAAACCTTTGTATGTATTACCTACTGAATATTGGCTAGGCACCTCCCCTCTTCCCTCTCGAGTGCTTACGTAATATGTGAATATTCCCATGGAAACAAAATAAATACGTGGGCTTACGTCCACGCAGCCGAAGATGTTTATTTTACAGTCAGATTTTGATTAAATTCAGGCACCAGCCATCCACTCCAACCCATTTCAACTGATCACGAACATTTTTAGTTGGGAATGCGACTTCCACTGGAAGGCATAGTTTGTGCCTGCGCAGACAATATTTTTCCACTCATGTTTCAGTTTACTAACATCATATTTTGTGGGGTCATGATATGGAGGGTGTTATGCTTCGAGTGCAATATTTTTCACTTTCTTGCTGCATGTTGAAATACACCGCATTTAATACAAGAACGGTCCAGGATTTTTTTTGAAAGACGCTATTGCAGTGAGACCTCAGTGTTCAGTACTTCCATGAACTATGGAAATAATTTCCGATACCCAGTTCCGTCCTAGCCGATCAACTTTAGATCGTTTTGAATCTTTCCCTTATTTGATTTTTTTAAATTTTCCTACGTACATTATGGCATGTGTCAAAGCTGATTATAGAAATCGAACCTTGACTACGACAGGAAAAATTCCAAATATCACCAAAATGTTTATCATTTATAACGAAAGACAGGATGATTTCAATTATGGACATTTTTGAGATACAAAAAGTGGGATGGACTTGAGTATTCATGCGTCAGAGATCGCCAAAAACCAAATCGGGTCACCATACATTGTATGGGTGACGGTATGGGGTTAAATGAAAAATATTCGATCTTTTATGTAGTTTCATTGCTCCGCTCATTTGGCCATACTGCATTTTAATGAACCTATATCCTGGCTGTAATTTTTTTGTTAACGCTCGATTTCTATTCTTCTAGCCATAATCTTGAGGCCAGATAGCGTATTTTTGGCATTGTTATCAAACGATATCGCATATACATATTATATGTCCCATTGAAGCTCCTCTCGACGCGGTATAATATATATATATTCCATTCCCCATTGAAGCTCCTATCCTCCGGAAAAGCGTCCGGAGAGGCCCAGCTGCTATGCCCAATGCAAATGCTGATGTGAGCCGGGAATATGGTCTGATGCTCACAGTTAGGGTCGACTGTGCCCCCTACAATACCTCATACTCCTATTTTACATCTGAGTGTAAACACTGTAGCCCATACGTTTACCTAGTAAACCGATTAATCGCTTCCCAAGCTATCAGGCTGTTGTCTGCTTTTCCTGCCTACCATAAACTAACCGTGCGTATCTCTGCCTGCTCTTTCATCATGCCACCAGTTCCATCAATAGAAGTTCTATAACATAATGACAGAACTTGTCTACCTGTTGTGGCCACTTGTCTATAGCTTTGTGATTAGGTTGGTAACTGCTCGAAGTAATATTATAGAGATATGGGTTATACATGTATAATATGCGTAGTACATTTCCTCACATTGGGAAACCAGTACGGTCCTCCTTTTTACGTCCTAATTCCCTGTCAGGCTGTGATATTTTCGAGGTTACATTGCAAAGGTCCAATTTATGAATGGTTTATCGTCATTGATATTAACACCATTATGTTCGCCTTTATGTTCAAACTGAACCGTCAAGAAATAGTAATACCTAGATGATAATGTTCTACTTGAGTGTTGTTGCTCAGGTTTATTAGTTTCTCGGAATTATTTTGATTCTGATTATTCGAACCCATGAACTGAGAGGACAATTTGTATTAAGCCCATAGCCTGATGACCATCCTGAAGACCACCCAGATTGCAAATAGGTAGGTGTTTCACTGTGATTCGGCCGTTTCCCCCAAACAGAGATGACACATTTCGGTGCTGACGGTATAAAACCCTCCAAATCCTAAGTGCCAAAACAACCCCTAAACACAACTCCTTCAATGCTACAATGCCTTCAAGTAACATAAAACTGAATGAAAGCAAATGTGAAATTTCGTCTGATTTTGTGAATCTTCACAGACGGATCGAGTTACTATTTTATCAAATTATATTGATTCTAGTAAAGCGATAAAAAAATTAAATTGGGTTTTAGTTGGATTGTTGAATTCTATAGCATCGTTTCATTTTAATAATTTCATGAAAATCAGTTGGAATTACCAACAAGCTTTTTTCCAACAACTTTTTTCCTTGAATGCGTTAACTTCAACCGTCATCCCAGGACCTCCAACCTATCACTGTTCCCAGAGATTCCACTGCATTCCACTGCACTTGTTAGTATTCAGACTAAATTACTATTCCCTCTTGTCAGTGGGGTTATAATAGCAAACGCATAGAAACCTCCATGCAGCACGCCCGGCATTTAGTCACTTCAACTTGTTCGCGTTGACACGTGTTGTCGAGAATGCTTCCTGCAAGACACGAGGGGGATCTTCTTTGAAGGAAACCGCGACGAGGCAGTCTCGTGCCTCAGTGTGTTTTGTTATGCGGATCGCGGTGTGAACTGAGCCTCCCCATTCACCGGCGTTTCTGACCGCATTAGCATCTGAGTGGAAATAATGGTTTGTGTACCTCCAACAAAAAATTACTTCGAGCGATCGACTGTTGTGTCTATTGACCAAGCCGTTCAACAGGTGGTAAACAGTGACATCAAGTGGTTTTTTTACTTCAAGGTAGTTGTAGGCTTAATACCCCCATGAATTGAGGTTGTAGAATTTATGAAAGTATATTTGGGAATCATGAACAGGAATTATTCCATGGGCTCTTAATGAATCAGTCGTTTCAGAAACCCCAAAAAATTAAATTTCGTTGTTTTGCATTATTACTTCCATTAGGCATAGAGGTACATTTTCCAAGACAAACCCTACAGTTCCTCATACTAGAATTTGAAAGTTATTCCATTATTTTTAACTGTCTTGGCAAGTTGTAACTCAGTATTACGAAAATGTGTGATAGTGTAGTTCGCAGGGTGGCTCTAAACGAAAGAGGAGGAAAAACCCCGTATAGTTTTGAAGTGATTAACAAAGGTATGATCTTAGCACTTCAATATAATGATGGTTTAATAAAATCCACATTCAACGTGAAAAATGCAGAACAGCTCTTCAGGCCTGCACCCCATTAATATTAAAAACGTCTGCCAATCCGAGTATGCAGTACAGCTTCCTCACTTGAATCTCCTGAACGTCTAGAATAGTTATGTAGGTTCATTTTGATACGGGACCATCTGCGTCTAATCCGCGTGAACCCTCAAAATTTCAGCTCTCTAAGACTATTTTTCGAGTAATTAGAAGCATTGCAAGGAAACGGTGAACATTTCATGTTCGCTCATGCGCAGACGAAATTTACAGTACGATTACAATGAAATTCACCCGGAACTATCAAAGTATTATTCCTGACCGACCCTCCAAGTTTGAATTCATTTAAGCGATATTTAAGTAGTTATGGGAGTTTCAAGTATTTAACGTTTGCGCATGCGCAGACGAAAGTTACGGTACTTTTTCAGTGGTTTTGGTATGGGACCATCTGTGACCCAACCCGCACCTACCATCCAAATTTCAGCCCATTCGACCATTATTTCGGGTAGTTATGAGCGTTACAAGGAATTGACCACAGACAGACAGACACATAGACGGACAGACAGCCAGACAGACACGGAACCAAAAATGCTCCTTGATTTCTGAAACGTAAAATGCGAGTAGAAATTTTAATTTTAGGGCATACATTTTTTTCGACTCTTGCATTTAACATGTTATATTTGGATAAT
The DNA here is from genome assembly GCA_954871275.1 of Leptopterna dolabrata. Taxonomy (NCBI): domain Eukaryota; kingdom Metazoa; phylum Arthropoda; class Insecta; order Hemiptera; family Miridae; genus Leptopterna; species Leptopterna dolabrata. Next base: position 26,086,185 of record OX940975.1, on the reverse strand, counting down.
AATTTTCAACATTACAACGATGTTATTGTAATAAGAATAATATTTCACCACTAGTCACTTTATCGCCCTTTGAGGACCGTGCTGTTGAATCCATCCAGCAGCACTGGCAACCGTGGTCCGAGATCCGACCTCGGACAATAGGGAGGGCGGCAGGTCTTCGGTTGACATGCCGCCCAGTTGATGGAGGGAGGAGGTTTGGACCTCTTCTGGCTGTGCCGTCAGGCTCCTCACGATTAAAGGTTTGAGTTCAGCTCCGGGCCCCACGGCGCCCCCACGGTTGGTCGGCCACACGCTGAGCAGCCGTTCAAGTATGAATTCTCGGTAGCCCACCCTTTTGAGATCTGCTGCTGACCCACTATGCCACACACCGCGCCAGGTGACGGTTGCGCCAATCACCTTCATCTGGCCAGGCCGGATGTCTGCCAGTCCTGCTGTTGCTTGTAGCAGCTCATCCACCTGGTACTTACGGATCTTGGCAGTATTGACGCCAGCGAGGGATCCGGATCCAGATACCACAGAGACATCAATGGTGAAGGCCCCTCTCGGTGTCACCACCAGGTATCTGGCCGATAACTCCGCTCCTCTAGATTGAAGTGGGGCTCAAGCCACACCGGCCATCCTTTGTGTCGTGCATAACCATGCAGGAGGTCCAGGGCAGCATTATGATGGGCGCAACTAGGTCGCACCATAGAGGAGCAGACCTAGAGGACATGAGCAGCCGCATGTTGTGACAACCCATTCGACAGTGATGGGTAGTTGTGCTACGCTGACCCCTTGAATGCCCCATTCTGGTGGGCAGAGAACCAGAGTGAACCTTCACCAGACCTAGGGATTTCCAGCCCTGCATTCTTGCTGACGGGTTCCTGATCCATGCAGTGCTGGCTCTTGTAGCATCACTCGTTTGATGTAGGTAACCGCATTCCGCAGTAGGTGAGCTATTCCGATTACATAGCAACCGGAAAACGCCCCAGGGAATTGGAGAGCGGAATAATTTATAATATGGTGTGAACTAGGACACGTAATGTTCAACAATGTTGTATTGATTCTCATTAAACACGTATTTGTCAGTTCGTAAGTGTCGAGTTCCTACAGAATGGCGACGAGGAAGAAGACTAAAGGTAAGAAGACGTACGAGGACGATAGTGACGTAGCCGACGAGGCCAATTCAAAGCCGAAACTCATTCAGTTTAAGGATTTTGACGTTGACAGCTTTAATGGTGATAGTGAAGAGTGGGAATACTGGTTTTATCGGTTCAGATACGCACTTGGTGCGTGCCGAGTTTGCAAGGAGGACAGGAAAAGGGACTACCTTTTAGCAAAAGTTAGTTCTAAGCCATTTAGGGTGCTTATCGATCACTTCTACCCTGAAGAGTTAGCCAGCGTTCCCTATGACGATCTTGTTGCTGTATTGGAGAAGAATTATGGTCGGAAGGACATGTCCTTATGTGAACGTTTGAAGTTCACCCAAGTCAGTAGGGCGGAATCAGAGACGATCGTCGATTACATAGCTCGACTGCGTTCTCAAGCGCATAAGTGTCAATTTGGGGAGACGTTGAAAGAACGCCTCCGGGATCAATTTGTGTTTGGTATTAACAACAGCGGCTGGCAGCAAGAGATACTACGTAAATATCCGTCAGTGAAGAGTAAATTTGAGGATATAGAATCCCTCGCACAAATCTTGGAAAATGCCAAATCTCAACAAGAAAGCATACAGTTAGCAACACCCTATAAGCACAACATTTTACATGTCAATACATTCGATAAGAGTAGCAAGCAACGAAATAAAGGAAACGTACCAGCGATTACATTAATTCAGGGCAAAAACTGTTTCAAATGTGGGTGAGACACACATACAGAATCAAGCAAATGTCCGGCTGTAGGATTTCAATGTAAAGGTTGCAAAAAGACAGACCACTATACCAGAGTGTGTTTCAAGTCTGGGAACGTGGTGATAAAGAGGAAGCCGTGGAGAACGAATCAGGTTCGGGAACGTCACATATCAGATGAAGAGTCCACTGAGTGCGAAGATGGGTCCATTGACTTCATAAGGAAAATTGAGAGAAGCAACGAAGCCTTTATCCGTATGAAACTCAATGGGGTCTCTATAGAGATGCTGTTTGACTCGGGGGCTTCTAAATCAGTCATTAGTGAGTCTGTGTGGAAAGCTATTGGATCGCCGAGCTTGAGAAACACTCCTCATCTCACGGAATATACGGGTCACAAAGTTGAAACCCTAGGGGAAGTTGAAGTGGATGTCCAAGGCTTCAACAAACGACTCCACCTCCCAGTGATAGTTACCAAAGTGAGTGACACACCACTCTTTGGCATGGACTGGATCCTGGCATTCGACATTCCGTTACCCCCTGGAGCAATGGTTCGGCGAACCCTAACAGAGGGTACAAAGCCAACCTTCAACGTACAAGCCCAGGTACAGATGTTACTCAAAGAATTTTCCGCGGTATTCAAAGAGGGCACGGGGACAATTAAAAACCACAAAGCGGTCATACATTTGAAGGACAATGCGGTCCCAAAAATTTTCAGACCGAGACGCGTGCCATTTGCGTTACGGGAACCGGTGGAAAAGGAACTAGAGAGATTGGTGGACGCTGGTATTCTAGAACCTGTAAATACGACGGATACTCCAATTGAGTGGGCCTCACCTCTGGTTATTGCTATGAAGGCCAACGGCAAACTGAGGTTATGCGGCGACTTCAAAGTCACAATAAACCCCTGCATCCATACTGATTATCATCAAATCCCTACATTCGAAGAGCTAGCGGCGAAACTGAATGGGGGTACCCAATTTTCCGTTATAGATCTCAGAGACGCCTACCTACAGATGGAAGTAGCAGAGGAATCACGAAAATTCTTGGTAATTTCCACACACAGAGGATTTTTTCGATACAAGAAGTTACCGTTTGGAGTGTCGTTTGCCCCTGGACTTTTTCAGAGAACAGTGGAGGCCATCCTAGCTGGGATTCCTGGGGTAGCAAATTATATAGACGACATCATCATTACTGGTTCAACGACTGAGGAGCACATGTCAAGAGTAAGACAAGTACTCCACCGATTGGAGGCAACTGGCCTTAGAACCCAAATAGACAAGTGCAATTGGTTCCAAGATCAGATACACTACTTAGGTCACTTGATCGACAAACAGGGTATCAAGCCAACACGGGCACATGTAGAAGCCATAACGAAGATGCCGCATCCGACTAATCCTAAAGAACTTCGTGCTGTATTGGGGTCGATAAATTACTACAGCAAATTTGTACCCAACCTTCAGTCTATTTGTGCACCTTTGCATCAATTGTTGTGTAAGGGAGCTAGATGGCGATGGACCCCTAAGGAAGACAGGATTATTGTGGAAGTGAAAAATTCCCTCACGAATGCAGATTGTTTGGCTCACTATGATTCATCGCTGCCCCTCATACTCTCAACAGATGCTAGTGACGTGGAAGTGGGGGCCGTTCTTTTCCACAGATATCCTGACAATAGCGAGAAGCCTGTATACTACGCATCCAGAACGCTTTCGATGCCAGAAAAGAAATATTCAGCATTAGATAAAGAGACACTAGGGATAATCTTTGGTGTGTCGAAATTCCGGCAGTACTTGATGGGGCGACACTTCATCATTAGGACAGACCATAAACCTCTTATTTATTTGCTTGGGGACAAGAACGAAATTCCTAAACGATTCGTTAGTTGCTCAGAAGGTCAACCACGATCAGAGGACCAGATTCCGAGAATTCGAAGAGGGAGACTCTGTGTGGGTGGAGGATCCACTAAAACACACTTTTCTCCAGGGAATCATAAAGAAAAGGACTGGGATGCTGTCATACATCGTCGAGGTGGAGGGCGGCACTCGGAAAAGAAAACACGCCGACCAGTTACGACGAAGAGTGATCAAGGAGGATGGACCGAAGGGGGGAGAAGATGTAGCATCACTCGTTTGATGTAGGTAACCGCATTCCGCAGTAGGTGAGCTATTCCGATTACATAGCAACCGGAAAACGCCCCAGGGAATTGGAGAGCGGAATAATTTATAATATGGTGTGAACTAGGACACGTAATGTTCAAAAATGTTGTATTGATTCTCATTAAACACGTATTTGTCAGTTCGTAAGTGTCGAGTTCCTACAGCTCTGGTGTCCCTTGATCTCACCAATTTCGCTCCATCAGTGGTGCTATGAAGCCGCTGTGCTCTGGCAATCCGATGGTCGAGTCGTGCTGACCATTGTTGTTGCTCACTAGTGTCCTCAAGGAGCTGCGTGCGGGCATTGCCTAGCTTGTTGGACCTTATTGCAGGTATCTGGGTGAGCAGCTCCATCACGCCCATGCCCCCATCACCTACCTGTTCTTGGATATAAGCATTAGCGGAGTCGAATGATAGTCGCAGCGACTTTCTGATGTGGTCTCTGATTGCCACACATCCATTTGCTTCAGGGTAGCAAGCATTGTACTCCCCAGTACCACTTGATGCGTCATTGATGGAATACCGTGATCTCGCAAGATCACCAGCTTTCGTAGAGGCTTCAGGGGAGCTCTGTCAATTCTTTCAAGCATGGACGCTACTTTGCTGGCTGTATTGCGACATACACCCTGGGCTCCAAATGGAACCGCCAGAATGCCCATTGAACATTATGTGGAGAAGCCCTTAAGTATTCACCATCTACGTCAATGGCTAAACCTTCTGTTGGCACCACTAGTCGGCCACCTCTTAGCACCAGGAGGAAGGTACAGCGATTTCCTGAGATAGAGCTTTAGTCCCTCCTGTTCCAAGGCGCCATTGAGTGCTGTTACCTGGGCCTGTAATCCATGAAAACTGCCCATTCCCATATTCATCCTAACCATGTGCGCGAATTAACGTGAAGTCACTAACATGCGTTCATAATATCCAGGGATTTATTGTAATTGTTTCAAAAGAGGCTTCGTGGTAGCGCGTTTCGTCTAAGTAGGAATCAATTTTTTCCAAGGATTTGGTCGATAAATATAGATTTGCTCTCGGTTTACAGGTTTGGTAACTATTAATTAGGTATACCTACTATAAGATGAAGAGAGAAGGAAAAAAACCTCCAACTTTGATCAGCTGAGTGGTGGTTGCTGTATAAAATAAGAAAGTCCTGTTAGCTAGGAAGGAAATGAATTAAATTAAGTATGTAATACCATTATCGAAATGTCCTTGATTAGGCACTTACCAATAAACGCTTCAACGTTCTAAGAAGATCAGAAGGCTGAAACTGGTAGCTGTGTCAACTCTATGCTCAAAAACATATAGCGACAGAAAAAACGGATGGCAGACCTACGGTTTTACAGTTAGATCATTTAATAAAGATTAACGTTTGTTTCGCCAAAATTTCCTAAGGAGGCTACTTACCAAATTACAGCTTCATAGAGTGAATATCATAGAAATTAGCTTTAGGTGCCACTCAGCTGATCCGGGGCCTGGGGAGTGTCAAGTTAAAGTCCTAAGGAGCCTACATACCAAATTACAGCTTCGTAGAGTGTCAAGTTAAAGTCGTAAGGTTCCCACATACCAAATTACAGCTTCATAGAGTGAATAGCCTAGAAATTAGCTTTACGTGCCACTCAGCTGATCCGGGGCCTGGGGAGTGTCAAGTTAAAGTCGTAAGGTTCCCACATACCAAATTACAGCTTCATAGAGTGAATATCATAGAAATTAGCTTTAGGAGCAACTCAGCTGATCCGGGGCCTGGGCAGCGTCAAGTTAAAGTCCTAAGGAGCCCACATACCAAATTACAGCTTCGTAGAGTGAATAGCATAGAAATTAGCTTTAGGAGCCACTCAGCTGATCCGGGGACTGGGCAGTGTCAAGTTAAAGTCCTAAGGAGCCCACATACCAAATTACAGCTTCGTAGAGTGAATAGCATAGAAATTAGCTTTAGGAGCTACTCAGCTGATCCGGGGCCTGGGCAGTGTCAAGTTAAAGTCCTAAGGAGACCTCATACCAAATTACAGCTTCGTAGAGTGAATAGCATAGAAATTAGCTTTAGGAGCTACTCAGCTGATCCGGGGCCTGGGCAGTGTCAAGTTAAAGTCCTAAGGAGACCTCATACCAAATTACAGCTTCATAGGGTGAATAGGATAGAAATTAGCTTTAGGAGCCACTCAGCTGATCCCGGCCCTACGCTGCTTAAAGTGTAATTCCTAAGGACGCTACCTACCAAATTACAGCTTCATACAGTGAATAGCATAGAAATTAGCTTCAGGAGCCTATTCTAAGATTCCTATAATTTTCAGCCGACCACCATAGCCACGTGACCACCATAGTATCATAACAACAACATGACGCTCGTGACGTGACGGAAAACGACCTGTTCGTTATTAAATTATAATAATTTATGAAGTGATGAAGCGTTTCTTAGGTTCTTCTTGGTGGACTGTAAAATTTTCCTTTAGTAAATCGGCACATGTGAGATAGAATCAGAGGTTCTGTGCTTTCAGCTGACACTTGAAACGATAACTTAATTTAATGATGACTGTATGATTTAAACTTGTAGTGTTCGAAATATTTTGACAATTTCATCCCTTATTTTTCTCACTTCTACTCTACTACAATCTTCATAAACTGATTTTATGTTTACTATTTACTCACAGCAATAAATTATTCTGTCAGTAAATTTATACCTAGTTTTCATTGCAATTTCCACCCCTGGAAAAACCTGTGGACCTGTTGGTTGTATTATTGTATGTTGCATCGCTATGTCCTGAGAGCAACCTGTAGGTAGTTCTCTACTTCGATCTAACAACTATCGTTGAAATCGTGATATCCGCGAAACAATAAAACTACGCTGAGCACGATCTAACTGTGTACCTGAGTGGCTGAACGACCTTGACACGTGATGACCACGTGTCCTTTCAGCCCCCCCCCCCCCCCTTCAAGGACGTTTAAAGGAAGCCTTTTCGCCTCACCAGCGTCTCAACGAAGTTTTTCGTCTATGTTTGCACGACCTGAGGAGGCACCTTCCACTTGTCCCCTCCCCCCCGCACTCCTCTACTACTGTTTACAACTCCTAATCCACCACGCACGTCCTTTTCTTCCTCGCAAAACCATTTATTTAGACGCTTCGCGGCACAAAGCCCTGTCATCGGCTCACACCAGCTGTTTCAAGCGCCACCCGTGTAAATGTTGAATGGCCCACTTGTTCTGCTTCGTCTAGACCGAGTTCAAGTTCATTTGTTTAAGCTATTCGACTGCGGCATTTAATGGGGGGAGAGACCTGCTCCGTTAGCGAGTCTGGTTACAGAATTTATTACCGACTGTTCACTGTTTGTATTCAGCTGCACAGACTGAGTGTTGCGCCGATTGTCGGATCGTAAAACAAGGATTTTTATAATATGCACGGGACTAGGACGCGCTTGGCCTCTTCATACCAATGGACTGTCGAGTTGTCGTATTGGATTCCAAATGGGGGAGATAGTGGGTTGTGAAATTTTGCGTCTGGTGGTTATAAATATATAATATATAAATAGATTATATATATATATATATAATATAACATATGAATATATAATAAAAACGCTCCAATTTATTACACAAAGGTTTATTATTTACATGCCCCTTCTGCGCAGATCACTGTTTTCTGTGGCCAATACCCTCGAGCTCCCCCCAGGAAAGCCCTAAATCGATTACTGGAGCCGGCCCCGGAATTAAAGTTTCCTACAAATGCGAGGGATCATTAATTATTTTGTAGTTTTTCATGAAGCATAAGGCAAATAATAAACCGTTGTTTAATAATTTACCGTTGTGTAATAATTTACCATTCTGTAATCATCAATAATACTTCAGGGTTTGTTCAAGTTTCACTACCTATCAACAAACTCCAAAAGAGCCATCATTTTTCAAATGAAATAATATCACAGAATAACCAACTCGGCTTCATACTCCGTGAATATAATCAGGTGCTCCCTAGCAATGATTATCTCGGGCCAATGCCCGATTGTTACCGAGTCCCTAGTGATGATATTTGGGCTGAATGTATACAATTTCATTCACCCTCCTGTTGAAAAAGCCTGTCGGTGCAAACTTCTGGGCCTTACTGTGAACGAACGGCTGGGCGTACAATGCTCCGGGTGGTCTTAAAAAATTCCCAAGTTCGAGAACTATTCAAAACCGTAAAAAAATTCGACCGAGCGTCGTCCTGGAGATTTCAACCCTATTTTTCACCCTTTAGGGTGACTGACATTAACGCCGAGCTTCGAGGGCCAACTAGACCCCAAATGGGACCTATAAACCGAATTTCGTCAATTTTGGTTCATGGCAACTAAGAAAAATACGAAGTACCGCGTACGGTGGACGGACAGAGATTTTTTTATTGCATTTTCGGATTCTACATCTTGAAACGGAAACCATCAAATTTTGAGGGGTGGTGTGGTGAGGTGGGGTGGGGGGGGGGGTTAATTGTTATTGTTTTCATGCTCGATTCCAAAGGTTCATTGTTGAAAATAATAAACCAAAATTGGGGAATGGTAAGTAGCTCTAAAGTGCACATATTTTCGAACACGTATTTTCTGGAATTTCGAAATGTATCAGGTTTCGAAAATGAAGGGAGTGAAACCTCTATATAACTTTGCACTCGCGCTCATAGTGTAATACTTAAATTCATGAACGTGATATTAGTCAGCACTAAGGTGCTGTAAATGCTAATTTGATAGAATTCATACTTGTGATGCTACCAGGGTTGAATTATCTGTAGTTCTTAGGTAAGTAGTTAAACCAAAAAATGAAACAAATCCCGAATAAGAGCTTTTTGACTACTATTTGGCAACTATTGCGCGTTAAAATAAAATGGGGATGATGTTGCATATCTCTACTTGAAAAAATTGAAGTCGTGTGATCGACAATTCTTATTTACTGATATAAAAAATTAACAAAAAACAAAACCGTCTTCAAAAAAAAGCTGAAGAAAAGTGCATAATTTTTATTCAAAGCCAATACAACAAAATTTCTGAAGTCGGCGCGAAGTTCAACTAACATGTAACCAAGAGATACAGTATTAAGGCTGTGTGTGGGGTTATTAGTTGAAATTTGGCGCCGACTTCAAAAATTTTGTTGTATTGGCTTTGTATAAATTATGTACGTTTTTAAGCATACAAATTATCCTTTACCTTTTAGTTTTATACAGCTTCTTTGAAGTCGGTTTTGTTTTTGTTAAATTGTTTTATTTGCGTTTTAGTGCGTTATTCTTAGTAGTATAACTCATGCTATCAAGTACTGATACATCGTTACTGGGGCATCCACAGTCTTTGGCAGATTATTTTCTGTCGTCACACCGTGAAATGTCCAAGGACGAGACATCGACGAGTATAACTGGCCTAGTATAGGCCCAGTACTAATTTTTTCACTAACAAAACTAGTACGGGACCACCGGGGGATGATCCTGTTTGATTTGAAAAAAGGCTCATCGAAATTGGTTCAGTAGTTTCGGAATAATCGCTGGTCATTTAAGACGACTAACCAACTAAACTTAACTTTTAGTTTTTGACCCGAAACAAATTATGCCAAATTTTTCTCACTCAAGAAATGAGAGTCACTAAAGGCGAAACTTCGAATTACCTACCTAATGATTTTGGGCGCAATCCAAAAGCGTGCCTATTTTCTTCAAAACTTCGCTTGAAGAGGATTTTAATGAAGATAGTCGAAAGGAAAATGGTAACAGGAAAGTTATCAATCATCAGTGAAATGTCAACACAAATACGCTGCGGTGTGGTCACCATAAGTTTTCCACTATGGTACGCGCTGTCAACTGACGTGGTTCTCCGAGAACGAAAGAATGCTATTGATAGCCGCAGATTGGTAATAATACGTTGTGTTCAATGATTAACGTGCTTTTATGGCGCGTTTGCTCGCGATATGCACCCCTTTGCGCTTTCGACCGATCGATGTCAACGGTGATAAGAGCAACGAGCTTCGGAAACGCGTGAAAAGCGGTCCGGCTGGGTCTCGTCGATCGCGGTTACGAGCCAAATCCGTCCTTCCTCCGTTGTTCCGTGCTCGGCGATCATCTAGTGCCCTTTCAAAAGGCCTTGACCTCTCCTCCCTCCTGTTATCACTCGAATGTCCTCATTCGTGTCGTAGGTGGGGCAACAGGTTTGTCCCCGAAGGCTCGCAAGAGGCTCGTGGCTCCTCGTTTACCTACGTGATTGTGTTAAAATCTGTCTGTCTGCACGATGAGCAAACGCAATTTTTTTTGTTCTCTGCAAAACATTTCCGTTCCCCCTCCCCCGGCCGTTTTCAATTGAAATCTATTTCATTGTACCCAGGTACATTTGACACATTCACTTTATGCATACCACCTGTTTAAATATTTTTTGCAAATTTTCAATGAAATATTGTTATTGCAATGTCCAACATTTTTAGTAGATGGCATATGAAGTTTTGAAAATTTTCCTCGCATGAGCGAGGTCATTTGACATTTTGAATGTGTACAAAACAGGCTGATAAAAATTGCTGACGATTCTAGAATTTTATGTCATTTTGGTTGGCCTCTCAGTATTAATAACTGTAGTGTTTAACATAAATATCACTAATTATATCACCAATTCATTATTAGTGATCCATGATCTTGTCGCTTATCTTGTCAAAACCATAGGTCCCGCAGGCACTAGATTCAAATAACGAATAGATTATGGAGTTTCGAGGTGGAGACGTAGAGCGTTGATATAATGGCGCAGATAACATACGATTAATTACATAAAACTCAACAGTATCATTAATGTGTGTGATCATTTTAATACTTTATCTAGGTATGATTTGAGTCCTATTTAAAGGAATAGAATTTCACAAAAGTAAAAACTATTCGGCTCTGATAAAAAGTAAAATGAGAATAAAATGGAATAGAATAATTCCACCCTATAAGTACCAAGGTCCTTAGATGAGATGGTTTTGTTGGTATGGTCGAGGCGGGCTGCAGATTTATGAGGCGCCACGCAGTGAATTTCCTTTCCAAGGCCGTCAGAAGAGGGCGGCGAGCAAAAGACAATGCGTTTGTGACGCTGATACTGACTCGTCCTTCTGAAAACGCTGATGTTTTCTCTTTCTGTTAGTTCGTTGAACTCGCGCTTCAGTCGAAAGCCGCTCGCACGACCTGCAAAATGAAACTACCTTCGCGGTTCAGCGTTGGGTGGCGAGTTAGTCCATAGGGATATAAATTACGTTCATATAACTCTGGTATATTAATAGCTCTGTGTGGTTTACTCTGGTTGGTTTGAGCTATGATGTTACTGAAACAGGAATGTAAATTCAAGCAAGTTAATTAAGCCTCAAATGAAACAGCGCGAAACAGCTACAAATGAGCAGTTGTAGCCGTTCATACAGGCCGTCTCGGAATTTGTTATGATCATTTCGTTGTAGACTACCCCCACCGTCCTGGGTTGGGATACGAACCGACGGACCGCAGTCGCTGTCCCAATCCCAGCCACCAACTCTTATTCAAACCTGCCTGATTTTCGATACCTATTGTTGGGATTGAATTTTAAATTGTGAAAGAATCACTAATTGTCCCAGATATTGATATTCGCTTCTGAGCCCACCAAGGTAGCGAGGACGTTGATGTGGTCACTTCCGAAATTAAACATTTTTTCCTCCAAAATTAAAATATTTACTCGCGTATTGCGGTTTAGATCTTTCGGAAAATCATTTGGTTCCGTGTTTGCCCTTGTCTGTCCTCCTATGTGTCCTCACATCTTAGTAACGCGCATTACTACACGAAATAATCGTCATAATGAGCTGCAATTCCTTACCTGATCTCCTTTTCAATGTGTTTCTCCTCCGTCTGATTACAGTATCTTATTCCCGTTTGAAATTTACCATGATTTATGTGAAAAATTCTTAGCCAGCGGTTTTTATATAATATAGAGTCCTAACAGAATATTGATCCCAGCTGGACTGTAGTTTCAAAGCTTCAAAATTTTCAGGTCACAAAAAGTGGATTGGAAATTCGTAAGACGTCCATTCTAATAAATTTATAAGGTGGGAAAAACCCCAATCTTACTTCCACGTTGGATAAAGAATTTGGAAATGCAAAAATTTGAGCCAATTTTCAGCATAAATGTTCTATCATACCTCAGTTCGACATCGTATTCGATTTTTTCGTTCCAAAAATTGTTAAAAATTAGTTTTTAGTTTTATAAATTCGATTTCAAATCGTGGGCTCACTCCAGTCTCAATCTTGCTGTATTAAAAAAATGGTAAACTCATGTGTAAGTAGAATTTGCGATTTTTGTCACTATATGTACATATTGTTTTGGGTGTTAACTCCATGTATTTATATCACTTAAATGTACTCTTTTGACTTCTCTTTAACAACATTTTCAAGTTATTTTGTATTATTCTGACGGAATTTTAGAACCCAATAGTGAATTTTTAAAGATTGTCGCGTAGAGGAAACAGATAAAACACATCCGACGAATAGTGGGACTTTCCTTTCTCTCTGATTCGGATTTGAATCGGTTCTGACTGGTCCAGTAATGTTTTTATCGACGTGGATTCTTTAGCGTCGATTTACTTCCGTTATGAACTGATTGTTTGCCGACCAGGAAGCGCTGGAATTCGCAGATGCGGAGTTGGCCGTATTAACGTTTTGTACTTTTAAAGCGTTATTATAATTTTGTTGATATATTTCTGTAGTGTAGGTATGTAAAATCCGCTTTAACATTTTTCTAGATACAGCCAGATAGGGTGTGAAACGCGTTTGATTTTTCCGGAGCAGGGTTGTTCTTGGCCCTGCGTCCAACCCCCAACCTGTAGGGCCAGGGACCTTTGTCTGCCCCCTTTACAAGACCGTGGTTCTGTGAAGGACGGTCATAGTAGTATTAGTATTTGTAGCCAGGAAGGTTATGTAGGTGCTCTTTATACAAGCGCTCATGTACCACACCCTGACTTTACCCCTCGCTCAACCTGAGACATGTTCCACCTATGAGAGTTGTGGGAATATACCTACCTTGTTTATGTTGGGGAAAATCCCCCCTCCCCCCTCCAGATATGCTCCATGAGAATGATCATTGGGAGTACTAATGGATACAGGTCCTCATTGTCAAAAACAATTTCAAGTTCAAACCCTGTAGGCATTGGTGGGAAAACGATTAAGGAATGGTGAGAATCTATGCGGGTGATGTCCATCAGTTAAAAATAGCCTTTTAGCAGAATTAACATCACAAATAAATAACATACACAAGAATTTTGAAGCAACAACGTTTTCCTTGCAGCTACGAAACAGTGGTATTGGTGATGGTATGAATTGACCTTATCTCACTGCATCATACTGTATCAGGCCGTATAGATGCGGGAATTTATGACTGGGTTGTTTCTTTGAATATTGCGAATTTCTCCCGAGTTTCCAGCAATCTCTTCTAATTCGTTCATTAATGAAGAATTTGAATTTAATTGAATTGATGTTTTGAAATAGACTGAATTGTAAATGCTTTCGATTAGTACTTTAAATGAACACTGTAGTTTAGTACTGGTAATGCTTTATACGGTTTAAATCTCGGTTTTGGTTTATTATTTTCAATAATGAACATTTGGAATCAAACATTAAAGAAAATTTAAAACCCCCCAAGATTTGATGGTTTCCGTTTCAAGGTAGTACGTAGAATCCGAAAATGGAATAAAAACTCCAGATTATTACACAGCGGTTTATTATTTACCTGTATAGATGCCCTTTCTGCGTAGATCACTGCTTTCTGTGAATACCTACCCTCGAGGCGGCCCGGGAATTATAGTTACATAAAAATGCGCGGGATTCCATAATTCAACCGTTAATTACTATTTGTTCATGAAGCATAATGTTTGTTCAAGTTACAAAATTACCTTTCGACAAAATCCAAAAGAGCCAATTCTTCAAATGAAATAATATCGCAGAACATCCAACTCGATTTCATACAGCCATCCGTGATTATAATCAGGTGTTCCCTAGCAATTATTATCTGGGCCGGATATATACCGTTCCATTCACGATCATGTTGACGGAGCTTTTCGGTGCAGACGAACGGCTGGACGTACTGCTCTGGGTGGTATCAACAACTTCTTTAGTTCGACATCAATGTAAAAACTTTTAAAAAAAGACACATACCCTTCTATTGAAAGTTTTCGAGCTACGGCGTTCTGAAAACTTCAATAGGTACCTATTTTTACCATTTAGAGATGGCTGACAGTAACGCCGAGCTTCGCGGACCAACTAGACCCCAAATGTGTCCCACAAACCAAATTTCATGAATTTTGGTTCATGGTACCTAACTAAGAAATGTGCGAAGTACGGCTTACGGCGGACGGAAACATTCAAATTTTGAGAGGGGTTTAATTTTTTTTCCATGCCCTATTCATTATTGAAAATAGTAAGCCAACACTCCTTACAATAAACCAAAATTAATGAAATTTGGTTTGTAGACGTCCCATTTGGGGCCTAGTTGGTCCGGGGACTCGGCGTTACTGTCAGTCAACTCTAATGTATGATTTACACGAGTAGAGTAAACGGTAGAGTAGAGTCCTCTCCACTCTACCGACCACTCTACCGCCTACTCTACTCTACCGCGTCCTCACCTTGGGTCGTTCACACGTCAGTAGAGTGCGAGTCGCCGAGAGCTTCGTAGAGGTTGTTTTTTCAACTCAATTCTGTCGTTATCTGGTCTTTGAAAGGAAAAATGGCGAACAGAAACAGGAACATTAGAAAAGTGAGGAAAAGTTTATTGAATGTGTCGGGTTTGTTGGTGGATGAGTTGGAAGAGATGTTGAGGGAGGAGGAAAGGAGAAAAAAAAAGGGAGTGGGTGACTTTTTCTTCTTGTTCTTGAAACGACTCAAACGCTCAAACGACTCAAAGGAGCTCCTCCTATCATCACAACATCTACTACAAATTACACCTTATCACCTTATCACACCTTATCATGCATTTTATCCCCTTTCCTCCATCTTCTTCTTCTTGTGATTTCACTCTACTCTACTCAAAACTGTTTACATTGGTAGAGTAGGCAGTCGAGTTAACAGGAGAGTCCAATTTCTGGTGGTGGGGGAGATGGTAGAGTAGAGTCACTCTACCGCAGCGGTAGAGTACTCTACCGTTTACTAGTCAGTAGAGTGAACTCTACTCTACTGAAAACATTTACACGAGTAGAGTGCAAGTAGGACACTCTACTCTACCGTTTACTCTACTCGTGTAAATTAGCCTTAAGGGGTGAAACGTAGGGGTTGACATTTTCAGAACGTCGTAGCTTTCAGTAGAAGGGTATGGTTTTTTCACATTTTTAAATTGATTTTGAACTAAAGAATTTTTGAGACCACCCGGAGCATTGTAAAACCAGCCGTTAGTTTGCACCGTTGTGTAATCATTTGCGGCGTTCTCTACTCTGCTACTTCTGGAATTTCATTCGATCCGTAAAGCAGGCATATTCACTGATCCTCGATGATTGTGTAAAACGAAGCCTGCACCAGCCTCCACCCACCGCGCTCGGGAGCTCCAGGAATAAGTCACCCACGCTCTGGAGGCTGCGTCAGGGCGACGTCGAAGGGTGAAATCGTCGCTTCTAAAGTTCAAAGGTCACCGTCGTATTTAGACCGCCCGACCTGCTCCCTAAGCCCGACGAAATGTTAACTATTCCCCTTGGGTTTTACCAACTCGGAACCGACATAGAGAAACGTGAGTTGACGAACGAATAATTAGGCATTTCAGTGGATTGCTAACTCCAGCCGCTGCCAATCCGCAAGTTGCCCTGTTTCCCAATAAATACCCACTTCGAGATTTTTTAGCGAATTTTAAAAGAAAACGTTCAGACTGCATCCAGTGATTAAAATCACTATTATTTGGTTCAAAACACCCAAAAATACTTTTTTTGACATAATTTTTATGCACGACGTTCCACTCTGGTCTCAACAAGTGCCCAGTCAGGCGGTAGTGAGTGCTCTGGCACATGACCATTAATTTAAATTCTCAATTTCCCAAATTATTTCTTTGAAAATATTCTCCTTAAGCCATGCTGCATGACTGGAATTTTTTTTTCCATGCTTGGTTCCAGTGGTTCATGATTGTACAACTTTTTTTGTAAAAGGTTGCTGTTTTTCTGTACCTACATCGCCAATCCCTGTCTGGTGAAAGTTGGGTTACGTTACATTAGGTACGTTAGCAGCATTGCGGTTTCGGAGGGGGGGAGGGAGGTGTCTTTGTTTGCTAACTTCTGTTTGAAAGTGGTGAGGGGTGGGTTGGGGTCTAATAAGTGGCGTTTTATTCCTTTAATCCCTTTAAAAAAACGCTGCAAATTATTACACAAAGGTATAGATGCCCCTTCTGCGTAGATCACTGATTTCTGTGGTCAATACCCTCGAGCTCCCCCCAGGAAAGCCCTAAGTCGAGTACTGGAGCTGGCCCTAATTATTTTGTAGTTTTTCATGAAGCATAAGGCAAATAATAATAAACCGTTGGGTAATAATTTACCTACATATATGCCCCTTCTACGTAGATAGTATGATGAACCGTTGTGCAATAATTTACCGCTGTGTAATAATTTGCCCATCAATATTACTTCAACGGTTGTTCAAGTTGCAAAAGTGCCTACCAACAAACTCCAGCCCCTTCTACGTAGATGGTATAATGAACCGATGTGTAATAATTTACCGTTTTGTAATAATTTACCATTGTGTAATCATTTACCCATCAATAATACTTCAACGTTTGTTCAAGTTTCACTAACTATCAACAAACTCCAAAAGAGCCATCGTTTTTCAAATGAAATGATATCACAGAATAACCAACTCGGCTTCATACTCCGTGAATATAATCAGGTGGTCCCTAGCAATGATGATCTCGGGCCACTTACAGATTGTTAGCGCGTCCCTAGTGATGATATTTGAGCTGAATGTATACAATTTCACTCACCCTGCTGTTGAAAATGCCTGTCGGTGCAAACTTCTGGGCCTTCCTGTGAACGAACGGCTGTACGTACAATGCTCCGGGTAGTCTTAAAAACTCCCAAGTTCGAGACCTATTTAAAACCGTAAAAAAATTCGAGATTAACGGCGTCTTGGAGATTTCAACCCCTATTTATCACCCCTTAGGGGTGACTGACATTAACGCCGAACTTCGAGGACCAACCCACCCCAACCCCAAATGGGACGTATAACCCGAATTTCGTCAATTATTTTGGTTCATTGTAACTAAGAAAAGTGCTCCGTACGGCGTACGGCGGACGAACAGAAATTTTTTTATTGCATCTACATACCTTGAAACGGAACCTATCAAATTTTGAGTGGGGGGTTGAAAATGTTTTTCCATGCTCAGTTCCAAAGGTTCGTTATTGAAAATTAAACCAAAAATGGTTATTAGGTGCCTCGTTACCTAGACGAGATTTGTATAAAATATCGTCCTAGTTGTCATGAGTTCGAATGCCAAGCGACGACCGGCCACCCAGCTGTGAGACGTTTATTATAATGCGTGAATAATCGAAACAATACGTACATCAGCTGCGCGCAAGTGCAGCAATGAGGCTAATGGATCTGAAATGGATGAATTTTCCCTCCTTTCATTTTTCATGCTGTTAATAGATGAGGATATTCAAGTTAGTCAGGAGTAATAACGTACTAGGTACTACATTTACCTTGTTTCCAATATTACACAGCATGCTGTGAAAACAGCCAAGTCCTTCCTCCATTTCGCCGCTTAGATGCTGTCCAAAATTTGACTTTCAGCTGGTTTAGCGACCATCTACAGAAATGAACTTAGAATGTTAGAATCAAGTCAATGTTAGGGATATGTAAGATGCGTTCAGTCCCAGGAGTTAACGCCCACCAGTTCCCAGGAGTTAGCTCTCTCCCACTTCTGGGATGCGTTCTTTGGGACACGTTCATCAGTTCATCCCTCTAATTACCCCGCTCCGAAAATCACGAAAACGGGGTTTAGTAGGTTTGATTCAATAAAATAGTTATAGGTACCTACGCATACTTAGCTCACTGTACATTTTCATTTTGTAACTATTTTAGTAACACATGCCGTATTTTGCAGTCTGCTCTGGAGACCAGAACGAAACTACGAAATTTTTTTAAATACCTACCTACCAATATAAGATTAGAAAAGCTTTCGAGACTAGGCTCGTAGGTGTATAAAGCAAAATCATTAGCAATGCATTGGAAAATTATTTCCTACCTACGTAACGTTGAGTACTGGAGTTTTTAATGATAATTTCAACTCCACACTATCGGTATTTTTCCGTGGCTCCTCCATCCACAACATTCAAATGAAACCACACCGCACTTCTTTCGAAATATTTTTGTTGGAACTGAACAAGGTGAAGGATGAACGCACTTGCTAGAAAGGTGAACTATGTAGTAAGTAGTATGTACTATGTGAACTAGGAGGAAACCTTAGAGCGGGGATGGGAGAACGAGGGGGCGAAGGGGAGAACGATGCGAACAGTGAGAACGTCGACTCTTTGGACATCCGTTCAGTTCAGATACGTTTAGTCGAAAGATCCGTTCAGTGCTGAACACCACATCCCTATTCAGTGTTTATATGGGTGAAAACTGAGGTCACAAAGTTACTGTTCGATTTTGATGAAATTCTTGCGGGACCATCTAGTGCCCAAATCGCACCTACCCTTCAACGTGCATTAGGTACATCGCGACCATTCTTTCGTATAGTTATGCGCGTTACAAGGAAGTGCAGACACACAGCAGGCAGACACTGTACGAAATTTGTTCAATATGCGATTTGTTCTAACGCAAAACGCGAGTGGTTTGGAGGACATAAATGTCACCCCCCCCCCCCCCCCCCCCAAAAAAAAAGATCAAAAAGCTCGGAAGCTAAATTGTCTGTTAATTCCCAGCCTAGGTGTCGGCAGTTATTTGGTACCTAGAATTTCACGGAACAATTTGGTGCAAAGATGTAGGTTAAGTGTCGCCTTGTAAATTGCTGAATAATTTTACTGTTGTGCCCCCACAGCCAACATTGCTCCCTAGGGGGCGATATCACCACCGTTAGACGCACTAACCTAACTCAATAACACTTCGGTAAAACTACACATCAGAATGGGGCGGTGGTCAGTCGTGAGGCACCAGTGGGCCATTCAGTGGGAGATTCCAACCCTGCGCGGCATGACGGGGGTCTTTCGCCTTCTTCGTAGGCCGGGACACTCATCCCAGACCCCTCGATTCCAAGGCTGACACCTCATCCCACGTCCGCGGACGCGTTTCCCTCCTCGGAAAAGGCGGTTCCGATCAAAGGGAAAGGAGCTCCACTGCTTGACGTACAAACGAGCCCTTCGGGTGTGACCCAGCCATTCAGGGGCCGGCCTAAACCATCGATTTCACACCGCTCATTGACTAGAGAAGCCCCCTTTCCGCGTCCTTATCCCGCTCCCCCGGGCCTACAACTTCATTCATAAACCAATTAGAGTGGCGCGGGATGAGTCGAGCACCTTAATTAGGGGGCCGAGGGCGGTCCCCACGAATCTTGCCAAATGACCTTCCGCTTCTGTTTACTGTTGGGGTTGTTGAAGGGGAAGGCGGTGTGGGTGAAGTGAACTGCGGGAAGTCGACTGCAGCCTTCGGTGCGGTGCGGACAGTGGTGCCGACGCGGCAAAAACTCAGTTTTTCAAAAGCGAAAATTTTGTTAGTCTAAACTACGTTTCCTCAATTATATTTCATGCAGAATCTCAAGATGATACGGGTTTTGTGACAAAAGATGTTTTCTGGTAGAAATGACCGTTTGAAGTTGAAATTTGACGAAAATCACTTAAAAACTCAAACTTCTGTGAACTGCCACTCCCTAATCACGATTGTTAAAATAAATTTTCTACCCTGTAATTATGCTTATACATATTCCCCAACATGATTTTAAAAATATTGGCCATTTTATATGGTAAAAATGCAGTTAAGTTAGTTTTTGGGAGGGTTTTTGATAAAATAATATGGTGCTTTACGTTGCTTTGCGATGCTGTTGCAATTTTTGAATTGACCGAAACAGCATTTAAATCAGTCTAAACCACGAGTACCTAATTGGGAAACATTTCTGAAGTTCAGGCCTAAGCCGCTAAATTCATTCTGTTGTCTTGAAATGTATTTCTTGTTCAATAACATGAATGGGCGAGGCTTTTATTGGTTTATTATTTTCATTTCAATAATGAACCTTTTGAATCAAGCATAAAAAACGCTGCAAATCCCTGCACAACGGTTTATTATTTTGTATAGAATACCCTTCTGTTACAGATCACAGCTCTATGTATAGATAACCCGTGTATATAATATAATATGTACTATTCTATGCATATTATGTAGATCGCAGACCCTCCGTAGGTTAGTACCTAACCCCGTACTCGTTACTAGGTACCTACCTAAATCACGAGTTAAATGTTGCTAAAATAATTCTGCCGATGACAAACAGTACCTAACAAAAAGAAACACACATAATGAAGTTCTGAAAAGAAATTGTTGATGAGGAGTGAAAAAAGTTGCAAAAGTACCTACCAACAAACTCCAGCCCCTTCTACGTAGATGGTATAATGAACCGTTGTGTAATAATTTACCGTTGAGTAATGATTTACCGTAGTAATAATTTACCCATCAATAATACTTCAACGTTTGTTCAAGTTTCACTACCTACCAACAAACTCCAAAAGAGCCATCATTTTTCAAATTAAATAATATCACAGAACAACCAACTCGACTTCATACTCCGCCAATATAATCAGATGATCCCTACCAATGATTGGCCGTATTCACAAATTCCTATTGTGGGCGCGTCTCTGGTTACGAGATTTGGTTTGAATTGTATATAATTTCATTCACACTGGAGTCGAAAATGCCTGTCGGTGCAAACTTCGGGGCCTTACTGTGAACGAACGGCTGGACGTACGATGCTCCGGATGGTCTTAAAAAACTCGCAAGTTCAAGAACTATTTAAAACCGTAAAAATATTTACGTAAAAAAATGGTACAGGCGTTTTGAAAATTTCAACCCCTATTTTGAACCCCTTAGAGATGACTCACAGTAACGTCGAGCTTCGAGGACCAACTAGACGCCGAACGGAACCTATAACCCGAATTTCATCAATTTTTTTTCATGGTAACTAAGAAAAGTGGCCCGTACAGCGTACGGCGGACTGACAGAAATATTTTTATTGCAGTTTTGGATTCTACATACCTTGAAACGTAAACCATCAAATTTTGAGGGGGGGTAAGAATTTTTTTTTTCATGCTCGATTCCAATGGTTCATTATTGAAAATAATAAACCAAAAAATTAATACATTTAAAAACACCTCAAAATTTGATGGTTTCCGTTTCAAGGTACTTATATTCCGAAAATGGAATCGGACAATTAGTGTCCGTCCGCCGTTCTTACTTCACTTTCCTTAGTTACCATGAACCAGAATTAATGAAATTTGGTTTGTAGGTTCCGTTTGGGATCTAGTTGGTCCGCGAAGTTCGGCGTTACTGTCAGCCATCTCTAAGGGGTGAAAAATAGGGGTTGGCATTTTCAGAACGCCGTAGCTCGAAAACTTTCATTAGAAGGGTATGGTTGTTTTACGGTTTCAAATTGATCTTCAACTAAAGAATTGTTTGTGACCACCCGGAGCATTGTACGACCAGCCGTTCGTTTGCAACGAAAAGATCCGTCAACATGATCGTGAATGAAACGGTATAAATCCGGCCCAGATATCATCGCTAGGGAGCACCTGATTATAATGGCTGGCTGTATGAAACCGAGTTTGTTGCTCCGTGATATTATTTCATTCGAAGAATTATGGCTCTTTTGGATTTTGTTGATAAGTACCTACTTTTGTAACTTGAGCAAAAGTTATGCTTCATGAATAACGACAAATAATGATTAATGATTGAATTATTGAATCCGCCGCATATTTATGAAACTGCAGTTCCCGGGCCGGCGCCAGTAACTCGATTTAGGGCTTTCCTGGGGGGAGTACGAGGATAGGTATTGTCCACAAAAAACAGTGATCTGCGCAGAAGGGGCATCTATACATAATAAATAATAAACCGTTTTGTAATAATTTGCAACGTTTCTTGACTGCTAAAAATCGTTCAAGTCGCACCTGTGCAAACACGAATTAGATTTGAGGTGGCTTCTTGGCTACTTTGTTCAGGATGTGACGTTTAGTCGAGTGATAATGCGTTTCCGTGTCTCTTTCCGGGACCTATGTGATGTCCTAATCCCACACGGCTTTAAATGGATTTCCACCCTTGTTTGACCCTTAAAAACCCTAATTTGACCGCCATTTTTGAATAATCATGTTTAAACAATAACTGACTCTAGGTTATGATTGATTCTACGCGCCAAAAAACACGAGTGTACCAAGTTTCATGCAGGTAATCAGAAGATAGGGTTTTGCCGCTTTTCGGGGGTTTGGCACCACTGTGCGGTGGTTCAGATCCCCAATTCACCCGATCAGAAATATGTGTGATAAATTCTATAGGAAATTTTAGCCCTGACTACAACCATAAGCCATGTTTCTATGTCTAAAATAAACTAGTTTATTATCTAGTTTATTGTTTATTTGTTTATTTATTTGTTGTTTCTGTTTTTTAGTTCAGTTTGTTTATAAAGTAGTTTATTAGCTTACTAGTTTATCTCTTTCATTTGAAAAAATATTAATCGAAATCGGTCTAGCAGTTTCTGAATAATCGCTGCACAATGCAGCTGAACAAAATCAATTCTAGAACCTCCTCGTTTTTTGAAGTTTGAAAAGTGGAGGATTTGGAGTTGTTATTTAGTTCTCAGGACACTCCTTTTAGATACGTATCCTAGAGATCTGGAACGGGTTAAATTGAACTGGATCATTTCGCGTCCCAAATCATTCTGCTCCTTGGCGCGGGACATACCTGTACCTCAAAATCAGGGCAGTCCTGCCTTATACGCAGGGAATCTGGACGGATGAACTATTTGTTGTTATTAGGGATCGGACGGCGTATTAATATAGTGGTACTGTAGAGTGAATTCGATAGAGATTGCTGCTAAATATTTATATTTAGAGTACTTGATGAAAAATTGGAAACTGACTTGTTACTGTGGGTCCGAAAAGTGAATAATCTATTCTGTCCTTTGAAAATTACAACTTCCGCCCCGCGTCGGATTGAAAAACCATTTTACAAAGGATTCTAGATTTTGACATATATGTGCCCAATCGTGCGTCCGTTGTGGTAGTTCGGGGCTCAGGCGTGTTTATTAAGTAGCTATACATTTAGGTGATTCATCGATTGGTACAGTTATAACGGGGAGTTATATATGTAGAATGTATGCCTTATGCAGCTGTAACTATGCTTTGGCTAGGTGTTTCAAAAAATATGATAGCACTGGGTATGAAAGTACTGGTTTTGCAAAATAACAAATAATAGCGTTATAAATAAAATTAAAGGTGGTGTTCGTATACTTGGGCAGGCATTTCCATAGTTTCATGTTGGCATTAAATTTTCGCTGGCTGAGTGTGAGAGTTCGATCAACTGGAGTTATTCATATTATTCGGGTTGTGCAGGGACGATGAACGCGGAGCAGTTGAGGGCGATCTAATCTGCGTAGCGGTAACCTCCCAGCGGCCAGCGCCGGGCGGATTGGGAATCCTTCTACCATGGATAGAATAAAGTTTAAACTATCCATACACATGTGGAGCCCATGGATGCAAAATCTTATATTAGCCAACAGAGTGAGCGCCCGTGTGAGGGAATCCCCTTCCGGGAAAAAAAAGCGGGCGAGTTAGTTCAGGAGGTCGACACCGTTGCATAGAGCGCAGCACCGCGTAGAACTTCTGATGGGATCCCGTTTAGTGAGGGTTGTTGGAAGGGGGGGGGGGGGATGATGTAACTCGGTCTCCACTATTGTCCGTCGAGCTCCCTTCGGCCATGAAAAGAGAGACCTGCGACCATACGTTTTCCCCCTCCCTTGCCCCATCCATCGTTCCCCTTCCAGTTCACCCTTCGCCGCTGGGACGCGGATGAAGTTTTTTGTGAGGATGATCTACATATCAAATGGGCTGGCTACCAGGAGATCGGGAACCGGCAGGAGCTCCTGGCCGGCGCCCAAACATTTCCCCCCTCCACTGTCACATCGCCACCTCACACAACCATACTCACAGTACCATCATCATCCAGAGGAGCACACGCGTTGAGAGACCTACTGTATTTATTACACTGTCTTCTTAATCCCTATCGTCTCTATCGTTTACCTTACATCTAGTAGGTACTTACCTACACTGGAACTTCGAATTCTCTCAACAAACATCTTTTACAGTAATCCCCTCCTAACCTACATACTACATCTAATCAGTATCCTAATGCCGAAATGTCTAGGTTACCTAAATCATTCAATATCAATAAATACTTGGTAAGTCAAGTTTCCCCCACTTCGGATCCCCCCCCCCCCCCACCCCTACCGCTATCTATA
This sequence comes from Leptopterna dolabrata, assembly GCA_954871275.1. Lineage (NCBI taxonomy): Eukaryota > Metazoa > Arthropoda > Insecta > Hemiptera > Miridae > Leptopterna > Leptopterna dolabrata. The sequence continues at coordinate 26,061,795 of OX940975.1, read as the reverse complement.
CATGTTACGAAGGCGTTCGGTGCCGCAAAATGGTAGAATCAGCTGAGGTTTGATTATCATGTTATGGTCTGAGTCCCACTCAAAACGTCGCAAAATGAATGCATTCCTTCATACAAACGTCTATTTTTAATTTCTGTTTTACTGTTTCCAACCCCCCTTACACAAACATAGGAACCCCCAAGCTCCTTCCTACATTGAACAGAATATATAGGTAGTTGATAGCAGTCGTTTACTGTAGAAAATCAGAAGACAAGTACAGTGGAAAACAAATTGGCTGAAAATGTTTCAGCGAAGAAACAGAAAGTGCAGTGCTACAAATTCTTCCACGATGGCTCAGTATTCGCTAGAGAACTTTTCTGTCTGGGTCACTGCTCTGTACGCAGTACCGTTGAAAGGCCCACACCCTTAGATTTTAAGAAGGTGGTTAAAATCGACCAAATTATATATAACCACGTACCTGCATCATCTTTCCCCCTGAAATAAGACCTGAGTCCCCTCTCCCAAGTCCTCCTATAACATAACCTATAGATCCAGAAGAATTTTCAAAGAGCGCTGTATTTGTGTCAAATTTTCTGTTGATTGAATCTGGGTCTTTCGAGGCAGCGTACGCCTTGTGATCTCTTGGGAGGAAAAATATGTTTTGTCTTCATACATCAAAATTTCCACTCGCATAATTTCAGTTTTAGGCCTTTCTGAACAAATATGGTTCCTTGTTTATCATGCTGTGTCCACAAATCCTTCCCGCGCTTGAATGGTTGGTCGTAATGAGTTGGAAATCGGAGTGTAGGTGCGGATGAATCCTCAGATGTTTTCATTAGTTTAATCAGAATCGGACTGTGCATGCGCTATCGTGAAACCCACATTCAACCCGCCCAAACACCCAAATGAATGGTAATCGATCATGTTCACACCTCGGTTGCCGTTTTGGTTTATTATTTCAATAATGAACCTTTGGAATCGAGCAGACAGAATTCTTGAATCAACCGCATATTTTAGGGCTTTCCTGGGGGAAGCGTGATGGTAGGTATTGACCACAGAAAAAAAGTGATTCACGCAGTAGGGGCTCAATACAGGGAAATAACAAACGTTGTGTAATAATTTGCAGCGTTTTTGGATTAGAATTTTGTTCTGATTTTGATGGGAAAAGCCTCGTACCCCAAAAATAATTTTTTTTAGATTAATCCGATTCAACTTGCGTACTACTAATCCTTCCGGACCACGTAATCCACGTTGACCAACAAGCTCAGTAATTTCATATTCTATGCGACACATTCAACTATATTTTTTGTCGTAATTCTATGAATGAACTTTGTATTTACTAACAACGGTTTAAATATGATCGAACAAAAATCTCGTGATGTAGCTTAAAAGGTATGCGATCCCTTTTCGTTTTGATCTACCGCCTAGAAAAGAGGATGGGGGAACGCCTTGCCTTGCCTATAATTGGCCAGAGGCGCTCAGAATAGGACTGTTTCCTGGTACAATCCCAACCACTCGCGTATTTTTAGGCCTCGAAAGAAGACCGGCAAGGTGATTCATTACTATTACATTCCATTTAACAACTACAAGACTATGAGACGCCCTCATAATGAACAGAAAACACACACACACATTAGCTGGCCAATTTGTTCCTGAACGAATTTTTGAAGGGTCTGAATTTCTTTTAGCCCGCTGAATCTGTCACGTGTCGTTTCTCGTTTTGTCACTTAATTGAGCAAACTTTGGCCAACCTTACCGCAGGTGTTCGGTCAACTACCTGAGGCCATTACAATGTTGCAGTTTGTTTTCATACATATCGCACCAATACGAGAAGTAGTTTGTAAGTCAATTTGTCAAACACCACAACTCAGTTCCCCATGAACCCTATTCAACGCCGAGTTGACGATAATTTCGTAGGCCTTAATCGTGATCGATAAACTTGTAATTTATCAAGAATGAAAATTATGACGTTGGAAACATGAAAAGGCAACTCTGATATAGAGAGCAAATTAATCAGGCAGCTGCAGGGTTTGGCGATCTCTCGCCATATAGACCTTAGGATGGCAGTTTTCCTATTGTACAACTATTTCATCACTACTGACTTGTGACGGTATATGGGAATCCCGTCCATATTGGAACCGGGCTCTTCCCTATCTTTTTGACACGCGGCTGAAGGGGCGGTCGATTCGCGAAAACGAATCGTCAACTCCTGGAGGCATTGCGTTATAAACAAACCATTGTCTCCGGGGTCAGCTGTCACACTGCCTTCCTAACTTTCTTGAGAATGGAGAGGGGGAAACCCCTCATCTATTACAGACTAGAGGTCCTAAATACCTCCACAGGCTGTGGACCACAGTTGATGCATCTGACTCGGGTTCCTAAACATCTCCACAGCTGACTTCGGAAATGGCTCTTAAATGTCTCCACGGCTAAAGATGCTGGCCCTGGTACCTACAACCACCACAGGTGACTACTGTCGTGAGCATCCAAATTAGTACCGAACTTTCTTGGCGTCAGATTAGTTACATATAAACCAACATGACCCTCACAGAACCCGCCCAAATGGCCATCACAGTCGGTTACTCTTCGAGCTCCTAAATAGCCTGAAACTTTAGTCGAATATACGAATATCTGTTGAGAAGGAATAATATATTAAGGTGGAGCCACTGTATGTCACAGCGCGGCTGTTCAGCCTCCAAGCAATCTCTACAGCGTATTTCCGCTTCGTTACGGCGGAGGACTGTTGACGTATCGCAGGAAATCATCCCCATGATTTTATAACCTTCATCCATTCATTCATAACTAAATTAGCGAGCTATTTGCAAAACTCACTGCCAGAGGTTTAGTGACGTGTCAACATCGGGTGAGAGATTAACCAATTAGAAGACTCCGATCCCGGCCCGATGGTTTGAGTAAACACTAAATGGAGGGTTGGCCAGGTTCAACAAGTTTGTCAACAGCTTTCGAAGAGGGAAAAAAATCACTCCTAATTGATTTCGCAGTTGGTAATTTTAAACTTCTACCCAACGAGGAGGAGCAGGAAAGAGATAATGAGGGCTTTACTTCGTTTTTCCCCTTGAAGAGCGCCTGTTAGATTTTTCGCGCGTGATATACCCGTCCTAATGTGCCGGTGATAAAGAAAAAAATAACTCGGGCAGCCCCAAGGCCACTCTGTGACGTCAAGGCTCCACAGCGCACGCTCGGAATCTGAGAAGGTACTGACACACTAATGACACAGTGACGTATTAGGGGATGCCCCAAGAAACGGATGAGGAAGGGGATTCAGCCGCGACTTCCGTCTCTTCGACATGACATCTGCCTTGAGAATTCACCGGGTTTCTTTTACCTCCACCATTCACCAAACTCGTGCTGGAGTCATGAAAGAGCTCTGCTCTAGGAGGAGGAGGAGAAGGGTTTATACAGGTACCTACATGTATAAATTGGAAGACTGGTCTAAAAACCAAAAATTGTGATGTTTACTTAACTAGGCTTTCGTAATAGAATCTAATAAGAAATATTAATGACAGCTACTTAAGTGATGCTAACTAAGGAGGCTTGGCAACATTCGTGCAAGAACTGGGGAGACGAAAAGCATGTCCTCCAAAATCGGAATTTTCACATGCATTTTGCGATCAGACGTCAAGGAAGGGGGATACTGCCTGGTTTGACTGTATGTCAATGGGCAGTTCTGTATAATCTAACAACAAACAACCGCTCGTGTCACAGATATTCATTGACATTTTCAGACAAGGTCCATTTTGTCTTCTAGGATTTCGACATTGATAGAAGGAGTAGCATCTGTGCATGCTGCCTATTATTATATAGGTAGTATGCTGACTATATTAATAATAACTAGACTAACTTTTGCTGTTTAACTAAAGTAACTGATGCTAAGGTAATGTGAACTATCTCATTATTAATCTCCTAACTTTTCGACGACAGCCACCAATTTCGCCCAAATCGATAGATAGGTAGTTTTGGAGTAGGTTATGCATCTATGGCCCGGTGAATTTGTCCAAAAAGTTTGAGAACTCCTGCTGTTGTAGGTTATCCCATATGATCCGTAATCGCACGAAAAAAACTCTGACCAGTTTTGCAGTTTGTCTTGAGGTAGGTGTTGTGATAATGTAGTTCCACGTTGGTGGATCATATCGGCGTCACCTTACTGGTATTGTATGGTCAGGCGAACCAGCCTTTATGACTGCAAGTGGGAACCAGTGAGTGAAAATCGCGTGTGAACTTGTCGAAATGGGCGATACCTGAAATTCCCACTATGTAAATCCGCGATCCTGCTGTAGAATGAATGACTTGTTTCGCCTTCAGGAGTGGGAAGTGTGAGCGAGCATGCGATAAGGGAAACAGCCGATCCTCCTCCTTATCCGGCCTATCGGGGAAACCCCGCGACCCATTAGCCCTATCTCCGGAGCAGGTGGCCATTGTCCCTTCGGCTACATCCCGATCGCACGAATTCTTCCCTCATTTCCACCGATCCGTTGTTTATAACATATCAGATAATTACAGAGTGTACCTAAAGGATTTGCTGAACGATCCGAAGTTCCGGTCATGCAGCATGACAATATGAGCGAATATTCAAAATATCCACGATACAAAGTGGTTTATAAACAGTTGTTCGTGATTTTTAGCAGTTTTGGTATTATTTTCGGTAATGTACCGTTGGAATCGAACAGAAATTTGTAACCCCCCCCCCCCCCTCAAAATTTGATGGTTTCCGTCTCCAGGTACGTAGATTCCGAAACTGGAATAAAACAAATTTCTGTCCGTCCGCCGTACGCCGTATTTCGTACTTTCCTTAGTTACCATGAACGAAAATTAATGAAATTTGGTTTGTAGGTCCCATTTGGGGTCTGGTTGGTCCGCGAAGCTCGGCGTTACTGTCAGTCATATCTAAGTCGTGAAAAATGGGGTTGAAATTTCCGGGACGCTGTAAATTCGATTTTTTTAACGTTTTTAAATACTTCTCGAACTTGGGGAATTTCTTGAGACCACCCGGATCATTTTACGTCCAGCCGTTTGTTCACAGTACGGCCTTGAAGTTGCACCGAAAATGTTCGTCAACATGATAGTGAATGAAACGTCATACATCCAGCCTAGATAATAATATCATTGCTAGGAACACCTGATTATAATCACGCATGGCTGTATGACATCGAGTTGGTTGTTCCGTGATATTATTTCATCTAAATAATAAATAACAACATATAAAACGATAGAATTCTTGAACCAACCTCATACTTACTGCTATGGCAAATATTTAACTGCCCGGCCGGCTCCAGTACTCGATTGAGGGCTTTCCTGGCGGGGGGAGGGGGGGGGGGGGGGCACGTGGGCAGGTATTGACCACAGATATCAGTGATCTACGCAGAAGGGGTAATAGGTAAATAATAAACCGTTATGTAATAATATGCAGCTGTTTTTTTATCGAGGAAACTGTTCGCGATTATAGACCTACAATATCTCAAATTTGGTTGACCCACTTTTGATCAATTATGTTTTGGCGATTTTTTTTTTAGCCTTGAAGTAATTGCTGTTTGTCTCTACTATCCCCACCATTGACAACATTTGGGTCACAATTGGGGGATTTGTATACATTTATAATTATTCTAGCCAAGATTTGTATTTTACGTAGGTACCTACCTATTTAAAATGTCTGTGAAAAAAATTTCGATTATTGAAATATTCTTCTTCTGTCTCTACATTTTGTACACTTTTCATGAATTTATATCTCTATTACTCGCAGTTTTAACCGGTTTTACCTTTTTACCCTTTTGTGACTTTGTACGTTGTCCGTCTTTGTTATCTTCCTTTTGTTTGCCATTACAAACATCTTGGCGAAATTTTGTCTCCATTGCATACCACGTATGGTGACATTATGTAAATTTGTGCAAATGTTAAGCGATCTTTGATAAAAAATCCACAAGTTTGACCCACTTTTTATATTAGAAATTGCCTTTCTTCGTACTCATCTTTTGGTTTTACATCATGAATATTTTGGTGACATTTCGAAGTTTTCTCCTCGTAGCCCCCTGTTCAGATATCGTCTGGAATGACACATAATCATTTGCATAAATATATAAGTACACAATATATATAGCCATCACCTACAGTGCTCTAAAACGGGGGACAAAATCGAAAACTTTTTCAGTAGTTACTTAACATTCAGGTCCTTTTACGATTTGTAATTGCGTATTTTCATAAAAATTCGCTAACAGGATGCCCCGAAAATACAGTATTCGATGAGGGTGCTGAGGACCTTAAAGGGTTAACCTGGGATTATCCAATGCGCATCATTGAGTATTATTTTCTCTTACTGGAAAATTCAGTGAAAACGCCTCGTAAACAAGTACAAACTATGTTATTCAGGACCAGTGATGTTGGCTTGGCTTTGACTTTTCGGTGCAAACTTCAGAGCTTTACCCTAAACGGACGGCTGGACGCGTACAATGCTCCAGGTGGTCTCAAAAAAGTTGAAAACGTAAAGCAATTTGAGATAACGGCGCCTAGGAAATGTCAACCCCTATTTCCACCCCTTAGAGATGACTGACTGTAACGCCGAGCTTCGCGGACCAACTAGACCCCAAATGGGACCCACAAACCAAATTTCATTAACTTTTGTTCATGGTAACAAGAAAAACACGATGTGTGTCGTTTGGCGGACGGAAAGATGTTTCTAAATTTCATTTTTGGATCATACGTACCTTGAAATACTTTGCGACGGCGACTTTATGAAGGACGAGCACTTTGAGGACTTTATGGATTTTATGCCCATAAAACGGAATATTTGGCGTATATTCCCGCAATACTGCCCCCAGTTGAAGGCATATTGTCCCACAGTGAACTACTTTGATCAGAATCACTGGCTGATTAGTCCCGTGATCTCAGTTGAGGAGGTTGACTCCTCGCTGAACATGAGATTATTTCTTTGGAAATCCGGATCCAAAAGGATTGGGAAGATCGTAGGACTGAGTTGTCCTTCCCCCACCAGGTGCCGTCCGCGAGGGGCCAGGACGACCGCTGCGGCTGACGGGGCCTGCAGGACGTTGAACTCGCGCACCTGCCCCCCACCAGTCTGTCTCCCCCTCGGCTCATAGTTTTTCCTCCTTTTGTACATTCAGAAATTGAAGCGAACTTGTTTAGTGAGGGCTCTAAAAATGTTTGAAACAAAAGCTAAAACGTCTGGCTCGTTTCGCCAAAACTCAGTAGATGCAGACATTCAGCAACGGCTTTCCGAAATGGATGGCAGGCCAAGCAGCGACGACCCAGACCGATATCAAGAGCTAGAACAGTAACGCTTCGACGGTTAATCAATATGTCTAATAATATTCAACCTAATTTCAACCTGAAAAAACCACATTTTCTCTGTTTCACAGGAAAACATTCAATCATGGTCATGTTGTTGGACGCACAAATTGACAGTACCGTATTGCATATCCTCATTCAATGTTTTTCCTTGATAGCGGAGAAAATGTTGTTTAAAATTTGTTGTTGTGATAACGGAGAAATTTTGGGGTTGGAAGGCTCCCTCAACTGATTTGGAAGGATCCCCCACCTGTTCATTCTTACTAGTCCTACAGAGGCTCCATTTCGAATTTAATCCTCGTGTGTCAAAACAGGAGTGAAATTAGTCTTAGGGCTCACTGTGCTGATTAGGGAGGGTCCTCACCTAGTCATTGTTACTCACCAGTTCTCACCAGAGGCTCTATTTCGAATTTCATCCTCATGTGTCAAAACAGGAGTGAAATTAGCCTTAGGGCTCATGCTGTTGATTAGGGAGGGTCCTCACCTCGTCATTCTTACTCATCAGTCCTACAGAGGCTCCATTTCGAATTTCATCGTTGTAGGTCAAACCTAGCATTTTAATGTTTTGGTAACCTACCTACCTAATTTTATTCATCGGTATCGCGTTGCACTTTCTGGTTTCGGAAATTTTTGATTGGCCCCCAGCCCAAAAACGAATCCATATTAAAAAGCCAGCGATGAAGGAGCAACCTGGTTGATCGAAAGCCTGATCGGCTGTGTATCTTGCGACTTCAACGCGAACAAACTACCACTGTTGTACCTAAATGGGTAATCCACGTTGAAATAGACAATTTGAAAATTTAAAGATATAGGAAACATAATGTATTTTGTTTTTCAGTGGTCATGTGAACACAGCGATGAGATGGCGTAGTCGTGAATACCTTTGGCAGCTGAGATGGGCGGTTGCTCGGCAGAACCTAGATACGGTGGACGTCCTGGATGCAGGGAACTGTTGCTAAATCAACGGTACAAAGCGAAGTTGTATCAGAGGCTCTGCACTCAAAGCCCCTTGTGGATAATTTTGTAACTCCCCAGAGCACTATTTAAATACTAAATGAAGCCACTACCGAGTACCGGAAAGTTTAGTTATGAACTACTCCAAAACCTACATTTGCAATGAAAGAATTCGTATGAAAAGTAAGTTAATGTCATAAAACTACCGTCCATGTTAAGTCCATGATGCTACCAATTTTTTTTCCATTGTATAATATGGACAGTTTCTCGACGAAGTTGGACCATTTCCTATGAAAATAAATACGTAAATGTTCAGGAGTGTGTTTGAACACTCCTCCATTATAGTAACTTAAGCAGGACCTGTGCAGAGCAGACTAAATCATATTATACTATGATGTACAAGATTCGAGTTTGAAACCCTACTCAATACCAATCCATTTTAGAAGCGCGTCGTAAAATATGATGTATGCAATACAGATATGCAGCATGTTGTTACAAGTATGCTATATGCGATTGCAAATGATTAGGAAGAGGATGATTAGAAGAAAAAAGCTGAGATTTGGCAAAAGCAGCGATGCCCGGAAAATGCTAGCCCAGGATTATTAGAGTCGTACTCACTCTTGGCTCGCTGTTGAAAATATTATTTGATTCCACCAGTTTCCGTAGCGAAGTAATTACGATTTTATGTTCCTAGGTTCAGCAGACCTGTTGGCGTTTCTAGCGATTAGATTTAAGTTGCATGTATTGCATGAGCTGGTAACAAGATGGTTTAAAAAACTCGGCGCTTCGCGCCTCGCCAGGGGGCAAGCCCCCTGGACCCCCGGATGCTTACTGCTTAGAGCCTACGGCTACAATTCAAGAAACATGGAACATGCTTTAGCCACGCTTATACACATCGAAACAAACAAGCGACAACCAAACAAGCGTCATTGTTTACTATCGATTTATAACATCCATTTATATAGTTATATTATGAAACTAGGAAATAAATACCAAGAACAAATACGAAATAAATGCGTGATAAATCAAGAGCTTTCCAACGAATGGAAATCGATTTTTGTCCGATGAAAATGAAAGAAGTTTCATTTCCCTAGCAACTACTCGGTTGTACGTGAAAATCATTAGAAAATTTCGTCACCCGATTTCGTTCCCGATAAACGTAACACTTTTTGCCAGTTAGGTCAAGGCTAAAGCATGTTCCATGCTAAAACTGAGGAAATTTCCATTTTCAGATTCTACGTACCTTGAGACGCAAACCATAAAATTTTTATGTGGGAGGGGGGCCCATTTTTTTCATGCTTATTCCAAAGGTTCATTAGGTATCGAAAATAATAACCCAAAATAAGCACACCGAAATTAATAGGCTGCTGAAACTGATGGGGATTATGGTAGGGGAGACTGGATGTCGAGGAAGAGCTTGTGCCTGGAGAGGTGGGAATCGATATCCCCAACCTAAAAACCACCTTCCGCTGAATTATTGAATGGGAAACTTTGCTGGTAATGAGCAAATTTGCGGCTTTCCCCCGTTTATTCCGTTACACGATCTTACTAGATCCTATCTGTGTTTCAGAGCTGACTTCGAAAGATGATCATTTTGTACGATTGAAATGATTGCACTTTCTTGAACATCATTGAACTCATTTGTGACATGAATTAGCATTTTTTAGTTACCTACTTTTTAGCGAATTTTCAAAGAAAATTTAGCTATTTGGCTCGTTCCAAAAGCAGAAAAAATCGTTTCCCCAAGAGTAATGGTGAGTTCGTTACCCAGCCCGATTGCACTGTGCGCAGCGGTCCAGTTTACAAATTTTGGTCCATAAAATCAAAACAAAAAGGATTTCAGAAACGTCGGCATGAAAGGTGTTTTAAATCGTGTTTTTTGGGGGCGTGAATCGATTGCAACTAGTCCCAGTCCGATTAGGTGCACCCAGCTTACCAAATTTACAAGATCGTAATCCCTAAGCCAAAAAAAATTGCTTGTCTTATAGAAGAGGCATGTGAGGTATCGTTTACCAGGTTTTTTTTGGTCCCTGAATCGATTGCGAGTATTTCACGTTCAGACTGCATCGAATGATCAAAATCACATTTTTTTGGTTCAGATCACCCAAAAATGAGTTTTCGACATAATTTTTTCTGCTCGACGTGCCACTCTGGTCTCAACAAGAGTCCCGTCAGGCCGTAGTGAGTGCTCTGGCAGATGGCAATTAATTTAAATTCTTAATTCACAAACTATTTCTTTGAAAAAATTCGCTCCTTAAGCCATGCTGCATGACTGGAATTTTTTGTTACTTTTTTCTATTTTCTTATTTGGAGTGAAATACCAGAGTTCATGTTGGTTCCAACGGTTATTTATAAGCTTTGGTCGTGGTATATTTTAAGAAATTGTAGTAGAAGGTCTTGGAAGTTTAGAGCGCATTTTCAGTCGCCAATTTCAGATTATTTCAACACAAATCCGCATCCGTTGAGTGTAACTCCTTGTAACCACCGTAGCTTATGAATGGGCGATCCGAACGAGTTTGAGTTATTACCACTTTAAGAAACACTAGTCGCATCTCGGGCCCGTCGGTAATCCTGGCGACAGGACGAGGTCTGAGAGGCCTGTTAACACGATGTCGCAGCAGTCCGCTGCTGTAGAAACACGGAACACGACTACATAGCTAACGATTGTGTTCCGGTCGATTATGGAACCGAGCCTCGTGTTTACTGCATGTTCCGCATTTTATCTTCGTCCTCAGCTAGTGTGTACAATTGGACACGGAAAGCGTATAATCAAGCCAACACCTGTTACTGTTTACACCTCACAGTTTATTACCTATATATTGTAGCATTCTTTCTTCATTATCGCAACTATACTATAGCATTCGCTACATACCTAGACTTGCGGATCTTGTTGATAGTAGTTGTTGAATTAAAGGCCTGTCCTCCCGCGCACCCTGTTCTAACCACTGCATTTTTTCAGCGAAAAACGCAATCATTTATTTATTTATTTAATGATTACGGGATCACAGATCCCAATTACAATAAAGAATGACTAAAGTTTACAATACAAAGATTGATATATGATCGATTCGACTTCCGCAACGTTAACACAAAACACAATATAAGAAATACAAAATTAATAGATTAAACAATGTTGGCCAAAAAGTAACTGTTCAATTTCCTCTTAATTACTTCCTCACTCTCAAGATACAAATCAAAATCAACGCCAAGACAATTTACCGTCCTCTGCATCCTTACAATTGGGCTGTTGATACCATAATTTGTCCTCCGAAAGTCCGGTACAAAAATATCGTTGCTACGAGTGCAATATGAAGGAACTCTAAAATTTAAGGCCTCAAGCAACGATGGAGCATCGTAAGAGCCACCAATCAGCTTACGGACGAATATAACATCGGAAACCTTTCTCCTGTCCGCCAATGTATTTAGTTTGAGAGCCACCAACATCTGCCGATCATACCGGAATCCTGCAGTTAATGCAGTTAATTTGCGGTTTATCAATCGCAAATAACAGTCAGTTAGGGGAGATATAATATATCTTGCAGTAAAAACAAAACGGCTGATTGCTTCAATGTGAGTATTTATCCACCCCCAGTTAAGGGCTTACTGAAGTTTAAATTTATCTGGTCTGAGGACGGTCAGATAAGAATTTTAACTGAGGTTTAGCGAATTCATCCAAGGCTTTCTAAAATCAAAAAGTGAGTCCGTTTTATGCAATTTCAGTTTTGCTCTGCCACATGTGACATTCCTCGACATTATTATGGACACCATCGATTTGTATTATTCCGATAGCAACGACGACGAGAATATTTGGTGGGGGAAATGGGGCTGGACGCGGTAAGAAAGGGTCGTCCTGGGTGTTCCTTTTTACGACAAGTTTTGTGAATGAAGTTTGTCAGGAAATAGGCATCAAACTAAAAAAATTGGTTGGCCTCCCTTCTTACGGCCGACCCTAAAAACTGTTACCTCCCACCGTTGAAATACGGTTAGGTAGGTACCTTCCTCATTACGTAGAAAGTCGAGGAACATCACGGCCGAACGTTTAAAACATAAGAAACTGATATATATTTGGTAATCTTCTAGTATCTTCGTTGACTACTGTACGATCCTTTGTCATTCGGCCGCTATCTTTGACGGCCACACGACAGACCCTACTTTTTCGAGGCGCTTCAAGGAACAGCCACAGTACCTCAACAGCGAAAACACCACAATCAAGAGCTGCGAATCTGCGAAAATTGGCTGGCCACAAATAGCCCCCGCGGAAACTGAAAGGTTCTTCGGGGTTACCCACGGCCTTCTACAGTAGTCAGTTAAATAATCGAATTATTTCAGTATCCCTGCTCTAACTAACGGATTTATAACTGTAATACCGGGTTTACACATTCGCGCTCGCGCCTCGCGTTCGCCATTCGTGGAGCTCGCACGAGGCGCTCGTGCTCGCGCTCGCGTTCCTGGCCCAACGCGAGTGGATCATACGCACATTCGCCTCTCGCCTCCAGTTCTCTTCATTTTAGTTCTCGCCTTAGTTCTCTTCACGATGAACGACGAGGAGCTTGAGGTCGTGACGGCATCCGTCCTGCATTTGCATAGTGTTTCTAACTTCCTCCGAATAACTAGTGGACGCGTGGAAAAAAGATGTCGTGGGAGACGATGGTGGATGATATCGCCTCATCGCAACAGAACCTTGTGAGTATATTATCATGTATTATGATACATCAGGCTTTATAATATAAAGTCATCATATCATAATTATCATATATCATATAAGTCATCATAATATTCCATGAAAGGTCGCGTTCCATGAAACTACCTATCTCGTGCGAAAGGTCGCGCAAATATGTAAACACCCCGCTCGCCGCGTGACCCTCGGGCGCTCGTGTCCCTTTGACTCGTGCCAGAAAAACCGCTCCTGACGCGAGCGCCACGAATGGCGAGGCGAGCGGACGAGGCGAATGGCGAGCGGCCGTTTACACATTCGCCTCGTCAACTCGCCTCGCCACTCCTGGCACTCGTGCGAATGTGTAAACCCGGCGTCAGTTAAGTTGGCATTGATGAACGCATCAATTCGGTAGGCGACTGTTATCTAACTGCCCTTTTAGCGTTGCAATTGATAAACCGGCCACAAGAGAATGAAACAATAAAGGTGGAGGACTTGCCTGACCACTGCCCCATCATCCCGTTATCGCAAACATTTTCTTGATTACATTGACGTGTTTGGGTCGGAGGTCAGTGGGTCATTAATTTGTTGCTTGTGTTCAAACCAAAGTACAAGTGATACTTTATTTCTGTAATTATCACATAGGTATTACCAACCTACCTGTAAGTACAACTTATCTATTCTTTTCTTCTGTGAATGTAAAATGTCACTGAAAACTGAAATATTTCAACGAATGTTATTGTTCAACAGATGATGACATCACGATTTACGTCAAGTAGCCATTGGTAATTTGAAACAGTCTCCAAAAATCAACCCTGTTGTACATACATTTACCCGCCAACAAAACCCCATCAGCTGCAAAAATGATTGATACCCGCTTTGCCCGCCGATGCGCGATGTAGCGTGCTCGGTGCTTCGCACCTCACTCTTGGTTGTGCATATAGAAACCTGCTCCTTTCCCCTCTGTTGGATATGTGTATAGTAGTACCAACTTAGTACTTACTTAGTACTACTTCGTACCTACTCATTACTGCCTGCCTATGTAGTACCTACTCATTACTGCCTACCTAGTACCTTCTCAGTACTGCCTACTTAGTACTTACTGGGTACTACCCTCTTATTCTGTACTACCTGCTTAATACCTACTCTACTAGGTACCTACTCTGTACTGCCTACTTAATACCTACTCTACTAGGTACCTACTCTGTCCTGCCTACTTAGTACTTACTCAGCACTACCTACATAGTACCTACTCAGTACTATTTACTTAGTGCCTCCTCAGTTTGGCGTACTTAGTACCTACTCAGTACTACCTATTTAGCCTACTACCTACTCAGTACCTACTTAATTCTTTTGGCGGATAAATTTTGACATCAGGGTAGTTTGGGGGGGGGGGGGGGGGGATTACATCTTTTTGCCTTGATTGATGAAGTAAACATTTTTTTCCCAGTACCTACCTGAACATTTTTTCTCAATACCTACCTACTTACCTAAAATTTTTCAAAATTGGGGAGGGGAGAAAGAAATTGCACAAAATGCACTTCCTTGGAGCATAACAAAAAATGTTTGTGCAAAATTTCAGCTCGGTCCGCTATGTCTGTGAGGCTGCAGCCCTGTCGAAGAAGAACAAGAACAACAACGACAAGATGACCAGGCACCGAAAGGTTGAAATTTGTTACACTTCCTCAGGGGCCCCTCGGGAATGGATGTACAAAAAATCAGCTCCGGTGACCCCCCCGGGGGCCGGGGGGGGGCTATTGTGTGGTCGCATAAACAGTGTCTTTGTCGCTGTAGGTAGGTACGGAGGTTTTCGGTTTTCTTGGCGGGGGCGGGACGCTCCCGCGTACCTAGATCCACGAGGATTGGAGGTTCATGGTATTCGTAAGCTGATATTGGATTGTGTAACGGGAAATATCCGTACTTACTTGATAAACCCAGAGAAGACCTTCAAGATTTGCTCGAAGTGTCGTCCGTTTGTACTGGAGAGTGTAAAAGTGATTTGCTGTCAACCATTCCATGTTCATTTCCTACCAGGGGCGTTGCGCCCATAAGGCCACTTGGGCCACTGCCCCGGCACCCAGAAACACTAAGAGTTAAAAAAACTCAACCATGTGTCCAGTTGACATTTGAATTTTCCTCCGTAAACTATACGTAGAATTTTTCACAAAGTTCAACAGCGACTCGTCAGATTTCTCTGGCTATCGATATTCAATATGTGGTTCCGTCATGTTGGCTCCCTGTAGCTCCCCAGACGGATCATGTTATCGGAATATAGCGACAGTAATCGAAGTCGTGCAATCGAAATCGAAACCTAGGCTCCTGAAACTTGCAGTTCCTGGGACCTGGTGTCGCCATGGTAACCAAGAAAAGTGGCCCGTCTGCGCAAGCTCAGTTGAGTAAAAATGTTGTTTGCCACGCCTACTTTGGGCCACTGCTCCAGAATCTGATTTCAACCCCCAAAATCGTTCATTTCACAATCGATTCGATCCCTTCGATTCAATTTGTCATCCCGATACGAGATGCTTCTTCTGATTTGTTTTTCTCTGTCAGTTATCTGTTTTCTGATTTGTTATCACATTCGCCTTCTCTGTCAGTTTTCAATTTTTTGCGTCAAATTTTGCGCGTTTTGCGTTCAGTTAGTTAGTCCGGTTCCGATGACAGATTTGTATTTGTGGCACCTACGTGCGTTTTGTCCTGTTTGCTGTTTGTGGTTTGTGGCGTCAGCACACAGATAACTTAGCTTCTAGTCCATAGCTTCTCCATTCAAGTAGGTACCAGCCGACTGGTCATTGTTTTGTTGTATTTTAGTTTACTAATTTTTGTAACACATGAATTTGGCTAATTTGAAGTAGAAATTGCCGACGTTTTCGTACGACGATAGAGTGTTGATTAAAAGAGATGAGTTTTGCCGAATACCACTGCTATCAGTAAATAAGGGAATATCAGTAATATCAGTAAATAAGGGAAGGATATTGTTACCTTGGGGTATTTTGCAGTCTTATCTGTTGGTTTTGTGTTCTGGTCTGGTGCCCCACCGTTTTTAGACCCCACGCACCGCTACTGTTTCCTACCATTCACACTAATGTGAATCATTGTTCGATTTACTAGAGGCTGCAGTACTTGCTAGATTATGGGCTATCTATCTGTAGTAGTACAATTGTAGTGAATATACTAACGTAGTACAATAAAACTAGTATTGTTGATGTTTACAGGTGGATGGCAGGAAGGCGGCAGAGCTGGATCGATAGGAGCTGCGGCGTCCGTCTGGCTGTGCTGGGACGGGCGCCTCCACGACTTGAGGTACCTTCTCCTGATATTAATACTACCTCATAAGAAACTTGTACATTTAATTCTCAACAGATTACACGGTGTAACGGAGAATCGTTGATGTGTTTTGTAAGAGGAATATGTTCAACAGGTTCTTAGCGATTGTACAAGTAATTACTTTCATCTTGTGCAAATTTTTAGTCGTTGTTACGCGAATAGCTTTGCGTATGAAGCGAAGGGAATTTTTACGCCAATATTATACCAGTCCGTTGGTATTTCATGGTAACCTCAAACCCAAAAACATACAAATATTTGAACCGCGGCAGTTCGGCAAACAGTTACGAGTACATAAATAGGAATTTTCCCACCCATCTCCTGTAAAATGTCATTTCGGCCCCAAAATCCAAAATAAGCATCTTCCTTCAAATGAAATAATATAACGGAACTACAAAATCGATTTCATAAAGCCATGCTTGGTTATAATGAGCGTTCCCTTTCAGTGATATCTGGGCTGGAGTATGATTCACACTCATGTTGACAGAGTTCTTCGGTTCAAACTCCAGGCCCGTACTGTGAACGAACGGCAGGACGTACAATGCTACAGTGGTCTCAATAAATCCTAATGTTCGGAATTTTTCGAGCTGCTTACGAGGTTTGAAAATGTCATCCCCTATTTTTCACCCTTTAGTGAGTAACACCTGGCTACCAGGACCAAAAATCCAAATGGAGAACAAACCAATTTCATTAATAATTAATTTAATTAATTTGGCATATAATGTTTGCATATAATTAACTAAGGAATGTTTAGAGCGGAAGTTTTTTATACCATTTTGGGATCCCACGTCCCTCCATAAAATTTTGAGGGGGTTGAACTTTTTTCATGCTCGATTCCGAAAGTTCATTATTGAATAAAATAAAAACGTTCCGTTATTCATTATTAAATAATCGTTCACTCATTGAATAATAGTAATTCAATGGTAATAATATAATTATAATAATGAATAATGAATTATTGAATAATTCAATATTCATTATTCAATCATATTCAGTATTCATTATTCAATGATAATAATACTTATTGTTCATTGAATAATAATTTATTCCAAAAGTTCATTATCGAAAATAATAAACAAAGAGCAACAATACTGTATTACATTATTATACAATCTTTAAATTTTCTCATTGCTAGTATGAGGCGTAACCTCACTATGATTTTGAAACTCTCATTGCATGCATTTTTGATAGCAGTGACCTTGAGCATTCCGTGACCGTAGTGTTTTGCATTCTGTTTATACGGTTACGTAAACGCCCGTTGTCACTCTCGTAGTCATTATTATTAATATTACAAGTCACATACGATTCCCATCATATTCATCATTAATAGTATGCTTATTGTCAGAAAATATACTCAGATGAAAATTTTTGAAAACTAACTCTATTTTTATTAATCAGGTAAACTAATAAAATTTATCTATCCATCACTAGAAGTGAGGTAGTTAAACTGATGAAATTTATGTCATGATTCAATCATTTGTGGTAGGTATGGCTACCGTTGTTACGATAGGTAATTCTTGTTATTTCTGATATTGTGAAGTATGGTCAATTTACTTGACAATATTGTTAAAATCTAAATGTGATATTCTGAAAGTTTCCAGTGGCATTTTTGGTAGCAGGTGCTTCGTCCTCAAGCCTGAAAAAATTACCTGTAGGTAATCAGAAATACATTCTTTTGGGCTGAGGAAGTATGAATGAAGTATAATTGGTTTATGAACAAGGTAATTACGAAGAATTTCTGGAATCCATTGAGTTGACAACAGCTCAACTAAACAAGATTTACTAGCTTCGTGAGGGCTCCATTTCTTCACGTGTTACAAGATAAAGTTGATATCAATGGATAGCATTAGTGA
Source organism: Leptopterna dolabrata (assembly GCA_954871275.1). NCBI lineage: Eukaryota > Metazoa > Arthropoda > Insecta > Hemiptera > Miridae > Leptopterna > Leptopterna dolabrata. The sequence goes on along the minus strand of OX940975.1, from coordinate 26,043,717 downwards.
TGGAGGTCGGGAATGAACTCGGTAAAATGAGGAGTGCTAGCAGAGTATATTCGGGTCGATGATCTCGAATTTATAAAGCGAGAACTTTGCTGAAGTTCCTAACTCTGTAACGGATACTTTTGTGCTAACTGTAATAAGTGTTCAATGATATTCCGTTTACATACACTGTGGAAGTTGAGTGTTGAACATGATGTGTACATAATGTTATAATTGACGGATGTAACCCAGTTTATCATCTTGGACTTCCGCAGTAGGTAATATTTGTCGGGAATGAGTAAAGTTTATGTACTAGGAAGTTGTTTGAGTGGCTTCAGTAAAACTTCAGTCTCGGTAAAGACCGTGTCGTTGGTGAGATACGTCGTCTTTCAGAAGTTGCGGTTTCATCGGGTGTGCTCGTGTGAGTTTGTGTTACCGGTGGAGCGGAAACATTATCATGAACTGGTCTGAGGAGGGTTTGTTGATTGGTTGAACGTTACATATTGTTCAAAGTTCTGCAACAAACTGAGTTTGTGATCGTGCAGCCTTAATGGCAGGCCTGACATCCCACACCGTATTGTTAACGCCATTGGTCGGATGTATATTGTTTACTTAGGTCAAAATAGTCGAGATCCGGCCAAGCACATATCACTATATTCACATTTACATTTTGGTTTATTATTATTTTCAGTAATGAACCTTTGGAATCGAGCATGGCAAATTTTGTTTAACCCCCCCTCAAAATTTGATGGTTTCCGTTTCAAGGCACATAGAATCCGAAAATGGAATAAAAAGGCTGCAAAGTATTACACAAAGATTTATTATTTACCTCTATAGATACCCCTTCTGCCTAGATCACGAAAGCCCTAAATCGATTACCTACTGGATCCGGCCCGGGAATTGTAGTTTCATAAAAATGCGCGGGATTCAGTAATGCAATCATTAGTCATTATTTGTTATTCGTGAAGCGTACCGTTTCTTCAAGTTACATAAGTACCTACCAATAAAATCCAAAAAAGCCATTATTCTTCAAATGAAATAATATCACAGAACAACCAACTCGATACTACAGCCATCCGTTATTATAATCAGGTGTACCCCAGCAATGATAATATTATGTGGGCCGGATTTATACCATACATTCACGATCATTTTGACGAAGCTTTTCGGTGCAAACGAATGGCCGGACGTGCAATGCTCCGGGTGGTGCAAGAAAATACGTTTTCAATACGCCAAATTATGACTAAGGCTGGATGTCATAACTACCCCGAACTGAAAAGACTGGCATAGGATGGAGCTGGATAGAGAGCTACTGCCAGACAATCTTCGGATTGACCCCAAAGAAAAAGAAATCTGTGATGATATAAATGTGTAAGGCGAAAAGCAGGTTTTCAAATTTAACTTCAAGGTTAACAAATTACATACAGCAAGGTTTTCAAATTTAACTTTAGCAAGACCATTTTCACGACTTTCTCTTGGAATCGCTCTTCGGGACCATGGAAGGAGAAAATCGTGCCATCAGGAAAATTATTGCAAGATAAGCCATCTCCGCGACTGCCCTGCCCTACAAAATACTCTGTCCACCAAACTAAGAAAATCAGTTTCAGTGAGAGTTACCAGTAGGTCTAAAATATCACGTCAATTTTTTTTTTTTTAAATGAAAGGTTCTCATACTGAGAATTTTAGTGCCAACCGCACACTCCTACAATAAGTACCTAGTTTTAGTTTATCATTCTCAATAATAAACCTTTGGAGTCGAGCATGGAAAAAAACAAAAACAAACAAAATTTAACCCCCCTCAAAATTACATGGTTTCCGTTTCAAGGTACGTGTATAATCCGAAAATGGAATAAAAACGACTAAATTTCATGAATATGGGTAGACTGTAAGGAAAGTGTGTAAATGCATAACACTTAGCTTTTTCGTTTATCACGGAACAACCAACTCGATTTCATACCGTAGCAATTTTATGAACATGAAAGTGTTTTCCATTCATTTAATTTTTGTGATACTTATACAAATAAAATGCAATCTTTATTAATCAAGCAGAAAATATTTATTAAAAATTTGATAAAAAGCCCAAGAAGGTTCCCACAGACAAACTAACGTTTTTAAGGTACTGGATCTATATAGTTTAGCTGACAAATCCTTCACCAGTTAGGTATACTTACATAAACGAAATGAAAATGTTACAGTCATGCATGCATGTGAGTGTATTTTCGAAGTACCATCCTATAACATGTTGGTTCGGTGATTTAATCAATTTCTCAAATGATTATTACCATTTTGTGCCGATTTGTGCTCCACAAAAACTCAAATTTGACGCAATATTTACTAACGAAAATTGAGTGCCTAAAACTCACCATTTTGGATAGGTACCATTACAAATTAATATCGATTATATTATCGATCGATGTTTCAGTCTTTGAACCAAAAAAGCACCACTATAAATATCGATTGCATTATTTATCGATTTTTGGCAGTCTTTGAACCAAGAACTTACCATTACAAAACGTAAATAGATTTTTTCGCTATCGATATCAATTTTTATCGTTTTTTACCTTCAGTAGATTGATGCAGTAGAAGCCCCTCTATGTGTTACTGAATATTATTTCACTTTTAGAATGGATTTTTGTTTACTTGTGGTCAGGTTATTTATTTATGTTCACTAATTAGTGATGAGATGTATTGACTCGAAATAATTGAATTGTGGCGCCAACGGCGGTGAGAAAAAGGGGGCCGGGCCAGTGAATGGTTGGTGGTGGTTGTCGGTGGGAGGGAGGGGAGGTTTTGTTTTTCCTGGTGACTCCCGTTTGGGGGGGGGGGGGGGGAAGGTTGCAGAGAAAACCGGGAGCAAAGGGGCGGCTGGAGAAAACCGGGAGAGCGTGGGCGCAATAACAATATCACAGAAGTGTATTGCCACTTGGTTGCCATGGCTACGAGCGGGTCGAAGGGGGCGGTGTGGAAACCACCCCCTTCATCGACCCCTTCGCCTCCCTCCGTTTCGTCCGGGGTCTCATCGACCCCCCCCCCCCCCACATCATCAAACCGTCCCCCCTTTTCATCCCACCCACCACCCTACTATTCAACCCTCTTTCTCCCTCACAATCTGCCCCTCTGCTTCTCCCTCTCGCCTCTCATTCATTACTGCAGCGCGATCGTCCCTGAAGCGTTAGCCAGGAGAACATTCAATATGAAAATTCAGGAGAAGGGTTGGCTTGAAATTTAAGCCCTTGAACAACATCACACAATATTACTTCAACCCCTCCCCCCCTCAATACCGTCTCCTCCACAAAGCTCTCTTTCTCGTCCCACTCCACAGGCTCTTTTACTCTCTTTGTAATGAACACCCTTTTGCTTCAGCGATAATTTCAGAGTCCGAAACCTTCGCAAATACATCCCCCCCCCCCTCGTACTCCCCACCACCCCCCCTCTCACCGCTACCTTCATCATACATACACCTCTACCGACCTTTTCGTTTTAAAACCCGAATTTTATCTCTTTTTTTCTCTCCCTCTCTTTACGTCCTCCTTTTTCCCCTCTGTCGACCTTCATTTTATGTTGATTTTTATTTATTTATTTATTTGACTCGCCTATCTAGCGAAACCCAAAAGCCGTTGAATATTCTACGAAAACCTTACCCGTGTTTCAACCTAAAACTAAGTAGGCAACCTACCTGCGGTCACTCGCAAGGCAGAACATAGGGTAGGTAGGCTGGGGCCACACATAGCTTTTTTCCCGCACGTACGGACTTCCAAGAACAACGCGCGGAGAGAAAAATACGTCGCACGCACGCGACTAGATGACACACAACAGCGTTTTTATCCTGCCGTCGCACTGTGGGGCAAATAAATGGCTTTTCTAGGTGGAAAAATTTCAAAAAACGTTCTATCTCACAGGAAATTTGACGCTGAGCATGAATGTACCACATATTATATAATTATGTTAGAGAGAGAGAGAGAGAGAAAGAGCGAGAGAGATTTTATTTGTCTTCACAAAACAATTTGTATGACAATGGTCAACAATTTTACTACATTTTAGGGTATGCGTCACACAATGGTTACCGTTAGAATAGGTAACACCAACCAGATTAGGGTACTGGAGAGAGTGAAAATGAAGGGGCAGCAGCACTGAAAGTTGCAGCAGCACCAAGGTTGCCGGTCGGGGCCCTCCCAGGGCCACCTGCCCATTGCTGGGCGGGCAGCCCAAATGAATAGCGTAGTCGTCTAGGATAGTTAGGATCGTTAGGATATTTATTTTCACTAAAAACCACAAAAACACGTTACCGCGGTTTTTGACAATCAAATTTAAAAATTTGACCCCTGGGAGTGAGTTGAAAATTCTGGCCAACGAACTTAGCCTTTCGTTTTACAATACCGACATTTTGGCGCCATTTCCGCCAAAATCAAAAAGTTCTGTAAAATCAAAGTATTATAAATCAAAGTGCTATAAATTCTATAAATCAAATTATTATACAAAAATTTATGATTTATAACAATACTATTGGTCACAATAAAACAAACTTCATCTCATAAGTTGGAAAATAAAACTGCATAAATGAAAACATGAAACGCTATCTTTGCTAAAAATTTAATTGAAGAAAAAAGATTCTAAAAAATTAGACCAGTGTGAACTTCCATCTGATTTTTTCCTTTAGATGTTTACAGCATTGAGATGGGAAACTATTTTTCTTCACGGGATCACAACTGGATTGAACCATTGAGAAAATCTTTTTTCTTTCACCCAGACTCGCCGTTCGCCGTGCGTCGCTCGTAGCAGGGACGTGGAGGGGATGAAGCTGGGATATGACCCTTCAAACTTCAGCGTGAAATTCCTGCCGCGTTTTTTCCCTGCCTCCTACCGGAATCCGGCGCGGAGCGGGCGCTTGAAAAACCTGCCTAGGATTGAAAACGCTGCAGTCTTTGTCACATTTATTGTTTCTTTCATGTGCAATAATTGAAATAGCTATGTTTGATGGCTTCCACCAATTTTGGACCCCAAAAACGTTTTCTTTTTTTTTAATACAAATTATCTTTGATCGTTGATGGTGCCGTTTAGTTGTCTTGAGTCACCTGTTGAAACTACCTCTATTGTTATTATACAAGTTTATGGTAATATCAGACAACATCCCAGGTTTTTGACTCATTAAAAACGAATTTTGGAAGCTGAACCTTCGTTAAACCTCAATTTTCCACTCTTCGGTTAAAATCAACTTCATATTCGGTCTTCTCACCCTAAAAAACATGGATAACGATACCTCACAAGCTCGTGTTACTAAAACACCAAAAAAAAACCATTTCCCCCCATCTTTCACCCATAACACCCCTGGGTATATTCCGATCGGGCTGAAAAGTTTCGGGATACAACTAGGGCCCAAATGGAGCATGTGTGCGAAAGAACGCATGATCCGGCGGACGGACATTGAATTTTTGGAATCTGCGCGCCCTGAAACGTAAAAGAAAATTTTTTGAGGGCGTGTTATAAAATTTTTTTGCGTGCGGTCCCTTGAACTAGTCCCTTGATGTGTTACAATTGAAGTCACAGTACGACCGCTGATGGTTGTGGTGGGGGGGGGGGGGGGGGGTCATACGGGACCACCTGAAGACAAAACCTCAAAATTTCAGCTCTTTACGGCCCTTTTTCTGTGCCAACCAAGAATTTCTCGTTTGTGCGTGCGCAGATGATAGTTTCATTCCGATCATGATGAAGCTGACATGTACTACCCGAAGCCAAACCCTCAACATTTCAGCTCTTTGGGGCCCTTTTTCCATGTCAACCAAGAATTTCACGTTTGCCCATGGCACAGATATTAGTTTCGCTCCGATCTTTATGAAACTGATACAGGACCGCCTGAAGCCAGGCCCTCGAAATGTCAGCTCTTTACCGTCCTTTTTCCGAGTGATGCAAGAATTTCACGTTTGCGCATGGGCAGATGGAAATTTTCATTCTTTGTTGATGAGATTGACACTGGATCATCTGGAGCCGGACCCTCAGAATTTCTGCTCTTGTAGACCTCTTTCTGTGTCACGTAAGAAACTCTCGTTTGCGAATGCGCAGATGAAGGTTTCAGTCCGATCTTCTTCCGAAAATCTTCCGCAGGTAACCCACCCTCGGTAACTTGCAAAACAGAACATGTGGTATTATTAACACTGCAGTTACAGTCCGGTCGTGATGAAATGGGGTATGCGCACGCATTCATTTTTATACTTTTTCTTTTCTTTCTTTATTTATTTTAATTTTATTTTTTTAACGAAAGTAGATTTCATTCTGATGGTTCTGACACCAACCGCACTGTCCAACAATAAGTAGGTAGTTCTTTTTCTATGATTTTTCAAAGATTCCGACAATTCTGACATCATTGCACCCCTCTCCACTGGATGGGACCCCCCTACCCACTGTGACGTCAACATTACTGGAAACTTGAACAAATCATAGAAAAAGAAAAGTGTGATGAATGTGTTTGAGCGTACATCCACCACGAGCGGTGTGAGGGGGGATGTGCGCGGTTTGGTTATGGGCGAACCACCACCATGCCCGGGATCTTTTAGGAGCGTGTCCGTTTTGGTTATGGGCGTACCACCACCATGCGCGGATTCTTTTGGGAGCATTGCCTGGTTTGATTATGGGCGGACCACCACCATGCCCAAGATCTTTTTTGGAGTGTGCTCGGTTTGATTATTGGCGGACCACCACCATGCCCGAGATCTTTTAGGATAGTTGCTTGGTTTGGTTATGAGCGAATCACCACCATGCCCAAGATCTTTTAGGTAGAGGATAGAGACGAGGTAAGGAGGAGAGAGAGTAGTCAGCGACTAGAGGAGAGCGTAGAATGGCTAGAAAGGCGAAGGAGGCGAGTATTTTTTTATAGGCCTGGAAGCCGTCTCCCTCCATCCTCCAGGTAGTGGAGGATGGTGGGGATCTCCAGGTTGTCCCTCAGCTCTCCTGCGTCTTTCTTCCCCACTTCTGAGTTTATTTGTGAGATCTTAAGTTTACAGGGAGTGGTTCTGGGAGGATACCACGACAAAAAGGTTCTCAGAATGGAATCTAGTTTCATTAAAAAATACATATAAAACGCTTTTTTGACCCATACGCATACCCCATTGATACGGAGCTCGAAGCTTTACCCTCATCCTGGAAGCAGTCATGAGTGACAGATACAGCGGGGGAAAGGTACAAGAAACTCATCATGTCTTCTGCCAGCAATAGAGGAAGCAGGCGGCCTATCCCCAAGACAGATTCCGACAGATTTTTGTTGGATAGATTTCGGAACAAAATTTCCGCCGTACGCCGTCGGCGGCTTTTTCCTTAGTTCCCATGAACAAAATGGGGTGGTGTTTTACAAAATTTACGAAATTTGGTACATGGGTCCCGTTTGGGCTCTAGTTGGTCCTCGAAGCTCGGCGTTACTTTCACTCAACTTTAAGGGGTGAAAAATAGGGGTTGAAATATCCAGAGTATCCGTATCTCGGAAAATTGTGAGAGTGGGGTTTTTCACATTTTTAGATAGTTCGATTTTTCCTGAATTTTTGAGACCATCCGGAGCATTCTCCGACAGTGCCATAAAATTTGCTATACAATTGGCCGTAAAAAGCACGGTCTATGCAAGCATCAAGCCGAGCAGTTGAGAGCACCGATCACTGGTTTCTCGGCCAGTTTGACGGTATAGCGTATTGGTATACGTTACGGGCTGTAATGCCAAAGTTCGCGAGATCGAAACCCTACCGGGATAGAATTTTTTTTCACTCCACATCAACAGTTTCCCTTCAGAACTTCATTTGTGTTTCTTTTTGCCATTTTAGCTATTGTTCGTCATTGACAGAATATTTTAGAAACATTTAACACGTGATTTAGGTAGGTACCTAGTAACGAGTACGGGGTTAGGTACTAAGCTACAGAGGGTCTGTGATGTATGTAGAAGGTTTATCTATACTGTTAGGGGGTTCTCCGGTGATTGGACAACAGGTGATCGGGAGGACGCGACAACCAAAAAAAAGTCCGTCGCTACGTTTGTTGGGCAGAGTTTTTTTTTGTGTGTGTGAATTTTCGAGAAAGTTTTTCTGGTCAAGTTTTCGTTGAATAAATTCACTAAAGTTCGCTCGTCTTCGTGATTCCTAACAACTGGTGTCAGAAGTGGGATGGCTGACGTTCCTACACCGGGCCTGACCCTGCGCAGTGGGCGCAGCGTACGTGTGATTCCCGACTCGCCGTCGCTCCCCTTACGGATCCCGCTACCTCCCCCAACGCCCTCGCGCGAACCAGAAGAACCCAGGCCGACTACGCCAGAAGCACCTGAAGCGCCAGAAGTCGAAGTCGATGATGCGAGCATCCCAGGTGAGTTCAAGCAGACCCTTCGGGCTTTTGTAATGGACGTGGTGAAAGAACTAGGGTTACGGGATGCTGGGAGGGAGAGTAACCGGGCTCCGTCGGCACCGCGGAACGATCTGGCAAGTCACGGTTCTGTAAAGGTCGGGTTCAAGCCAGAACTCTATGACGGTTCCAGGCCCTGGAGGGAGTATAAGGCGCATTTCGACACCGGCACAGGCCAATAGTTGGGACTACAGGTCCTCGGGCCTAGCTCTGGGGGCGTCTCTGCGCGGAACGGCGCAGTGTGTGTTAGATGAGTCCCCCGGCAGGGACTACGGGGAATTAGTTCACGCTTTGGAGACAGAATTTGGCGATGGCAATCGGTCTCAAGTTTACGAGATGCAGCTGCGGGGTAGGGTTCAGGGCCCACAGGAAGTTTTTCCTGCCTTCGCGCGGGCGGTGAAGCAGCTGGCAAAGAAAGCCTATCCTGGGGCTGGAGCAGAAGCTGTTGGAATAGCTGCTCTCGGGCAGTTCCAGGAGGGACTGCGCAACGAAAGGGTGCGAGAAATGGTGTTGTTCGGGTCCCCTCCTACGTTGCAGGCGGCTGTAGATTTGGCGATACGGGCAGATGTCTCCCTTACACGGGCGCAAAAGGTCTCTCGTCAGTTTGAGCCCCCACATCGGGCCCGCCAGGTAGGTGAACAACCACAACCTGAGGATCAGGTACAGGCGGTGGCGGATACAAGCAACTGGACGTGTTTCAGGTGTGATGCTAAGGGGCATTCTGCCCGGGACTGTCCCACGAGGGTGAGGCTCATGAAATGTTTCCGGTGTGACCAGCCAGGGCATGCAGCCAGTGATTGCCCGACCAGGACGGGAAACGGCTCGGAGTTGCAGTGAAGGGGGACACTGCAACAAACAACAGACACAAACACCCCCTACAGCAGGCGCAGCAGGTGTTCCAGCTCAGTGATGACCCATCTATTCGCGTGCAGGGATCTGTCAACGATACGACGTGCACAATGCTGGTCGATACTGGGGCCACTGCAACAGTGGTGAGAGACGGGCTGGTGAAGCTGAGTCCTCATGCTTGTATGCCACATTCAGGTGTCTTGAAGACTGTCTCGGGGGCAACACTGCCTGTAGTATGTGCAGCATCTGTCAAGATTCGACTGGGGCAGACGGATGAGTTTGTTCACCGTGTCTTGATTGCTGACATTGTCGACGACTGCGTGCTGGGCATGGACTTCCTGAGGAAACATGGCTATGTCATTAACGCAGGTGCAGGGACCATGGGGCCTGAGGTGCGGGGGGACCGCGAGCACGAGCTGTGTGTGATGGGCGAAGAAACCACAGCCCAATTGGCCCCAGTCTTGGAGAATGTGGCTCAGCGAGTGCCGGTCGGACAAGCCCAGCAGGCGACTGATGTGTTACTGAAATTTTCTGATATTTTTGCTGCAAATAAAAAAGTTATGGGTTATTTTGCTGGTGTTTCACATAACATAGATGTAGGGGATTGTGCCCCATTGAAGCAGGCCCCGCGTAGGCTACCTCCTCACAGGTTGGGGGAAGTGAATGAAATGGTGGCTCAGATGGAGGAAATGGGCGTGATCGAGCCGTCCTCAAGCCCGTGGGCGAGCCCAATTGTATTAGTGAAGAAAAAAGATGGTTCAACTCGGTTCTGTATCGACTATCGCAAACTGAACGACATTACCAAGAAGGACTCGTACCCCTTGCCGAAGATTGACGAGATAGTAACGTCCTTGGGCGGGAGCCAATGGTTTTCTTCACTAGATTTGCAGAATGGGTATTGGCAGGTGCCGCTAGCGCCTGAGGCGAAAGAAAAGACAGCGTTCTGAACCCCCCAAGGGCTCTGGCAGTTTAAGGTCATGCCCTTTGGCCTGTGTAACGCTCCTGCCACCTTTCAACGGGCTGTGGAGAGCCTGTTGCCGCACAGCGAAGGGCAGGGACAGTGAGGACTTACTTGGACGATGTGTTGATTTGTTCTCCCTCATTTGAGCAGCACCTGAGAGACCTTGACGAGGTGTTGAGCACGGTGAGACGGGGCGGGATCAAATTGAATCCAAAAAAGTGCAGCTTCTTCAAGAGGGAAGTAGAGTACCTTGGGCATGTGATATCCGCGGAGGGGGTGGCGCCAAACAAGGACAAGACTGAAGCAGTCGCAAAGTGGCCAGTACCTACGTCGGCAAAGCAGGTTCAGTCATTCGTTAGTTTCTGCTCATACTACAGGACCTTCATACCGGACTATGCTGGCATGGCAGAACCCTTGTACAGGGCACAGGATGCCTCGAAGGGTTTTGTGTGGACGGCCGAATGTCAAGCAGCCTTCGAAGCAGTGAAAACGGCCTTAACAACTCCTCCAATCCTGGCTCATCCTGTCCCAGGGGCACAGTACATTTTGGACGTGGATGCCAGTGGGTATGCTGTGGGGTCTGTCCTGTCGCAAAACCAGCAAGGGGTAGAAAGAGTGGTAGCCTATTATTCCAAGTGCTTACAGAAAGCGGAGCGTAACTATTGCGTGACCCGAAGGGAGTTGCTGAGCCTGATCAAGGCGTTGGAGCATTTTTTGTCCTACGGGTTGGACAGTGGGGAGCGACTCATTGTACGCACTGACCATGCGTCTCTGACGTGGTTACGCAATTTCCGCAACCCTGACGGGCAGTTGGCGCGTTGGACCAACCGGTTGGCCCCATTCAACATTGACCTGCAATACCGCTCCGGAAAAGCTCATGGAAACGCCGATGGCATGTCCCGACGGCCCTGTCTAGGCCAGGGGTGTAGATTTTGTGAGCGGGCCGAAGAGAAGGATGGCTGGGACAACGATGACGGGGTAGAATGGGCGTTCGGGATGTCGCTGGAAACGGAGCTGGACTGGAAAACACTGCAAGGCGACGACAGCGTGCTCAAACAGGTAGCGCAATGGAAGATGGATGGCCAGCGGCCATCCTGGGAACAGGTGTCACCACAATCGGCCAAACTGAAATCGTACTGGGCTATGTTTGATGCCGTGGTGCTGCGGGAGGGGATCCTCACTCGGGTTTTCGAGAAGGGGGAACAGCAGCCAATATATCAGGTGTTGGTACCAGCCGCAGCCGCGCAGAGAGTGCTAGAGCAGTGCCACCTGTCTGGCCATTTTGGGGAACGACGAATGGTGGCTCAGCTTCGTCGCCGCTTTTATTGGGTCGGAATGCACAGAGATGTGCGAGTTTTCGTCCGCTCCTGTGATACTTGCCGGCAGAGAAGGGGAATTGGGGAGCGTAAGAGAGCGCCGCTGCAGAATTATGTGGTGGCGGTCCCTTTTGAGAGGGTGGCGATCGACGTCATGGGTCCCCTGCCCCGTTCTGCCGCAGGAAACAAATTTATCGTGGTTGTAGTAGGTAGACTACTTCACAAAGTGGCCGGAAGCGTTTGCAGTACCAGACCAAAAGGCAGAAACTGTGGCCGAGGGGTTTGTCAGACATGTTGTCTCTCGGTTTGGTGTCCCACGGGAGATCCACACGGACCAAGGGACCAACTTTGAGTCAAACGTTTTTCAGGAGGTCTTGCGAATCCTGGGAATCATGCGGACTCGAACAACGCCCATGTACCCTCAGGGCAATGGCCTCGTGGAAAGGTTCAATCGCACACTATGGCAATTGCTCGCAAAACTGGTTGGCAGAGAACAGACGCAGTGGGACCAACACCTACCTATGGCGTTACTGGCGTACCGGGCAACCGAACATGCAACGACAGGGTTTTCGCCGGCGATGCTGACGCTTGGGAGGGAGCTGACATTGCCAATGACGTTGCTCTGTGGCGCTGTGCCACAACAGGTCGAGGTAACGGACTATGCCGCCCAGTTGGCGCAGCGACTGGACGTCGCCCACCAGCTGGCGAGGGATCGCCTACTGAAGGCGGCCGCGGCCGTGAAGAAGAGGTACGATGCCCGAGCAGCAGTTCCAAGCATTAACGAAGGGGACCAAGTCTGGTATTTCCGACCGCAGCGGAAAGTTGGAGTGTGCCCAAAACTGTCATCCCCGTGGGTTGGGCCGTGCCTGGTGATCAAGAAGATTACTGATGTGGTGTACCGGATCCGGCTGCCGTCGGGCAAGAGGTGCGTGGTCCACGCGAACCGGCTAGCCCCCAGCAAAGAAGGTGGGCGGGAGAAGTGTTAGGGGGTTCTCCGGTGATTGGACAACAGGTGATCGGGAGGACGCGACAACCAAAAAAAAGTCCGTCGCTACGTTTGTTGGGCAGAGTTTTTTTTTGTGTGTGTGAATTTTCGAGAAAGTTTTTCTGGTCAAGTTTTCGTTGAATAAATTCACTAAAGTTCGCTCGTCTTCGTGATTCCTAACAATACAGAGAGCTGTGATGTGTAACAGAAGAGTGTTCTATACAAAATAATAAACCGTTGTGTAGGGATTTGCAGCGTTTTTGGATTGTTTAATATCCAAGATTTTATAATCTAGCTATACAAGGTAGGTGTACAGATTATAGTTGGAGGAGTTTTCATTTAAATGGCCATAGCGGTTGCATTGAGGCCGTCGATTTTCTCACTGGAGACAATAGCTTTCCCACAGGACAAAGCACTCCCACGGCGGCTAATAGTGGGAGTTTTACGGCTGCTGCTATCTTTATAAAATCAGGCATTGCTAATCAGACCCCTCGGGTGCGACTCGGAGGCTCAAAACTACTCCTGAGAAGCGAATGTTCGACATCTTGGAACAAGCCGATGTGTGGGACGAAGTAAAGTGGTAAACTGTACCGATCCTACCGCGGAGTTTCACGTTTCAGTTAGATCGTGTATTAACTGCTCGACAAAAAACAGTGTTTTCTTTTTGATTTTATTACAGGGCGCAGCATGGGGCAGGTATGTGTCCGCGCTAGTACACCAATAGAATAAAAGGGTCTGCCAGGTGGGCGGGCAGTATAGTTCCACACATCTTCACTTTGGTCTGCTCATGCGCAGTTGTACCTTTACTGCAATCGCATATAATTTGTTACGGATGAAACAATAATGAAAGGTAAACCTAGGTTTGACCGGTGAAAGTGGGGATTAGGGATGGCTAGGATGGGGATTACCTAGGTTCAACCGGTTAAACCTAAGTTTACTTTGCATTCTTGCTTTATCCGTAACGTATTATACATCTGAGATGGTCCCGCCAAAACATCCAGATCTCGCACGCATCGGGTACCTATGCGCACTTATTTATTTTATTTTAAATAAAAATAGATTCCACCCTGAGAATTTTGACACCAACCGCACTGTCCTACGATAAGTAGCCCTTTTTTAAAATGATTTTTCAGAGATTCCAGTAATGCTGTTGTCATTTCACCACTCTCGCCTGGGCGGGACCTCCCTGCCTCGTGTGACGCCAGAACTGTTGGAAACTTTGAAAATCATTCAAAAAGGAGTAATTCTGCTTATCCTAGGTCAGTGCGGTCGGTTTCAAAGTTCTCAGAATGGAATCTAGTTTCACTGAAAACTAAAGTAAACCGGTTTTGTCACCCATGAGCATACCACATTATACTATTAGTTCATCAGACCACTAATTGTGGAGTCCGTTGGGAGCGGTACAGTCTTTTTCGTTGTTCGCGTATACCCACTGTTGATAACCGTAACGCGATCTAAAGCGTTGATGAAGTTGACAATTAGATTTGTTGATGGATAGGTACCTAACCATAGACAAAACGGTGTGTAATAACTAAAACAAATAGGTTGGTGAATAAAATAACTATTGTTGAAAGAGTGTGGACTGTATTTATGTCCCCAAAGGGGCTACCTCAAATCCGGTTCGACTGTACCAAAACTTCGTTGATAACTGCACACAGTGCACAAAATGAGTAGTAATGGTAACAGGTGGTATAATGTTGGTTCGAAGTAGGCAGTCCGATTGGGGTGGGAGTAGTTTCAAAGAAATAAGTCCTTCAATTAGTACATTTACATAAAAAAAGATGTAGGTACGTAAATAATACGAAGTCGATAAAAAATAATTAATTAAAAATAATTCACTAAAAAATGACCCCCCCCCCCCAAAAAAAAGGTATACTTCTGGTGTTGTAGGGTAACTCATTCGACAAGTGGGAAATGGTGAATTCATCAAACCCGTGAAAAATGGTTTATGAACCATAACGAAGTATTAATCGTGGCAATTAAGGATGAATCATCAATAGTAAGTGCTGTTGTCCCTCGTTAGGATTAGATGGCAGAGCCTACCAAAAGTGGGAGAAGCGGGTGGTCACAGAGTCTTGCTCGTCAGAAGCAGAAAAGACGTATTTGAATATTTGGCCAAAATGAGTTAACAGTTCTCCCCGGTTTGGCGTGTGGTTTCTACCGAGTTTCAGGGTTTCGGAGCCGAACACGAGTAACGCCTCAAAACGGGCTTGTGAATGATTAGATAATTTCCTGAAGGGTGTTTAGAGCCCGAGGTCCGAGTTTTACAATATTGTAGCGCATGCGCAGCTCCTATCATCATTCAGATCAAAATGAAATTCATAGGGGACCATCAGGGGCTCAGGGTGTATAATGCATGGAAATTTCAGCGGAATTGATTAGGGCCAGGGATCAGAGCGTTACAAGAGTTGGGATGTTTGCCCATACGCAGGTGCTACTATCATTCCAAAACGGAATTCATAGGGGACAATCAGGAACAGCGTGCATAATCCATGGAAATTTCAGGGGAATCTGTTGATTAGAGCTGGAGGTTAGTGTGTTTACGAGAGTTGTATCTAGCGCATGCGTAGCCGCTACCATCATTCAGATCAAGATGAAATTCTTAGGAGACCATCAGGGACAAATTGCATAATCCATGGAAATTTCAGGGAAATCTATTGATTAGAGCCGGAGGTCAAAGCGTTACAAGTGTTTGGTTGTTTGCGCATGCGCAGGTGCTACTATCTTTACATAATGAAATTCATAGGGACCATTAATGTCAGGAGCCCAATCTGCGTTATACTTTCAGCCAAACCTGTCGAATAGTATCAAATTTGCTGGAGTGTCAGGAATTTCATGTTAGCGCATGCCCACACGAAGTCCGGTTAAGATTAAATTCACAGGGTACCTTCTTGGACCACCCAATTTCAGCTCGCTGTGGTCGCAAGAGAGCTTACAGACAACCAGATTTTAAGGTAATACATGTTTGTGGTCAAAGGGGTTGGTGTGTGATTGGCAGGCTTAGTGGACCTGCAACTCTGCTAATTAGTTGGTTGTGAGACGCCTAAGGCGCCCTTTGAACCCCCCCCCCCCCCTCCTTGTCACTCCCCAACAATCTCCGCCCCCTCAATTGACCCCTCCCCACCCCATTCCACCCTCTTCCCTCTCCACCCTCTTCCCCTCCACAGTTGGCGATCGGTTGGTGAATCACAGAAAAGATGTTGCGAATTGTGAATAACAGAGAAATGATATCCAGTGCTGAGAGACTGAAGCCGAATGTGTGGGTGGGGCTGGCGCTTGCTCGCTACTTGGCGAATATTCGTCTCCTTTGATGTGGGCAGAATACCGACTTCGGACAGATTTTGGCGAGTAGGTGAACCTCCCATCCCATCCACACTACTGGACATTCTGGGAACACTTGCTCGTTGATCGGCGAGTACCGAATTTGCGGAGGCGCCTTGAGGTTTTGATTGAATGTCAAGTACGTACACGTATCGTGGTGACAGCAGCGGTGACGGGGGGTCGATGACGTCCTGGAGAAACAAACATAAACCGAATGTTCGGAGGATGGTGGGAGGGGGATGAGCGCGGGAAGCGCGAGGAGGCGCCGCTTTGACATAACCGACCCCGCGAACAGGTGTCATATTCCGAGGGCGCGGAAAGGGCGTTTAATATCGTCAGGGCCGATAGGCGTAAAGGGGAAGGAACCGCTCGTATATGGCTTGGGGGTTGGGGGGGGGGGGGCGCAGTGCGTGACCTTGACATTGAGCCTGTGTTTACAATGTGCGGTCGAGAGTACTACGTGAGGCTTATCTCTCCTCCTCCTCCTCCTCCCCACTCCTTTTCCCATCCCTCTTCGCCCATTTTCTTGTTTACCGCCCTCCCTCCCTCTCACTATCATTAACTGCAATACGGTTCCTCCTAAAAAAAACCCCGCTGCAGGCCGCGTTCCCGGGTTCGCGGCCCTTTCTGCCGGTTTAGTGGCGGGTAAACAAGGTTAACGGTAACCTCCAGTTTACCCCCCACATCCTGTGTCGCCAGATCTGGTAGCGAGAAGAAGAAAAAACTAATTTAGGAATGTTCTTAGCTTATATAAGCAATACGTTAAAAGTTTAATTATATAGCATTTACAGATTTAATTCAACCTTTTAAAAATTCATTTAAACCTTACTAATTCAATTTAACTTTTTACAATTTAAATTCAACATTTTATGAATGCCATTCAACTTTTTACGAATTCAGTTCAACCCTTCACCAATTCAGCTCAACGAAGAACTCCTTTTTTCGAATCAAGTGATACCTTTTCCAAATCAAAATTGTGCATCTATAAAATAAGCAATAAAATATCAGTAAGTTGGTGTAAACTATGTAGCAATATTTTGTACAATGACTTGATGTGCAAAACTTAACGATAGGAAGAACGGGATACCTAAACCCAACCTGGAAGAATCAGAAGGAACGAAAAACCTGATTTTGGGAATTCAGTCAGAATTGAATGAAATTTTGGTTCAATGTGAAAAACAAGTAAAGTTAATTTAAATAATTTCTGGTGGGGCTGGAGCTGCAGCATCGTATCCATAAAGTAATTGGTTGAGTCAGTTGTTGTTTTGAATAGACGCTTTGACCAGTAACCAGTCGAAATCTGTTTTTCAGGCACTTCGCTCATCATATTCCTCCCCTGACATTTTATCTTCGAAACTGCTTTTTCCAAGGTATTCTACATCAACTAGCACAATTGGTCGGATTTGGTCGTTTTTTACGATTTAGGACCTAACCTTTAGTACATATCCGACGTCAGAAATTTGTCTGCTAAGGACGTCATCCTGACGTCGTATCGCCGTCAGATGGCCGTTCTACAACTGTTTTACGCCACGAAGTCAGATGTCTGCAGTAAGGAATTATGAGTTAACGAAGTCGGATATCTGTAGTACGTAATGACGAGGTCACCACGACGTCAGATGTCTGTAATACAACTGTTGTAAGGCGCCACGACGGTGGAACTACAGAGTTATGTACAGACACTACAGATTTTAGTAAGACAGGTGTGATTTCCCGACTTAGGGTCGTCACGTTTACAAATCGGTTACATACATATGTAGGTCGCCGTTTTAAAATAGAATCCTCTTTGGTTTCCCCTATTCCACTTGTTGAGGTTATGATATTTATTTTTATAATTTTACGATTTAAATGCAAAATTAGTAATAACGATGGTGGGTTACAAGGAAATACAACATGTCAAAAGTAAAACCATCCAAATAATAAATCGTCATACCGTTTTCATTTTAGTTGCGAAGTTGACAAATAAATTTAAAACATCTCAGAACCGGGCACATGCTTTCGAGAGGTAGAATCGAAGATCTTACGTAGAAATTTTCTCCGCGCCGATTTTATGATTTTAGGGGGGATTGATCCAGGGGATCTCAATGATACCTATCGGTACCTACTATAATTATCCTATTCACCACCTTAGCGATTTCGGCCGGAGAGGATTCTATTTTGATGAAGACAATAGATGGCAACGGCTTCCTACATTTATCAATACCAAAAAGGGGTTCTAATGACAGAAGTATGTACAACATGTCAGAATGAGGTAACCCCTCAGAATTCCACATTTACCACTCCTATGTATTATGGTAAAGGTTTAACCAAATAAACGAGAGGAACGACGAGCTGAGCGACGCCTCGGGGAGAGTAGGACAAGGGTCCTCTCCATCGAACGCCGTCGCCCCTCAACGGTTGTAACGGCCGTTGGTTGACGTTGGAGATGGGGGGGGGGGGGGAGGACCTTATATGACTTACGATTTCTCTCTCGACCTCCTTATGTCCTCGCGCGCTCTCTCTCTCTCTCTCTCTCTCTCTCTCTCTCTCTCTCTCTCTCTCTCTCTCTCTCTCTCTCTCTCTCTCTCTCTCTCTCTCCTACCCTTCCTTGCACCTGCTGTGGTGGTAACCGTGGGGTGCTCTCATCCAGAACACTCGCTTTGGTGATTACGGGATATTCTCCCTCCTGCCGCGCCTGCTGTGGTGATAACCGCGGGGTGCTAGTCGCCTCTTCCAACTAACGCCTGCTGTGGTGATAACCGCGGGGTGCTAGTCGCCTCTTCCAACTAACGCCTGCTGTGGTGATAACCGCGGGGCGTTTGCAAAAGACTCCTACGGAGCACCTCCTTCACTTATCTAAACCAACCCTACCTTCAACCCGCCATGTCGTAAACCTACCCCAAGGCTTGCGGCTACCTTCCGGCTGTAATCTGACCTGAGGTCTGGCGGTGACGTCGGCACAACCAGAAAGTCATTCCCCAAATTAGTCGTGATTTGGTCGTGGAGAGGTAGCCAGTACGTCATCACACGACGCCGACGTCGGGTCCCATTTCCCGACGTCGCACCGACCTATTTGTGCTAGTTGAGTAAGGAGGGAGGTAGTTCACTTGGAACCCCACTTCCTCAATACAGCGTTTCATTTGATTTGGAGAAGGATTTCATTTGACTTGGAAATAATGCTATATATTGCGTGGGCTGGTTAAAAATGGGTATAATTATAATAATCTGGGATTAAGGTTTTGATATTTGGTTTCCATCGACTCGAGTTTAATGTTCCTTTGATATGCTTTCCTTACAGTCCTCATGTTGGTAGGTACCTACTGCTTTGGGACATTACCTATAGGCTCTTATAAGGGTACTCATATATTGCGTGATTTTATGATTTCATCACCGTAATCAAGTGTTATTGATCGGTCTTATCGTAATCAGCTGATGTTTTGAATGGTAATTCAGCCCATTTTCGTCTCTTAAATCAATTTGCGATTCACAATCCTGTTTACGTTCTTTTCTTCATTCAACTCATAAGCCCTCGTGGCTCCAGATGGTCTCATTCTTTCGAAAAAACTGTAATTCATAATCATATGATTGTAATCATAATCACGAATACCTGATTACTATTATAATTGTGCAGGTAGTCGTGTACAGTTTGATCCAGCTTCGCTGTGCAATATCGTCAGGTAGGTGATCAACTTCATTTTTGGCTTTAATCATGTAATCAGTGATTGTGATTATGCCCAAGTGTGGTTCTAGTGAAATGGAACCAGGAAAAATTATTTTACCTCTTTCCAGTTGATTTCATCATTAATTAACAATTTAACCAAACATTAATTTGGTACTGTTTGGCAAGTGGTGTAAGTACTGACCTAAAGAATAGTCGATTTGATTCTCAACTTTTTGGGGACATTGAGGAAAAGTGAGATGATGCGTTTGGAAACAGGATTCTTCGAAATTATCATCATACGATTCTTTTGAATCATTGCCTGAATCTCTTATTTTTCTCATTCGTCTTGGCTCGCGGGTTCCTCCACTACCTTCTTCTACTTCTTAGTAGGACACTTCGTATAATTGCAGACGATTTGAGGGAAACTTTTTTCCAAATAAGTTTATTGTCCCAAGGTACCGTCTCATCAGCGCATAATATAGGTACGGCGTCCAGCTGTTTTGGCTGTCGTAAAAGTGTTCAAATTTCCGGTTGTTTGGAAAATTGTTGAAAATCAAGATAGTCGTCTACTACATTCAAGTTTAAACTTTTAGAAACATTAAGTTTAAAGTAAGGTGACCGAAAATGAATTACAGTTCTTTGGTCGTCAAGCAATCCTACCTACAATTGCCATGTAAAACAATACTTTTTTTTTCTTTTACGAATGGCCATTTTGAAACATAGTGCTACAAGCGCCTCACCTAAAAAGTTATGTCCCTTGTTTGTTGAACCCCAATATCTTACAGGCCTTATCGGTGTGACATCTTCATAATTATCATCTATGTGCCTATGTTACACAGATTAAAAAAATTGTTAACTATTGACAATTTCATATCCGACCGAACTTATCAATCTAGTAATTCATGTTGCCTCAGTCCACAGTAGGGAAGAAAGGATCATAATAGAGAATTTTCAATAGATAGGCAGTAGAGATAGGTCCATATTTCCCCAACACAAATAGGTCCATATTTATCGGTGCCTTGTGAAGTGAGTCTCAGAACCATGAGGGAAAACAGCACCATAATAGGAAGATTGTTGGCTGTAACATTTTTTAGAATTTTCCTTTTAGAATTGAATAAATATTTTCGGATGACTACATTTGGGCAAACTAGGTAACCCTTCCGTTACCTAACCCCAGCATGTAAAAAAAAAGTTTAATGCCATTAATAAGAGGGTTGTAATAACGGTAAAATAAGCAGAAGCACAGTCTTGATATATTCCTTCTAAAGAAGTTTCGATCAGAAGGTTTGATTAGAAGAATATGTTCATATTAACATTGGTATGAAATTGGCAGTGTCGATTTCGACCAATAATGTCATATTGAACAGAAACCGCTAGTAACACTTGAAGAATGGTCCCATTTTATTCCTATTATGAAAATGCGCTTGTTCCTTGTTTGTTACGTAGTGAACCTTGTTGAAGCATAATGTCCAGTAACACTCATCCAACAATGGCCCAACGATAAAATACAGTTATTCCTAATTTAAGAATTCTTTCTGCAAAAGGAATTGGCCAAATTTGGTTCAGAAGTTATCAGTATTGATATGAGAACACTAAAAACCAAAGACGGTTGGGAACCACTGTTATAGAAACTGGAATAATCCTTGTTATAGCTTCTCCTGTTTTATTGTTAGATCCGTTTCGTGCTACAGCTTCACTATCCATATTCTGTCACAGTATCTCTCCATTTTCTGTCTCCAAGAATTTATTCAAACTGTTGATGTATTATGATAATCACGTAGGATATTAAATTATTGTGATTTTCCATTGGAGGCGAACTTTATTCACTCGAGGTTCAGATCGGATTATAATTACGTAGACTTGATCGTAAAATACGGTTTGTCGGTGAGGAGCACATTGAACCATGAAATTATCGACTCTCGTCACTGTATTCAAAGTTTACGAGCTTATTTCTGGTTGATTGTTCTTTTAATTGGACTACTTTGCGTGGATTAAAGTCTGTTGTATTTAATGTACAAATAAATTCCATTGTGGTTTGCTATAACTAATAGACGTACCTACGACAGTTTGACTTGTTTTCCTAATAATTTGTCGGAATCGAACCACCTTCCTGCGTAATTGTTTTATCAATGTTCCAATTTATCTTTGGCGTCAACGTTTTTTGCGCTACGTACGTAGAGGAAGGTCGGTCGAGCCAGTCAACGCCAAACCGCGTGCTATAAAAAGATACCAATCGGCTATTAGAAATGGTTTGGTTTTTTGGAAAATACGTTTCTGCTTACCTTTCAACGTGTGTCACAGTTGAGTTTTCTAGTTCGAAAGGATTCCAAGAGTTCCATTTTTTATTTTTGAAAAATGTGATGAAATTAATGTTTTTCTAGAACAAAACTTTCCGTTCGAAAACCTCAGATTCATGTTCAGCACCCCGAAAAACATACAGTAACAACAAAGTCGTAACCTCGAAGGAAGGACTGAGGCAAATGGGGTTCCAATCTCTTGTTTACCCACCCTTGCCAGGCTACCGCGATTTTCCCCTATACTTCATAATAAAAAGTAATTTCTGAGCCGAGTCTTGGTCTAATCGTAAAAAAATATATGCCGTCGGAGAGTTGTGATTCTTGAGAAGGTTTTCCTGAAAATGGTGTGCCATTGGGTGGCCGCGATTTGAGGTTGAAATGGGCATATGAAAAAACAAAAAAATCAAAATCCCTTTTGCCCTTACTTATCCGTAATTTTCCCACTGTAAATTCAAGTGATGTAACCTTAACTGGATTCAACTTGTAGGCTTTTCCCGCTCTTTCCAATTACCCTTAGATTTGCTGTAGGACGAATATTAATGGAAGTACAAGGTCATAAAGGCATAAAGACCGAAAAGTGACGTAAAAACGTAAAATGGCTAACTCAAAAACTAAGCGTTTTAAGAAAAATATCTACGATTCCTTTTTTACTCTCTCACACACACACACACACACACACACACACACACACACACACACACACACACACACACACACACACACACACACACACACACACACACACACACACACACACACACACACACACACACACACACACACACACACACACACACACACACACACACACACACACACACACAATTTCAAGTTGATTTACCCTTGACATATTTACTTAGTTTCAACTAATTCGGATGCTTGGCTTAGCTTTCATCTGATTCGGATGTGCGAACATCCATACAAGATTGAAACAATGGTGCCATCTGCTTCAGATGGAAAAAACGGAAAAGAAACATTGAATTTCTTGATTCTAATTGATGTACAATTAGTCAGATTTACGATTTATGTAGATGTGAGGTGTGGTTTGATGGATTCTCATGAATGAATAATTCAATGTTTACCTTTCTATTTTACCATGGTACAGAACTCGTGGATGAGACATTGTTATATTACGAATATGATGAATATCATGTGCGGGCCACTCTTCACAGATAGTAAAGCCCCTATCCATGAAACAACTTGTTTTGGAGTTCGTGTGTGTCTATACACAACAGGAAGTCCTCTCTGAACTACTAGGTACCTACTAAAATTGTTTTCACGTCTCGTCGAGATTTGATTTGTGAATAGCCTTGATTTGAATGTGACACATGAACTCTGGGCAACTGCATCTTCGTCTAGACGTTGCCTGTGTAGGCAGGTGTATATTTACGATGAAGGTTGACGGTATGAGGAGCAGAGTGGAGGACATGTGAATGTGTGGTTGTGTGTGTACCATAATCCATTGAATGGGAGAGCTGAGCCTCTCGTAGTACTAGGGACCTTCCGATGGCCGCATATTGATACAGATGTAAATAGAAGAAGGTCGGAGGGGGTGAGGATTGTATTGAGGTCAAGTTCTACCTCCACCTGTCCGTTGTCGGTTTTATTCCACTGGAGACGTCGGGTTTTTCTGTTGTTGTGGATCGATAAGGGAAAAGACCTTCGTACGCGAAACAATCGATAGGCCCCACCTCCCGCCACCCGACGAATCGATAGTCCCGCCTCACCTTCACGATTACGAGAGCAACCCGCAGCTTGGCTCAGCGTTGCATTATGAATACCTACCCACACACACTGAATCGTCAGGTTGCTGTGCCATTATAAATCGCAGTAGTCGTATTGATGCACTAGGATACCGTGACTCAGCTCAGCTTCTTATTCAGCAGGTACCTATCCAAGGCAGGTTTCATGGAGTGAGGGGAGGGCTGCTCAGAGAACTCGGTCAGTTGGCAAATTCAAGTTCGGAGACAAGAGCTGGAAATTGGTTGTTGTTACGCAAGGAATATTTGAAAAATTAAATTGTTATCGATTGTAAATCGGTTATTGAAATACAATAACCGAATTGATGTACTGTAGTATCGTGACTCAGCTCAGCTTCTTACCTCTACTTCTCATTCAGCACCTATCCAAGGCCGATTTCAGATGGGGGGGAGCACTTCTGAGAATATGACGTCAAACCGTGCTGTTTCAGTCGACGATGACGCTCCAGAGTGCAAACCGAAAACTCAACCAGCTAATTCTGATGGTCTAACAACTGCCTAGTGGACTCTCAACATTTCACGTAATGAGACCCGTTTAGAGGGTTTTCGCGGAAGACAGTTGAAGAATTTTCATAGGAAAATATCTCTAACATGCGACAACTATGGAAATGGTATCTTGAGCTGTTTTCTTTACTTCTGTTCCCGTTCATTTTAACCTCCTTCAAACCCTATTGTCCTATAAAACGGCAAGTGTTGCAATTTCCCTTCTAGATTTGAACGAATGGGTTTGCATAGAACGATAGAACGCAGGATAAAATTTCAGGTCGTCTGCTGAGGCTTTTCTGCGACCCTCTAAAATGTTCATTGCTCCAGTCACCGATGACTCCATGTCCACGGAAAGAATGTTATGTTCATGTACACATTCGACACTGGTTACAAGAAAGTTGACGAGGAAAGTTGTATGTTTTCTTATAATACCTACAGGTTTTCTTGAACCCAGGTTTTCCCCGCCACAAGCTTTCTTAAGTGGAGTTTTTAGGTACCTAGTAGGTCAGAAAGATGGGTGCTATCCTTTCATAGCTGTGTAGGTACTCGCAATTTGACATCAAACCATAATTATAAACGACTTGACGCTTGGAAAGTATATTGGACTAGCTGGATTATCCGTGCGTTGCACGGTGAACAGGCAGAACTCCGAGTGCCAGTATTCATGTTTCACCTACCCACCAGGCAGCATTCCCTACGTCCTCTTATAACGGACGAACGGTTCATCGTACAGAACCACTCATTTCAGTCCAAAACCGCTTCCAAAAGTTATACCGCTTGCGTCACGGCCTTAGTTACATCGAAATGTAAACATTCTGTCGCCGTGAAGGACCACCGAGCTTACGATGAGGGAGCTGGATTTGGAAAAAAATGCATGTAGCTTGTTACCTGCCGGTGTTTGAAGAGCACGCCAGAAGGCATGCCACTCGTCCATACATTTATAGATAAGGCGTAAGAAATCAGCTACTTCTTTTCATTTTGGTTTATTATTCTGTGAATAATACACCTATGTAATCGCTCAGCAAAAAATTTTTATACGCCCCCTCAAAATTTTTTCTTTTCCGTTTCATGGTGCGTAGATTCCAAAAATGCAATGTCCGTCCGCCGTACGCCGTATCACGTGTACCAGCTTCATTTTCGGTCTAAAAAATTCGTTCTTTCGCAAACATGCTCCATGCCCTAGTTGCCTTGGGCCCTAGTTGTGTCCCGAAACTTTGCAGCCCGATCGGAGCCCAGGGGTGTTAGAGCGAAAATGTGTATAAAAATAGGTACCTAGTAATTTTTGTGTTTTAGTAACATGTTATTAACATGAGCTTTTGAGGTATCGTTTTCCATGGTTTTTGGGACGAGAAGACCGAATACGATGTCAATTTTGACCAAAGACGGGGAAATTGAGGTTTTACCAAAGGTTCAGCTCCCAAAATTGTTTTTTTGTGAGTCAAAAACCTGGAAAATTGTCTGAAATCACCATCAATATGTATAATAACACTAGAAAAACGCTGCAAAGTCCTTGTCACATGGGTTTATTATTCTATTGGAGTTCTAGAGATTCTTGTTGGCAGTTAAATTTATTGTTTCTTTCATGTGGAATGATTGAATTAGCTATTCCTGATGATTTCCACCAATTTTGGCCCCCAAAACATGAAATAGGTACCTACACTTTTTTTTCCCCCCCAGATCATATTTGATCATTGGTAGTGCGATTTAATGGTCTTGATTCAGCTGTTTACACTTTTTCTAATGTTAGTATACACATTGATGGTGATTTCAGACAGTTTTCCAGGTTTTTGACTAAAAAAAAACAATTTTGGGAGCTGAGCCAATGGTAAAACCTCAATTTCCGCGTCTTTGGTCAAAATCGACTTCATATTCGGTCTTCTCGTCCCCAAAAACATGAAAAACGATACCTCAAAAGCTCATTTTACTAACATGTTGCTAAAACGCAAAAAGTACCTATTTTTACACACATTTTCACTCATAACACCCCTGGGTATATTCCGATCGGGCTGAAAAGTTTCGGGACACAACTAGGGCCCAAATGGAGCATGTGTGCGAAAGAACGAATTTTTTAGACCAAAAATGAAGCCTGTACACGTGATACGGCGGACGGCGTACGGCGGACGGCGTACGGCGGACGGCGTACGGCGGACGGACATTGCATTTTTTGAATCTACGCACCTTGAAACGGAAAAGAAAAATTTTTGAGGGGGTGTTATAAAAATTTTTTGCTGAGCGAATACATAGGTGTATTATTCCCAGAATAATAAACCAAAAGTGTAAACAGGTGAATCAAGACCATTAAAAAAAACGCTGCAAAGTCCTTGTCACATGGGTTTATTATTATATTGGACACACCTACAGAAAGGTTGGCTGTTCATTAATTGTTTCTTTCATGCGTAATAATCGAAATAGCTACTTCTGATGGTTTCCATTAATTTTGGCCCCCAAAACACAAATTAGGTACGCTCTTTTTTTCTTTTTTTTTTAAACTATCTTAGATCATTGGTAGTGCCATTTAATCGTCCTGAACCACGTCTTGACACTTTTTCCAGTGTTATTATACAAACTGATGGTGATTTCAGACGATTTCCCAGGTTTTTCACTCATAAAAAATCAATTCTGGGAGCTGAACATTTGGTAGAACTCAATTTTCCACTCTTTGGTCAAAATCGACTTCATATTCGGTCTTCTCGTCCCCAAAAACATAGAAAACGATATCTCAGAAGCTCATGTTACCAATATGTTGCTAAAACGTAAAAAGTACCTATTTTTACACACATTTTCACTCATAACACCCCTGGGTATATTCCGATCGGGCTGAAAAGTTTCGGGACACAACTAGGGCCCAAATGGAGCATGTGTGCGAAAGAACGATTTTTTTAGACCGAAAATGAAGCCTGTACACGTGATACGGCGGACGGCGTACGGCGGACGGCGGACGGCGTACGGCGGACGGACATTGCATTTTTGGAATCTATGCACCTTGAAACGTAAAAGAAAAAAGTTTGAGGGGGTGTTATAAAAATTTTTTGCTGAGCGAATACATAGGTGTATTATTCACAGAATAATAAACCAAAAGCGTACCTATTTCATGTTTTGGGGGCCAAAATTGGTGGAAATCATCAGAAATAGCTATTTCAATCATTCCACATGAAAGAAACAATAAATTTAACAGCCAACAATTCTGTAGAACTCCAATAGAATAATAAACCCATGTAACAAGGACTTTGCAGCGTTTTCAGTATGTATTCAGTCAACTTTGTTATGCGGCAGAAACAGTTTTCTTAGATAGAGATACCTACCTAATGAACGTTCTTGTTTGTGCCCTAATAATACAAGGGCGACATTTTCTTTCCTATTTAGAGGTTTTTCTTATATTGAGGTTCACTGTAACTAGCTTGTACTGTATAATGCCATTGAGAAAAATCACTGTAAATCGGTGCTGGTGGTAAACGGGTGGTAAATGGATGTCTACTATTTCCTGATCATCTCATATATTACCGAGCATATCCGATATTCTTGCTTTCTGTTGCCAACAGTGAGTCGCACAATACAACAGCTGTTGCTTCATCATTCAGTCATCTAATCGTCTGAACGATATATTGACCTCTGAAACGGCAAGCTGTATTCCTTCCGCTGCATAAGCAGGGCGATACCATCAACGCCAGCCTTACGTGTTCGCCACGACCAGACAATGCAAGGTGAGTGTTGAAGGCCCCAGGGGGTTGAAACGATGTATCTATGTAAATAGTAGGAGGCGGAATATGGATGAGGGTCAAGGTCGCCTTTACGATCTGCCTGTTTACTCCACGCTCAATTCCCTACATCTCGTCCTATGTATATGTTACCGGCAATCTGTGAAATAAGGCATTGTATACAATGCAGGCATGAAATAAAAGGGCCAGGCAACGTTGAAAAAATCTCATTTCATACTTTGCCTAGGCATTATTTCACACTTTGCCGGTAACATAATTATACACATCATAGTAATGATGTGTATAATTACTATGTATAATTACTGTATAATGTGTATGTATAATGTGTATGTATAATATTACTCCGGGGGTTTTCTTTTCGAATCCACCGAATTAGCGGATGTTCTGATATCACTGCTTATGAGCTGGTCTACTTGAAATTCAGGTTCACTAACGAATTTGAAATCCGAAACGGGGAGAAACATTCTTAGAGCCGAGAAATAATAATCGTGATTTGCTCCATAATGGGAACGAACTTTCTTCGTCCATCGTGGAGGCCTAGTCAGGAGTTCGTCGACTTGGTCTTAACAAATGTCAAACTCGAATCTCTATTAAGTGAGCATGTTTACCCCATTTTGACCCCCCCCCTCCCCGCACATTGAGCCGACTATGAAAACATTACTATTTTGCTCTTTTATGTGTTCAGTTGGTTCATACCTTTATGTATACGTTTGTACCGTGAAGTGTTCCTAACGAACCAGAAAAAAACCCAGAATAAGCTGAACTTTCGAATTTGAACTTTATAGCGTTTCGAACATTTGCTTTTGATAGGCACAATCAAGTTTTGTCCAGAGCTTCTCGTATTGATAATATTAAATTTCGACTGTACTTAACCGTTTTCGTTGCAAGTGCAAACCATAGTTTTACATCGATGGTGCAAGTACGTTTTCATTGAACCCATCCTTAATTTTAAATCGATGGTGCTAGCACGTTTTCGTTGAACCTATTCCAGAGATTGTCGAAATGAGCTGTACATTGGAGGATATGTGCATGTTGCTCGCTAGACTTCCATATCGATCTCATCACATTCTAACTTCAAATTTGCCTGCTCATGCGCCAAGGCGTTTTACTTTAAACTCAACTCTTCACAACAGAATCATCGTAAATTGTGACAGCCTGTTCCCCAATGTAGAGTGCTGTTAGAAAACGGCTGTTATTGGTCCTGTATGGTTGGTATCAAATTCTTTGCCAAGTCTGATAGCTACACTAGGTTATACTTTCAGTTGCTAGGTTTTCTACTGGTAAGTAGGAGTGGTTTCTCAAAATACACGTTACGGTCGTGTAGTGTGTATGCGCACGGATATTTAAAAACTGCGAGGAGATTCTGTACTGAGAATTTCGACACCCACCGTTGTGTCCTGCGGTAAGTAGTTCTTTTCCTATGGTTTGTCAAAGTTTCCGGAAGTCCTGACGTCAAGGCACCCCTCTCACTGGGCGGGACTCCCCTGCTCACTGTGACATCAGAA
Organism: Leptopterna dolabrata; assembly: GCA_954871275.1. Classification (NCBI taxonomy): domain Eukaryota; kingdom Metazoa; phylum Arthropoda; class Insecta; order Hemiptera; family Miridae; genus Leptopterna; species Leptopterna dolabrata. Next base: position 26,014,541 of record OX940975.1, on the reverse strand, counting down.
CTTCTAGAAACTTTGACAAATCATAGAAAAATAACTACTTATCATAGGACAGTGCGGTTGGTGCCAAATTTCTCAGGATGAACTCAACCTAGTTACATTTAAAAAAAATAATATAATAATAATTTATACCTAATTATTATTATCCATTGTTCAGGAGCTGCTATTTGATATTTTTCAAAATAGTATTTTCGTTGGGGTTCCAATAGGTAACGCCACAGTGCCACGGATTGTGTCCTTTCAGAGTCGCTGGGTTTTCCGATACCTTCCCCAACGTTATGTAACCCATCACGTCCTTGGGACGGCCAGTGGATAAACACATTTCATCGCGGAAACTTAGGAACGTCGTAAACAACTTCTGAAGAGTTGTCGCGCATTGGGTTAACCGGTCAGGTGAATTAGGTAGGATCGAAAGGGGTGGAGGGGGGTGCCGAGAGTAGAAAGTTAACGTCGATGACGTTGTCGTCCGTGTGGATAGATCGAACGACGTCGATAAGAATCCTTCGAACACCATTATAATCCCATCTGAGTTGGTCTGAGTTACTTCTACAACCTTTTCATAAGATGAACCTCACCGAATCGTCATTTCTTTCCAGTATAACCTACCAGCAGTTGACTCCCGACCATTTGAATCTGTTGATAACGCGAACTTCCTCCCTTGGAAATCTCCCGTTTTAAAATTCATTGTACGAAATAATTTAATGTGTTTTGGAACTCTTGGTAAATCTCAACCCATACAATATAAAAGGTAGCTTCGTAAATTTCCTACAAAAACGGTGTTCATGTTTTTACTGTTGTCATAATGCAGTGTAGTGCCAAAATATTGAGGTTTTACCCGTTTATGCAGTTCCCGGAAAACTGAAGTGGTGCTAACACTACTAGGCTCAAAATTCTGCGTGATGTGTTCAGAAGAAACAGAGTGAAAGATATCATCCGGTATTTTCGAGTTTCGTGTTACTTATAGCGTTGTTTGCTCTATGAAAGAAAATTAGCGCACGCAGTTTATGTACGTATGTTGGATTCCGTGAGAACCTTGATCTTGACGGCCCAGTCCAAAACAATTGCTGGGTATCTCACCCTCCATTTTCCGGTAGATTGTATCCCGGGTGTAGTTGATTAGTGCCTACACAGCCGATTTTGTATTTTTACTCACTCAGAATCGGATTCGCGCTTGCGCATGCGCAGTGACCATACTAATGATTTGATTGTTCTGCAATTCATAGGGGACCGTCTAGGAGCTACATCTCACCTACCCACCCAATTCCAGCAAAATTCAGCCAGATTCGCGAGACATTTAGTCCCTCGGATTCGTGTTTGCGCGTGCGCAGTGGCCGCACCAGTGATTCGACCGTTCTGTAATTGATTGGGGACCATTTGTTGCCCAACCCGCGTGATCCCTGGAAATGTCTGCAAAATCAGATTGCGTGGGGCAAGGATTTGTAGACACACCGACAGCAGCGTTTTTTGTTTTTCAAACTTCAGAGTATCGCAACCTGCTCCTCTCCTCTTACAAAAAAGTCATAATCTACGAGAAAAACACTCGAATGATTATTTGGGAAAATAATTTTGCATAAAATCTTTTTCTCTCTTTCACTTCGTGCTTTTTCGATTGATCCGTTGACGTGCGAACAACCATACTGAGATTACTTGCAGTCAGGCAGTCGTTCCAATCGTCCTCAATGTTTGACCTGTACAGATAGATGATTTATGGCCATTACAACCTGTGTTGACGTTGGAATTGTTCGGAAAGCATTCATTAAACTCGTTGGCAAAACTCCTCTCAAACTTTCTCAAACTTTGAGAGGGGTTTTCTCACTCAGCGATGCTTCGGTGACTAAACGAAGTGGAAAGAAACGTTTTAATATGCGAGCGGCGTCTTCAGGGATAATCGGATTTGAGGTAACGGAGCTCGGTTGTTTTTCCGCATCCACCTTCGCGAATGACGTCAAAACCTCTTAAACCCGCTGTGAGGAGTAGTGCCGAAAAAGCAGCACGTGACGCGCGGCCGGGACGGCCTTGCACTTGGTTCGAGTTTGTACAGATTGTACCAACGTGAGTTGTGAATCACGCGTCTCGATTCCTTTCATGGGCCAGTATTTCATTCTCAGCGGGGGAGCTGTGGGAATCGCGTCCATAGCAGCGGTGCTAGGGTGGCCATCTCAGACTGAGTTCGTACGGAGATGGTGAAATTGACCTGTGCTGATAACGCTGTTCACGTCTCCGATTGCAGCCAGGCTGCATCAGTGTTGCTGGAAAAGACTCGCACCCATACTGGAAAGAGTGACGTTGTAGAGTATGTTGGTGCAGTTCATGGGTTGGTAACTGGATTCGGTATGGCGACTGAGGCCACCCGTCGGACTCTCAGCAGGTTCTTCTTCCTAACTCCTGGCACATCGGATAAAAATATAAAGTTTTTCCTTTCTTCCGAACTAAGTAACACTAACAAAAATGTCTGAAGGTGATTGTAAACTACATCTGTTGCAACGTTGACAAACACCTATTATTTACGAGTATGGCTACATGTTGTACTTGAAACCCTGAACTCGCTGGCTCTGCGGGATGAGGTGCAGTCAAACAGTGCCCCGTTATGTTTGCCATTTTATTTTCGTTGAGGCGATGGAGCAAATTACGAATGGTCCTTCTAGCATCTCACACCCTTATCGATACCTATTTATTATTTATTTTTATTGTTGTTATAATGTTAGGTTAAATCTATTTATTAGATTATTCTTCAACTCTTCCTGACTACAATAGCTAATGAGGAAAACGAATGAGGTAAATATATTCAGCGGTGCATAAATTATTTGACCCCAAACCTAAAAACCTTGAACTGGTTCGATTTGATCTTTCAGCCCGAACGGTCGACCTGAAAATTTACGGGGCCCGTGTTTTCGGTGAGAAGCGGCAACAAAAACCCTGGATCGATGGTTCACTACTCTGGGGCGTCTGATCCTATAACTAAAATAGATCAGGACGAATGCTGCTCCTAAAAACATTTCAGGGCAACCTTGACGCACGAGGTTTCCCACTCCAACTCTGCGATATGTCTGTTTTATGCCTGAAATAGATTTTTCCGTCATAGTTTCAAATAAGTTTAACGGCCATGGAATTAAACTTTTCAAGTTCGTCGACTAGCTATATGGGCCACGTGTATAATTTTTTTCGGATGCAAATGCTAGGTTTTGTAATTTGTATCGCTTGACGACAAACAGACATCTGTTCCGACGCATTTCAAGTAGATGTCAGGCTGTATAAAAAAAGGAAGGAAAGGTTGCGTAGGTCCTTGAAATCAATGGCTACCTTCTCTGTGACTTAGAGTACCTACCACTTATTGTATCGCTATATGAATTGGTATGCAATATTTTTTCCTGTAGCATTTAAGCTACACCTATTTATTGTTATTGATTTGGACTTAGCTAATTAGAATCCCTGTAAATTACGACCGGGATCCCTGTCCTCAGTTTGACAAGTGTGATAAGCAGAGCCCTTCAAATGCCATATTGCCATGGCGCCATACAAAAGTGCCATATTCTGCAGATTTTTTTGTAAAATGCCATATTCGGCCGATTTTTGGGAAAATGCCATGTTTGTGCCATGTTTTGCCTTTTTTTCGCCAAACTCCTTCAAAAAAATTGGAAGTGAAAATTTCTGAATGACATGAGGTTTCTCGAATCCTGAGGCCATTAGTGTAGAGGGATTACTAATGCCTCCAACCCTTTTAGAATGGGGTGCTTCCACGGGTCGCCACTCTGTCTGGTGAGGAAGCCACTCTGAAGGAAAGCTGGGAACCTGCTGATGTCCTCTCTATGAAATACGCCCCGGCAACATCAGCTGATGTGGAGAGGACTTACTCAAAAATGAAATACCTTCTGAGTGATCGACGGCTGGAATTTTCAATGGAAAGCGTTGCAGCACACCTGATGTTGTCATTTAATAATAATAATAATAATAATAATTAATTATTTGTATAAAGCTTTGTAAATAAAATAAATTATTTAGCATAAATAACTTGTATGTTGTGATATTATCGTCTCAGAATAGCTGAGGTGGTCTGAGAGGGTTAAAAAATAAGTGCCATATTGAGAGAAATAAGTGCCATATTTGGGCCAAAATAAGTGCCATATTGCCATATTTTTTAGGGCCCTATTTCACAAAAATAAGTGCCATATTTTGAAGGGCTCTGGTGATAAGTGTTACGGTGGAGCCGATGTGCCTTCAGGAGTTCAAAAGGAGAAGAATCCAGACTTGCAGCATGACTATGAACCAGTTTTTATAATTACCGTAGGTACATGAAGTATTGAACATGGTTTAGTACACACCACATTGCACCAAACTTTTTTGTATAGCAAAATTGATTATCAAGTACGTCACATTTCACTGAATTCATCCCAATTTTTGATTTCTGTTGGGAAAAAATATTAATAGCTACTGAAATAATATATATTATTTCTCTCTTGAGCCACCATCCTATACAATCTATAATACCCATGGATCTGGAATTGCTGATGTTTTAACAGATCGGCTTCTTTGTGTTGTTTGTTGATGAGTAGAATAGAATCTGGTCGCCAGAATAGCATTATATTATTTGTTTATCCGAGATCACCTACGTGGAGTGCGGCAGTAGCGTCAGCGCCGCTACTTCTTCCTCCGTGCTACAGGATGCGCAGAACGGACACCGCGACTTCTCGGGCAGTACTTTGGCTGGAGGCAGGGCCAACATGGATGTGCTCACCTCAACGTCTTTTATTATATAAAACAAGCTGTATCCATAGAAAGGTGACAATGACTTAACCATAACTTCCACATTTAATTAAAAATTAACTGCCTGTGTCTCGTCCAAATAAGACATATATATATGCGTACCACATTGTACAAGAAAAAAAAGGTATTCCTTATTGTTCATGAGTTTGAAATAGGTAATTTTTGTTTACTTATGACGACTCCTAAAGATTTTTGACCCACAAAACTGGAATTCGGCCCACATTTTTGGTGGCAAATAGACTGTCGAAATAGAGTCATCTCGCAATTCACTTTTGGTAATGTGTACTTTTTTGCTATTTCCTGTTTTCACCGATTTTTGACCCATAAAAACTCCAATTTAGCCCGCTGTTCGTTTTCCAAGATTGCGTACCCCATCTTTGAACTCATTATTTCAGTTCCCATCACAAATATTTTGGCGTAATTTTTGAACTTTTCTTGTAGCTAAAACCCCTCCTTAGAAGATCATTACTTGGGCTAGGATCAAAGTTTTTGTTGTTGTTTCTTCTTGATGATTTTTCTCAAACTTTGAAAAACGCTGCAAATTATTACACAGCGGTTTATTATTTACCTGTACAGATGCCCCTTCTGCGTAGATCACTGTTTTCGGTGGTCAGTACTTACCCTCGTGCTCCCCCCAGGAAAGCCCTAAATCGAATACTGGAGCCGACCCGGGAATTAAAGTATCATAAAAATGCGCAGGATTCTATGATTCACTCATTAATAATTATTTGCTTCTATTCATGGCCCGTAACGTTTGTTCAAATTACCTACCAACAAAATCCAAAAGAGCCATCGTTCTTTAAATGAAGTAATACCATAGAACAACCAACTCGACTTCATACAGCCGTCTGTGATTATAATCAGGTGTTCTCTAGCAATGATAATAAATTACCTGAGCCGGATTTGTACCGTATCATTCACGATCATGTTGACGAAGCTTTTCGGTGCAAACGAACGAAAGCTCCGGGTGATCTCAAAAGGTGGTCAAGTTCGAGATCAATTTAAAACGTAAAAAAAAAACCGCATACCCGTCTGCTGAAGGTTTTCGAGCTACGGCATTAGGGAAAGTTCAACCCCCAATTTTCAACCCTTAGAGATGACTGATAGTAATGCCGAGTTTCGCGACCAACTAGATCCTAAATGGGACCTAAAAACCAAATTTCATTAATTTTGGTTCATGGTAACTAAGAAAAGTACGGCGGACGGACAGAGAATTTTTTATTCCATTTTCGGATTCTAAATATACCTCGTAACGGAAACCATAAATTTTGATTTATTATTTTCAATAATGAACCATTGGAATCGAGCATGAAAAAAAAATTCTACCCCCCCTCAAAATTTGATGGTTTACGTTTCAAGGTATGTAGAATCCAAAACTGCAATAAAAATATTTCTGTCTGTCCGCCGTCCGCCGTACGCCGTACGGGCCACTTTCTTAGTTACCATGAAACAAAATTGATGAAATTCGGGTTATAGGTTCTGTTCGGGGTCTAATTGGTCCTCGACGTTACTGTCAGTCATCTCTAAGGGGTTCAAAATAGGGGTTGAAATTTTCAGAACGCCGTAGCTCGAAAACATCCGATAGAAAGGTATGGTTTTTTTAACATTATTAAATTTGTCTTGAGCTAAACAATTTTTTGTGACCATCCGGAGCATCGTTCGTCCAGCCGTTCGTGAGCACCAAAAAGCTTCGTCAACACGATCGTGAATCAAACGGTATAAATCCTGCCCGGATGTCATAACTGCGGGGCATCTGATTATAATCAAGGATGGCTGTATGAAGTCGAGGTCTTTGTTCTGCGATATTATTTCATTTGATAAGTGATGGGCTATTGGATTTTGTTGGTAGGTACTTCTGAAACTTGAACAAACGTTGAATTATTTTTGATGGGTACATCAAAACATACATATTACACAATGGCAAATTATTACACACCGGCAAATTATTACAAAACGGTAAATTATTACACAACGGTAAATTATTACACAACGGTAAATTATTACACCACAGTAAATTATTACACAACGGTAAATTATTACACAACGGCTCATCTATCCAGAAGGGGCTGGATTTTGTTGATCGGTACTTTTGCAACTTGAACAACCGTTGAAGTATTATTGATGGGTAAATTATTACACAATGGAAAATTATTGCACAACGGCAAATTATTACACAACGGTAAATTATTACACAACGGCTCATCTACCAAGAAGGGGCTGGATTTTGTTGATAGTTACTTTTACAACTTGAACAACCGTTGAAGTATTATTGATGGGCAAATTATTACACAACAGTTTAGGTAGGTACCTAGTAACGAGTACGAGGTTAGGTACTAACCTACGGAGGGTCCGCGATCTACATAATATGTGTAGAATAGTACATAATATATGTTATATAGAAGGGTTATCTATACGGATACCTGTGATCTGTAACAGGAGGGTATTCTGTACAAAATAATAAACCGTTGTGCAGGGATTTGCAGCGTTTTTTTTTCTCTTGGTCGATTCTAAAGTGTCATTATTGAAAGTAATAAAACTAATAAACCAAAATCGTCTTTCTTTGGTTTGATCTCTATTTTCTAGGTGGAAAAGTGGGTGTGTTATAAATTTTAGAAAGTTCGCACTATTCAACGTTCACGAACTACCATTTGTTAGAACGAATACCTACCCCGTGAATTCATTTATGAATGCTCCTTTCACGGAAAGTTTTGCCAGACTGAAGGAAAAACACGAGACAAACATATTCCCCTCCACTCCTTCAAACTTGTTTGTCTCGCTAAAACTCCGGTCATTGAACGAGTCGCATAAGATAATCTCGCTCAAGTTTCGAGACCGTTCAACAAGTGGCCACCGCGGAGAAAAATAGATTTATTGCTCGGAAGGAGAGGGAGGGAAAATTACTTGTAAAGGAGACCGCGCGTTCGCATATGAAAGAGCCAAAACATTCTAATTAGGTTTGAAGAGGGGAGGAAACTTGTTGATGGCAGTAGCGAGTTTATTTTAGCTCCAGCCAGGGCTGCCAACCAGACCAAGAAAAATATCCATTTCTTTTGAGCTGCAGAACATGTAGAGGCCCAGATTCAGCCTCCTCCGATAGTGAATCGTCGGCGAAACGATTTATTCAGGAGGAGGATTTGTATGTGTAATAAGCAGTTTCGATAATCCAAGGATCAGTTAAATGTGAAGAAAAGGCGGAAATGAAAGAGTATTTATTGGAATACCAACTCTTTGTAGAGAGAAATACGTGTGCGTAATTTCATTTAAAAGAGTCAATTTTGTGTATTTGTATGTGTCAGTGGATGCTTCATTAGCCGGTGAATGAATACATTCTGTAAGGATCATTCCATTTTAGAAGGAGAAGACGGACAGATATCCCGAGGTCTGATATTTATGAGAGGTACAGGTTCTTCTCTGTATACCTAGTATTAGTTCAATACCTACGGCATCAACCACTGCAAATTCTTACATAGCGGTTTATCTTAGCCTGGATCACATAATTATCTACCGCGGTCTGTTGTAATGTATGTAATTGTGAGTCTGCAAATGCGCAAGAAGCGTTCAACACAAGATCGGTAAATCTACACTCGAGAGCGAATCACCAGGCGAGACCGCCCCCAGGACGACTGGAAATGTAAAATCCTTAGAAAAAAAAATCCTTAAAATCCTTTGTGTAATCCTTGTAAACATACAGAAGGGCGGTAATTAAAAAATCCGTTACTGAGGAAAAAGTGTTCTTATTTGGCTTGTTGATCTAAGTTCAAAAATGAAATAAATATATAAAATACGTTGAAAATTTGGTCACTGGTTCGTGCTGCGTCGTTTGTATTTTTACATGCTTTTAACTCTGTGGGGCGCCCATAATATATTTCGTACCTACAAGATCGCACGTAAATTTTTATAAAATTCAAAAAATCTTTAAAAGTAAAATATAATGCCCGACGCTTTTATTTTTAATCATAAAAAATTCCAATGTTCCCGGGCAGCAGAAAGAAATTATTTTATTCTCTTTAGATCATTACGAAATAAAGGCGTATTTTTAAAAAGTTGTTTAATATTTATTTTTATTCTCTCCCACGTTACAATGGGCATCGGCAGCGTCATCCACACGTCAACGTTAACCCTTTGACCCTTCCGACAGAAATAGACGGCTGTGCTGTTGAAAATTCCAGTGGGGCAGAGCGCCTACGTCATTCTTAGTGGTTCCGTATTACATTTTACTATCGTTTCAATTGAGTGGTTTCCGAGTGAGACCAGGGACGCATTCATGAATGACCGACAATAGTAAACGAATCCGCTTTCCTACTCCACTCCCACTAGAAAGGGATCCGTTGGGGAAGGCACACAAAAAATCTTTTGAATATAAGCCCGCGGAATTAGCCGTGTTGGATTCTGTGATGCCTATATTGGTCGTTAGGGGGGGGGGGGGGGTCCTTGGAGGGGCCGTGAGTGACGTCACAGCCTACTTTCACTTCCTCCTACGGGCCCCGCGCAGCCTTGGAGGTCGTTCGCCAAGATTTACCTCTCTACGAGGTTTTTCTTATGTACAATTCACCAGTTGTAGGCGGCTGGGTGGGACGGTAGGATGCTTTGGGAATATGTGATATACTCGTATATTTGCTCCACCCTTCACACCAGTGCTGGCGCCCTTCAACGTCCAAAGGCACTAGGATCCTGTAATATCCGCCTAAATGTATGAAGCAGAGATACTTGTGCAATAATCAGGTCCCAGATTACTGGGTAGAGAATGCAGAAAATTTATTAGTTTTCTGCATAGTATTTTATGTATTTTTTAAAAATATTTTTTATATTTTCTCTCCATAAAATAATATTTTTCTGCATTCTGTACCCTGTATTTGGGTACTGGCTCAATGGAAGGCTCTTAAAAATTTCGTCCGTGATCCGAACTATCCATGCATTATTATAATAGACCCGTCGTTTTTGACATTTTCATGTCATTACTTTGGCACACAAACTCGAAAAGCGTTACCAAAAAGCGACAGGAAAACGCGTTATGCACCATCTCTGATGATTTTCGCTTACAACCGATTCGTTTCTACGGAACTTCATGTTTGCCATTTTTCATAGTACAAAAATCCTTCACCACTCGTTGGAATCGTGTGATTTTATTGAATATTTTCTTTTTAACCGTACCCCCGTACGTTGCGCGGTAGCTGAGCTGAGCATGATGAAAAAAATTGGGTAAACAAGGTAGTCAGCAACATAGGTAATGGAGAAAGTCATTGTTTACTCGTATCGAATGTGGTAATCTTGCACCACTGTGTAACCCGGATCGTGGTAACCTTGCAACCCGTAAATGATTTCGTAAATTATTATCCTTAAATTGTTGTTCCTATTTCCTTTCAAGTCCTGAACAGCGTTCAGGATGAAACAAACGGAGTTTCTTTTCTGATGATGAAGAAAGAACAAGCAAGAATGATTCTTAGTTACCTACTTACTGCCAAGATAAAGCTTGTGATACAACATGAAAATGTCCCACTGTGTTGCGGACTTGTTCGCAAGTTTTTCCTTGGTACTGATCACCAAGTAAGCACCTATCTACCCTCATCGTTGATCTCTATGGAGCAGTACCTATCTAACAACAAATTAAGTACCTACTTCCTTAGGTACCTTCTTTCATTGGACTTGAAGAGATCGATCTCAGAACTACAAACTCCATGAAATCCATGAACTGGTTTGAGTAAGCTTTTTATTATCACTATGATAACGGGGCTGATGTTATGCCAGTTGATTCACGTTCATCTTGATGATGTTTCTTCGGTTCAAACTAGGCGTACAATAGTTTATTGTCCGGTTTTCAAAAAAAAATCTCTGTCAAGTTTAATGGAACGTATAGCTTCCTCGTATCGATAACATGAAATCCGATCGTTGTGAAATTCATAGGGTACCATCCGGAAGCTAAACTACAACTACCCACCGGATTTGAGCAAAATCGGGCCATTGACTCAGGAGAAATTGAGTGCCTCGGGTTTCGCGTTTGCGCGTGCGCAGTGGCCATACCAATAATCCGATCGTTCTGAAATCCATAGGAGACCATCTAGGGCCAGATCCGCATGGTCCCTGAAAATTTTGATTTTGGAGACAACCGAATTTTCCCCCCTCTCAAATCAAAGCTTGGTAACGAAAAAAGCTGTTGAGTTAAAGTTGTTGAGCTGTTGCTGTGTAGCAAAAGTTGTTGAGCTATGAAGTCTTCCAGTAGCCCCTCCCGTCCAAATCATAGATCCGCCACTGTCATTTGCCCTTGCCACTGTAATAAGTTCCAGTAACTGTCTATAGCATTCTGTGATGTACCTATTTTACGGGTGCTACGCGTTGATAGTCGGCTCGTTCGGTAATGGAATCGTAATTTCTTTCTAGCTGCACGTTAATTAGTTTGGTTTTAGTTGGTTAATGTTGACTACTCGATTATCGAATGACTAACGTTGGCATTTACTGAACGCTATATGACGATTCCGTACTGCGAATGCCGGTGTCGATTAATGATAGAAAGAGTTCTTGAAGGTACTTAGCCGATAATATGATCAGACTATTAATAATAATAATAATAATAATAATAATATTAATAATAACACGGGTGAAGACCTCCTAAATAATAATAATAATAATAATAATAATAATAATAATAATAATGCCCCCTGCAGGTAGTGGCTGCTAGAATATACCTGCCGTATTCCCTGGGTGTCGTAAAAGGCGTACTAAAAGGGAACTGCTGCATCCAGAGTGCCCAGACGATCAGGGCGGTCTCTGGAATCAGCCCCTTCTGGTTCCTGGTGAAGGGTGAAAGGCAGCAAGGTGAAGCCAGGGGCCCTCAACGCAGCAGCCCTGCGACCTGGCTAGGGTGGCCATGGCTAACTCCCATGTCCACCCGAAACTACACTCTGTTCCCAACAGCAGAAGAGGAACCACCGATCGATCAACGGTGGCAGGGGGACGGTTTAATGGTCGATCCGGCCCTTCTCATGATCGGGGCGCGGGCACCTCAAGGAACCTGCGCCCCCATGCTGGTGGAGTTGGGGTGGCTTTACAAGCCCCCTTCCCTTCGAGCCACTAGTCAGGGCACCCGGAATACCTACATGGACCAGAGAAATGAATGAGTTCCTTGTCCGGGTGTACTTTGAGATCACTGATGGAGGAGCTGAGACTGATGGACACGGGCAAGAACTGCATGAAAGATTTGTTTGCCAGTACCCCCAGTACTCGCATCTCACCAGGCAAGTTGTGTTGGGGCAGCTGCATGCGGTGATGAAAAAGCGGAGACTCAGTAGCCGAACAGTAGACAGGATTCGGCAGGAAGTGCTGGAGGCACCTGATTCTCCGGACGAGGCAGAGCAGGCCACTATGGCAGAGAGCGGTGATGAGGGCAGTGATGGGGGCGAACAGCCTGAGGGTCCGTCGGCAGAACCACCAGCCGGCCCCACTCCTGTTGAGGGGGTGGGAGTGAGTGAGTCCTACCCCCCCGGAATGGGAGCTTGCCTTTGGTCAGGCTCATACTGAGTTCCGGGGGATGGCTCTTGAGTTTCGTCCAGTCCTTCCTCGTTGGAGGACTAGTGGCGAGACAGCCTGGATCCTTGGCTGTGTGAATGCCCTGAATGGGAACGGCTGAGTGATGGTGTGGGCCTGCGGGAAATCTCTGATCTCCTGTTCTGTGGGGCGGTCACTGTGGCGCGTCTCCACGGAGAGCAGATCCCTCCTGTTGGCCGACTGCCCTGTCAGGGAGGGCGTGGTTCCACAGAGCCGCCATGGCTTCGCAGGTTAGATGCAAAAATTAAGGACCTGCGAGCTAATATTGCACGGCTTAGCCATGTTGCGGGTTGCCGAGGTCGAAGGCTGGACCAAAGGATCTTGGCGGTCACCCGTCGATATGCTGGGGTGGGTACAACCACGCCTGCGGAGCTCATAGATCACTTGAAGATCACGTTAGCCGCCTTGCGGAAGCGTGCTCACCGCTACCGTAAGAACTATCGGCGCTCCCGCGACAGCCTGCTGTTCGCTCGTAGCGAAAAGGGTTTCTACCGTTCCCTTCATCAGGAGGATACGGTCGTCACTGATCCGCCCAGCCCTGGAGGGCTGAGGGACTACTGGGCTGGAATCTGGTCCGCCCCAGTGTCCTACAACGAGCAGGCAGACTGTGCCCACTGAGCCTTCCACGTGCACTTTCAGGTGGGAATAGGCCCTTAGGCCCTGTGGCACTTTTTACCCCCACGGGTGATGACCACCCAAATAATAATAATAATAATAATGAAACCCCGTTTATTGTGTTCGAACGAGTGGTTCATTAATGCAGAATAGAATTACATGAAAAATTATGGAAAAAAAAATAAAATAAAACCACAAGAAAATAGCGTGGTGCCAAAGGAGTAATGAAATACCATACTGCGAGGTTAGTAGCCAAAAAAGATAAGGAAAATAACCATCATTCTTCAAATGAAAAAACGAACGGTCCTGGTTAACGAGTATCCACTCTACAAGCGGATACGTAGGAACATGGATATGTCTTATGGCCGAGTAAAGGTAGAATTTAATCATATTCACATTCTACGTATCCTCTTTGTAGAGTGGATACTCGTTAACCAGGTGTGACTGGTGCAAGGTAAGGATCCAGAGTAAGAGGAAACGAGGGCAGATATTTTATAATGTTGACGGTGTGTACCCGGCTTTGGTATGTATATCGATATTCATGGTACATAAAATGAATCTTTAATATTATCCCCTCCTCCCACTATCCTTGGTTAACACATTTGATTTCAGTAAACAACTATCTACGGATCGGTTGTATTTAAAAAAATCATTAAAAATGTAACCGTAGGTAGGGAAATGTACCTCCGTCAGTTTTTGTCGTACAGAAATCGTTCTCCACTCTTTGGAAAGCTCGTTTGGAAACATTTATACAAAAATGTTATGCTGATTAACCGCCATAAAACCAAAGATACTATTTCAAAACCAGAAACACTCTCTGTGTCATTCCGCACAGAATTTAAAACCGAACTCCAGCCATAAGACATATCCATGTCAAAAAGAACGTACATGAATAGATAACATTAAAAAAAAGTTCCGGTGTGGAGATTGTCACACAATCCTTCCATGTTCTTCTTAATAGTAATGATAGAAATTTGGCGGAAGGGGCTGCAACTTGCATAGCTCATTTTCAACCACTTTCAGACACCGCACCAACGTCATTTAGCTAGTAAACCTAGAAAGTGAGAAGTTTTTTGCTGTTAGCTTGACAAATCGAATGTGATCGAGTTCAAGTACAATAGGCATGATTTAGACAAGTATGCGTATCACACAAAAAACACTCCCAGGTAGATTCGCCGAACAAGGCCGTAGTCCCCAATAAGGCCACCCCCTTGTATTTAAGAAACTTTCAGTCAAATCCTTCGAATTGCAGCCGCAGCACTTACGTGACGAGAAGTGGCGTTCCAGTGATAAGAGATAAGAAGAGGCGCCATGACATGATGACATCAAGTGATTCAGTTCCAGACTTGAAAATTGGTTTATGGTGTCGGTTCCTAAGGTACCACGGTTACTACATAATTGTTTCCTGAACTCGGGAGTAATTTAATTTTTGTAGTTGCTTTACGAAGTGATTATTCTTAGGAAGCATTTTTACTGGAGATTTGAAATCTTTGACCAATTTTGAGATGAGCTTGTTACTAATAAGAAACAAGGGTGGAGGGAGAGGAAAAGTTGTGAGTAAACCAATAAGGCCAGGATGGCTTCATTAGGGTCTCTCGCCTAGTTTTGCTCCTCCAACGATTAAAAATTGAATTTTTATTTATTGGATTCAGTTCCTTTGTAGGTACCTGTATTTTTATATTCCTTTGTCCCGTATGCCCTTTCAAGAACAGGACTGTGGTCTGAAGATCATCGGAAGCGAGCTATGGCTCCATTGCAGCCCGACTTGCCAATCATCAGAATATACATACCGAGCATCCCTACTATATTATAAAAACGGATCTCTGTGAGTCTGTGTGTCTTTCTATGCACGGCCAAACGGCACGACGGATATCGACCAAATTTGGCACGAATATCCGGTAGGCTCCCAAGTTGTGCAACGTCGCATTTTTAATTCCCTGACCATAGCGGAACTATGGTCGACCATGGTCAACTCCTGAATGGCTTGACGGATATCGACCAAATTTGGCACGAATATCCAGTAGGCTCCCAAGTTGTGCAACGTCGCATTTTTAATTCCCTGACCATAGCGGAACTATGGTCGACCATGGCGAACTCCTGAATGGCTTGACGGATATCGACCAAATTTGGCACGAATATCCAGTAGGCTCCCAAGTTGTGCAACGTCGCATTTTTAATTCCCTGACCATAGCGGAACTATGGTCGACCATGGTCAACTTCGTTAACTGAAATGGTAACCCCTATTTTTTATCACGTATTCGTAATCTACGTGAAATTCTATCTACGATCGACCCTTCGGACTACCCCCGCGGTCGACCATAGCGCATCCATGGGCCCCTCCATGGTCGAATCCCGAATTGCTCAACGGATATCGACCAAATTTGGCACGAATATCCAGTAGGCTCCCAAGTTGTGCAACGTCGCATTTTTAATTCCCTGACCATAGCGGAACTATGGTCGACCATGGTCAACTTCGTTAATTGAAATTGTAACCCCTATTTTTTATCGCGTATTCGTAATCTACGTGAAATTCTATCTACGATCGACCCTTCGGACTACGCCCGCGGTCGACCATAGCACATCCATGGGCCCCTCCATGGTCGAATCCCGAATTGCTCAACGGATATCGACCAAATTTGGCACCAATATCCGGTAGCCTCCCAAGTTGAACGTAGGCGCATTTTTAATTCCCTGACCATAGCGGAAATATGGTCGACCATGGTCAACTCCTGAATGGCTCGACGGATATCGACCAAATTTGGCACGAATATCCAGTAGGCTCCCAAGTTGTGCAACGTCGGAATTAAGTACGATACTGCGTACAGCGAAGCGAGCGGTCATGCTAGTATAATATATTTGCATAGAAACCTCACTTTCTGACACCACATCAACGTCATTTAGCTAGTAAATATCGAAGATGTTGGACCCATTGGCATATTTCTTGCTGCCAATGGGGTCTGCGCACGTACTTATTTTATTTTTTAAATTAGTAGATTCCATCCTGAGAATTTAGGAACCTCTGGAAACTTCGAAAAAGAACTACTAATCGTAGGACTAATCGTGGTGTCAACGTTCTCAGAATGGAATCTAGTTTAATAAAAAAATAATATAAACTGATTTTGTGACCCATGCGCATACCCTATTATTCAAATCGAATGCGATCGAGCTCAAATGACAGGCGTAATCCTAACGGGCATTTCGGTACCAACCGCACCAAATTTGGTCCATTTGAAAATCGAAAAATTAGAAAACTCGCCATAACTCCTCATTTTCCACCTAAAATTCTCATCTCCAATTGAAGAGCGTGACGAGCTGAACAACCCAAAAAGAAAATCTGAAAAAGACCGTATTTTTAGGAAGTTATGACCATTTGGAATTCCAGCGTACGTACATAAGGAGCGACGTTAAGCGGAAAACCGTCTGGAAACTCGTTTTGAGTAATTCTGAACGAGATTCTATGGTTTTCTCGGACCTGTATTAAAATGCACCATGAATTACTAGGCTACATGAATGAAATTGGCTGATTGATCGTTTTGCAATAAACTGCATCATATTCGATGTAGTCTTTCTTGTGAAAGAAGCATACACAGCCACTTGGCACACTAAATGTAAATAAATAAATGAAATTAATTAATTAATTAAAAGAAATAATAAATTAATATAGTGATTCATTATGTTAAAGAAACGATATATTTAATTAGTTTTAATAAATAATTTAATTAATTAATTTGAATAAATACAAAAATTAATTTGAATAAATAAATAATAATTTGCTGATTGCTCAGACATTTATATGCATAATCGTCCGTTCTTTTTACCGAATGTTAACGGTGGTCTGAAGCATAACGTACGTAGTAGTCTCATCCCCACTCGGGGCAAATTTCCTCCGAATGGGTCGTTGGTCGGCTGAGTCTTCTCATCCCAGTCTACTGCCCCCCCCTTCATCACAGGCCCAACTTCGCAGCATCTTGCGGATCTTGGAGGCATAATGGAATGGAGGGCTAAACTTAATGTGTACACGCATGGGCAACAAGTGGTTCATTCTAGGGCCCATTCACGTCAACACCCCCCACATCGCCATTCCGTTTTCAACTTCTTTTTCCCTCCCGGGGGCTCTAGATGAGCCGTTTTACCGGCCTCAGGGCGTCGGCGTCGCCCACATACAAATTCAATTGCTTCAACACTCAACAAGTTGCTCTCCATCATGCGATCTCGGGGTAGAAGGCATCTTTTATGCCCTCAGTCCCGTCTCATTGTTTCACAACAACTATTCCCACTGCCAATGTAAACAGTTCTTTTCATCCCACTTTTCTCCCCTCAACTCTCAAACTGTTGCTTCCGTGGATGTGGCCTTCGGAGAAACAAAATAAATGTAATCCCTCTCAGGGCCACCTTATCAAACAGGAGCTCTCAGGCCACTTTAATAGTAACCATAAATAAAATGCTGCAAATTATTACACAACGGTTTATTATTTACCTGTACTCAAATACCACTTCTGTTGTCAATACCTACCCTCTTGTCCCCCCCCCCCCCCACCAGGAAAGACCTAAATCGAGTACTGGAGCCAGCCGGGCAATTACAGTTCCATAAATATGCGAGGGTTTCAAGAATTCTATCTTCAATTATTTTCTATCATATTTTTATATCATAAGTTGTTGTTTTCGTGGATGCTCGATTCCAGAGGTTCATTATTAAAAATAATAAACCAAGATTAAGTTACAGATATCATCGGGTTAGGTTAGAGTGGCGTTAGCTACAATTTCAAGCCTGTTTCCAAGAGCCATAACTCACTAAAAACCTTCGAAAATCGTGCAGCTGAATCTACTGTCCAAATTCAATTTTCGATTTGACAGTGTTCAGATTCTGTCCCCGGAAATGTCATCAGTTTCTGCCAGTTTTGCATTTTCCTCATTTTCATTTGGAGTGGTTTTTAGCTGGTTTCTGTATTGGCCTACAATGGGGAATACGTGTTTTTCATTTAAAAGTAGACATGAGATGGTACATGTTTCTCATTTGGACGAGACAAGTAGTTGATTTTTAATTAAATGTGGACGTTCTGGTGACGTGATTGCTGCCCTTCTATGGATGCAGCTTGTTTTATATAACCCACGACGTTGAGGTGAGCACATCCATGTTGGCCCGGCCAGAGTGCTCCAGCCCGAGAATTCGCGGTTTCTGTTCTTCTATGCTGTAGTATAGAGGAAGAAATGGAGGCAATGGCGTCATTGCCGCTTTCACGTAGTCTTGGAAATTAAACAAATCTATATGCTTCAACAGACAACACAAAAAGTAAATTTGGAAGAAAAAATCAGCAATTCCAGAACCATGGGTCCCCATTAAACTCATTAGTTATAGTCCATTTGGTTTTGCTGGCAAAGGTGAATTCCACATTGTTTAGAAAGATCGCAATTTAGCACGATGCAAAAATGATAACAACTCAATAAATAAATCTGAAAAACGGGTCTCTAATATTGAAGTACCTCCGTCATTCAAGCGTCTCGTGAATCAAAATTGAAATAAGTAGCTCGTTTTATTTAAGCTGTCAAAGGCCGAGCGCATACGGTGCAACTGTTTTGGGACGAAGGTTGCAAACCAGTTGAGCTTGCCACTGTTTTGCGACCTAGGCAGCTGTGGGGATCCGCGCACTAGGCGATAGGAAGTTGATCAGATTGCAGTCAGTTTCAAATCGGTTTTACGCGATCGTTTTCCGCGGTCGCAGTTGCCTTGCAGTTTTAAGTTGCTCCGAACTACGAGGTGTTCGTCATGTGTATATTCTCTTTTCGTCAACATGAGTGAGCAAGAACTAAACTGAAATTCGTCGAAGAAATGGAGAAGCACGAAGAACTGTATAGTTATAAACTTCCTGGGTATTCATGGAAAGAAGTGACGGAGGCGACAGGTGGCCGCCCCAGTGAATATGTCAGGCCTGAAAAGTTCAATAATTTATTACCTATTGTATTATTTTTGTTTTGTAATTTATTATAAAGTTATAGGTTATTTTTAAAATTTTGCCAAATGTGACACGGTTGGAGCTACTAGTTTAGCTGTTATTGTCTCGTCAGAATTGATAGTCCCAGTTCCAATGCAAACGACTTGCAAAAACATCGTTTGCAGAATCCCTCTCATTTGTAGTTATCCCTAAAGCCTTAGACACAGTGGATTTACGGGTATTTAGGTACCTAGTTTGTTACGTTTGTTAGAATGAACGGGTCAAAACGTATGCATTATTATTATATTCTTTACACAGAACAGTGACGACTAATTACCTTATGAACAGTCCATTCGGCTGAGCCTCGAAACAACTCGCAAGTCCACAGGTTTGCTTCCTTGGCGGTTTAGTCTTGTTATCTTTTGTGAAATTCATTCAAGCTCCAAGCCAAACGTCGTTAAGGACATGGTTTTATAACGTTTTTAGATTGGTAACTCATTTGAGGATTTTTTTTAGGCTACCCGGTACGTCCAGCCATTCGTTCCCAGTAAAGCCCTGAAGTTTGAAGTTGAATCGCACAGTATACGTCGAGCCCAGATATGTTGTCATTGACTGGGATCAGCGATTATAATCACCCATGGCTTTGTGAAGCCGAGTTTGTTGTTCCGTGATATTATTATTTCATTTGAAGAAAGATGGTTAGGTATTTTGGATTTAACTAGGATTACAACGTTTGACATGGATAATGGCTTATGGCTTGAGTTCAGTTTGAAATTCTGTGCGGAACGACACAGAAAGTGTTACTGGTTTTGACATAGTTTCTTTGGTTTCATGGCGACTTAGCATAACATCTTTGTATAAATGGAGAGCTTTCCAAAGGTTGGAGAATGATTTCTGTACGACAAAAACTGACGGAGTGTCATTTCCCTATAGCTACGGTTAATTTTTAATGATTTTTTCAGTTACAGCCGATCCGTAGATGGTACGTAGGTACGTAGAATCCGAATATATAATTTAAAAAATTCTGTCCGTCAGCCGTATTCCGTACGCCGTAAATCCGCTATTCCTTAGTTCGTGAACCAAAATTAATGAAATTTGGTTTGTGGTCCCATTTGGGGTCTAGTTGGCTTGGGATTATTTGCAAAAACTTCCTTATAGATAGAAAACATAAAACATATTAAAATAAATATTGGGAAGTTTTGAATGCATTAGTTGTTTAAATATCCAATAGCTTAAGTGGTTAAATATACGAGGAATCTATTTCAAATGGCATTCAAGTGGCATTTGTAAGGGCGCGTGGGTCTCATAGAGATAGCCGTCCAGCTGACAGCGGTAAGTGGAAACCTGATTACACCGGCTCTGCCTCGCCAGACTGCTGATGGCTCTGTTTCGGCCTGAGGTACCGGAGCTTGCTGATCTCAGCACTCCGCCATCCTTCACAATCTCAGCGTTTCGTTCTTCTTCGATATACATTTACCGTTGCGCGACAGCTACTTTGTAACGCTTAGAAACTTTTTCGTTGTCATCGGACATTCAGCTCCTAAATTAGGTATACCTACCTAACCTGATAAATTGTATAATAAAGATTTAATAATGTATTTAAGGGATAAGTGCACGGTGAAAAATAATTGATTCGTGAAATTACTGTTAACGACAATTTTTCGCTGTTGAGAGTCAAATTTTTTTGCTTTTTTGGGCTCTAGTTGTGTTCTCTATCTCGGCAGCCCGATCGGAAAACACCCAGTGACGTTATGGATGAAAAATGGGCGCAGAATGAGGTATTTTTGAGGGTTTAGTGAACATGGGCTTGTGAGGCATAGTTTTCCATATTTTTTAGGGTGAGGATACCGAATATATAGTTGATTTTGACCACTGAGTGAAGGATTAAGGTTCTAACGAAGTTTTAACGATCAAAATTAAATATTAATGGGGCAAAAACCTGTGTAATCACCAGAAATTTGTATAATAACATACGAGGTAGTATTAACAGGTGGGTCAAGACAATTTATTGCTAGTTTCACTGATCAAAAATAATTTTTCAGAAATAGCAACCTAATATTCGAATTTAAAACCGTCAGATATAGCTGTGTGGGTCTCTTCATTGAGGTCGTATTCAATCGTGCTGTATTCTTCCGAGAATAATAAATAAACAGCGGTTTAATTCACCGATTCAGTTTTCCTGAATCGCCCTCGAATATACAGGACCGGAATATTGGCTGGCGACAGAACTCCGGCAGCCCCAAAGCCTCTCGCCGTGGGGGAGCACTCGGTGGCAACCTGGCGGAAGCTCCTTCAAGGATATCCACCTGGAGGACCCCACCGGAGTCTTGCACAAAAAAGTCGTCTTGGAGGCCGCGCGAGCCATCCCCCTCAGATATTGATCCCCGTCCATCCTCCAACTTCCTTTCCTGTGTCTGATATGAGGAAGTTGAATGATTTTCCGAAGTATTTTGAACAGAACATATTCCACTACTTCGAAGACGTGAGGATAATTTTTCCAGGCTTTGGTGAGTTTTCGAAGGTTCTAATTGGAACAGCTTCGCGGATTTGCGTTATAATTTTGTTGTGGACAAGAAGTAAATGTATACCTAAGCAAGAGCCCCTCTCGATCATCAGCCGTTGAATAACTGAAGGTATCTACCTACTAATGATCGAAAAATTGAACGCTCGAATCAGCTGAGTGAAAAATTGAGCTCAAAATAATATTGTTTACAAAGCCCAAAAATATACCTAAAGATTACATGTTCATATATAAAGGGGCGCAAATAATAATGTAGGAACTACTTCTCATACAAATATGTATCGTCATATAAAAAATTCTAAATTTTGTCATATTTTCAGTAGGTACCTACATAATCATATATAAGAATGGGTGAGTTGGAAGACCTACCGCATGGATTACAATCAACGGGCCGAATTTGATTTCAAAAGCGTCAAAACCTGTTTAAAGAGAAAATTGCCAAAAATCGCCAAACGTTTGATCAGACAGGGCAAGAAAAGTAGGTAGAAACTACCTACCTACAACAAAATACAAAACAAAATTTTGGAAAATTGTTAATAGTAGCTGAAGGGTAGTAGCGAACACAGTTGAAGGGTACCCTAACCAGTTAGCATAGGCGATACTACGTAAATTCGCTCATTACTTCATGCTGCTTGACGGGATTATTTCCGATAGAGTGAGCAGTTCCCGTAGCAGATCAGTGGAGTGAACCACGGTTTAGTTGAGGCCTTCGCCGCCGATGACATTGCAATGACACGTTGTAGTGAATCCACGACATCGCCTAATAATAGCCGGGAGTTGAAGGGCTGAGCTGTGATTGACTTATCGAGTCGTGGGGACTGACGTCACGAATGACGTCACTGCTCCCCTTTCTTCCTCCTCCTAACCACCCACACGGCTTCTCCTATTACTTGAAATGCCTTTCTTATCTAATCACCTCACAGCCGCCCCTCGCCCAATCCCTTTATTTCGGTTAATTGTTCGGTCTCGCCACGGCAACACAACAGGTGGAATTCATTATTACGATTGGAATAATTCAACGCTGCGGCTCCCAGCTCGCAAAATAAATTGGGTTTTGTAAAAATATCGTGGCGTGAAAGGTAAAAGTACCCGAGGTCCAAATTCTTCCAACTCTGCTGCGAGATTAAGTTGTGACCCTCGTTTAATAGGTAACTCAGGTATGACGTATGAGGAAACAAAGTCATTTTCAAACCAAAAGTGTTCCTAACTACAAAATTTTGGTTTAATTTACGAATTTTGCAAAAATATCCAAGATTTAATACATTTTCCAAAGTTCTGAAGGAAGAATTTGAATTCCCCGTCATACTTACTGTTGTTACTTGGATACATCTGCCTTTAACCTCTTGATGTATTTTTTACTGGAAACCTCTTTTACTAAATATGTTCGATACTACCCACATACCAGACCCTACCTAACCAGGGTTGGTGTTTGTACCTCAATAAAAAGTTATTTCCAAATGGTGAGAGTTGGTGGGTGGGGTTAGTGAGGGAGGAGCCTTAGATCCAAAATTTGGAAATTTTACGCGATTTATCCTCATTTTGGCCATCATTCTGACCGATTTACTGCTGTTTGGTGTTAGGAATAAGTTGTTCTAACCACACCGATCTCAATAATGACATAAGATGTGGTACGTTAGCTCACGTTTTCACATTTTGATCCCCACAATTCCCATCTAGATAAATCTTGGTTCATGATTTTCAATAATGAACCTTTCTAATCAATTCTCGCTGCATTAGTAGGAAATTTTGCACTGGTTCTGTATGCACCCTTGTTGTTATGCCTAAAATGGCGTATTAAACCCATGGGTAACCCCCCCCCCCCCCATTAAAATGACTCGAAAATTCACATTTTTTCCCATTGGCATCTACCTGACTGATAATGATTAAAGACAATCAAATTATGCGTCAGTGAGGACGAAGTTGTGCTCTCGAGCTATGTAACCAGCATGTACCTATTGTAGATTTCTGGCGATTCTTTCAAGTTTCAAGCTCTTGCTGTCAAACTGGTAACCTTGAGAAAAGTTCGAAAAACGTTTTGGAAGGGGAGGACAATTTCCTTTTGGAAGTCTCTTTTTGTGAATGTGTTACTGTTTTTGGAAGGGGAGGAGGGTGAATGTGTTTAAAATGTTGAAGGAAAAGCACCGTTATCTAATCCAACTGAGATCATTGTTTTGAATTTTCTATGGTTAAGATAGGTAAATATGCAATTTTATAGTACAAAACGATTAATTTTTTCTTTCGGGGGTGTAGGTAGTTTTTTGAACAGATTTTCATTTAATTGAGTCTTTACTTACGTTGAGGCCAAACGTTTCCCCCACTCCTAGCCGCAGTTTTGGGTATTTTGACTTGAAATTTTGCAGTATATACTCCTAAGACCTCCAGAGTTTCCTGTATACTTTTTGGTGCATCCCACCATGGTGACAGGAAACGGAGCAACGCTGGCACCAGTAGACCCATCTTTCAGAAAATTGTATTTAAAAAAAATAGTTTTGGTTTATTATACTCTGAATAATACACCTATTTCAGCGATTCGGAAAATTTTTTTGGAACACCCCCTCAATATTTTTGCTTTATTATTTTCAATAGGTAACAAACCTTTGGAATCGAGCATGGAAAAAAATAAATAAATACCCCCCCACACACACAACAAAATTTGATTGTTTCCGTTTCAAGTCACGTAGAATCTGAAAGTGGAACAAAAACAATTTTTCCGTCCGGCGTACGCTGTACTTCGCACTTTTCTTAGTTACCATGAACCAAAATTAATGAAATTTGGTTTGTATGTCCCGTTTGGGGTCTAGTTGGTCCGCGTTACTGTATTTAAAAAAAGAAAAAAAACTAGGTAAGTACTGAAAGAAAAATAGGGGTTGAAATCTTCAGAACGCCGTAGCTCAAAACTTTCAATAGAAGGTATGTTTTTTTACGTTTTTAAATTTATCTTGAAGTAAAGAATTTTTTGAGACCACCCGGAGAGATCAGATTGTAATCAGGGATGGCTGTATGAAGTAGAGATGGTTGTTCTGTGATATTATTTCATATGAATTATTGAATCCCGCTCATTTTTGTGAAACAGTAATTCCCGGGCCGACTCCAGTACTCGATTTAGGGATTTCCTGGGGGGAGAACGAGGGTACTGACCACAGAAAACAGTGATATACTCAGAAGACTTCTATAAAGGTAATAATACTTTGTGTAATAATTTGCACCAATTTTTTACGTTTCAACGTGTGTTGTGTAGATTCCAGAAATGCAATGTCCGTCCGCCGTACATCGTAATTTTCGGTCTAAAAAAATCTTTCTTTCGCACACAGGCTCCATTTCGGCCCTAGTTGTGTCTCCTATCTCGGTAGCCCGATCGGAAAACCCCAAGGGTGTTATGGGTGAAAAACGGATGCTAAATTAGGTATTTTTGAGTTTTCATGAACTTCAGTGAGGTGTCGTGGGGTTATAGTTTTCCTTGTGTTTAGGGTGAGGAGGCCAAAAATTGTGAAGTTGAATTTGACCACTGAGTGAAGGATTGAGGTTCTAACGAAGTTTTGATTCAAAATGCAATATTTATGGGCCAAAAACCTGTGAAAATGGCTGTAATCACCAGAAATTTGTATAACAACCAACTGTGTTACAGGTGATGAGGGCGGTGGTATGGCCTTACGATACTAGGAATTCCGTGAACTACGCAGAGTTTTGTAATAATAATTAGCAGTCTCCCCCCCCCCCCCCCCTTATTGATCTTGTGTTTTGTAACATAGTGCCAGTACGGTTTTATTGGTCAGATTAGCTTTGTGGGTCTCTTCACTGATGTTCCAGTCGTGCCGTACTCAGTCGAGAATAATAAACCCATGTGGCAGGGCTTTGAAGCGTTTTATGTTTTCCAGCACCCTGAATCGAAAGGAAAAACTTTCAACGCTTTCAGCGATTGATAAATATTTAGCCATTGTACGAAAAACAGCTATTATTGAGAGGGGTACATAGGCAGAATTTGAGCCTATTTTGGAATTGGTACTTTGTAAACGATCCAATACCGTATCATTCGTTAGTTTCATTCGATACCGATTACAATTCGATACCGAGTAAGGGTGTGTTCATAGAGGAAGGGATCCTTTCCTTTTTCTATGGAGTTCTATGGATTAGCGCCATGGAATTATATAGTCCCTCTTTATAATTCCATGTGTCTCTTTATGGTATTAGGGTCTAGAGTCCATTTTGGTTTATTATTCCTCGAATAATAGGTACACGTATGTATTCGCTCAGCAAAAGAAGTTTTATAACACCCCTTCAAATTTTTTTTTCTTTTACGTTTGAAGGTGCGTAGATTCCAAAAACGCAATGTCCGTCCGCCGCATTATCCATACCTCCTCTATTTTCGGTCTAAAAATTCGTTCTTTCGCAAACAGGGTCCCGAAACTTTGCAGCCCGATCGGAATATACCCACGGGTGTTACGGATGAAAAATGGGTGTACAAATAAGGGTTTTTTGGGGTTTTAGTAACACGAGCTTGTGAAGGTATCGTTCTCCATGTTTTTTTAGGACGAGGAGACCGAATATGAAGTCGATTTTGACCAAAGAGTGGAAAATTGAGGTTCTAACGAAGTTTCACCCATAAATTTACGTTTAATATTGGTCTAAAATTTGTAATATCTCAGTTTGGGTCCCCATTTGGGAACACATTTGGGTCCTAGTTGTGCTCCGAAGCTCGGCAGCCCGATCGGAACACACCCAGGGGTGTTATGGGCGAAAAAGGTGGGTTTTCGAGTTGTTTTTTTTTGAGGTTGTATTGAACATGAGCTTGTAAGGTATTGTTTTCCATGTTTTTTTAGGGCGAGAAGATGTTGATTTTGACCATAGAGTGAAGAATTAGGTTGTAACGAAAGTTCAGCTCCCAAAATTCGTTTTTTATTAGTAAAAAACCTAGGAAATTGTCTGAAATCACCATAAATTTGTATAATAACACTAGAAGTCAACAGGTGAATCAAGACAACTGAATGGCACTATCAATGATCAAAGATGATTTGTAAAAAAAATAAGGAGCCTAATTTGTGTTTTTGGGGACCAAAATCGGTGGAAGCCATCAAAAATAGCTATTTCAGTTAGTGCACATGAAAGAAACAATAAATGAACAGCCAACATTTCTGCAGGTTAGTCCAGTAGAATAATAAACCCATGTGACAAGGACTTTGCTGCGTTATTTTGTGTTTACAATTTTACATCCCCCCAATTCTCGATACATGCAGGTTAGGTAGTTAGAAGTATTGATTATTACTCGTATGGTTCTAAGTCAGTTAGCGATATAGCCATCACTGTGAAAATAATTCAAATAGGCACAGTTTTTTGTGATTAGTTGGTAGGTACTGATATGTATTGGTATCGATAAATTTCATTCGATACTGGTATCGAAAGAGGTCTGGATACCATATACTTTGGTAGTCCATTGATACTGGTATCGATACATAGGTGGTATCACAGAGTCCCTAATCGAAGAATTAACAGACACCACTGGAGGACTTGGTGGACTCCTCTGTGTTAACATGTCAAGATCCAGAATCAAGTCCGTGGCTATTGCGTGAACCCGGTGGTGGGGGAACCTTGACGCAACCGACGCATTCCACGCGCGCGTCTCCCTTCGAACCCTCAAACCGCATTGACCCCCCCCCCCCCCCCCCCACTGTTTGTTGTCCCTGTTCACGAATCACGTGCCAGACCGTTCACGAATTCCCCCCCCCCCCCCTCCCGCTAAGGATTCATCTTCCCGGCGAAAAGAGCGGGGGAAAAGGCGACAAATACTCCGGGCGGGAATGTTTTGAAACTCCGAAGGGAAACGAAAATAAGGTGGAGGCGGAGCCAAGCCGAGTCACGGTGTTGTGCGGCCGGGTAGGGTCGGGCGCTACCAGCTCGCCTCTCACCGTGGGTTGTGTAACCACCCAGCCCAGGGACCCGAGTAGAAAGTATGAGATTTCTAAAACAAACCTTCCAGCGCACTGGCGTAGACCCTACGGCGGTTTTAAAAATTCTCTTTCATATTATCTTTTATATAAAATTCACTTTCAATATTCAACTCCATTTTAGCGAATTTTCGTAGAGATTATACTGTTGCTATGTGTTCAGAAGGTCCATTGCACGAATGTTTGGAAAATTGTTCGGTGCTTTTCCGTTCCAGAACATTTTGAATAGGTACATCCCCAGATTTAACATCATTTATGTGTAGGTATAAATATATTCACAATAATATTTATGGATCCATCCATGTAAGGATCTTTCGTATAACCTCCAACTCAGCAGGTTATGTTACCTTACATAATTTGTTTTTACCTCTGGTCAGTACTGAATGTTTACCTAAAACTTCTCAAACTTGGAAACAACACCTATCCTCAAACGATCTGCACATACCTACCTTTCGAAAACAAATCCGAATGAATAAGACCCAGATCCTGGGTAGGAAAGCTGTGAAAATAAAAATCTTAAAAACAAACGACTAGACGGATCATTCTTTAATTCTGAATAATATGTATGTATCTTTTATTTTTATGGATCCTTCTTAATGTCTACAAGATTTTTTTCAAATCTAAATTTCGTCTAAATGTTTTGTAATGGCAAACGGAAGAATATGTTATTAAGTGGAGCTATTTTCTAATGCAAAAAGTGGGTAAAACTCTTACAAAAAAAGGACTAGACGGGACATTCTTTATCCTGAATAATATGTATGTATACTATTTATTTTTATGGGTCCATTTAAATATGTACGATATAAAAAAATTCTAAATTTCGCTTAAATGTTTTTTAATGGCAAACGGAAGGATAATTTCTAAGTGGAGCCATTTTATAATACAAAAACTGGGGCCAAAAATCTCTTTAAAAAATGAATTAAAAAATGGCTAAAACACCAAAAATACATAGAGATATCTGTGACTCCACCAGACGCGGTCTAGAATGGTGACCCGAGATTGAAAAAACAATTACGATGGCTGTCAACAATATTTTAAGTGGGTCAGACTGAGTTTTTAGGAGTCAAATTCGCAACAACAAAAATTGCCAAAAATAGCGGAGTCATCCACGTTGAAAATCCATCTTCCCTTATTTTTCTTTCTTCCCTGTAAACTGTCACCCTTTTAAATTTACAATTTGATTTAGTGAATGATGTGCAACCTAAGGGCCACTGTGCCTAATTGTACAATAAACGTTTTTAATTACTTACTTACTTACTTAAAATTTGCTCATATGGTCATGCTGCAGAACAAAAACTTTTTGTCGACAGTCGCTTCTCTTCAAAAATTAAACAGTCTTAAATTCACCTACATTTCCGCTTTACCGTTCAAGTTACGATACTTGTAACCACAGATTTATTGATTTAATTCTGTTCATGTCAATCATAATACCAAGGTGGTTAAGATGCCTCGTTAATGCATTGAAATGGAACGTGTCGGGAATGACCCGCCAACTCTGGTATTAGTCACGACTCGACGGGCTCTTTCGCTGTCCTCAATCAACAGAAAATCTGTCATGCAAACTGCTGGTGAGATGGACGCGACAGTTTGTCTTCCGTAGCAGTGGGTCAATGTCGTCAATGCCATTAAGTCAATATCGCTGTGTTGAAAAATAGACTTCCCCACGGCATTCCGGAGTATTCGAATGCTCATTATTCATGTATACTTTGTATTCATTGTTATGCACCGCTGACTGTTGGTGAGATATCTACTCGCATTTTTGTGGATTTACTCTCCTCGTATCACCACAAGCTCCCCCAAGTGATCGTCGTATTAAATTTCATCATTTAATACTATTACGTACGTAATTAAATAATATACATATAATTAAAAATAAATAATATATAATTAAATATAAATAATGTATAATTACATATAGTATTAAATATAATTGCATACAGTATAATTAAACAATTAAATATATTATAATTACAGTGTAACTATACAGTATAATTAAATACCGTTATTACATCATTAAATATCGAAAAACATGTTCGTGTGCAAACGTTTTTACTAAGTAGCGTATCTCGCCCTTTATATGAATTATTCGACCATTGAAAATAATATGTATGTAGTTAACCCTTATTGCGATTTACCACAATTTATTTTGCATGTGCAGATAGTCAGGAATCCATATTTTACTAGTACCCAATATTTTGAGCCCATATATTTGCCTTTTTTTTAGCCAAATGAAACTTTTTCAAGCATATGTAAGCTTTTTAGGCTTTAATTCGGGCTATCGTCCCTGCGGTTGTCTCACGTTTATCAACATCATCAGAATCGTGCCGTAATTCCCGTATGAGCATGCGTAATCATAAAATTCCCATTCTCCTAAACCTGTGATTCTCTGTTCGACAGATTTTAATGAAATTGGCAAGGGTCATCCAGGTTGGGTCCTTCAGGTTGGGTCCTTCATGGTGCCATACGAATCTCACTGGGATCGGGATAATATTACCGTCCGCGTATGCGTGAACAGCCTGTTGTAGCTGTAATATCTCCGGTTCTTTTAAACCGATTTTGCCGAAATGTTCGTGAATCATGCGGGATGAGTCCTTGATGGACAGTTTCACAGTCAGTCAAACCTTCCAGATCGCCCAGATCCGATTCGTAGTTTCGGAGTTGAAAAATGAATCCTGCTAACGATGAGAGGAAGTTATACCACTCGCCCACTTGGCAGACGTCTTCATCCAGTATCTAACTTTATCTTGCCTGAAAAGATACGAGGACCTATTTACAATTTATTTGGGTCCTAGGTCCGTACTGTAGCACAGCCCCCATGAAGGGGCGAAGTTCACTTATGCATATTCAAACTTGAGTAGAAGTTCCATGAATTCAAAAATTACGGAGCAACTATCTTTAAAATGTTTGAATGAACAATTCTGTTGCATTCATATGATAATGTTATTCCTACACAATTTCAGCACAGCTATTTCTGTTCTTGTGTGTGAAACCGAATTTCAATTTAATCAGTCAATAACCAAATGAATCGTCGCCATTCTTGTCGCCAAATTCCAAATGTAACCAGTCTCTGGCAATTCCAAGTATTGTGTATGTCCGTATAAAAGTTCATCTCCAGAAATTAACGCGAGAAACAACTGATCTACTTAAACGTTGCTGGTAGAATAAATTGGATTTTTATAAACATGGGTTCCCCACCCGTCTTTATCGTTAATTTACATGTAGAAAAACCTGTCTGCGTAGCACTGAGGGTAAGGCGCTGGGAGACTATATTACTGCATGACTTGGCCGTCTTGCGGGTTACACTGCCAGTAATCTTATACAGTTTCATCGTGTACTTTATTTCGCTTTTGGTTGATTATTTTCGATAATGAACCTTCGGGATCAGACCATGACCCGCGGGGGGGGGGGGGGGGGGGGGGGCTCAAAATTTTATGGTTTCCGTTTCAAAATGGAAAATGGAATTTAACAAAATTTCTATCCGTCCGCTTCGTTTTTTCCTTAGATACCATGAACCAAAATTAATGAAATTTGATATGTAAGTTCAATTTTGAGTAGGTCTGTGAAGTTCGGCATTTCTTTCCCTCATATCTGATGGGTGAAAAATAGGGGTTGAAACTTCCAGAACGCCGTTATCTAGAATTATTTTACGTTTTTAATTTGATACTGATCTTGGGAATTTTTTGAGACCACCCGTAGCATTTCACGTCCAGCTGTTCGTTCACAGTGAAGCCCTGATCTGCACAGTAAGGTGGCGAAAGGGCGAAACAAAAATGATAAGGATTGTCGAGAAATGGGGTAGTTGGCCTCGAGAGGGTTGAGGTTTTTGAATGCATAAGTACTAGAGTACTTAAATAAGTGACTTGTCGTGACAGCACTGAAATTATAATCTTATTGGTTCAACTGTACTACAGCTGTTTATTGAAGAAAATATTACATGCGCTCTCTTGAGCGTGTTGCGACGAAATGGATGTAGACTAAATTCTAGAGACTAAATAGAATGAATTCTAATCTTCAGACTAGAACTCGAATCGGTACTGGCATTGACTCTAGCTAAGGTCATAGGTGGTCCTGTTTGGTCATAGATTTATGTGTTTGTTTGTGGGCAATATTGTTAATCGATACCGTTGATTTCACGTACAGTGTAATCAGCAATACGATGGTGAAATTCCAGAAAATTTGTAAAATAACACTCACTCGGATTATATTTAATTGATTTTGATCAAGTTTTCAGCGGCCATCGTGGAAACTCATCGACCTATGTGTATGTGATTAAAATCATTCTAAGTTTATATAACTTAGACTTATTTCAACCAGGTTGTTCAGTAGTTAGGCAGTTCCTCCTGAGATAGCGTATAAGCTATTTGCTTACTAATGGTGTATTTAAGTATGCTATTTACCACATCTTAGCAGTTGTCTGTTTGGAGGATTGCTGATGGGTTTGAGTACTGTTTATTCGTATACCGCCCAGTTTTGAGCCAGGCAAAGCCAACGATTTTTGAGCCTTACTTTGGGCTGGCCCGGCCCATGGCAAAAACTTTCTGACCACAGTGATGAAATTGAAATTTCATGCAACATAATATTGTTTTTAAAATAGTAAAGATTTAGGTTGCCCGACTATTTTAAGATTAGGAAACTGCGTAATTTTACCCAGCACCTTATGTCCTTGTGCCGTTCGCTGAAGGTCTGCACTCGCACTGAGCATTGACAGCTGAATATGAAGAAAGCCTAGCAAAATGATGCTCAATCGCTGGAGTTTAGGAAAGTGTTCCAATATCGTTTCAGTGCCTATATTTTTGTAAGCTCAGTGAGTTCTTTTGTGTGCTTGTTTTCATTATTAATACTTTTCCTGCTCATGCACTTTTCTAATTGGAAAATTGTGAAAATGACCAAAGATTGAGGAAAAACAGATAAATTTCCCTATATTTGTGGGTATAAGGTTTCTCGTATGTCTAGAGAGGGGAAGCTTTTCTTATACAACATTATGGCCTGTCCAACAAATTCTTATATGGCTTGTAAGCTTTCCATTTCATCTGTTAGAATATGATGTATTTAATAATGCTGGGAAAACGTCGAATTTAGTGGATTCGTGGAGGGTTGAAAATGCGAGATGGTTCAACTAGAGCTGAATAAACTGGGGAGCGGGTGTTTTAAAGTTCCTGAGCCGGAGCAGCTGCCGGTTGGGGTCCTGAAAGGCATGTGCTCGCTACCATCTGCCCGTCCGAGCTACCTCCTGTCCATTCCATCCGTCTATCACTTCGGATCATCTGCGATCGAAAAGTTTTCCCTTCATCAACCTGCTACTTCCTGCTGGAGAGGGAACCTGTTCCAACCGTCATCGCCGCCACCCATCCTAGAACACCTGATAGAGAGCAGGGTCCAAAATCATCAGCCGAAGAGTGTAGCATGGAGTGGATGAATCCCGTAAAACCAAAAAATTAGGGGAAGGTAATGTTTTTATTCGATAAACAATTATTATTAGTATTTAATTAGCAGAAAGGTCTGAAAGGCAACAGTTTGTTTAAAATTATGGGGTTTTATCGTAAAACGTTGCAAAATATTACACAGTTGTCTATTATTTAGACAATCCTTCTGCGTAGATCACGGATTTCTGTGGTCAGTACTCCTTACCTTGTACCTTGAGTACCGGAGCCGGCTGACATAAATGTGCGTTCTACCACCGCCCCCGACTCCTGAAACGCTCCGTTTCGGCCCTACTACAAACTCCTCACCCGGTTATTTTTGACACTTTGAAGGACGCTGAACCTAATTAGGACCATTGACATATTCCCAAATTTTCCCTTAATCTGGATGATTCATTTGGCTGAGAACAACAACAACTTGTACTACCAACAAATAGGTTAACAAAAAAAAAGTATCTATCCAAAATAACCATCTTTCTTCAGATGAAATAAGTAAAAGTCATGGAACATCAAACTTCATTTCATTAAGCCGTCGTGATTATAATCACCTGTTTCCTGTCGATGATATCTGGGCTGGACGGATACAGTACGATTCACACTCATGTTGATGTTGCTTTTCGGTTCAAACTTCAGGGAAACTGACAAAGTGGTTATAGCACTTTTCCTTTGCCCAGATATTGCCTCATGACGCAGGAAATCCAAGACAGCTTGCAATTCGCTAAATATGTTTTTGTGCCTCGGCCGGCACCGTTCTTAGACCATATAAATAAGAAGGCAAATTATGTACATCTCTGTCTAAAACTGAGCGCGATATCGTCCATCGTCTTGATATACTAGTAATAATAACAGAAGCTACCAACAGAACGGTCGTGGGTAGTAGAATTACTATGTTTGGTCCACCCCCACCTACCCATCGTAGAGTTGTATCGTAGAAGGACTTAGCTGTTGCTTAGTACTTGTATCGCTCTTATTGGGTTTGGTTTGGAGACTCCTTGCTGAGTGAGGAGGTGTGAAGCGATCCATGTAATGGCGAAATCGGAGTGGAGTATCGTTGACAGATCGCGTGCACTGGGATCCTCCACGCCTCGGATTACCCGCTTGAAATCCCAATCTGTACCTAAGGTGAAGCTTCAGGTGCAGGAGAGGTCAGAGACCCAGTGGTGATATCTTCAGCTGCGGAGGGACGAAGGGATGTAGGTGGACCGGTGAGTCTTGGGAGATCATGTTCCACTTTCTCTCCGACCGACGTCCGTCGTAGCGGCTCCTTCCTCCGACCAGCCTTCCTCAGAGCGCATGAAATCATTTAACTGTCGGAGAACTGATTTTCATGCACTTTGAATACTGTTTGATGCTGTAGCAGAACACTTTTGAACTATATCAAAACGCAGAATAAGTAAAATAGTGATGAACGTGGTACATTGTTGAAGGAGGGGGTACGGCGAGTTGGAGGGGGGGGGGGGGGGTATTTCATTTGCTTTTTGGAATCTTCTAAACATTTTCTTCCGCGCGCTTTCCGCGAACACGCTATAATTCGAAGTCAGGCGGCCCTAAATCTCGGTAATTTGAAGTTTTTTGGTTCAACCAACGGTATGTACCTAAGTACAACATAATTATGTATGAATGTATGTATGTAGTTAGATTCCAAGCAGTTATTCTGTCTGCATTCATTCTTTATTCAAGTTAATTTACCTTAAATTAGTCTAAAACTACAACACATAGTACATGTATTTTTTATTCATTAAATAAAAGTGTTTTTCTATATTCGAAATATTCAATAAATCAAACTCTTAGTAATTCGCACTTTTTTTGAAGGTCCCTTGAGTTTCGAATTATCGAGAGTCGACTGTGAATTAATAGGCCAAGGAGGAGCTGAAGGGAGGGGGGTTCTTCTCTCGTCGAAATACCTGGTTAGGTATTAGTGCATCAGGGTTTTAGTGCCTAGGAGTCCTTCATGCCAGCATGCAGACGGCTTAACCTTTCCAGTGTGCAGCATGATCATATGAGCGAGTTTTTCAAGTTGGCGTCTTTCAGCAAATGTTTTGGCCAAGACAAAGTATACACGCAAGTATACATATATACATAGCTAAGTAAAAAGGAGGCTTTACAGATAAATTTTCCCTAAGTAGGGAATTTATTTCAATAATATTAGGTACCTACCTACCGATTTTAATGAAAATCTGTCTAAAATCGCTCCTTACATCGATTTACGTAAGTAATAATGTTGTGGAAATCTTCACTAGAATCCTGCCAGAAACACTCACCAGAGGGATTGATTTCGGACAGACATTAAGGTTGATTCATATGTATTGAATTCTGAACAAGATTTGAACATGAATTCTGAATTCTGAACATGATTCTGAACATTAGAATTCTGAATATGGTTTGATCGAAAATTGCTTACATAACCAGTTTTCCAGAGTCATTGCCTCCTACTGTCGTCGATTCCCCATAGTAAATGGTCAAACTGGTCTATTTAATGAGTATGTAGGTACTGCATCAAGGTTTCGTATAATGCTTGTTCCGATGTTCCGTTTTGATTTATAATGGTAATTCAGTGCACCTTGAACCACTTACTATCGACGGTCAACCAGTGATGTTACTCGTCACTGGTGGTTGTAAACGGTTCTGTTAGAGCCCAATACACATGGCGCATTAAAATACATCGACGATGGACTGCTGAACAGACGAAATGACAGTCATGAAGAGAGATGTTGTTTAGGATGGAAACTCCCAACTACAAAATATTGTAGATAATCTAGAAAAAAAGAGCCTCTCTTGGTTTTAAACAAGGAAGCTCAATAATTTCCTAAGCGGACCAATTTAAAAACAAAGTTTACCTGTTAACTACTGGTAAAGAAGCAGACAAGAGAGGTGCAACAAAGATATTAAATTTAATAACATTAAAATAAAATTTAATAATATCAAAAAGATTTAAATTAAATTTAATCGTGTTCTTGTAGAGAGGTCTTGAACTAAACTCCGAATTTTCCCCTACGCAGTTAGAACGTTGGAAGAAGAAGATTACCTAATGAAAAAATGCTGACGATTAATTGTCGCTTTCTTTTTCCATCGCTGATTTCTCGAATGTTGTTTCCAGCGGGACCCTGGTTATGGGCTGACGGCCAAAATCCATCCGGGACTATTTTTGAAACTCTCCTCACCCAAACTGTTCCAACAGCTGAAATCTGCTTGAAACATCATTGAATTTCTAAAGGGACATCCGTGTGTAACGTTTACTGCACTTAAGCTCTCAGAATTCGCATCTTCGTTAATGATGTCAGGCGTTGTGTGATTTTTGATATCTTCCCTTCCTCGCCTCCGATAGGGAAGATTTGTATTTAAATACTCGTTTCTCACGGGTTTATGAAGTTTGCGTAACTCGTAGGGTAGTTAGGAACTAACTCAAAGGCGATCCCGTATCCATCTCAAGGCGAGTGTTCGATATAAATTTAACCATTTAGGCTCAAATTTCGATAGACCTAATAAACTGTTGACGCAGAGTGTGAGCTGTAGAGGAGGGTAGACAACTGGCGCTCGAAGGCTGCAAGAATACAAAGCGAAGCAACTTGCGTTCTCTTCTGGCTTGATCCTATACAAAAGCCAGTTGCTAGGATTCCTATTGGTTTAAATCTCCTCGCCTCTCCATCGTAGCCGTCCAAGTACTAGGCCAGTAGGGGCGAATAATTCTTGCTTGTGACATTATTTCTATAATTTATTATTCTCAGTGTTAACGATGTGACGGGTCGAATGTGGGCTGTTGCAGAGGACCTGAACTAGGGCCCCCAAAAACTGTCTATAATGAGCTTTACCCATGGAACTGATCCCCCCCCCCCCCCCCCAATGAAAGTAGATCCCATCTGAGAATTTTGACACCAACCGCATTCTTCTAGGCTAAGTAGTTTTTGTTGTATGATTTTTAGAAGTTCCCGACACTAGTGACAGTTGGCAGTGGGTGTCCCGCCCAAGTTGGAGGGAAGCAATAACCGTCAGTGGTGTACGAAACGAAATCATAACTACACGAACTACTTATCGTAGGTAAGTGCGGCTTTTGGTGCTTACTAGAATTTATTTAATAGAATT
The DNA here is from genome assembly GCA_954871275.1 of Leptopterna dolabrata. Classification (NCBI taxonomy): domain Eukaryota; kingdom Metazoa; phylum Arthropoda; class Insecta; order Hemiptera; family Miridae; genus Leptopterna; species Leptopterna dolabrata. The sequence goes on along the minus strand of OX940975.1, from coordinate 25,977,739 downwards.
TGTTCGAAAGAGCTTAAATTCACTGCAGCAAACACCAGTCCAACCACATAAGAACTCTCACTGAAAAACCGTGTTATTTACTGGCAATTCTCTTCTGTGCCGTATCCGTACCTATCTGTACATCCACATTAATCGAATTTCGGGGTTATCTTACTCTTGGTCGTGTCCTCGGAGAATAGCAAATAATACGCCACGTTTTATTTTGAGATGCATTATTTTTTGTCGTGAGTTATAACGAGGCTTCCGCAACCTTGGTAGCGTCGGAAGCAAAATGGCGATTGATAGTTCATTTCGTTAGTTTTGCTAAATAGTTGAGTGAGCTCTATTTAGCGTCACCACTGCTTATTGCAATGATGCATTATTGATTTTCCCCTTATCAGCCACTTCATAATTGTCTTTTAGATGTACGTAGTTGAATATATTTGTTAATGTCACGGAAGAACTCTCAACTCCTGCCTTCGTGACATTTCTGTGTTCCTTCTGGACAAGGAGGAGGCGAAGGGCGGCGCTCTTATTCTAGAAATTGCTTTTCTCAAGTCTCGGAGGTTGTTTTGCAAGAGGGACAGGCCTTCAGTGGAGTAACGGTGTTGGCCAAGGTTGGTGCAATTACTCCTTCTCTCACACACACTCGGACACCTTCGCACACGTACAGGCTCGCGGACCAACCTCCGAGCACTTGCCCGGACCGGGATGCAACCTCTCACAAGCCTTCACCTCCCCCCCCCCCCCCCCCCAACCACCAATAGGTACTCAGGTCGACTGGACCGGAGGGAATGCACCATTACATTTTTACTACCCGTCAGACTGCAGTAAATTCTAAAGAGAGATGGGAATGATATTGCCGGCCCCTGCTATACACATAAGGTAGGCGAGAGGTTGGCGGTCCAAGTGTACAGGTTTTCCAATGCTCTGGCGCTATAATAATTTTTTGTAGTTTGCTTCCAATAAGTAATACAAGATTATGTCGTGGTACTCGTGCTTTTGTAAAATATAATTATATATTTCGCTCGAGCCATAACACCTAGGTCCTAGGTTGTTCACATTATCAACGATTATACCTACTAGGGTGTCCTAGAAAGATTGCTCTCTCCCCACCCAACTCCACAAGGAATTTATCCACAAATGTTACTTGTTTTGTTACCTACGATCTACGGCTCTCGCTAATTTTTGGTTTATTATTTTCAATAACGAACCATTGGAATCGAGCATGAAAAAAAAAATTCATACCCCCCCCCTCAAAATTTGATGGTTTACGTTTCAAGGTATGTAGAATCCAAAACTGCAATAAAAATATTTCTGTCTGTCCGCCGTACGCCGTACGGGCCACTTTTCTTAGTTACCATGAATAAAAATTGATGAAATTCGGGTTATAGGTTCCGTTCGGGGTCTAGTTGGTCCTCGAAGCTCGACGTTACTGTCAGTCATCTCTAAGGGGTTCAAAATAGGGGTTGAAATTTTCAGAACGCCGTAACTCGAAAACTTTCTATTGAAGGGTATGGTTTTTTTTACGTTATTAAATGTGTCTTGAGCTAAACAATTTTTTGAGACCACCCGGAGCATCGTACGTCCAGCCGTTCGTGAGCACCAAAAAGCTTCGTCAACACGATCGTGAATCAAACGGTATAAATCCGGCCCGGATATCTTCACTAGGGAGCATCTGATTATAATCAAGGATGGCTGTATGAAGTCGAGTTGGTTGTTTTTCGATATTATTTCATTTGATAAGTGATGGACTATTGGAATTTTTTGGTAGGTACTTCTGAATCTTGAACAAACGTTGAAGTATTATTAATCGGTAAATTATTACACAATGGCAGATTATCACACACCGGCAAATTATTACACAAAGGTAAATTATTACACAACGGTAAATTATTACACCACGGTAAATTATTACACAACGGTAAATTATTACACAACTGCTCATCTACCCAGAAGGGGCTGGATTTTGTTGATAGGTACTTTTGCAACTTGAACAACCGTTGAAGTATTACTGATGGGTAAATTATTACACAATGGTAAATTATCACACAACGGTAAATTATTACACAACGGCTCATCTACCCAGAAGGGCCTGGATTTTGTTGATAGGTACTTTTGCAACTTGAACAACCTTTGAAGTATTATTGATGGGTAAATTATTACACAATGGCAAATTATTACACAAAGGCAAATTATTACACGACGGTAAATTATTACACAACGGTAAATTATTACACAACAGCTCATCTACCAAGAAGGGGCTGGATTTTGTTGATAGGTACTTTTGCAACTTGAACAACCGTTGAAGTATTATTGATGGGCAAATTATTACGCAACGGTTCATTATTCTATCTCCGTAGAAGGGGAACCTATACAGGTAAATTATTACACAACGGTTTAGGTAGGTACCTAGTAACGAGTACGGGGTTAGGTACTAACCTACGGAGGGTACGCGATCTACATTATATGTGTAGAATAGTACATATGTTATATAGAAGGGTTATCTATACGGAGACCTGTGATCTGTAACAGGAGGGTATTCTGTACAAAATAATAAACCGATGTGCAGGGATTTGCAGGGTTGCAAAACACATATATCACATATGTTTACGTAATTTTTGAAGAGACGTTGACTCCGAAATTTGAATGAAGATTAGATGAAAGTAATTAATGTCACATCAACTCTGCGACTGCACCTATAAAACTTCTCCCTGTTCACCATCTAAAATTTATTCTATACGACTATGGAGCGTTAATTGGAAGGATCAATCCACCTAGCTCCTCGTATTCGAAGTCTAATTGGATTTGGTATTGTTTTTTGGATATCAAATTAACGACCTGCCTACTCTACCAGTGGGTTATTCAAGTCTAAAGAGTCTAAAAATAAGATGATTTTTGGAATATTTTAGTTTGAGTAACTGTGAAAAGGACGTAGCGCGGGAGAAGGTAATAAATGTGTAATATAAGGAAGGAAATGCGAAATGCGGATATTGAAAAAGCGCGGGTCCTACTTCTGCATCATGGCGGGGCTGTATGTCTGTGTGCGTGCGTGTCTGTGTGTGTTTGTTTATCGCTAGAGTCTAACGTTACTTTATCGTTCAAAAGTGGTCATGTTATGTTAGAGGAAACTTCAGCTCCATTATATCCATCTCGATTATTCAGTTTTTATTCATTATTTATTACGTTTTCATTTGTCCCCGATACCCTGTGCGTTTTTTGAAGGTTGAGGAGGCATTGAATTATCTCCACATCACGCCCTCCTTTTTTTTCGAACTCCCAGTTTCTATATTTATGCTTCTCTCATTTTATGTTGAAAATTTTTTCGACAAAAAGACCAGGTTTTCCGTAAACCCCAAGGTATATACTTTGGGGGAAAAAGACATGAATACCCCAATGGAGATTATCATTGTTTAAAGTTGACGATTGTAATTTATTATTTTGGTACCTCCAAGTAGGATTCCGGTCATTCTTCAAAATACCGGTTTCTAGTCAGGTATAAATACATTTATATGTAAATTCATAAAGATCAAACTGTATTTATTTTTGCTTTCTCAACTTATGAGGTATAGGTCATAAATTCAGGAAAATTTTTATGCAACCGTCATGCATTTATTCTACCCATTTCTAGAAAGATCGATGTGGGATGTTTTTTCACTTCCAGTCAGCGTCCTAACCACTAAGATGTCAAGTTTTTTTTATCATTACAATATTTTATGCTCATTATATACCAATACATACACTAAATTTTGTTATAGTTCCAATATTTTTAGTAGGTGCCTGTATTTTTGAGAATGCCCGTTTCAGTGCATTATGAATCCATCCCTACAGTTCAGCATTATGGAGGCTCAACTCGGATGAATGTTTTGGGCAGAACTATCTCAAATGTATGCGATTTGTGTGATTGGAGCAACGCTGTGTGCACAAGCAGACGTTCGTTCGACTTCACGCATTTTTTATTCAAAATTGACTATATGTTTATTTGTTTTGTTTATTTGTAAGTAACACGGGCTTATGCCCATTTACACTGAAACAAAATTAAGTACCGATATACATTATTAGTAGAGAAACAAGGAAGAAAATAAATAGTCCGTAAATTAATAAGCAGCAATCATAAAACCGTAACAAAAAACGCTGAAAGTTATTACACAACGGTTTATCATTTACCTGATTAGACGCCCCTTCTGCGTAGATCACAATTTTCTGTGGAATACCTAGGTACCGTCGTGCTCCCCACAGGAAAGCCCTAAATCGAGTACTGCAGCCAGCCTGGGAATTATATTTTCATAAAAATGCCCGGGATTCAATAATTCAATAATTAATTATTTGTCGTTATTCATGAAGCATAACGTTTGTTCAGGCTGCAAAAGTAGGTACCTGTCAACAAAATCCAAAGCAGCCATCATTTATCAACTGAAATAATATCACAGAACACCCAACTCGATTCATACAACCATCCATGATTATAATCAGGTATTCCCTAGCGATGATACCTGGGGCGGATTTACATCGTTTCATTTACGATCACATTGACGAAGGTTTTTGGTGCAAACGATCGGCTGGTCGAACAGTGCTCCGGGTGGTCTCAAAAAATTCTTTAGCTCAAGATCAATTTAAAAACTTCAAAAAACCATACTCTTCTATTGAAAGTTTTCGAGCTACGGCGTTCTGAAAATTTGAACCCCTAGTTTTTGCCCCTTAGAGATGACCGACGGTAACGCCGACCTTCGATGACCAACTAAACCCCGGGCCTACAAACCAAATTTCCTTAATTTTAGTTCATGGTAACTAAGAAAAGTGCGACGTACGGCGGACAGACAGAAATTTTTTCATTCGCTTTTCGGATCCTACATACCTTGAAACGGAAACCATCAAATTGCCGGGGGGGGGGGGGATAAAAAAATTTCATGCTCGATTCTAAAGGTTCATTATTGAAAGTAATAAACCAAAATTGCGGCTGTCTTAGGGCGGAATTCATAGTCCTCACTTACAGCTTGAGCTTCCGAGTGTCATTTTTCAATCATGTTAAAACTTCCAACATATTAGCTATACTTTTTTGGAATGGTGGACAAAGCTTTACCCACTGCCTGTGCCAATTTACTTACACATCCTACTCATTCAGTGTCAGGACAGGAAAGTAGAAAATAGGAATGTCTGATTTGGCCAAGAACTCTCTACCCCCACAGATGCTCCTGATCTTGACCACTGTCCCCAAAATCCTGGAAACGAGAATCCGACGGCTACAGTCAATTTAGAGAAATTCTGAAAACGGATTTGTATTCCCTCGAGTCCAACGCATTAAGCCACTTTTTGAAAATGTTCGGAATTCTACGAGAATATTGATGAGAAATCCGTTTTCCGAATTGAAATATCCCGCTCCATTCTCAAATGAGAAGTAGAACAAAATTGATTCATTTTGGTGGTGCCACGTGGTGGTGGATTTTTCAACTAAACCCGTTGCATTTAGCCTTAATATTCATTCGCCTTCATAGGCATGAGGTGAGTGAACGCTTAAGCATTCACTGACCGTGAAATTCATAAACACAAAACGTGGGATAAAGTCGAGAACGCACTCACCTTACTCAGTTGAAAATCTGAGGTACCTGGAAAGGTCCCTTAAGCATTTACTCACATCATTATCTCAGTATGCTTCCATGTGTACTATGAAAATACACCTTTCGTATTTCATATTGAATTTTTTTTTTGCTTTCTGTAACCTTTTCATTACATAAGGTTATGAATGACCATTTCATGCTTGATGAATGGGATGAAGAATATACCTATGACAACTTCATTAGCAGTCGTGCGATTGTGAGGCTGTTGAAGAGGTATATCGCCGGGCCCCAGAGAACCCACTGGGATTTCTGGACGACATCCAGTTCAAAAGAAAGTTCCATTTGAGGAAAGGAACAGTCCCGAATATGTTGTTTCCTCCATTTATGTTCGGTGACCACTGAACAAGAAATAACGGAAAAGAAAGAGGGTTGCCACTAACCCTGTCGATGAGTGTTGGTGGTGCTCATATTTTATGCCACATCATCGTACCAAGTAGGTTTAGAAAAACACAGAAATGACCTCCCGATTTGTGTTCCAAGTGATTCGTGTCTGATAATTCATAAATTGATTAATTTTAGCCTTAAGAGAGCTTCTGGTCTCCGAGAGGGTCCACGTCACCGTATGCAGCCAGGCGGTTGAAGGACTCCTGAATCCGAATTATCGGGTAGTTCCGGAGGTAGTTGGTGGGGGAATAACGCATATAAAATGGCTGTATTAGCGCATATAAAATGGTGGCGAATGAAGTTTAGTAATGATAGGAGGAGAGGCATGGACGGTCAATGCGTTCCGTTGCCGGTCCGTGAAGGAAAACTGCATCACCCTCGCGAGGACGGAATTCCAGGGAAAAAAGCTTATTACATTTTTGGGAACACTGACTGTAATACCGTTTGTTAGTTAGCAGGGGGAGTTGCGTACATAAGGCCACTTGGGCCCCTGCACCCAAAAACAGGAGTTAAAAAAAAAAAAAAAAAATCCAACCATATTATGTTCAGTTGGCATTTGAATTTCCCTCCGTACACTGTACCTAAATTTTTTCACAAAGTTTAACAGGACCCGCTAGATTTCTCTGGCTATGGATATTCAGTATTCTAGTGAAATGAAATGAAAAGTAACTTTATTCGACATAGAACGAAAAATATATAGGTGCAAAGAAAGAAAAAATATATCTAAAAATAGGAGAAAAAGAAAAGAATTTGCAAATTTGATTTTGTTTTTTTTTTTTGCTAGTAAAACATCCATGGTGGTTCCTTCAATTTAGGTCCGTAGACCAAGGGTGTTATCGTAATATAGGGACAGTATTCGATGTCCTGCAATCGAAATCGAAACCTAGGCTCCTGCAACTGGCAGGCCCTGGGACCTGGTGTTCCCATGGCAACTGAGAAAAATGGCCCGTCCGCGCATGCTCAGTCAAGTAAAAATGTAGTTCGCCGCGCCCTCTTTGAGCACTGTCCCCACAATTTTTTTTTTTTAATTATTTGGTTGCGCTTCTTTGCAGGTAGCATATAACCAGTCACTTAGACAGAGTTACAGAGAAGTACCTACTTCAGGTTAAGTCTAATTATTCAGAGCGATGATAATAACTAAGAATGATGAACAATAAGAATTTCTAATATTGAACAATAAGAATGGCCAGAATAATGAAGAATAACAAGCAGGTAGGCAAGTTTCACAGCCGTATTCCGGCTTCCCTCATGAAGATAAGCAGCTGCTTTCATTCAGCCGTTGAGGAACTTTTTAAAAAGTGAGCCAGATTTTCGGATGCTGGTGGGGCCTGCTCTCTCCGTTCCTCTTCTTAAAGTGGACAGTGCGAGACTTTATGGTCAATGTCCTCTATGATGTCCTCACAGAACGCACAATTTGGTGTTTCTGAAAGTCGAATCATATTCCTACATCTGATTATTTGACCATGGCCTGTTCGCAGTCTGAAGAGCTGGACTAATTCTTTCCGCGAGAGTTGTCCCGAGATTCTTATTTCCACCCAAAAATCGTTCCTGTTCACAATCGATTCGATCCCTTCAATTCAACTTGTCATCTCAGTACGATGTCTTTCGATTTGTTTTTGTTTTCTAGTGAATCACTTCCGGTTTCTCTGTTGAGTCTGTTGTCAGTTCATTTTTTGCGTCAAATTTTATGCGTTAGCGTTCGGTCCAGTTCCGATGACGTGTTTGTGGTACCTACGTGCTGTTTGTCCTGTTCGTGGTCTTGTGGATTGATGGGCGTCATAACACACAGGTAAGTACCTAGCGTCTAGTCAATAGTTTCTTCTAGTAGGTACCGGCCGACGGGTCACTGTTTCGTTGTATTTTAGTGTACTGTATTTTTGTACCAGTTGAATTCGGTGGCTAATTTACAGTAGAAAGTTTTTGCGTTTTCGTGCGGCGATAGAATGTTGATTAAACGTTTTGGAGCCTTTGCTGAATATCACTCAATCAGTAAATAAAGGGAAGGGTGTTGTTGCGTTGAGGTATGTTGTAGAAAAATCTGTTAGTTTTGTGTTCTGGTTTGATGCCCCACCGTTTTCAGAGCGGGCCGGTTAGCTAGTTGCCAGTAGAGTTTGGACTGTTGAGGTGGCGGATTCGAGTCATCTGAAGAGGGTTGGTTGCCACGTTATTGGAGGCCAGGAGGGAGACAGCGAGAACGGCGTTTCTGCCCCCGAGGTCACAGGATGAAGGAGGAGCGCTAGAAAGAGGCCGCCTCGGGGCGAAGCGTCAGCCGGGGGCGGGAGTCGACGGCGGGGGCGGCACAGGCCCGAAGCTCCTGCCGCCTCCTGCTCTCCTGTCCGGCATCTCGTCCTGAGTTATTGTGCCTCGTCACCTGTCAACTCATGACAGCTTTACGGGCTCGTCCTTCCCCTCGTCCGCCCGCTCCCGCGCCGCCCGGAGGCGGAAGGCATGAATGGACCCCTCACACACAGCCTCACCCACACACACAAACACACTACTACACATAGGCGGCAGAATAGGCCTGGAGGGGGTGTACGAGTGTACGTGTTATACGTAGTTGTCGGGAGCCTTTCAAATGCTGGGGGGTTATAAAAAGATTCGCTCGACGAATGAAATGATAATCCTGGATCCCCTCCAAGTTCACGGACAGCTTTCTCCCTTTCAAACATCATCATTCCCGTGCTATACAGCCTTTATTTGTTTATGTTTGTTTTACCCTCCTCCGATAATATCCTGCTATTTGGCAGCGGACCGAGAACAGCTCCTAAGACCTCAGTCTCTAAACAAGGAGCGTACAACTACTTCCACAATCGACGTCGCTGCTATTACTGCTTTTTGCGAAAAAATTGCATGTCCTCCAAAATCAAAATTCCCGCTCGCAGCATATCCACGCGGCATCCAAGAACAAAAACCTGTCATGCAGCTTGGCTTAAGGAGCGAATTTTCAAAGAAATTATGTGGGAAATTAATGGTCACCTACCAGAGCACTCATTACGGTGTGAATGGGCAACTGTTGAGACCAGAATGGCAGGAAAATTGTGTCAAAAAATCATCACCGCGATCGGAATGATAGTAGCACCTGCGGGTGCGCGAACAAAGAAAATCTTGTAATGCTTGAATCGCCGGTTATATCCCCCAGATCACGCCAAACATTTGCGGGATCATGCAGACTGTTTTCTTCGGTTGGAGGGTACATCTACTAGAAATTGGAAATTAAATGAGCTATTGTGACCACCCTGTTGGAAGACGTTTTTACTTGGTGCTTGGTTATTTCCTTCGGTACTCCTACCTAAATAACTATTCATTTAAAAAAAAGTGCTGTGGCAGATATATTGCTTTTTAGCATTAAACGTCATTTTTTCTTTCTATTTTTCACGTGAGTGGCTACTACCTACTGATTGCTCAAATCCACCCATAAATCATTGTTTACCTAATGAGGTGATGAAGTTTCCACAATGACGCATGCGCAGATCTAGGTATGCGCGAGCGTCCCCCCGCCAAGATATCCGAGAACCTCCCCTCCTCCGGTAACTCGGTCCCCTGTTCTCCGGTGTTGGTTTTTCGTACACCCATTCTGGAGGCGACTCTGAGGACGTGTACCAAATATCAACCCTCGGGACGATCAGATGCCGGAGTTATAAAGTTTTAAAATCGATGTGCTTCAAGTTTTCTACTTCTTCTTATTCTTCGACAGGGCTACAGCCTCACAGACATAACGGATAGAGCTGAAAGTTTGCACACGTATTTTTTATGCTCCAAGGAAGTGCCTCTGTTGCATTTTGTCCCCCCATCCCCCTTTAAAAATTTGAGGACGGGGTGCAGTTTCTAGGAGTAGGGTAGAGAGGGTTTTAAGAGCTAAAATTTGGCACATTTTCTCACTGGGGCTCCCTCAGAAAGTGTTCAAAATCTGGACCCGATCGGACAAAAAGTTTTTTACTGTGAAAATTTTTGTAGGTACTGGGGAAGGGACTTACTTCATCAGTGCGAAAAATATGATATCCCCCCCCCCGCCCCCCCCCCCCAAACAGGTTGCAGGTTTCTATAATGTACATCCACATCACTTCTTTTTGCGGCTGAGGAGGTTTTCAGGTGTCATATTTTACAGTGAATGAAATTCATGAATTAGGTAGGTGGGCCTATAATATAACCTCTGTGATCATCACAGTCTATGGATAAGAACCTGAGGAATGTAGCAAGTGTTCCATGTTTGCGCATAATACTGACAATAGTCTAATTCGAATGAATTTATATGAGGTCATCAGTGCCCAACACTTCTTTCATATAGTTGTACGCGTGGCAAGGGTGTATGGACACTCAACAGGCATAGAAACAAACTAGGTAGTGTAGAAAGTCTGAAACTCCGAAGGCCAGTAGAGATTTTGATTTTGAAAGAGGAAAATATTTCTTTCTCCCGAAAGTAATCACAAGGCTTCCGCTACCTCGGTAGACGGAAGAAAAATCACTGTAGAACTGAAGTACAATACCACCCCCTCCCTCTCCCACTCTAATTAAACGCTTGTTGAAACCCTGTCTGATAATGAGGAGTTAATGCAAAATTGAAACCTTACATAATTATTATTTGTGTACCTATTAGTGGAAGGTTTTGTTTACATTATGCAACATTGTCTCGACCTGAAAGGATACTTGGAATCCAAAGATTTATTAGCCTTGAATAATGCTATATAACCTATTAATCGTGAGATACCAGGTACCTACTTACAATTTCTCTTTGGAATCATCAGCACAGAAACTTGTGATACGTGGGGAAGTGCCCGTGTATTAGTGATCATATTATACTCGTGATATCCCAATAGTTCCTCTTGGATCACTGATGATGATTTATCTGCCCGGAGACAGAGATACAATGAATTGTCGTTGGGAAAAAATGTCTCTCTCGCCTCCTCCGACAGTTATTTCCGTCGAATCTGATTGTAATTCTCCGACGTCACAACCGATAAAAAGAAATGGAATGACGTCAAAAAAGAAGGATCCCGTTTCGTCATTAAAAAGCGAGAGAAGGACAAATAAACACTGAGAGCCCGACCTGGGTCAACACTTCCCCTCGCCCACACAATAAGCGGCCTTTTGTTAAGGAAGCATCATCTGCCTCACCCGGCCAACAGCATCGACTTGAGGAGGCCTTACGGGGCTAATCTCTTTACAAATGTCTATTCTGTTGTGTAGTAGACTTATCTTTTCATTCATAAAAGCCGATACTTCGGGTGCTACGTGGTTGGGCGGGAAGGCGGCTCCGGAAATCGCTCCGTTGAGGCGTGTGATTCAAGAAACCTGTTCGATGGAGCTTATTATTTTGGAGTCAATGGCTCCGTTAGGATGTTGATCTTCCTTCACAGCGATGTTGGTATCTATGGATTTCAGTAACAGCAAGTAAGTACTCAATATGTATTTGTTGAAGCTATATAGGGTGTCACTGTCGAATCATCTATAAATTTAATAGATCAGCGAATGAATGAGTAAATAACGTATTTTTAACTTTTATTCATTACTTGGAGAGTCGATACAGCATCTCTTGAATACATAGGCGTTATTGAATATTTTCATACATTAAATTGATCACAAAATATAAAACAATATTCATAGATTTACAACACTACTCACACATTTATTTCTCTTCCGCTCGCAACATTATTCTGCTACATACCTACTCTGTCCCAGTTCAGTAGTTTTATTTAGTGTTTCAACACATTTCAACTAACAATCAATAATACGAATTCCCAACACTTCCAACATAAATTCCGAATTATTCAAAATTGCCACATTGTTCTACCACAGTCATAAATTCAAAAAGCAAACGTTCAGTAATCACATTAATGCACTCCTCCCCAAACAATCCATATACGTGAAATGCTTCTATAGTGGACACCCACGGGACCAAAATAAGTGTCCACTATAGAGGGGTGTCCACCATAGTGGACCTCTGCCCCTCGTGCCCCTCCGTAGACTATAGAGAGGTGTCAAAAAATTCCAACGTATTTTTGCTTCCGAGTCTGCGAAGCAGCGGAAGCCTTGTGTTCACTTTCGTGAGCCAAAAAATTTTTGTCTTCAGAAATCAAAATTTCCACTTGCATTTTGCGTTTCAAAGCCTACTGAACAAATTTGGTTCCGTGTCTGTCGGTCTGTGAGTCTGTGAGTCTGTGAGTCTGTGAATCTGTGAGTCTGTGAGTCTGTGAGTCTGTGAGTCTGTGAGTCTGTGAGTCTGTCCGCATTTCCTTGTTACAGCCATAACTTCCACGATTTTGAATTGATTCAGCTCAAATTTTGAGGGATGGTGCGGATAAGGCCCCTTGAGGTCCCATACAAATTTCAACATGATTGATCCAGCGGTACGCCCTGCGCATGCGCTAACGTTAAATTCAACAAACACGCATAACTTTCACAATTTTGATTCAATTTCGCTCAAATTTTCAAGGGTTGTTTGGACAAGGCCTAGTGAGTTCCAGTATGAATTTCAGCATGATCGGACCCTCGGTGCGCTCTGCGCATGCGCTGGCGTGAAATAGATTCAATTTCCTTGTTACAGCCGTAGTAACCAAAGATTTCACCCAATTTCAATGTAATTCTCAGGGATTAAGCGGGTAGGGCCCATTGAGGTCCCATATAAATTTCAACATGATAGAGCCAGCGGTTCGCCCTGCGCATGCGCTCTGTCTGTCTGTCTGTCCTTCTATGCACGGCCAAACGGCTCGACGGATATCGACCAAATTTGGCACGAATATCCAGTAGGCTCCCAAGTTGTGCAACGTCGCATTTTCAATTCCCTGACCATAGCGCTATGGTCGACCATGGTCAACTCCTGAATGGCTTGACGGATATCGACCAAATTTGGCACGAATATCCAGTAGGCTCCCAAGTTGTGCAACGTCGCATTTTTAATTCCCTGACCATAGCGGAACTATGGTCGACCATGGTCAACTCCTGAATGGCTTGATGGATATCGACCAAATTTGGCACGAATATCCAGTAGGCTCCCAAGTTGTGCAACGTCGCATTTTTAATTCCCTGACCATAGCGGAACTATGGTCGACCATGGTCAACTTCGTTAATTGAAATGGTAACCCCTATTTTTTATCGCGTATTCGTAATCTACGTGAAATTCTATCTACGATCGACCCTTCGGACTACCCCCGCGGTCGACCATAGCGCATCCATGGGCCCCTCCATGGTCGAATCCCGAATTGCTCAACGGATATCGTCCAAATTTGGCCCGAATATCCAGTAGGCTCCCAAGTTGTGCAACGTCGCATTTTTAATTCCCTGACCATAGCGGAACTATGGTCGACCATGGTCAACTCCTGAATGGCTTGACGGATATCGACCAAATTTGGCACGAGTATCCAGTAGGCTCCCAAGTTGTGCAACGTCGCATTTTTAATTCCCTGACCATAGCGGAACTATGGTCGACCATGGTCAACTTCGTTAATTGAAATGGTAACCCCTATTTTTTATCGCGTATTCGTAATCTACGTGAAATTCTATCTACGATCGACCTTTCGGACTACCCCCGCGGTCGACCTTAGCGCATCCATGGGCCCCTCCATGGTCGAATCCCGAATTGCTCAACGGATATCGACCAAATTTGGCACCAATATCCGGTAGCCTCCCAAGTTGAACGTAGGCGCATTTTTAATTCCCTGACCATAGCGGAAATATGGTCGACCATGGTCAACTCCTGTATGGCTTGACGGATTTTGATAAAATTGGGCACAAATACCCGGTAGGGTATGGGATTTTTCCGTCGTTTGTTGGTTCCACGATACTGCGTACAGCGAATCTCGGATAGCGAGCGAAGCGAGCGGTCAGGCTAGTTATGTATAATGGACGTAATGTATTATGGAAGTCATGTTATGTATAATATGTATATTTCATGTAATGTTATGTAATGTTATGTAATGTAATGTAATGTTATGTAATATGTATATTTAACGTTATGCAATGTTATGTAATGTAATGTAATGTAATGTTATGTTATTTTGCTTCCGAGTCTGTTCTATTTTATAATGGGTCACTCTGATTGTGACGAGGAAGCTCCTGTGCCATCACCTTGGCAGTGTATTTAAAACTATTTACCTAGTGTGAACGCGCAAATAATGCTTAAAATCTGTCAAAAATAGGTACGAATACTTTAATAGAATAAAAATTACACAACAGAATTAGGGTATTGTTAGGTCAGAAATATAAGAATGAATGGATAAATTCACGAATAAATAAAATTTTATAATTTTGATTCTAAAAAAAAAATTGAGAATCGTTTTGACCGTTTTAGCGAATTTTCAAAGAAAATGAAGCTATTGCAATGGCTTCGAAATTTAAATAATATAAATTTTTGGAAATTTTCTTCATAGAAATCCGTTTCAGACCATTCTAAAACGATTCCTGAAATTTAACACTTTTTTATATGTATATATATATATATATTTATTTATATATGTGTCACTCCAGACGATAACTCTCGATAGAATTGAGATAAACAGCTCAAATTTGCACAAAAAATCTATCTTGGCAATCGAAAGGCTAAGTTCGAAGATGGGCGAAATTGGCCTACTCTAAGGAGGGTTTTGGCGCATTTAAAGTGCGCAAAAATTACCCAAAAATCCCCAAAATGTTATTTTCCAACAAGTGACCCCTCATTTTAAAGGTTTTTGCACGCTGAACACGATGGTGGAATCGGATTTTAGATATCTTGATCCGTTCTCAAATTAGAGCATTTAAAGTGCGCAAAAATTACCCAAAAATCCCCAAAATGTTATTTTCTAACAAGTGACCCCTCATTTTAAAGGTTTTTGCACGCTGAACACGATAGTGAAATCGGATTTTAGATATCTAAATCCGTTCTTAAATTAGAGCATTTAAAGTGCGCAAAAATTACCCAAAACTAGGATAATCTTTAAACTCTTACCCCCCCCCCCCCCACCCCCTTAGAGTGGTCAGATTGAAATATGTGAGAAGTATTAATTGAAGACGAGAGTTCGAAGCAAAAAAGGGGGAGGCAAACGATTAGTACAACTCCTTGAATTTACCCACAGCGATCAAATAAATAAGCACTTAGTACAATTACGTAATAAACAAACGGTAGAATCAGGATGGACAAAACGTACAAATTAAAATAAATACGAAGAGAATATACATAGAAAACCAAATTTTAGACCGAAGTTTTCCTTTATTCAAAACCATAGCCATTAATTCGAATATTTCTTTGAAAATTCGCTCATTAAGTCATGCTGCATGACTGGTTTTTTTTTATTTTCGATTCGGTCTTTCCCGTCCGTGATGCACTGACACTTCTCACGAGTGAAAACGTGCGACTGGCCACGGAAAGAACGTACATAGGTACTTTCCGTACAACAGGAGAGTGTCAGTGGGTCAGGTTCAATTGGATCCAAATGATGACCAATGTAAACAAACAGAAAATGAATTCGAACGATGGCAAGTGTACCCGTAAACAAACAGAAAATGAACTCCGTCAGAACAAGCATGTCAGATAAGAAAAATATAAACTTTTCTACACGTCTAAACGGGACTACTGTCTACTGCTGCTTCAGGATGACGAAATGAGTGTCCAATTCCACTATAGAGGGTGTCCACTATACAGGGTTGTCCACTAAGAGGGTTTTCACTGTACTTATTAATCAATATAACAGAAACCCCTTCAACAACATACTGGAGGCAGGTCAGGTGCGGTCTACATGGGGGAATGTTGAAATGCATCTGCTTTACAAGAAAGGTGACAAAAATGATATCCTCGAACTACCGTGGCCTTGCACTTATTTGTACACCCGTCAAGCTCTTTACAAGTATAATGGCCGAGAGTTTGTCGGCTTTGGTTGAGGAAAATCGTATACTCCCCGATGAGCAGGCGGGCTTTCGGGCAGGTCACTCCTGTGCTGACCAAGTGCTCTGTTTACACACAGTCGCCAGTGTCATGAGGATGAGGAAGGGCCAGGCCCTGGTTACAGTTATGGTCGACTTCTGCCGGGCTTTCGACTCAATGAATCATGAGTTATTCTGGAATAAGCTACTGGGACAAGGTGTTAGCCACAAATTTGTGGCAGTATTGCATTCATTCCCTCTACACGGATGCAAATTTCGTCGTCAAGCCACAGAGTGGGGAGGAGAGCTTCTGCCAACCTGTTTCGGAGTGGGTTTTACAGGGCGACTCGCTCTCTCCAAAGCTGTTCATCCTTTTCCTGGCAGACGTTGAAGCTTTCATGATCAGGAATAGCTGCCACGGCATCCCATTCGCTGGCCTGGAGTTGATGGTGTTAATGTTTGCGGATGATGTGGCCATCCTGGCAGACTCACTGCCTGACGCCCAAAAGAAGATGGACGTACTCATGGATTATTGCCGATTGAACCAGCTGAAAATTAATACAGGGAAGTCCCACATTCTCGCTTTTGACAATGGATGACGAGTTGGAAGAAGGAGGAGGATCTTATGTGGGGATGAAGAGGTAACACCAGTAACAACCTTTCAGTACCTTGGAGTGACTTTCAGCTGGTCGGGGAAATGCCACCAAAATAAGGAAAGACTCATCAACAAGGCTAAATTTACGATTGGAGGTACAAGGGATGTGCTCTGCAGAGAGAAAGTAGATTCTTGGGAATCGAAGTTTAAACTTTTTGATACCCTCGTTGCATCAGTTCTATTGTATGCTACCGAGATGTGGGGAATTTGACACTGGAGGATATTGAGATAGTTCAGATGTCGTTCCTCTGCCTGTCACGAGGAGTGCCTCGACATTTTCTAAGACTGGAAGCTGACAGACTTCTGCTAAGGCCAACGTGCTTGAGAGAGCTCTGGGATTCTTAGCTAGGGTCCTGGAAATGGACGAGGATAGGTGGCGAATTTATGTCTCCAAGAACTCATTAGGTTCCACAAGAATCCGAATAACTCAGAGGCCTATAACTGGGTGACCAGATTGGACAATGTATGTTGGTGTCATCCTCGATTGGGATGGGCTCTCCTGTCAGTCTCTACCGTCTGACCGGGCGAACATTGTCTCGAAGTTCAGGGACCACTGTATAAGTCTGGATATCCATCGAGTCCTGAATTCGGGGTACAATCTGATGTTCCGCAGAATTCTGGAATACGACGGCAGACAGAAATACCTGGGGAAAGGACGGAACGAATGCTGGCTCAACTGAGATTGGCCACTACAAACCAGGAGATGGGCCCAATCACATTCTACCACAGATGGAATAAGTACGTCCTCGCTAATGTACACTTTTGCTCAGTGTGTGACCGCAAGCAGCCTGAGACACTTATTCACTTCCTGCTCGTGTGCCCACTTTATAGCGCTTATCGAGAGCACTACCACGCTCACTATATTGGCGCCATGAACCCTGACTCTGCTTACTGTTCACTGCTCGATGTAGGCAGTGACAGGCAAAGAGAACTGCCCTCTATCAGTTCATCCTCAGGCGAGTTGTGAATCATGGCTGGCCCCAGTTACCGAGGGATATCTCACTTGGGATGCAATTTATTCTTGACACTCACTGGACGTAAAAATAAGTGACTTATGCACCGAAGGATTAACATACAAGATGGGTCAGCATTATCGGATCCCATTTTCTACTTATATGAGTGATTGAATACATCGGAACCTTGGTTGAAATCAATACAGACCAGAGACCTATTATCCTAGTATCAGGTCAGTATGAGTCTGGGCGGACTACATCATGACACCCCCCCCCCCCCCCCTTCCACACTTCTCAGTGCCATCTGTTAAATGTTGTGATTGCGTGGAGGTGACTTGAGGCGATCTTGGGAAGTCATAAACTCGATTATTGGTAAGGAAAGAAAGGATGTGGAAATTGAACAAATAAAAAACGACGAAGGGACAATAACTGTAAGTAAAATTGCTCCTAAGAAGTAGCCAATTTATTAACGATTTCTTTGTTGGACTGGGGAAAGCGAATTGTACATTGACCAAGGAAGAGGAAAGTGAATTAGTGACTTGTAATTAAGTGGCTACACGTAATACATTTAAATTTGGGCAGATTCAAGTTGATGATGAATGTCATCGAGTCCTTGAGGGATGGAAGTGAGCCTGGTCAAAACAAAATTATTGTTGAGATGATCAGCAGATTATTGTTTTTTGTCCACGTCACCCTTTGTTACCAAAACATCTTATTTCCCATTCAATATGCAAGCAGAAAATATCCTTTTTCATCAAATCATCACATGTCCACGTCTATGTAAAATGTGTGACCGATGCTGTCAGAGGAGCACGTTTATACCAAAAGTATTTTGAACATACGGATCCATGTGTTACAGTCCCAATTCCATGAAATCGATGTGAAACCATCAGGGTACCATTCTGCATCTACCCTCCAACTTTCAGCTCTTTACGACGATTTCTAGGGTAATTGAGCTTTACAAGGATTTCACGTTTGCGCGTGCGCAGAAGAAAGTTACCGTACTTTTTTTATGAATTTGATATGAGACCGTCTGTGGCCAAACATGCAACTACCCTCCAAATTTCGACTCATTACGACTAGTATTTCGTATAGTTTTGCCCGGGACAAGGAGTCGACCACATACAGGGAACCAAATATGTTCCTTGATGTCAGAAACGTAAAATGCGAGCGGAAGTTTTCACTGTGGAGGACATAAAGTTTTGTGGACTTTTGCACAAATACAATGCTTCCCTGCCTTCGGTAGTGAAGAAGCAAAAACTATACAGCCATTCCAGGCTGGGGCTTTTCGTCCGACTGCCCTGCCAGCTTCGCGGACGGCAGCTACATGGCTCATACTTGGACGTCACGCGTATCACGGTTGTCACCCATCCAAGTGCTAACCACGCTCGACGTATCAGAACTTCTGTGATCTCATGGGAACCGGTTAATTCCACCTGATAAGACCGTTGGGCTTCTTGAAACTTATAATTGAAACAACAATTAAGAACTGCAATTGTTTTCTTACGAATATCCCTCCAGGTAGTCTCCTTACAGTTTGAATATTCTGTCAGCATTTCTTGCCATTTTGATTGTTGAAGTGGGGGCAGATTTTAAATCTGCTTGTAAAATAGACGAAATACACGAATAGACTCGAAACTGGAAGAAGACCTGGGGATGGGGACAGCTTGCAGTCTCAGAGGCGATGTTGTTATAAAACGAGGCAAGCGATAACAAATGTTCTGTGTACCCTGGCGCGGAGTTCCCACAAGGTAGAACCGGTTTCCATCCCCACCCCCGCAAGGAGGAACCAGCTCCATCGAGAAGGGATCGGAATAGTCACAGAGTAGGTATACTTCTACACTGTGCTTCCTACCAGTCAGTTCAGTTCCCCCTACCAACCTCTCAGGAACCTATACCTACCGTTATCGGAATAGTAATCACAAAACAATATTATGAGAAACGCTGACAATGAGGAATGGATGTGGGTCAGAATTTGCTGCTTTTGAACTCAGAGTCGGATTCAACACACCTGTAATATCAGTTTTCAACTCCGGAATCCAAGCAGTTTGGTGGGAATACGAAAAGAACGCTCAAAATATTACACAACGGTTTATTATTTACCTGTATAGATGCCCCTTCTCCAGGAGTACGTATAGTCTGTGAACGAGCGGCTGGACGTTCGAGATCAGTTTAAAAACGCAAAAAATGTCGAGATAACGGCGCCATGGAAAACTGACAGTCAATTTCCTTCGCGGACCAACTCGACCCCGAATAAGGCCGAATAGGACCTACAAACCAAATTCATTTTCATTAATTTTCGTTCATGGTAGGTAAGAAAAACGCGAAGTACGGCGATGGACAGACATTTTTTTTTAATTAAATTTTTGTATTCTACGTAGACCTACCGTGAAACGGAAACCATCAAATTTTGAGGGTGGGGCTATCGTCATTATCTCCTAATTTATGTTCCGACGGTGGCGTTTATTTTTGTCAGATCCTGCTTATTTCTTTCATTTTCGGAAAGTTAGGTACCTAGGTAGTTTAGCTGTACTGTTACTTTTCCCGTAAAAAACTCTGCTAAAAGAAGGCAAGTGATGGGGTGTGAGGGTACTGCAAAATATTCACACTCCAACTTTATGAGCTACTGCAATGTGTACAGCATGCGATGAACGCTATCTTGCTTCCTCATTATGGACGAAGAAATAAACCGCATAATCATTTGTAAGATGCCACCAAACTTTCTCACTTTGCCACCAATGTGAAGAAGAGACATTTTTGAAAAGAGCTGATGATTCCACTTACTCCATAATTGGGAATAATGTTTAGCATTTTCATGTACAAAATTTCAAATTCTGGGTGATTTTCTTGACTTCTCAACAGCGCTATCAAGATCGCGATTTGTTCTCGTATTTTCATGATTACGGTAATGTGCTGCTGGCCGAAAAGATAAAATTTTTCAACGCTAAGGGCTCTGGCCTGAACCTTTCTTCTGAGGATGGAAGCGGTGGCTCCCGCCCCTGCTTTCCGATGAATTTTGGCGCTAATGTTTCTCTACTTGGAATTTTGTATTATGCAACTTCAATATGAGCTTGCACAATTTAATTCCATCAAAAAACATTAGGTACCATTAGGTAAACATTAGGTATTTCACGAGTTGACATATTGACATCTTGATTTTGATCTGAAAATACTCGTAGGTTTGCTCATTTTGGTTTATTATTTTCAATAATGAACCATTGGAATCGAGCATGAGAAAAAAAATTCTAACCCCCCCTCAAAATTTGATGGTTTACGTTTCAAGGTATGTAGAATCCGAAAATGCAATAAAAATATTTCTGTCTGTCCGTCGTACGCCGTACGGGCCACTTTTCTTAGTTACCATGAAAAAAAAATTGATGAAATTCGGGTTATAGGTCCCATTTGGGGTCTAGAAGGTCCTCGAAGCTCGACGTTACTGTCAGTCATCTCTAAGGGGTTCAGAATAGGGGTTGAAATTTTCAGAACGCCTATACCTTTGTTTTACGTGAATCTTTTTACGGTTTTAGATAGTTCTTGAACTTACGAGTTTTTTGAGACCACCCGGAGCATTTTACGTCCCTCCGTTCCTTCACAGTAAGGCCCAGAAGTTTGCACCGACAGGCTTTTTGAACAGCAGGGTGAATGAAATTGTATACATTTAGCCCAAATCTCGTCACCAGGGATGCGCTAACAATCGGGAATTGGCCCGAGATAAAATCATTGCTAGGGATCACCTGATTATAATCGCGGAGTATGAAGTCGAGTTGGTTGTTCTGTGATATTATTTCTGTGATGAATTTAAATTTATCATCACGGTGGCGTGAAGGAGTGAATAGATGAGAGCGAGGGGAATTTCACCTAGGCGGCGGTAATCCACCGATGTAGGTGAGAGGAAGGAAATTCACCCAGGCGGCGGTAATCCACCGATGTGAGTGAAGGGAGGAATCTCGTCTAGGCGGCGGTAATCCACCGATGTAGGCGAGAGGAAGGAAATTCACCCAGGCGGCGGTAATCCACCGATGTGGGTGAAGGAAGGAAGGTGCTTGTCTAGGCGGCGGTAATCCACCGATGTAGACAAGAGGAGAAGGTAGGAGGTGAATTCCCAGAGCGGCGGATACCACCAGGCATCTGGGAGGAGGAAGGTAGAGAGAGAAGAGAGAGCTGGTTAGAGGAAGTGTCGAATGAAGCTAAAGCTCCAGGATCCGGGATTATATAGGACTTGAAGTCCTCTCCCTCCAGCTCCCTGCTGGGAGCTGGTAGTGGGGCACCAGGTTGTGTCCCCCGGATTCTGTCGCCTGTCTCCCCACTCAGATGTTTATTGACGGAAGGTAATTTCTACATCGGAATATTGGTGAGAGCTTTAAGGTTGTAGTGGAGTGTTCCCGGGAGGGACTCACGACAGAGGTCCCCCCAGTTCGAACCAATGATTGAGGTAGCTGAAGGCTCAAGTTGACAGTGGCTGAGGGCTGCGGAAACAAAAAAGGGGAGCTGAAGGCGCAAGGATACAGGAGCTGAAGGCTGAAACAAACAATGGTAGTGCTGAAGGCAGAAGAGTGACTGGAGGTGTCTTAAAGCTAGGGTGACATACAATTAGTAGAATAAGTAGGCATAAGTTGACATAAGTAGACATAAGTAGGGCTAAGTAGACAAAAGTAGGCATAAGGAGACTTAAGTAGCTAAGTAGATGTAAGTAGATGTAAGTAGATGTAAGACATAAGTAGGTGTAAGACATAAGTAGATGTAAGTAGATGTGGGACATAAGTAGATGTAAGTAGATGTAAGACGATGGTGGGAAGCATATGTACAAAGAGGGTGTGATGAAAAATTTGATGAGGTGACAATATTTACAAGGTGGTGAGTTCGATGATGATGGGGATAGTATGTTAGGTATTTACATTAGATATTTACAAGTATTTACAGGTACGTATGGACAGGTATTTACAGGTATGTACAATTTTTTGGTACGGTTTCAGGGGAGGCAGATCGGAGCGGGGTTGTGAAATCCGCCGTTCCCTGGGTGTGGACAGTGTGCAGTGTAATGTGGTGAATGTGTAATGATGGTGAGGTGATGGGGTGAGGGAGGCGACTCCCTCTAACAGTCTTCACGTTAGTGAAGACTGACAGAGGGGCCCCTTCACTGCCGGGGCGGTGGTGAAGGGGAAGAGCCGGTGGGAGCCGGTACCCGGGACGTCGCGGAGGTGGGTGGCGACGTTGGGGTCCGGCGGGCGAAACGGAGGTGATGTGTGGCGTGTGTGGTGTAGGGGTGGTCGGGTGAGTGGTGTGGGGCGAAGTGTCTGGGAGGACGGGGGCTGGTTTACATCGGGCGAGGGGTACAGTGTGGGGCTTCCCGTCAATTAACAGGGTAGCCGTGGTGTTTGTGGAGCGGATGACGTGGAAGGGCCCGGCGTAGAGAGGTGAAAATGTTTTGTGGATGCCGGGCTCCTTCAAGTACATGTGAGTGGCTGTGTAAAAACGTGTGGGATAGGTGGTGTCGTTGTGTGGTGTTGTTGTGCGGAGTGGTTCCCTGTTAATTGACGGGGTGGGGTGTGGGGTGAAGATGTCGGCTGGCAAACGTATGGGGTCTCTAAATGCGTGTTGTGCGGGACTTGTGTTGTCTGAAGGACGGGCGGAAGTGCGGAGGCTAAGTAGAACGTAGGGGAGGGTTTTGGTCCATGAAGGGGAAGTGGCTGATGTGGAGATGGCTTGCTTGAGGACCGAGTGCCACCGCTCTATTTTCCCGTTGGATTGGGGGTGATAGGGAGTGGTGCGGATTTTCTGAATCCCGAGGGAACGG
The DNA here is from genome assembly GCA_954871275.1 of Leptopterna dolabrata. Lineage (NCBI taxonomy): Eukaryota > Metazoa > Arthropoda > Insecta > Hemiptera > Miridae > Leptopterna > Leptopterna dolabrata. The sequence goes on along the minus strand of OX940975.1, from coordinate 25,954,531 downwards.
AGGAGGTCGGCAAAGTGGGCTGATTCAAATTGCCTCCCCTGATCGACCGTGAGTGTCCGCGGACAACCGTAGCGGCTGATCCATTGAGTGAGGAAGGCCGCGGCGACGGCGTCCGCGGTAATGTGGGCGAGTGGGATACACTCTACCCAATTTGTCGCACGGTCGATCATGGTGAGGCAATACCTCTTCCCCTCGGAGGGGGGAAGGGGGCCGACCAGATCCATGTGGACGTGTTCCCACGGGAGAGAATCGGGGATAGGTTGAGGAGGTACATGGGGGTGAGCCGAGACCTTGAATTGCTGGCACTTCTGGCACCCTAGAACCCAGGTACGTATATCCGTGTTCATATGGGGCCAGAAGTACCGCGTTTTGATGAGGTCCCGGCTCGCCCGGATGCCGGGATGATGGAGGGAGTGGTAGTGTAGGAACAACTGCCTCCTCAGCTCCGGTGGGACGTACGGGCGCGGTGTGTCGGCCGATACGTCGCACCAGAGGTCTAGGGGAGGCAGCTGTTCCAATTTTGAGGCGGAGATGAGATGGGAAAGAGCGGGATCGGAGGTAGGAGTTTGATGGTTTTTGAGGGTTTGCGGGGAAGGGAAGGGCAGTAGCTCCGCCACCGGCGCAGGGGTGGGGCGGGAGAGGGCGTCGGCAACGCAGTTGTCGGCCCCCGGCAAATAACGAATATCGGACGTGAATTGTCCGATAAATTCGAGTTGCCGGAGGCGACGGGGGGAGGCTGATTTTCGATTTTGGAGGAGGGCGTGGGTGAGGGGCTTGTGGTCGGTTATGACAGAGAACTGCCTGCCCTCCACGAAGTCACGAAAGTGTTTGATGGCTTCGTGGATGGCGAGGAGTTCTCTGTCAAAGGTGGAGTAATTTTTTTGTGTGGGGGACAGAGTTTTGGAGAAAAAGCCGAGAGGTTGGGGGGTGGCGCCGGTGTGTTGGTGGAGTACTGCCCCGATGGCCCAGTCGGACGCATCTGTGGTGATGGAGAGTGGGGCGTGGGGATCGGGATGGGCCAATAGAGCGGCGTCAACTAGGTCCTGTTTGCATTGTTGGAAGGCGGTAGTGAGGGCGGGGGTCCATGAAATGGGGCGTTTATCGTTTTTTTTAGCCGGTTGTGGGATAGCGTGTATGAGTGGTTGTTGGTGTTGTGCCGCGTGTTTGATGTGTCTACGGTAAAAGTTCAGCATACCCAGGAAACGGCGGAGTTCTGAGACAGTGTTGGGACGTGGGAAATCGGTGAGGGTGTGAACCTTGTCTGGTAGGGGTTTTATTCCTTCGGACGAGACCTGGTGGCCGAGGCAGCGGACGGAGGGCTGGGCGAGGACGCACTTTGGAGTGTTAATGGTGAGGCCCTCGGCCGCGAAGATGTCAAGTACTTGTGTCAGGTGTGCGAGGTGTTCGGTTGGGTCTCGGGAAGCGATCAGTACGTTGTCCAAAAAACAGAAGACGAAGGGTAGGCCTCGTAGTATGTTGTCCATGTAACGCTGCCAAGTTTGGGCAGCGTTACGGAGGCCGAAACCCATTTTGATATACTCGAACAGGCCGAAAGGGGTGATGATAGCTGTTTTAGGAACGTCAGGGGGGTAGATGTGAATGTGATGGAAGGCACGGGAGATGTCGAGTGTAGAAAAGATGGTGGTGTTGTGCAGGTGGGAGGAGAAATCCCTGAGGTGCGGGACGTTGTAAAGGTCTGGGGTTGTACGGGCATTGAGGCGGCGGTAGTCGCCGCATGGGCGGATATCCCCGTTAGGCTTCTGCACAATATGTAGTGGAGAAGCCCACGGGGATTTGGAGGGACGGATAATGCCGTCCTTGATGAGGAGGTCGAAATGTTTGCGGGCCTGTGAGAGTTGGAGGGGGTGGAGGCGTCGGGCTTTCGCGGATATTGGGGGGCCAGAGGTTTCGATGAAGTGTTGGGTCTGTGAGATGTGGGCTGAGGGGCGGCGCTGGGGTTTGTAGTTGAGGAGGAGTTGTTCAAATTTGGAGGGGGGTCGGTCCACCGCATGTATGAACCCGGGGATGGGTTTCTGGGTGGAGGGGTCGAGCAGGCGCGCGTTACGGACGTCTACCTGGAGGCCGAAATATGCGAGGAAATCGGCCCCCAGGATAGCTTTCTCTACGTCCGCCACGGTGAATTCCCACTCGTACGCGAGCCCGCTCATATGAATTGATGAGCGGTACGTCCCGTACGAGGGGATGGTAGTACCGTTGGCGGCGTAGAGGAGTTGCCGGTAACAACGCGCCTGTCGCCGGAGTATGTTATTGGGGAAGATAGAGAGCGCCGCCCCTGTGTCAACGAGGAAGGGGACGTGCGTCTTTGAACACTTCAGAAACAGGCGTTGATGAGCTGGGGCGGAGTGAGGTAAAATTGGCGAAGTGTTGGAGTCCGTCGGAGGGGGGGGGGCTTGGGTCGTCCGAGGTGATGGGCGGGTGCGATGGTGGTGGTTGTTCCCCCGCGAAGGAGACGCGGGGTGATTTTTTGCCGTTCCGGGGAGGGGGAACGGTAGTGGCGGCGCGAGTGGCGGCCGGAGGGGTGGTTGTTTTGGGGGCGGGGTTGGAGGGGCCGTTCCGTGGTGGGGGAACGGTAGCGGCGGCGCTAGTGGCGGCCGGAGGGTTGGCTGCCCTGGAGGCGGGCTTGGAGGGGCCGTTCCGGGGTGGGGGAACGGTAGCGGCGGCGCTGGTGGCGGCCGGAGGGTTGGCTGCCCTGGAGGCGGGCTTGGAGGGGCCGTTCCGGGGTGGGGGAACGGGAGTGGCGGCGCAGGCGGCGGTCGGGGGGTTGGCTGCCCTGGAGGCGGGCTTGGAGGGGCCGTTCCGGGGTGGGGGAACGGGAGTGGCGGCGCAGGCGGCGGCCGGGGGGTTGGCTGCCCTGGAGGCGGGCTTGGAGGGGCCGTTCCGGGGTGGGGGAACGGGAGCGGCGGCGCTAGTGGCGGCCGGAAGGTTGGCAGCCCTGGAGGCGGGCTTGGCGGTTCTGACTCGGGGTGGGGGAGCAGTTGATGGAGAGGTGGGGTGTTTGGCGGCGCCGTCAGATGCGGTCGGGAGGTTGGCAGCCGTGGCGGCGGCGTAGGAGGGGTAGCGAGGCGAGGTGGAGGTGGTGTGAATGCGGGCGGGGGGGGGTTGGTGGTGGTCCCCCCCGTGTTGGCGAGGAGGGGGGCCCGCCGGATTTACCGGCGGGCGTCCGCGTTTCCCTGCTTGGAGGAGTAGGAGCAGGGGGGCTGGCATTTGCGGGCCTCCCCACCGAAGTTCACATGGTAGAAACATCGGTGGGGGGGGTCCGCCGGGAGGTAGGTCCTGGTGGGGCGCGTGGAGTTGGAGTGGGGCGCCGTTTTTGGGGACCTCCCTCTCTGTTGCTGGGAGGGGGAGACGGTGCGGCGGTCGGCCGAGCGCTGGCGTCGGTGGTCGGAGGAGGGGATCGGCCGGCGATCGACGGAGAGGGAGCGGCGCCGGTGGAGGGAGGGGGGCCGGCGGCGCTCTTCAGATGGCGATCGGTCCCTGCGTGGGGTGGGGAAGCGGGGTGCGGCGACCTCCGTGACGCTGGCGGCTGCGGCGAGGTCGTAGACCGTGTCGGCCAGACGGAGAAGCGGCTCGTCCGGTCCGTCTAGGTGGCTGGCGAGCGCCATCTGGATGGGGTGGGGGAGGGCTCGCAGCCAGAACGTCCGAGCGATGTCGGCCGTCACGACGTCGTGTAGTTGATGACGTAGGCGACGGTACAGGTGGGAAGGTTTCAAATCGCCGAGATGTTGGGGCTGGGACAGCGCTGCGACACGTGCGATTTTGGAGGGCTGGTATAAGTTGATGAGGCGGCTGCGGAGGTCGTCGTAGGCGGCCGTGGCGTCGGGGGAGATGTCAGATGTCTGCAGGAGGATCTCATATGGTAACAGGGAGATGATGCGTGAGTAGCGGGTACGCTGGCTGCGGATGTTGGCGGCAGAAAACGCAGCGTCGACCTGGAAGAACCAGAGTGCGGGGTCGTGCGTGTAGAAGGGGGGTAGCGACAGCGGGAACGACGCAGAGGCCGTCGTGACGTCGGCGGCGGCGTGTGCGGCAGCTGCAGCGGCGGCGGCAGCGGCGGCGGCGGATGCGGTGGAGCTGGGTGGTGAGAGGCTGGTGAAGGGGTTGTCGGTTGCGTTAGATGTCGCAGCGGTCGGCGGCTGCAGCAGGGACGGCCGGAGGAGCGGCGGTGACGGCGAGTTCGGGTCCATAGTTGAGGTGTCTGGAAACAAAATTCAAATTTGTTGAGGTTTTGAATTTTTCAAAATTCGCAATTTGCGGCGGCGGAGGTGGTTGCAGCGGAGCGTTGAGAGTTGTGTGAGCGGATGCGGGTGGGCCAAAAATTGCGAATTTAAACTGACTATTTTAAATGTGAATTTAAAATGCGGGACACCGAACTAGACTGGGGGCGACACATGAGGTGGTAAGAAGGGAGGAAGGGTAGAAGGTTGGATGAACGTCGGGTTCACCACTGTGATGAATTTAAATTTATCATCACGGTGGCGTGAAGGAGTGAATAGATGAGAGCGAGGGGAATTTCACCTAGGCGGCGGTAATCCACCGATGTAGGTGAGAGGAAGGAAATTCACCCAGGCGGCGGTAATCCACCGATGTGAGTGAAGGGAGGAATCTCGTCTAGGCGGCGGTAATCCACCGATGTAGGCGAGAGGAAGGAAATTCACCCAGGCGGCGGTAATCCACCGATGTGGGTGAAGGAAGGAAGGTGCTTGTCTAGGCGGCGGTAATCCACCGATGTAGACAAGAGGAGAAGGTAGGAGGTGAATTCCCAGAGCGGCGGATACCACCAGGCATCTGGGAGGAGGAAGGTAGAGAGAGAAGAGAGAGCTGGTTAGAGGAAGTGTCGAATGAAGCTAAAGCTCCAGGATCCGGGATTATATAGGACTTGAAGTCCTCTCCCTCCAGCTCCCTGCTGGGAGCTGGTAGTGGGGCACCAGGTTGTGTCCCCCGGATTCTGTCGCCTGTCTCCCCACTCAGATGTTTATTGACGGAAGGTAATTTCTACATCGGAATATTGGTGAGAGCTTTAAGGTTGTAGTGGAGTGTTCCCGGGAGGGACTCACGACAATTTCATTTGAAAAATGATGGCTCTTTTGGATTTTGTTGATAGGTAGTGAAACTTGAACAAACGTTGAAGTATTATTGATGGGTAAATTCTTATTACAGAATGGTATATAATTAATCAACGGTAAATTAATTATTACACAACGGTTCATTATACCATCTACGTAGAAGGGGCTGGAGTTTGTTGGTAGGTACGTTTGCAACTTTTTTCCCTCCACATCAACAATTTCCCTTCAGAACTTCATTATGTGCGTTTCTTTTTGCCATTTTAGGTACTTCTTGTCATCGATAGAATTATTTTAGCAACATTATCTCGTCATTTAGGTAGGTACTTAGTAAAGAGTTCGGGGTTAGGTACTAACCTACGGAGGGTCTGCGATCTACATAATATGTATAGAATAGTACATATTATATTATATAGACGGGTTATCTATACATAGAGCTGTGATCTGTAACAGAAGGGTATTCTGTACAAAATAATAAACCGTTGTGCAGGGATTTGCAGCGTTTTATTATGTATGTGATGATTCAGCAGCCCTCATATAATCTTCCATCAGGATCACCATCCTTCCCGACGCTTTCTTTGTTGCAGTATTAACTTGATTTTCCCACCTAACTTGGTTACTACCTTGTTATAATATATTAAATATATTATAATGTGGAATTCGCATAGATTTATTTACTTTTTGTTCTCTCTGAAAGGTAATGGCTTAAAAGAAACAATAAACAACGAAAGAGAAGCAACGAAACAATAACAGTGTACCTATCTATAATATTCTAGAGAGTTTATTAATATAGCGGGAACGTGACATGGAAAAATGTCTCTCATTGGCCAACCCTTACAGTGAGTTCAATCGAACAGCATGTAAAACAAAGCCTGAAAAGTGGTCGAGTTGGCAGTTTTCTTCCTTTCAGGTTTTGTTATCGTTTGCATTTCCGCGTCCGCCGAACATCTTCCATCTTCCACAACCAAGATGGGTTTTGTTTCACATTTTTTGTTTTCAGGCTCGAGATCACGGCACGCGCTCTTCCGGTTCTGTTCTTTTCATGCGACGTCGAAATGGATTTCTCCGGAGCCTTCGGAATGCTGCCTTTTATTCAGACGGCTGAGAATCCACTCCACAACGATTTACTTAAGATTTTCTTCTTCGTTTTAACCGTTTTATGTTAAATTTCAAATGATAAAATGGAGGCAGGAAAAAACCCAGATTTTCTCATACATGACAATTGCCCATTTTCAACTTTCTTTGAATGGGGGTCTTCATTTGATTATAATTTTTAAGCAATTACTCATTAATCAAAATTCAGTGATCATCAGGCATCATCAGCCGATCTTCTTTATTCGTGTAAGGAAACGTGTATGTATATCATGATAACAAATAAATCATCAAGGATGGCTAGAGGTCTTCATGGTGGCAGTAGAGTTTGAATGTGTGCGCTAATCGGATATGGGCAAAATTAACAACAAACTACTTGTTATTGACTAGTAGGTACTTAGTTCCTCTCAGTTCACGCAACAAAATTTTACTGAACTTGGGTAGTTGCAGTAGGTAGTTGACTGGACTAGTAACGGAAAATAGTCGAATGCTTTAGTAGTGTTACGAACAATCAAAACTACAATTTAGTTGTCAGTAATTAGTTTCAAATTACTAAGTGAATGTCTACCCAGATAATTCAAATATAGAGACTTTTTGGGGTGCCAAATTCAATTCGTTTAATGCGTTTTTGGAGTAAATAATGTCTGTAAATAATCACTAAAATATTATCTGTACCCTTTTAATATTAGGATCTGATCCACTTACGCTGTAGTTTGGGGGGGGGGGGGGGGAGAATCTCGTCAGTTGGCAAATTTGAATTCTAGTCATTTGGTTTACCTAATTATTCGAGTTTAAGTCTAAACACAGTACAGTTTACCTACGTGGAAACCAAGTACCTAGTACTGTTAGTTGCCTGTACAAACTTAATTTTTTCAACTTGTTAGGTAGGTAGGTACTTATTACCTATTAGTTGTGTGGGAAATTTGAACTAATTTCCTTGAAGTTGTTGTGAATGCTAACTACAGTAGAAGTCGCTTATAATGACCGAATCGGGACCGACTGGAAACAGTCACTATACGCGACCAAGCTCTGTGAGCGACTTCTGCTGTATCTACATACCTACAGTCTTTGTGGTGATTTTAGCAGTTTTTACCGATATTGGCGAACCCCCCAAATTAACCAACTTTTGAGTTTTTTTTTACTAATTTTTTTAAGGAAATTTTTATTAAAACCGATCAAGTGAACGACGACCCGAAACAAGATATTCTGTTTCGGGTCATCGTTCAATACCACTTTTGGTGAATATATACCAATTTTCGGAGATTTCAGCAATTTTTACCTATTTTCTAGACTTTCGGCCCCCCCAAAACCTGATCCTTATAACCGACTTTTTGGTCACTAATAACAGGCCAATTCCCTGTGTGTTCACATACAGCCGATCGGGACCTGACTGTTTCTATCCTTATATCCGACTTATTCCTTTAACCGCCTTTCTAGTAAGCGACTTCTACTGTATTTAATAGAATGCCTGACGTATTACAACTAATATTAGCGTTGTCACTTGCATAAAGCGGGGCACTAAACCCAACTCTGATGATGATGTTGTTTCTGCAGTGACGTCTTTGTTTTTATTCACTTCTTGCGTCTGCAGAGACACTACACGTCCCCTCGGTGTTGTTAGTTGAGCAAAATCAATATCATTAACCATGACTCTGTGGCTCTTCATCAATCGATTAGAGACGATCTCGATAACCTGTAGTAGGTACGTCGTACTTGATATTTGGACGTGTGGGTGTTGCCCTCGTTGAAGATCCGCGGAGGCGGGTTGCCGGTCTGGTGGATATGCAAAATGACGTCCCCCTCAAGGACGGACCCCTCTCCCTCACCAACCTGCTGTTTTCTCGGTCGTTTCCAACGGGGTTTACGGGTCGGCCTCCGCTGGGAGCGACTTCGATCCTGGACACCACCGCGATCCACCGGCAGTGTTGGGAACTAGGAAGTCGCCTCATCGACCGCCGCCGCGACCCTGCAACCGACGCAAGCACCTCCCACCCGCTTGAAAATATCTGACACGTCCAACTCTGAGCTTCCCACCTCGACCTGGGATTCCGTTGTTTCCCGGCGATGATAACCTGGTTCAAATAATAACCGGAGGTTTCAACCGTTTGCTGCCTTTATTGTTTTCTTCGTTATCCGTTTAAATGGATGACCAGTGAGCCTCAGATGTGCTCGTTGGTTTCATAACGTACAATTTTTACAGCGGCCTCCGTCATATTAATTTATGTATTCGCTTCGAAAACTACTAGGATCAGTCCTCTCCGCATGAACTTCGGCGTTCTCTACACTTATCTCTTTCCGATTACCACCCAGTCGTTATTAAAGATACAATGGCTACATGATATTTTGGTTTATTATTCTGTGAATAATACACCCCTCTCTGTATTCGGCCAGCAACAGATTTTTGGAACACCACCTCAAAATTTTTTCTTTTACGTTTCAAGGTGCAAGCGCTACAGAGCCCTTTTCACAGAAATGTTGGGTGTTCATTTATTGTTTCATACATGTGCAATAACTGAAGTAGCTGTATTTGATGGTTTCCACCAATTTTGGCTCCCAAAAACAAGAATTATCTTGACAATATACAAATTTATGGTAATTTCAGACAATTTCTCAGGTTTTAGACTCATAAAAAATGAATTTTGGGGGCTGAACCTTCGTTACAACCTCAATTCTTCGCTCTTTGGTCAAAATCAGCTTCATATTCGGTCTTCAGAGCTTGTGAGGTACCTATCGTTTTCCATGCTTTTTTAGGGCGAGGAGACCGGTTATGAAGTCGATTTTGAACAAAGAGTGGAAAATTGAGGTTGTACCCAACGAAGATTTTCAGCTCCCAAAATTCGTTTTTATGAGTTAAAAACCTGGGAAATTGTCTGAAATCACCATAAATTTGTATAATAACACTAGAAGTAGTATCAACAGGCGGATCAAGACACAAAGATAATTTGTCAAAAATAGCCATTTGAATTGTTGCACATTTAAGAAACAATAAATGAAAAGCCAAGATTTCTGTAGGTATGTCCAGTAGAATAATAAACCCATTTGGCAAGGACTTCGCAGCGTTTTTTCCTTTGGTACCTACTTCCAGTGTGACATGCGCCCGCAAGTTGCATGTACGAGTACCTCCATCTCACTCAGTTTAGGTACAGTAGCCTATACGCTTATACTTGCTATTCCTACGTGAGTTTTAGAGTATTTTCAGACGCCGCTACTGCAATGGGTCCAAAATATTAATTTAGTAGATAAGTAACTAGAAAGGTACCTACCTAATGTATTAGTAAATAATTTTTCAATTTCAGATCATTCTGATCTCTAGATGTTGAATTTTTTTTAATCTATGCAAATATGTTTTTTTCCATATGATATCTGATCTTGGCTAAATGAATAAACAAACTCCAAGTTTCACCAAAATGGTTGTAATTGCAAACGTTAAATAAGTTCAATTATGAGCAAGATTTGTAAAAAAAAAATTCATCGGTTTAAAACCGTCAAAAATGGTTAAAAATCATCAAAACCTGTATTAGAAATGTATCTAGTGACGTATGTTATTGAACCTTAATATATTATGTATTACGTGGGAAAGACTTGAAAATTTAGCTAGAAATGCTTACCTACAATTATGATCTGTAGTGCAGCCTATAATTATGAGAAACTGTTCAATGTATAACGGGGCAATTAGGTTCAAGTTTGATTGAAAAACATTCTCATATTCGATTTTATGCCACAAATCTCTTCTATTCAAATCCTCATATCCATCCGATTTTGACCCACCTGATATCACTGTGGCTGAGGGATGCTGTGAACAGTAACTTGGTCGACCGCTCAATTTGATAATTTTTGCTGGCATTCTGTTGTTAGCAATTTCGGGTTCCCCTTCGAGTTCAGGCGGAGTTAGCCGGGTTAGGCAACAGATCGTCCCATGTGATTGGTCGAAATCCAAATAACTGTCGTCTGCGCCTGAGCGCAGTGAAATTTTTGCCACAGTCGTACCGCCGGTTTAGATCGGTCCATTTTTGAATCGAGGATGACCCCAAATCAGTTTAATTAAAAATCCCATCGAACTTTCAAATAATAATTTCTTGTGACGCGAGTAATTCCAGTTTTATTGTACCGATTTTGATAGAATTTCCTGAGGTCACGTGGGAAAATCTACTTGATTACCCAATACCATAATTTCAGTATGTATTGAAATTTTTAAAATGAATTTTAGCGTAACCTATCAAAGAAATCTGCTCGATGAATAGGTACTCTACCATGCCATTTTCTGAAGGACCTTAGGCACTACTGATTAAACGAATTATCGCCTCGGCCTCCAAATAACAGGCTTATGTGTCATAATCATCATCATCATGCCATAATTGGCCATAATGGCTTTTGATGAGCTTTCGTAAACTGAAGAATGGTCGATTTATTATTGAAAGGATCATATGTAGGATAGGGCCGATGATTTGAGTGGCACTATAAAAATATTCAGTACTGCGTTTCTCTCTCGAGAAAACGAATGAAATGCTGCCCCTTCATCATAGATCATGGAATCTTTGGTCAGCCGCTGAATTCGTGGTTGAATGCTTGTTGGGTGAAAGTTTATAGCTGAAGGTTTCAATGGTAAACATAAATATCCATTCATACTCCGGAGTTATTAGTTTGTAGCTCTGCCGGGCGTCTGGTCGGCGGTGAAAAGGCGGGAAGGGAAGACGAGGCAGGCAGGTGGGCCAACCTACATCCGCTGCCTGCTGACAGATGTTCCTCCGCCGGCATTGTGCTTGCGCTGCCTCAGGTAAAAGCCGATTTTTATTCCGGAGAGGAAGTACTTCCGATACGCGACCTACGAAACGGCTGTCTCCTCGCCGACTGCCCCAATCCGGTCAAATGATTCAGGATTATGATTGATTTACAATGGTGCGCTGAGAACAGGATAAATATTTGGCAGTATTGCTTTAGTCCTTCCTCTAGGCGAGGAATCGTTGAGCGAAGGGATCTGACATTGCAATCACCGAAAAAAAAAATGTCTCTTGTTTTTAACAGGTTTCCCCATCTCTAAACGAAGGAAATCTAAATGTCGGCTTGGAGTGAAGGTGACAATACCTTTCAGTTCAACAGCCAGTCGCAGTCGAGCTCCGTTCAACTGGCACCCATCCTAGAATAGCGTCACAGGTTCTCGGGAAATCGCGTTGAAAGTTTCTTTGTAGTTGAATGATGGATTTGTCTTAGTTACTGCCCCTTCATCCCACGATGAAGAAAGAAACCCCCCCCCCCCCCCCTTCCACTCCTTTTATGGACCGAGAATACCTAAATTGGCTCAAAAATACTCGGTGATACATTATTCTGTGGACAGGTATTTGGATCTTTCGGATTCTAACGTAGGTACACTAATTTTGGCCTTTTGAAAAAATAAGAAGAAGTTGTTGTTGTTGGTTGAAGTTGTCTTGACTCTGATATTGTGTAAGACATCTGGAATGAAACACAAAACAGATGACTATCGCATTCTGTCTTGCAGATTATTCTCAATAAAAATGAACGTCTAGAAGAACTTGGTTTATGCTCTAGAAACAATTTGAAATGTAAGGAACTCTTGTTTACATGACTTTTGTGACACAGCGTGCTTGAAAGTCAATAATCTAGGTAGTAATAACTTAACCAATAATCTAGGTAGTATTAAAAAAATAAAGCATGGTGTGTCTAGGTAGTAAAGCATGTTCATCTAGGTAGTAGAGCATGGTGTGTCACTTGACTTGAAAGTAAAGCATGATATATTGTGACACACCATGCTTGAAAGTAGGTAAAGAAACGCTTTGAAATGTAAGGAACTCTTTCACATGACTTTTTGTGACACACCATGCTTGAAAGTCAATAATCTAGGTAGTAATAACCCACCTTTGTCGAATCTGCTCCCTAGCGAGAGCAAAGGGAAACTTTCTTATTGCCTTCTTCCATGATCCTTCTACATAGGTATAGGTACTTGCCTTATTGCATAGGTATTGCTGTTGCTAACTCAAAAATCGTGGTTTTTGCATTGAGAGGTTATTTTTGGCGGCTTTCACACCGAGGAAACATGCGACGCAACACTTTTTGGACATATTTGTTGGAAATAGTTGTAGGACACAGGGCATTTCACTCCGAACAGGCATAAATATGATGCATACGCTTGGTACCAGTATACTTCAAGGGTATTGATATGAAACATTTCAAACTTTAAAAATGAAAATTGTTTACTGGTTTAGCGTGAAAACTAAAAATGACCGGCTGTCAAAAGGTTTTCACGCTTTTCAAAATAAACACCCAATTTTCATTTTTGGAAGCTTAAAATGTTCTCAGTTGAAGTCCCTGGAAGCCTTCGCTAAAAATCTTCCAACAATGTACTTTCGAAATATTAGTTGCGCGGTTCCAATTTGACGACGCGAAACGCTCTTAAAACAGAGTGGTTGTGAGGAATAACTTTACCTACTGTCGCTGAAAACGCGGTAGTGACCACATTACGCGGAATATGGCAATGAATTACCAGTAGTTACGATCTTGGACAGTACCTGTTGAAGTCACTCGCGATGAAATCGTGGAAACCCATTTCAAAATAAATAAAAAACTGAGTTATTGAAAGGTTGTGTATTTTCACTAATACTAGTATTATTACTGGTACTACCACTGGTACTGTTGCTGGTATTGGAAGCCCTGGGCTCAGCTTTATATATTCTTTACATGAATGATACATATAATCAGTGTAGATCTGATGGGAAGCATATATCTTTCGCTGACGACATCGACCTGATTGTTGACGGCCATACTTGGGATGATGCTAAGGGTAAACATGAGACAGACCTCAAAAACATTAAACTCTGGATGAACTTGAATGTGAAAAAATGTAACATCTTACCTATTGTTGTATTTGAAAAATACTGGCAGAGTAACTTGCAAGTACATTTATGCATTCAGAAAAATGTGACGAATAGATCACGCTGCAGTTGTAATAAATTGGACATAGTAAGATCGGTAAGATATTCAGGGGGTTTTCATGGACTGCAAGCTGAAATGGGACGATCATGCGAGATATATTACCAACAGTAAAAAAAAATAGCATTTGTTGCATGAATAAACTTAAATTCTTGAATGATAACATTAATAAAACTGTATACTACGCTATGGCGCAGTCAACTATATTAATTTTTTATTACAATATGGGAAGGGACGTACAAGAACGTACTTGAACCTTTATTCATCTTGCAGAAGAAAATAATAAAAATAGGTTTTAATACTTCACACTTCATCGAAGGTACTCCACACATGATTTATTCAAGGAACTGCAAAATTTCCGTCTCCAACACCTCTACGTTTTTAATATGTTCAAATATCTGTTAAGGAACAGAAACGAATTTGGGGATAGATTTAGGTTTCCTAGAGGTAAGCCCTGTAAAATGGAATTACCCAAAATTAGAATTATGTTCTGTGGGTGCAGCCCAAAATACCGTATGATAGCGGTACGTAACATTTTATTCTATGTGATCCACCCGTTGCTCACTAATGAGGGTCGCTACTCAATGAATAAATCAGCTTATGTTCATAAGAACCACATTATCACTTTGGAAGAGCTGAATGTCGCTTTTGATTAATATTAGTGGATCCTTTTATTCTTATTTTTGCACTGAATTTGCACTGAATGCACTGAATTTGGTTGCGATTCTTTCCCACCACGAGGTGGAATATTCTTTCAAATAGGTAGTGTTGTATAATGTGAGGCGTTGTTCCACTTCTTCGATGAATGTAGTGTTGAATTGCTGGGAATCTGGCAATGGCATCTTGAATTGATTGATGAATAGGTATAACGAGATGCGAAGTCGGTTGAACAGTGGATCGGTGCGAGAACGCGAGAAGTCAACGGGGGAACAAAAAAACAGCTGACAGGAGGTGATCACAAACTCTGTAGGTACTGTGATTCACATGTTTCCTACATCGCGCTTCTCTCCCTCGGTTCTCATTGGGTAGGCAAACCCTCGACACGATGAAACATCGCCAGAAGAACGGGCCAATCGGTTCCGTGCAGTAGGTGTTGGACACACGATTTGCGATGAACACATTTTTGTGTCTTCGGTGTGAAAGCTCCTATTTGATATATCCCGGTTTCATTCTTTGAAACAAATGTGTCCGACAAATGTTACGCCGCGTGTATCCCCGGTGTGAAAGCCGCCTTATTATGTTTCGCTTTAAATTCTTGGTTGTCTAATAATCATATCCTGTTGTTTTTGTTTATTTTTATTATTAATTTTTTTTTGGAAATAAACTACGGTACCTTCGTTAACTACTTTCTTGAATCGAAATGGGCACTGTTACATTGCCTATTGCCATAGCCTTAGCTCCTACACCAAAACTACCTCGGTCGTGGCGGTTGAGGCGGGTTTGGGTTTATTATTCTGTGAATAATATACCTATGTATTTGCTCAGCAAAAAATGTTTATAACACCCCCTCAAAATTTTACGTTTCAAGGTGCGTAGATCCCAAAAAATGCGATGTCCGTCCGCCGTATCATGCAAACTACTTCATTTTCGGTCTAAAAAATTCGTTCATTCGCACACAGGCTCCATTTGGGCCTTAGTTGTGTCCCGAAGCTTTGCAGCCCGATCGGAATATACCGAGGGGTGTTGTGGGTGAAAAATGAGTGTAAAAATAGGGTTTTTTGGTGTTTCAATAAAATGAGCTTTTGAGGTGTCTTTTTCCATGTTTTTTTTAGGGCGAAAATACCGAATATGAAGTCGATTTTGACCAATGAGTGAACAATCGTGGTTGTAACGAAGGTTCAGCTCCCAACATTCATTTTTTATCTATATAACTAAATTTACAGATGATTTTCGTGGTGTCTGTCTGTTTGTCTGTTTGTCTTTCAATCACGCCAAAATGGCTCAATGGATCGAACCCATCTCGCGTATTTGAATGTTTCTATGACCAGGGAAGGACATAAGGAGGTTTACTTCCGGATCCGATGGATAGGGGTGGAGGTTTATAGGGAAGCCGAAACATAAAAAAATTAAATTCTCGAAAACGGCTGAATAGATCGAACCCATTCCGCGTATTTAGATATTTCAGTGATCAGGGAAGGACATAGGGGGATTCACTCCCGGATCTGATGAATATGGGTGGGGGTTTATAGGGAAGCCGAAACACCTTACTATTTCAACTCCAATTTACTGCTTCATTTCATTGGACAGGATTGAACACTTTTCTAAAAAATAGAAATTGTGAGAAATTGTATGTCTGTAAAGCGAGAGGTAACAAAGTCAGATGGACCCACCCCGAGTTCTACCCGTCAGCGACGGGCGCAACAGCTAGTGAGTCAAAAACCTGGGAAATTGTCTGAAATCACCATCAATTTGTATAATAACGCTAGAAAAAGTGTGAACAGGTGAATCAAGGCAATTAAATGGCACTATCAATGATCGAAGGTAATTTGAGCGGGGGGGGGGGGGGGGAATAGGAGCGTAGTTCGTATTTTTGTGGGCCAAAATTGGTGGAAACCATCAGAAATAACTAGGTATTTAAATTATTGCACATTATAGAAAAAAAAATGAGCAGCCAACATTTCTGAAGGTATGTCCAGTAGAATAAATGAACCCATGTGACAAGGATTTTGCAGCGTTTTTTTAATCACTACCTACACAATGAAGATGATAACACCCCCCCCCCCCCCCCCCCCCCCTCCTCATTCCACCGGTGGGCCCGTAGAAAACCCATGAGGAAGTCTCCGAAAGTCAGTGTTACGACCGACTTGTCGGAAGGCACCTTCAAGTCACCGACCCGCGCTGCCATGTAGGGCTCGCGAACGCGATGTCGCAACTTCGCCGTGGGCAGGGGTCTCGTGGGCGCTTGCCGTATCTCCGCCCTTTGTACAGAACGCCCTGTTGTCAGGAAAGAAAATTCCCAAATGGGTTAATTGTAATTTTCCTTTTTTTTTTAAATAAATAAAAATACGAATGTATCAGCAGGAGCATAATTTTTCCGAAAAAACAACTTTTTGCAATTCTGACGGATGACTGACGGACTGACTGACTGTTGAATGGGCTATTTAGTGAAAAATATATTCTACAGGCTACTCTTACATTGAATTTGGCTCTGATTCCGAATACAACCTGTGCTCATACCTAAATTTTCTTATATAACCTAATTTTACTATAAAATTAGAGACATACTTCGGCTCTACAGCTATCGTCATTATGGTTTTGATGAATAAAAAGAATCATGGTTACAGGTGAAAAGTAGATGGGTTTGGATGTGTCGTGCAAGAATCATTAGTAGGAACTTACCTACAAGCTTACCTACATTGCAGATTATAATTTGGCCGTAGAAGCAGTCCTTTATTAGATAACCAAATGTATATCTACTCCGAGGACGTCACAATGCATTGGTTATTGGCCATCATCAAAATCACCAGTACGGTCTGAAGCTAATCATTTTTGACAAATTTGTTAAATGCTTGGCAAAGGCTCAAAATTTGAAATCGTATTGGAGTTTAATTGGCTAATTAATTAGTAATATGAGTGTGAAATCCTCTACAGCAGAGGTTCCCAACCAGTGTGCCGCGGCACACTGGTGTGCCCTGAAGTCCCTGTAGGTGTGCCGCGAAATTTTACAATGGACTGGGTGCGAAATCCATACATCGAGTCGGCTTATGACACGGCCTCGTTCACTACTGATGAAGAGGGTGAACTGATAGATATAAAAAACGACCGTGGACTTAAACTTGAGTACAGTAAACTAGTTGAAGAAGCAGAGGCTCAGTCAAAACTGAAGAAAATCAAAGTTAATGTAGATGTTGCATCATTTTGTATTCCCCTCTTCAATGAATATCCACTGGTCACAAAGAAAGCTATGAATGCAATAATACCGTTTTCAACTTCTTATATCTGTGAATCTGCTTTCTCGTCGATGATCGCCATCAAGAACAAAAATCGTTCACAGCTAAAATCTTTAGAGGACGACTTGAGGGTCTGCTTGTCTACAATACGTCCTAGAAAGGATTTAATAATGAAGGGTCTCCAAGCACAAATATCGCATTAGATATGGTGTCACTATTTTTAATTAGACGGACATTCTATTTTATACTCCATTATTTTTTATTATCAACTCGTCTCTTTTAACACAAAATATATGTTTGTAAGTGCATTACAATTTTGTTTTCTTCATTTTCCTAATTAGTTTCCATAATGAGCACAGCATTAACTCAATGAATTATGTTTTAAATTATATTTTTAAAGAAAGTAACATAGTAAATAAATCACATAACAGTACATTATGATTATACTCATTATATTATGGAGATTATTTACCCAAGTGTGCCGTGGCTGAACGAGTTTTTAAGTTAGTGTGCCTCAAGCTAAAAAAGGTTGGGAACCGCTGCTCTACAGGGTAGCCCTCAAGAGCCTGGGTATAAAATCAGATGTTGTTGTAATCGTATCACATCTTATACTGCGAACACAGAACAAACAGAATTGTTCACTTACATTGTCTTCGTCTAGAGAAACGATAAGGTTGAGGGTTTCTAGGAGCATTGAGCGGTAACGAAGAACGCAAAGCGACGTCGATGGATAAAGAAGAGGATGCCAGGCCTGGCTTGCGACCCTCTGGGCGGTATCGCGATATCGATTCCTGTAGTAGGTTGCAACCTCCCTCCTGCGGTTATCCGAGTGATGAATCCACCAGTTCCCAGTTGACGACAAACTCCGCCGCCATCCAGGAATTGAAACTCTTCTCCAGAAACTCCTAACGGATGACGCCCCAATGCCGAACCGTGATTCAGTTTTTACGTACAATTTGTATTTCTATAAATCAAGTATTGCAAAATCCATTTACTTCGACTTTTTTCTAATTTAATTGGCCGCCTCTAATCTTTTGTTACGCGGTGGATTTATCTGATGTTCCATGATACCGAACTTATGATGATTCTAGTTGGCATGGGAGCTTTGACAACGTTTACTGAAAAATCAAAATTTTTCACTCTATTATCTATAGAATGAACTAACTGCCAATCGACTCCTGGCTAGTTTACCATAAAACGCTTGATAGACATGCATATTTCTATATGGTAAATTGAAATTTTCGTATGTCTCGATGGCATAATAATTACAATATCACATAAATGTCATGGCAATCATACTGCAATGGTTGGTAACCTCGGCGCATGCGCAAGCTTGAAATATTTCTGGCTCCATTATCTCATGAACTCCAGTGTAGATTGCGACCCTACTTCTTGATTTATCTTCCGTTTCATTCGCGCATCATTCACATTCCAATGATGGTTTTATCAGGTGAACATAATTTCGTTTTGCTGCAATCCCTGATTATCACCTGATTCAACAATTGATGCGTCTGCATTTTGTGTGCTTTGTTAAAAACGAATAGTTCGGAAAACATAGATATTGGATTTATTTTTTATCCATTTCCAATAACAACAAACTGTCGGTCAGTCATACAACCAGACAATGAAAAAATATGCTAATGGGGTAGTTGTGTTTTTTTAAATTGAAGTAGATGCCAGCCTGAGAATTTTGACACCAGCTGCACTGTCCTACGATAAGTAGTTCTTTTTCTATGATTTTTCAGTTTCCACCAATTCTGACGTCATTACACCTCTCTAAATTCGTATCTTATCGCGCCTGGGCGAGACCCCCCTGCTAACTGTGACGTAGGAATTGGTTGAAACTATGAACAAATCAAAGAAAAATAATTACTTATCGTAGGACAGTGAGGTTGCTCTCAAAGTTTTCAGAATGGAATCTAATTTCATTAAAAAATAATATATTATTATAATAATGTATTGAATTCGTTGATTTACGGCCTAATTAGCAAATGCTTAAACCCTCTCGCTGAGAAAATTTCATTTCTCAGCCGAGAGTTGAAACCTGGGCCACCGGAGACGAGCGGCTTCAGGCACCAACGCTTTAGACCACTCGGCCACCTGTGACGGCTCCAAAAAATAATGTATATATACTGATTTTGTGATCCATGCACATACCACATTCTTCCACAACGATTTATTATGTTTACTGTACCGACTAGTCTTCCCTCTCGCTTCGACCTACCTTGTGATCACTGGGTATATTCCCAGTACCGTATGAATCCTGGATAGTTTTAGTGGTGTTTCTGCCTGTCAAGGCAATTAGGTTTCACCTATAGTTTCCTATCCCCAAATAATTCTACAGACAGCTTTTGACCCGCCTCGTGTCCAGTCCGTATATAGCCCCCGTGCGTCATATCCGTATAGAGTTTCGGCAACGTTCAATGTGGGTCCGTACGAACGGTTATGTATTACCAGGATGCATCCGCTGCAGTTCGACAGGTGAGCTGGCCAGCACCACGGTGTCATCAGCATATCGGATGTTATTGATGGGGGTTCGTTTACGCTGATGCCACCCATTTCGTCCGTCAAAGCTTCTCTAAATTATAGCTTCAGAGTATATATTAAAAAGCAAGGTAGACAAGACCCACCCCTGTCGAACGCCTCTTTGTATTGCCATGGAATCTGAAGTTCATGCTCCACTCTTACCTCTGTTTCCTGGTTCCAATACAAGTAAGAGATTACAAGCAAATTCGTCCAGTCTATTCCACATTTCCTTAAAATTGGCCAAGTAAGAGATTACAAGCAAATTCTTCCAGTCTATTCCACAATTCCTCCACAAATGCCCACTGTATATTGGATAGGCTACTGCCTATCCCATGGATGATAGCTGGTCCATATCAACTCTCAACTCGCTAATCCGTTTAGATTTTTTGTTTGTCGAGAATTAGCTCGTTCGCCCAGATAGGGTCTCACGCCCTACTAGAGGTAGAAATTTCACGCGTTTCTACTTCTATGAGATCCGAATTACTGTGTACCGTTGTACTGTGGTACCACAAACACATGGAGACACTGTTGCAAAGAGTGTCGCGAGTGATGTGATAGAGTGTAATGTACTCGTAGGTTGGTAGACAACATGTTTTATATCTTAATTCAAAGACGAAAACTATGCGGTGTGATAAAGGCCAATCCAACTCAATACCAACCTTATTCATCAGGATTTTTGAAGAGACTGCACTTCAAACATGCGTGAAATAACATTTTGATATCAGAGTTGGTTTGACATTTACGCTTTAGTAAACAGAGAAGGTCGTATGTACCAATTCTAACACTTAGTAAGTACCAGTGAATTCTAGAGTACAGCTAGGGGTTCGGATCACTTACCTGTTGAAAATAGTGGTCTGTAGTAGGTACACTCCATTATTCTACATAAATATTGTTATCTATTATATATTTTTCTATAGGATTGCTATTCCAAGAGAATAAGTTGATGTGGTTCAGACGGTGAAGTACGATCCTTACCACGTACACTTACGTATTTATTTAAAACAGTGATATATCTAGAGTAGAATAAATAACTCCTCCAAGTAGCGATACGTATAAGTAAGATAGCGAGGGGGCAGACCCAGTTTTGGTATTCAAACGTTTTCAAGATCACATAATATTATAGTCCTGGATGTCACTGGGATAATTGACTGCCAGCCAAGATTAGAACAACCATAATAATTTAATTCAATAGAATGATATGACTACTCGACATCAGAAGAGTTGTTGTTATGTGGAACGACCTTTAGTTTGTTTCGGTTCCTACATCGGCTGTTCCTTTTATCTCTATTGGCGAGGGAGATTATTGAACTCGGGAAGTCGCGGTAGGTACTCACTCCTACGGTAATAGATAGTACGAACATACGTAGTTCATCTAAAGGTTCTGCTGTACTGCAGCCCATACGAGATTGTTGTCGAACGGTAGGATAATATATTTGTTGATTTGTGTTGTTTGTCTGTTCCTAGTGGTTGTACACAGTGGTACTCACCAGACGGCGGCTCTGCGCCTGCAGTGGTGCGAAACATGTAGAAAATAAAAGATAATTTTGGCTCATTTGACTCGTTACTGTTTGGGTATACCGATGTATTCGTTGGGTCTTCAGTAGGTAAATAATCTGTCGTTAGCTATTTCTTAATAATGGCGCCAGGGAGTGGAAATTTTGAAGATGTGTGCGTTGGACTGTCAAAGTTTGCTCCCTACTTATAGGTTTCGGTACCACGACGGCGCCGCCAAATTCAGTAACAACCAATTTGGGGTCTTAGGACTTGAAATGCTGAGGATGTACCTACTCGCCGTAAGAGCATTTTGCTCCACAAGTTTATTGCCATCACAGCACCAGTGAACGCGCTATTGTGCCACAAAATGCAAAAATAAAAAAGCCTGCTCGTTGTGGGTCTTAGTACTCACAGTTTTAAGAATGATCCCTGCGTACCTCCAATTCACCTGACAATTTTGTAGACTCCACTAGTGCCAGTAATGTCCGAAGAGTTCGATATTGTATTTTTTTGGATTTCGGAATCAATAATAAATATTGATTTGTTGAATTTGTTCAACAAAATAATGGAGGCAATAAATTTCATGGAGAAGACTCAAATATCAATAAATGCTAGTTCCAACTCTTGACAGCAAGTTGTGGGTACGGTGCCTCCCGTGGAGCTCTGTATAATAATGCTATGAGGTTACCTGTGGTTGGCCGCATGCAATGGTATCAACCGTTCAGTGAACAGTGCCCTTTCGGGGCGGTGGGTAGTGGGAGTACTCACTAGTAGACACCAGGGATGCCAGTCCGAAACCAGTCTCCAACCGATCACGCTCGACGCGTCACATTACATTTCCAGACTCAGTTGCATTCAGAGGAGTTGAATTCAGTTTTGAGGCTCGGAGTTTAACGAAAATATAATGTACGGCATGAATGATCAGACATTGAACCTCCGACTTGTTGAAGAGGTGGAGAAACATGAAGAGCTTTATAATTATCACCTTCCTGCGTACTCAAGGAAAGACGCCACAGATAAAGCCTGGGGAGAGGTAGCAGCCAAAGTCAACATGACTGGTAAGTCCCATCTTGTATCAACCTATCTCTATCAATGTTGAGTTTTGTACTGGAATAAGAAAGGCCCTGGAATAAGGAAGGACCTTTTTTAAAGTAGAAAATGAGGTGAGTTTGTACCTGTTCCGGTTTTGCGCGAGACGTGAGGAGTTCAGTTTTTTTTTAAATTTAAAATTGGAATGATGCGATGACGTGGACATCGCATCGCAGTCTTACCCAGTTATTCACTACCTATTCGCCCACAATGTTTCTGCTTTTAGGAGCGTTATAACATCAATATGTTAACTACACCCATGGAACCTAAACATCTGAAGACGAATTTAATTACATAAAAACAGTACCAGCAGCTGATGGATATTAATGCATCAATAATAGACTCCTTAGTACAATCCCCCCCCCCCCCCCCCAATTCCCATTCATGGTACCCTTATTCCATCTTCTCACACGTGAAACCGAGATGAAATCAAGAAAAATAAGCATAACGGCCCCAAGCAAATAGAAAAACTAGCATAATATATATTCCAACCTTCCAAGTAAAATAATCACATCAATGAAAACAATCACCCATTCAACGTAGCTACCAACACCAAAATCCTGAACTTTTCTGGGAAAGGACATAGCTATATTGAACACCTGGGAGTCCCTAGAAATCCAACGGTCGTTTAAAACTAACACTAGCTCGTATGACGGAATTAACATTAAAACGTCACCCACAATAGACGTCCTCCATCCGGAAATCAGCTTACATCAACACCACATGTGCGCGTACACCCGTTTGGTACTAACCTACACTCGTAACCAAAAATAACTGTCATTTAAATTAGAAAAAAAACATTTCAAGTAAGCCGCCAAAAGGAAAACCCCACTAGGACTTCCAAGCCGCCAAAAATGTTAGTAGCGGTCACATATCCCTCCCGTTTCCCGGGTAGGTAATACCATCTTACCTCTAGTATTTTTTAAATCCTCAGTCCCTTCAAACAACCGCGAGCTGCTGATCAAAAATACCACTTCACTGACATTTCTTTCTTCCTAATCTATATTATGTTAAAATTCTACACCTAGCTTACCATGTAATTTCACCTTCCATGTTCTTTCACCTTTTTCTTTCTTGCTCATTTAACATGAACAAATTCCACATCTAGCCTACCATATAATTTTCTTCCATTTTACGATTAATAAATATTATCATTTAAGTGTCTGAAAGTATTATTTCGTTAATTTATATGAGCTGATTATGGCTGTATAACCGGTCTTCTTATAAAGAAATATATGCAAAAGTGGTCTTCCTCCTTAAATAAAACAGCTCACCCTATTAATGAGACCTCTGCACTATCGGGCACCCATCTACGTGGTTTGTGGTTCCAACCTGATGTCGATAGCAAACTTGACTTTGCAACACGGCGTTATATCTACCGGCTGCTCTTTATACTTGCGATTGAGAACTAACTACCTGCAACTCTCAACTATTGTGTCTGCAAATTGTTGATAAATGCCGGATGGTTTGTGGGATGTTGTGGATAGCGTGACTGTTCTGTTTCACTTGGTTCTTGAAGGTTTGAAATAATTATGTTACACTTGAGCAAAGTACTGGTGACTTACTTATTACATTACATGTTGCTTCATTGATTTCAGCCGGAGATGCCAAAGATAGATGGCGTAATCTTCGTGCAGTTTTCATACGTAAAATGAAATGGGCTCCTAGTCCTAGTGGATCACGAAAACACTCAAGGGCGTACTATTTAGCGGATGCGATGCAGTTTTGTGTTCCATACATTAAAGCATTGGCTCCAGCCTCGTCCAAGCTTACCTCAGTTATGCCGAAACGAGAAATGACTGATGACGTCTTGGAGATTTCGCTGGGATGCGATGACAGCGTTGACCCTCTCACAGGTGATTCGCCAGAGACAGTTCAGTTTTCACAGGAACGTCAGGCACAATCCTGCTCCCCTCAAGCATCACCTGGGTGGTATGCACCGCTTCAAGAAAGCCTACCAGAATCCACGTCTTCCCGAACTAACAAAAGCTTGATGTGTGATTCGGATGCAGATGTAAATGATAATTTCAATATCAAGAAAGCAAGGCTTGAAGCAACAACTAGCACTGGAGCCTCAAGATCATACGGCGTGCATAAGCAAGTTGCTATTGAAATGTTTTTACTTAGTTTGTTGCCTGAATTGGAAGAGTTTAACGATTCTCAGATTAAAATATTCAAACGCAAAATTTTCAGCGTTATTGATGAAATAGCGGCATCACCACAGGTGTAACATTCGCAATAAATTAAACTCTCACCATAGTCGGGCTCTGAATATCCCTGACATATCACGAATATAATATTTACTAAATTGAACTCAAGTTGTATAATTAAATATAATCTGAATTCACGTTGTACCTATTCAAGTATAAAATATACACCGCTCGCTCTTATTTTGAACCCTTATCCTTTCGGTTATTAGACCCAGACACTGAAGAGGTTTCTTTTTTCTGTTGTGGAGGATTGCTTACTGTTCCCATGAACTAGGTACTTCGACCAACTGCATAAGTAAGGATAGGTTTAATGTTGCAGCTCAACTGCTGTAGTTTCAACTTACTTATCTCATGAATAGGCAGTCCTACATTGGTATTAAGATACCACGGAGTTATTTAAAACCGTTGCCTCGCCCGAGTTAACCAACCCATCAGCTAACCTAAAAATCGTCACGCACACTCTTTACTTCATATTTCATGACCAATCTAAGAGCGATTTCTTGGTGAGCTATTCAGATTTTCTCACTGGACTAGACGTGAAGACTAGATGACTTGAATGAGTACATCTTCAATGTGCTGCTCCCTCACTGGGGTGGTTGGTGGTGGGGTTGTGTCTCCAGTGCACTCGATTGATTGTAGGCTCAGTCCATGATTTATATTGCAGTTTTATTTCCGGATGTACCGACAGTGTTCTGCATGCAAAGATTTCGACAACGACAAATTGTTATCTTGTTTTCAGTGGTTATTATGGATGGGTTTACGGGCTAACTTTGTTAGGCAATTCACGTTTAACACCATGTGCTCACGACTATATTATGTTGTTTAGGGGACGATATTCCGTAGTGAATTTTGAACTCGGTGATTTTTGGCTCTAAATTCACCAAATAGCAGATTTGTCAGCAAGTGCACTGAAGTTTGCTTTGAATTATGGTGCAATGGAATATATTAACATTTTCATTTATCTGCTTGAAGGTCTGTTTTCACCGCCAAAACCTGTTCTTAATTTGTTTTCAGGTAAGGATTTGAATATGAAAATACTAGAAGTAATCTTAAAAATGACTTGATTCATGTTGTTATTTCTCATTAGATTTGAAGAATTGGAAGGTTCACTGATACAAGATTTACCTTTTTTACTAACTTTTCTTGCTTTCTTTCTTATTAATTACTTTACTTGTATAATATATTTGTATACAATGGTCAAAATGACGCCAACTGCTCCACTTCGGTCAAACTAGATGGTTGTTAACTCGCAGCCACCAAAGAATTCAAATACCTCGGTACGATCCTGACAAGTGACAACGACTCTGGAGAACTGATCACGCGAGACTGTGCCACTGGCAGTCGATCATATTTGCGCTGCAAGGCCTTCTCAAATCCAGAAGAAGATCCTGGATCTTAAGATCCACACACACACACACACACACACACACACACACACACACACACACACACACACACACACACACACACACACACACACACACACACACACACACACACACACACACACACACACACACACACACACACACACACACACACACACACACACACACACACACACACACACACACACACACACACACACACACACACACACACACACACACACACACACACACACACACACACACACACACACACACACACACACACACACACACACACACACACACACACACACACACACACACACACACACACACACACACACACACACACACACACACACACATACATCTTGCGACGCACTGTGACGAACGTTGCCGAACGCTGGGTGCTCACAAGTCGGTATATAAGACTACTACAAGTTTGGGAAAGAAAAATATTAAAAGAAGGATCAACGATCCCGTGTGTGAAAATGGAGTGAAGAAGAAACGAAGAACGCGTCCTTTACAGGAAACCGGGTATAGTGGGGAAGATAGAAATTTATTGTAAGATTGCGTTGGAGGGTCATGTTTTCCGCAGCGATCCCCTGTGGAAGGTCCTGGAGGGCAATCCTGGAGGACGCAGATTGCATGGAAGCCAAGGTGGACGTGGATGCAAGATGTGGAGGATGACCTGAACGAGCTGGATGTCAGGATGTGGCGGAGAAAAACATTAGAGCAGTCTGGAGGAGGACCTGTGAACAGGCCAATGCTCTCAAAACGGGCTGTAGTGCCACGAAGAAGAAAACTGCAAAGGTCAACAAGTTCTTACTCTTATTTGGTTCAACAAGTGGAATGAACCCAACCATTAGGAACATTTTCATAATTAGATAGGATTGTTTTCAATCGGTTTAGTTGATGTGTCCGCAGGGAAGAATGAAAGTGAAAAACGCACCCACACCTTACACAGAATAAATCTAAAGATGCGCCAGAGGTGTTGCTAACCCCGTAAAAGAGCTGGCTATAAATAGAGACTATTCCTGTCGTCGTTCCTTCCATCGTCCTCTCGAAGTTTCTGTTTGGCGATCGAAGGCAATGAATGGCGTCATTCCCACATCACTGCCTCCTGAGTTAGGTTGAGTTTTTACACTACTTGGAAATCTAGAATTGTGACTATATATTATAACGTTGATTACTAATCCGGTTGAAAATTAACATTTTATAAAAGATTTAACAACACAGTGTCACATTCGAATTATTTCTCAAAGTTTACTCTTGACTCGAGTCGTGGCTGTTTGGCATTGCCAGTCCTACCAGTCATAATCAGCCGGATTTTTCTCAGTCCCTGCTAAAATAGTTTTTTCGTCGTTGGATAATGTCACCACCACATTCAAATCGAATCGGTGGTTTGCAAGGATTTGGCGGAGCTTCAGTAGGCTGCACACTTCCAGTACATGATGCAAGTTACTGAGTAGACCATTCTGCAAGATTATTTCGGGTATTCTACGAGTATAGTGTAGGTTAGTGATTGTTATTTGAACTAATATTACTGTGCGATAGTCCCCCTACCCTCGAGTCACTTGCAGTTCTTCCTGTTTATCTCAGAATTCGATGGTGCGAACATAATATGAGGTACCTATAGCAAGGCCTACTCAATATGTAACAGGTAATGTACAAGTAGGTATGTATAACTGGAATTGTCGTGTGATAAAGTAACCAAATTGATAGAGGATCGAGCTGTTAGGACCAAGCTTTGTTTACTGTTCATGATAAATTGTGGTAAATAATTCAATACCAAGTCAGGATTTCAGGAGCGATCAGGGGCAACCCCTGACAAGGGGAAAAGGCTATAAATGTAAGTAATGAGGTGTGTGTAATTAAAGAGGTTTTTAGGTAGTCTTAATTGTTTATCGTTAATAATATTCCAACACGTTGTATAAAATGCTAGTTCAATCTGCTACTGGTGTACCGGTTGCCCTGTCAGCAGAGGTGCGAATTACCCGCGACTGCGCAGATGATCGGGAAACAGGATGGCGTCCTCCCCCCTGCGGATACAGAAGCTGGTGAGACTTTCTAGGGGGGTCTTTGAACGTAGCAGCCTACTTTTACTCAGCTTTCTTCCCTGCCTTACTTTCTACAGTTCCGTTTCGTAACTCTGGTAGCCCCTTCCAGATCGTCCGGAGTCCACTGCTGAAAACTTCTAGATGACGACTCCTTCCGAGTGTTATCATTTGTTCTTCGGGAGATGTGCTTCGAAGAAGCCACTCAGAAGAGCAGGTGGCAGTGGGAAAATAGTGGCCGTGATTCTGATGAGTAACTAGGTTGATCTGTGTTGAAGATCTTTGATTTCTAGGCTAGAAAATAGTTTGCTGGCTGAAGTTAGCTAACCTACGCATAGAATAGTACCTATGAAGTTGGGTTTATGAATTACATGGAAACGTATGGGGTCACGGTGCACTAAGTTGTTTTTTACCTCCTCCCCCATTACAAACCCTCTCATCTGCTCCTTCTGCTAGCAAAATACTAATGTCCAAAAGTTGACATTTTAGATACTTGCCGAACTTCGTGTTTCCGATATAGGTACCTCCTCTTCTTGCGATGTTTTTTTTTATTTCAGTACCTACCTATCGTTTTTGTGCAAATTTTGTATTAAAATCTGCGACTGTAGCTGTGATAAAGTTATAAAGCATAATTGATTTCGGGCTTCTGTAGTCGTGGTTCAAGTGTCTTGCTTTCTCAACTGTTTTCTAAATCAGCGAGAACGTTATTGATTGAATTGTATCTTATAGACATAATGCAGTAACATATCGTTGGCCCATATGATTCATGATTTCAATTTCTGATCAAAGTTGAAGGTCGGTATTTACCTGCGTTGTATTTTCAATCGTGTTTTCCTGTGACAACGTTATTCAGCCCTGTTTGGCTGAACTGTGGTCAGTACCCACTGTTCCACGAATGAGAAGAATGAACAAGCGTTTCTTTGAGGGCTGAACTCACGAAACTCGGAAAATTGGTGCAGAGGTTTTACTACTTGGGACTTGAGTACAACAACTTTTCATGAGTTTAGTTGTGTTTCATACCCTCCTTCTCCGACCGATAAACACGCTTCATCAGCAGCTACAAGTCTGCGCTACACATGACCAATATTGCTCTGCTTCAGTACAACGACACTAAGTTCTATTAGCGAAGATAAGGTAAATCCATAGTCAGATGGTACCTACAGTATAAAGTTTTACCAGCCAGGGCCTTATACCCCAATCAGTAAAGCAGTTAAGTACATCAGCAAACACTATGTAAACGTAAATCTATGATATTGAAGGGGGCTAAGTGAAATTCATTAGATAGCATATCATAATTTATTATAAGCCTCAGCACATCATGAAATCACTTTGACTGATTTTATTGGGCTTTTGTTTTGGGTAGGTGCGTAATGATGGCAATGATTTCTCTGTATTTCATCAATCACTCTACATCCACCCGCTCTAGGTAACTGACTACGGCATCGACATTGTACTTTCAAATTAAGAGCAAGACAGTTTGAATTAGTAAAAGTGTGAACGCAGGATAAGGATGACAAACTGTTGAGTCGAAGAGTTGAGTTTATTCACTCACTCGTTGAGTCAGCAGGGGAAGATGAGTCACCAGAGGCCATAGCCGGCACACACTCGCGCACGCCCTGTCACTCCTACACCCTCACTTTGACGTTCTGGCTCGTCTTGTGGGGGGGTCACTGCATCTTCCTTGTTCAACAGTTAGTTTCCATTACGCCAGTATTTTGATTAAACACTCATGTCGAGAAGATAGAAAATGTTTAAACCCTCGACCTTACCAATATCCGTACTATTGTGGCTACACCTGATTGATGTCAGAGAGAAGTGTCCGATAATTTGAATACGTTTTCAGTTACCTAGGTTTATACCCATTATTAAATCTTAATCAAATAAAATATTAAAACTAGGTAACATTAAAATTTGGCGCACACACCTAAACCCAAAATTCATGGCAATCGGGGCTGAAAGGCGTGGTCATTCTAGAAAGAATTAACTGCGACTGTTCGTTCCGTGCCTAGTTTTTTCTCACTCACTCACTGTAATGCATTGTGTTCGTGCAATGACTGACAAACAAGTCTGTCAGCAGACATATTTTTCAGCAGATCTGTTTCTCTTCTTGAGACCTTGAGGAACAAATATTTTGGCGACGCCGTGACACGTCTGTCCAAATCTGCAACATAACCAATTTCATTGTAATCCCCGGCATATCATCTCAAATAAAGAACAGTCATAATGAGCAGACCTTTGAAGATTGAAGACGGTTACTGAACCGATTTTGATGACATTTTCAGCGATTATGAGGTTTGGATCCCATGAATTTCACGATGATCGAGGCCACAGAAGCTGTTCACGGTGGTTGAGCTCATACGTAGAACAACTGTACGGTACTGTGAAGACATAGATGGTGAGGAAATTACCGTGGACATCTATGTGAAGAAGAAAGTAATTACGTAAAGGGTAGTTACTCGGATTTACTAAAAAGTCTTTCGCTAACATAACTAAGTTTAAATTTATGTAATGTAAGTCGGTACAATGTTTTGGTGACATTTTTCCCTTGCAGGGGGAAAATAACAGGTCGTGGGTATCATAGCAACCTATTTTGTGGGTTAGGAAGGTTTCTACTGCTCCTAAGGGCTGCAATTCTTCCTCAAGTCCAGTGGGGACATCCGAATGGGCTGCCACATTATTTGACACCGCTGAATCTGGGTTCTGAATGGCTCCCGCTGATGAAATAGTAGGGAGAATCAGTCTTTCTCAGATATTCAACGCTATCAATTCCGCCATGGTTGCGCCAACGTTGTCAAGTCCTCCATGGTTGCGACCGAAGTTGCTAATCCAAAAACGCTGCAAATTATTACACAACGGTTTATTGTTTTCATGTATATATGGATAACCTTTCTGCATAGATCACTGAATTCCTGTTATAATCCTAGTAAGACCCTGAATTAATTGAGTCGTTTTTTGCGGTGGATACACACCTACCCACGCCTACGTAGACACGACAAAAATGCCACCAGAGTCGAAGTATAAGCTCCCTAACGTTCGGCAATTACAGTTACATAAATACGTATTTTCCCACTGCCCCCAGTCTCCTGTAGCGCTCCATTTTGGCCCCGCAAATCCCCCACCCGGTCATTTTTTAAATTCTGATGGTGGCTGAACCTGAGTAGGAAACTCAACATATTCCAAATGTTCACCTAATTTGGATGATTCGTTTGGCCGTGAACAACAACAAACTTGTACCTTTTTACAAACATGTAAAAATTGCCTACCGATCAACAAAATCCAAAACAACCATCTTTCTTCAAATGAAATTAATCTATTTCATAAAGCCGTGCGAGATTATAATCAGCTGTTCCCTATCAATGGTATATCTTGGGGAAATTATGTATACCGCATGATTCACGCTCATGTTGACGGTCTTTTCGGTTTATACTTCAGGGCCTTACTGTGAACGAACGGCTGGACGTAGGTACTCCGGCTGGTCTCAAAAAATCCTCAAGCGCGGAATCAATATAAAAACGCCAAAATCTACTTGTGCCTACACTTCTGTTCAAAGTCGTCGTGCTTTGAAAATTTCAGTCCTATTTTTCACCCCTTAGAGATGACTGACAGCGACGCCGAGCGTCAGACTAACTAGACCCCAAATGGGACCTAAAAACCAATTTCATAAATTTTGGTTAATGGTAATTTTAAGAAAGTGTCGTGTACGGCGAACGGACAGGTATTTGGTTTATTATTTTCAGTGATGAACCGTTTGAATCAAGCATTAAGGGGGAGGGAACAACAAAAACCCATCCCTCACAATTTACCAAATGGTTTGCGTTTCAGGGTACGGAAAATCCGAAAATGGAATAAAAATTTGCTGCCGTCGCCGTATGCATTAGCTTGTTGAGTGACCTAGGGACTACATTTATGCTTTTGGAAATACAGAATCGGGTACTACAAATATATATCTCCATAACCATATTAATTTGCGTATCAATATTCAAAACGCTGAATAATTTACGTTCTAATTATATCAAACCAAATCTAAATGAATCTGATTCTGATGTGACTACACAGTTAGGGTGACCTAAATAAGGTTAGTGTACACATTTAGGGTGACTACAATCTTCTCGATCCTCCCCGGTCAGCATGAAATATGTGCTTATCTGTACCTACCTACTTCGAACTGGTGTGTATTAAAAACAAACACCGGCCATTCTTTTCCATTTCCAGTCATGGATCATAACTCTATTATTGAAGTTTCAGCCTACATACCTGCATTATTATTTCCCACAGTTTTCAACCATAAAAATCCATATTCCAACAATTTGTAGGCCTCTAAACTTCGTTGAAATTAACTAATTGTTTATTATACCTGTCAAGTAAATGGCCGCTTTCCTCAATTTTTGGTTATTTCCTTTATATTTGGTTTCCATATTGGTTATTTTTAGTTATTTTTTTACGATTGTCAGCGATCTGTGACAATTTAGATTCGACCCACTTGATTTCAGAACTGTTTTCATCATCGAACTTACCATTTATTCTGGAATATCTTCTTTTTCCGATTGAAAAATAGTATTTTCGGCTGTGGGATGAAGAAAGAGAATAAGAACAACAGAATGTATGTAGGGGAAAGGCGTGTACGTCTGGTCTCTTGTACCTCTGGCTGATCGTGATTACATCACCATGGAGTTTCAAAATAAACTTGCTTCCATCATGGTAAGGTAGCCACTAGGGACAGTACCTACCTATCCAAGATACCGCAACTACCACCATCTGACATAACGCAACCACCACCATCTGACAGCCAACCCGCTCTGATAACGGGCGTTCGAATTTTTGTTATGATGTTTTGAGGTTGTTTTGGAAGATTCCTCGTTCCTCCACAAAAAAGGGTCATTTCAGACCGAGGTTTTTATTTTTATTTTTATCACTATCCATTGATAAGGAAGGCACGTGATTAAATAAAATCCTACAAAATAATTTCGGCGATTTTCTAAAATTAACGTTTTTTGTTACTCCATTTTTAGTCAACCCATGCGATTTTTATACCTCTGGCCGGTTTTTGCATTGTACCTCTGGCCACCCAAATATTTCAATTGTGATAGCGGGAAGTTATTTCCTGCAGTTCCAAGGGTTCTTTTAATATTTACTTAATTCAACTTATTGTTGCACTGACCACTGTCAGTGAGCCTTCTGGTTTGCTTATTTTTGTCTCTCTCGGTCTAAAATTAGTAGATTTTGGATAGGAAAACGTGGACTCACACTATAAAAGGATTGAGTTATTATTGTTGATTTTTAGTTATATTTAGTTATAGTTGTTTTTTTTTTGTTTTTTTTCAATTTCAGATTCGTAGGAGCAATGTAGAGGGTTTAGCGCACCCCAATTCGCCAGATAATGTGATATTACCAGTTGATTTTGTTTTGGATCATTTTATTCTTCAACATCAGTTTCCTCAAGCAAAAGATTAATGGTTCTTGAGATTTCCTTAGCCTATTAAATTATTACTGTGATGTTACATTACATTTTTTGGTCGTGTTTTCACGTGTTACTGTTGAAAATCGAAGAGCAAAGGTACAGTGACGTCATGTCAGAAGTACATGTGTGTTATCCTACATCTCTCCGGTTTTCACACTTTCGTAAATCGGCTCCTGTGATCTTGTTTTCCTGGGATCTCCCTTCGGGGTTTTACAGCCACATAGTTGGTCAAGATATGAAAATGCCTAACTGTCGGGTATACGAAACAAATTTTAGCTCTACAATCTAGGTTTTTCAAAAATCGCCCAGTGGTAGGTACACGTCTTTTCCCTACCATAAAAAATATGTCTGGTCTAGTCGATACTGATCTTAGTATCGATACTAGTACAGTTTATCGAAGATAAAGTATCGATACCTCGATAGTATCGACGCGAAAGTATCGATACTACTCAGTATCTGAAATGGGTATCGATAAATTCCGGTTGAAAAACCGCAAGAGTGCGTTTTTCTTTCAAGCAATTGGTTGAAATAAAAGACGTTTTTAATTCAAGGCCTCTTACAAGGACGAGTAGATTACTACACTTATTTATTTATTTTATGTGAATGAGCTCAGGAACAATATCAAGTAAGTACCTACCTACCTACTATTTCAATTTTTTTCTAAAACTTTATCTCCTCAGATAGAAAGTACCTACCTACGTTTTCTAATATAAGTATTAACATGAAATAAAATAGTAACTTTTATTTGTAATAGGAAAGTAGGTAGGTAGTTAGGTAGTAATTTAAAAAAAAATCTTACTAGGTAGGTAGCTTAATAAAAAATATAAAACGAATTAAAAGGCATGCCCGGACACAATAATAATAATAATAATAATAATAATAATAATAATAATAATAACAATAATAATAATAATAATAATAATAAATGAGAGGAACAGTTGTTGTTTCTTCTGTAGACGTGAACATGACGTTGAGCGTGGCACGTCAAATGATGATCTAAAGATTTTGATGTGGTATCATGGATTTGAGAAAAATAAAGTGGCAAATAAAAGGAATTACCACTGACTGGTATCCGATTGTGATACCACAGCCGAAGTATCAGTGAAAAAGTATACTGTGGCCGTGTCCTACGTGGATCTGCCGCGCGCGTCAACGCGTCGGAGCTTTCGGGCGTTCACACAAATCGCGTCGGCATGCCGCGCGGCGAAAAAAAGGTGTCCTACGTGAAAACGCGAGACGCTTCGTATTTAAGTGGACGCCGACTGTCAAGTATTGTCACCTGTTCTTTTATTTTTACTGCTTTATTTTTGTTTACGTTCAAGTATCAGGCAGACATTTATGCAATATTTTCTGAGCCAACGTCGTCCTACTACTACTAGTTGATATTGTATAATAATTCTAGGAGACTTTAAAAAAAAAATAAGAGTACCAAATACAGTTCGTCCCAAGCAGTTTGCACCAAATCACGGTTTTTATAGTGTTATTTATTTATTTTTTCATTTATTGGCAATATATCATAAATACATAATGGAGATAAATATACAAAATAATTAAAAATACTAAAAAAAAGCCGAATTTGGGAGACATTTTAATTAGAGAAATTGCCCACCAAAGAATAAGTTCGGAAGAACTTGTGCTCTTCGGTGTTCCGGTGCTCCAACCGGACCCCGGTGTACCGGTTATTCCAAAGACACGGCCGCTTTTGGACTTCAGCAGTTAACATTTCCATCACACAAAATACACAAAAACAAGGTCTTCTACACAGCAATTAACAGAACAAACGAGATAAACAAATCAAACGCGACGTTTGACGCGAGGAATACTCGCTAGGCACCTCCGCAGAGTATCAACGCCCGATACTGTCGATAATTTATTATCCACTGTGCGAGCGTTTCGGCCGGGCGAGTGGAGACGAGTTAGTAGCTCGCCACTAACCTTAGTTAGTACCTGTTTGACATACGACAGAGGTTTACATACGAGTATATGTTTCCTGAAAACGGACATGAAAGAAATATTGCATACATGCATGTAAGTGATAACGGAAAAGTTCATTCGCCTGGCCCGAAATTTCGTAGACGAGTGTTCAAAATTCCGTAGGTTCTGAAACCCACCCTATAATTATCCAAAACAAAATAACGTTAAAACGCTTTTAAATAATTACGTACCTTAATAATTATTTACGATCTCGACAGTTCTTTTGCAACTTCCACTTAAATGTTGACTTGAAAACATCAAAAATCGACATGAAATGCCCCTAAAAACTGAAAAATCTTAGTAAACACGCCTGTGCAGGTTGGTCGTTTAGCATAGTGGGGGAAAGTCGAGCTGCTGTCTCGGCCAAGTGAAATTCATCGTGATGCGAGTAGCTCAGTCCTAGCGTACTCTGCCGCTGCTCGGCTGAGCCACTGGTTACCTTATTACCAAATTTTCAAAGAAAATGAAGCTATTGCAGTGAGTCCAAAATTTTCAGAACATGAATTTTTGAAATTTTGTATAGGTAAATCCATTTCAGAGCGTCCTGAATTCGTCCCTAGATTTTAACAAAAAAATTATTTATGCGTCCTGAATTTCGTCCCTAGATTTAAAAAAAAATTTATATATATCACTCAAGACTATGTTTGCTCCTTGTCTGCTACGCCGAAGATCCTTGAGAAGCTTGTTGTGATGCACCTATCTGCTGAGTTTTCGTCTTATTTTGCGGTCGAGCAGCACGGATTCTTAAGAGGGCGTTCTACTGTCACAAATCTGTTGGAGTTTCAGAAGTTCGTTGTGGATGGGTTTCAGCGGGGCTACCAGACTGACGTAGTCTCAACTGACTATGCCAAGGCCTTCGACAAACTCTCCCAGCGCCATCTTCTTTCGTTGCTGGAATCGTTGGGAGTCTTCGGGCCATTTTTGGACTGGATGTCCACTTACCTTGTCGGACCTTATGGTCCGAGTTAAGGGCGTTCTATCGTCTCCCTTCACCGCTTCTTCTGGTATCCCTCAAGGGAGTCATATTGGCCCCCTGTGCTTCCTGCTCATGATTAACAGTGTGGTCAACTGCTTCACACCGGACATCCACTGCTTGTTGTTCGCGGACGATCTCAAGTTGTTTTCTCGTGTGGTTTCTCCGTTGGACTGTGCTGCCTTGCAGTCGGCAGTCGTACGTCTTGAGAATTGGTGCTCTGATAATAACTTATTTCTAAACCCATCCAAATGCCATGTGATTACTTTCCATCGTTCTACGCAGCCCATTGAGTTCAACTATGTCCTCGAGGGTGGCCGGCTTTGGAGACTCACGGAGATGATTGATTTGGGAGTGCTTTGCGACGAGCGATTAACTTTTTCGAAACACATTGAGGACCTGGCGAGCAGGGCAATGCGGGTCCTGGGCTTTGTGAAACGTAACACCAGAGAGTTCACAAGTGTTAGTGCCATAGTATTGCTTTACAAGGCCCTGGTGCTTCCAATCTTGGAATACGCCTCTCCTGTTTGGTCACCCAGTTACGCCGTTCATCAGTATACCCTAGAAAGAGTGCAACATAAGTTTCTTCGCTATATTGCTTTCAAGTTGGGCATTCCTTCCGACGAAGTGTGCTACAGCACTCTCCTCGATACTTGTGGCATATTGCCACTGGAGAGGCGTCGTACAATTGCTGACCTCTCCCTCCTGCATAAGCTGTTAAATAACCGCCTTGACTGCCCCGCCTTGCTCTCGACGATCAGCCTCCAAGTTCCTCGTCTGTCAGCACGCTCTTCTCCCCTTTTCTACATCCCTTTTTCATCAACAAATTATGTGAAGAATAGCCCGTTGCAGCGATTGCCTCGCTCTTTAAACCCTGAATTTGACTTTTTTCATCACTCCCTTGTTTCTCTCAAAAAGTTATTGGCTTCCTCACCGTTCTACTTTACCTAAGTTTACCAACCATAGCCAGTGCTCTGCATAATTAAGTATTTGTAATTGGTACTCCACTTGTTATTATTTTGTCTTCTTCATATTTTCTTCATTTTTGTGCCTTAGTCTTCCTGTGAATGTCCATTGATTTTAGCGAATTTTCAAAGAAAATGAAGCTATTGCAATGGCTTCGAAATTTAAATAATATAAATTTTTGGAAATTTTCTTCATAGAAATCCGTTTCAGACCATTCTAAAACGATTCCTGAAATTTAACACTTTTTTATATGTATATATATATATATTTATTTATATATGTGTCACTCCAGACGATAACTCTCGATAGAATTGAGATAAACAGCTCAAATTTGCACAAAAAATCTATCTTGGCAATCGAAAGGCTAAGTTCGAAGATGGGCGAAATTGGCCTACTCTAAGGAGGGTTTTGGCGCATTTAAAGTGCGCAAAAATTACCCAAAAATCCCCAAAATGTTATTTTCCAACAAGTGACCCATCATTTTAAAGGTTTTTGCACGCTGAACACGATGGTGGAATCGGATTTTAGATATCTTGATCCGTTCTCAAATTAGAGCATTTAAAGTGCGCAATAATTACCCAAAAATCCCCAAAATGTTATTTTCTAACAAGTGACCCCTCATTTTAAAGGTTTTTGCACGCTGAACACGATGGTGGAATCGGATTTTAGATATCTTGATCCGTTCTCACATTAGAGCATTTAAAGTGCGCAAAAATTACCCAAAAATCCCCAAAATGTTATTTTCCAACAAGTGACCCCTCATTTTAAAGGTTTTTGCACGCTGAACACGATGGTGGAATCGGATTTTAGATATCTTGATCCGTTCTCAAATTAGAGCATTTAAAGTGCGCAAAAATTACCCAAAAATCCCCAAAATGTTATTTTCTAACAAGTGACCCCTCATTTTAAAGGTTTTTGCACGCTGAACACGATAGTGAAATCGGATTTTAGATATCTAAATCCGTTCTTAAATTAGAGCATTTAAAGTGCGCAAAAATTACCCAAAACTAGGATAATCTTTAAACTCTTACCCCCCCCCCCCCCCCCCACCCCCTTAGAGTGGTCAGATTGAAATATGTGAGAAGTATTAATTGAAGACGAGAGTTCGAAGCAAAAAAGGGGGAGGCAAACGATTAGTACAACTCCTTGAATTTACCCACAGCGATCAAATAAATAAGCACTTAGTACAATTACGTAATAAACAAACGGTAGAATCAGGATGGACAAAACGTACAAATTAAAATAAATACGAAGAGAATATACATAGAAAACCAAATTTTAGACCGAAGTTTTCCTTTATTCAAAACCATAGCCATTAATTCGAATATTTCTTTGAAAATTCGCTCATTAAGTCATGCTGCATGACTGGTTTTTTTTTTGTTTGTATGAGTGTAATTGGGCTTGCCCGTAAATAAATAAATAAATAAGACTGTAACCTTGGATACGTGATAAAAATGCCAAATTTCGCCAAAATGTTCGTATTGCCAAGGAGTTCGAAGATGAGCAATTTTTAAAAATTGTTAGGGGGTCAAATTTGAGTTTGTAGGGGCAAAAATCGGTAAAAACGGCTAGAATTGCGAACAATTGATGTAAAATCACTGAAAGGTATGGATGGATGAGTAGAGAGAAAAATACCACTTCGGTTGTTTTTGGGGGTCAAAAATTGGTGCTAAGGGTTAATGAATAATAATTCACCTCACTTTGTGTGAGATGGTGATTAACGACAGAAAGAGGGATATTTCGATGATGAAAATATTTTTCTCCGAATAAATAATGGGTCAACTTAGACTGTATAAGGGTCAAAAATCGGCAAAAATCATGAAAAATTGTATAATTTTACGAATAGTGGTAGGTACTTATGGTTTTGCGCTATATCTTATTTTTACACATAGCACGAAGATTTCTGAAAATTCGCTCTTATAGCCATGCTGCATGACTGGAACTTTTTACCGTACTCATAACTTCTTTCCAAATTATAGACGTAAGCGTACATTATGTTGAGGCTTGAGGCTGGCTGCTTGTGGTCTTTGGAGGTTTTCAGATTTTAGACGTAAGTATGCGTATGGATTTATGTGCAATCTGTAGAGTACAGATTGGCAGTGGAGAGATGTGGGTGGATCTGCGTAGGTATCATAACATCCCTCATGATCAGTTTGAGCGGGAAAGGAGAATTGCCGGTGTCCTGATGGGTTGGAAGGGGGTGGGGGGGGTTCCCATTCCCAGTATGCGCTTACTGTGGGAGGGAAATTCTCCCGGTAAAATCGGAGGGAATTCAGTGGGGGCGGCGGGGAAAAAGGGGGCGGTGAATGAATGGTAGTCAGCGAGAACCGTCCCCGCCGGCCGTCAGCTCCGCAGTTCCTCCGGCTCTGAAAATTCTCCCTGAGCTCCGGATCCCTCCCGCAGCGAGGGCTTCAGATCAATATGGCGTCAGTGGCAGCGGCGCGGGGAGCGAACCGGTGGAGACCGAGGCTAGGCGGCCCGCGTTGCGAGGCTAGCTCTGACGTCACGCCCCCTTTTGCTCTTCCCTGTCGCTACGGGTTCTTCAATTCCCTTGCCCTTCCAATGTTCTACTCTACCCTGACTCTACCCTACAACCTACATCTCACCCTCTTCTCTCCCGACCCTTTTCAAACCCCTCATTCCCATTCTGCAATTCTCTCTTACACTCCCCCTTTCGTCCTATCGCCGTCACCCCCCACCACACTATTAACCCTCCTTCAGTTTTCCCCCACCCTTTTCCATTTACCCCCATCCACTCGTTACCTCTCTCTCGTTTCATATTTTCTTTTCTCTTTTGAATTCACAAGGTACCACGTAATTCATTCCACTGAACAACGCTCAGCGACAAGATGGAATTTTATTTTCAAAGAACAACTTCAACCACTTGTTATGTGTACCTACGTTAGTTAAGTTGGTTGGAATCCGTGAAATCGGGTCGAGAAAAGTTTGAAAACTGTTGCAATGATGTTGTTATTCGGCAAATCTGGGTTGTGTTGGGGGGGGGGGGGGGGGGGGGGGTCATGGGGGCCTAAGCGCGAGTTTGGGTTGTACAGAAATTGGAAACCACAAGAATCCGGGGCTCTTGCACATTCTGGTTTATTATTGGTACTTTTCAGTACCTACCTAATGAACCTTTGGAGTCCAGCATGAAAAGAAAAATTAAAAAAATACTAACAATAAAAAAATGACATCCCTCAAAATTCGATGGTTTCCTTTTCAAGGTATGTAGAATCCGAAAATGGAATTAAAAACGCTGCAAATCCCTGCACAACGGTTTATTATTTTGTACAGAATACCCTTCTTTTACAGATCACAGCTCTCTGTACAGATAACCCGTCTATATAATATGTACTAGTCTATACATATTATGTAGATCGCAGATCCTCCGTAGGTTAGTACCTAACCCCGTACTCGTTACTAGGTACCTACCTAAATCACGAGTTAAATGTTGCTAAAATAATTCTTTCGATGACAAACAGTAACTAAAATGGCGTAAAGAAACGCAAATAATGAAGTTCTGAAGGAAAATTGTTGATGTGGAGTGAAATAGATGCCCCTTCGGCGTAGATCACTTGTTTTCTGTGGTCAGTACCTACCCTCGTGGTCAAGTATAATGAACCATTGTGTAATAACTTGCCCATCAATAATACTTCAACGGTTGTTGAAGTTGCAAAAGTACCGATCAATAAAATCCAACCCCTTCTTGGTAGATGAACCGTTGTGTAATAATTTACCGTTCTGTAATAATTTACCGTTGTGTAATAATTTACCCATCAATAATACTTCAAGGTTTGTTCAAGTTTCACAAGTACCTACCAACAAAATCCAATAGTCCATCACTTATCAAATGAAATAATATCGCAGAACAACCAACTCGACTTCATACAGCCATCCTTGCTTATAATCAGGTGCTCCCTAGTGATGATATCCCGGCCGGATTTATACCGTTTGATTCACGATCATGTTGACGAAGCTTTTTGGTGCACACGAACGGCTGGACGTACAATGCTCCGGGTGGTCTCAAAATATTGTTTAGCTCAAGACAAATTTAATATCGTAAAAAAAAACTATGACCTTCAATCGAAAGTTTTTGAGCTACGGCGTTCTGAAAATTTGAACCCCTAGAGATGACTGACAGTAACGTCGAGCTTCGAGGACCAACTAGACCCCGAACGGAACCTATAACCCGAATTTCATCAATTTTTATTCATGGTAACTAAGAAAAGTGGCCCGTACGGCGGACAGACAGAAATATTTGTATTGCATTTTCGGATTCTACGTACCTTGAAACGTAAACCATCAAATTTTGAGGGCTAGTTAGAATTTTTTTTTCATGCTCGATTCCAATGGTTCATTATTGAAAATAATAAACCAAAAAATTCTGCCCGTCCGCCGTACCTCGTACTTTTCTTACTTGCCATGAACCAAAATTAATGAAATTTGGCTTATAGGTCCCATTTGGGGTCTAGTTGGTCCGCCAAGCTCGGCATTACTGTAAGTCGT
The DNA here is from genome assembly GCA_954871275.1 of Leptopterna dolabrata. Classification (NCBI taxonomy): domain Eukaryota; kingdom Metazoa; phylum Arthropoda; class Insecta; order Hemiptera; family Miridae; genus Leptopterna; species Leptopterna dolabrata. The sequence continues at coordinate 25,912,906 of OX940975.1, read as the reverse complement.
CTTTAAGGGATGAAAAAAAGGGGTTGAAATGTCCCGAATGCCGTAGCTCGAAAATTATGTAGAATAGCATGGTTTTTCAAAAACATATTTAAATTTATCTCGAACCAGCCGTTCGTTTGCACCGAAAAGCTTCGTAAACACGATCGTGAATGAAACGGTATAAATCCGGCCCAGATATCATCGCTAGGGAACAGCTGATTATAATCAGTGGCTGAATGAAGTCGAGTTGGTTGTTCCGAGATACTATTTCATTTGAACAAACGTTACGTGCTTCATGAATAACAACAAATAAAATTACCTACTGATACCACCGCATATATTTATGAAACGTACTAATTGCCCGGCCGGCTCCAGTACTCGATTTAGCGCTTTTCTGGGAGGAGTACGAGGGTAGGTATTGACCACAGAAAACTGTGACCTAGGCAGAAGGGGCCTACATATACAATAGGTAAATAGTATACCGTTGCGAAATAATTTACAGCGTTTTAACATGGATACGTTTTTGCCCTGGGGGGTCATTCTAAAATTTGCGACCGAAAAAAATGCAACGCTGCAACCGATAAACAATTTGGAGATGTGCGTGTGTAGTTACCGACAATACCCAGCGAAACAATAATGAAATGAGCACAAACCATTTTATTGAACGAATTGGAAGGTAGCACCTAAAAATGTGCCTTCTAATAATGAAATGATGATGATGATGTTGGAATTTGTTAGATCCGAATAGTGGTCGTCTACGTGAACGTTCTTACGAGAAGGTTCGTCAGGTGCACACTACTTGTGCAGCTACATAAAGTAAGTACCTAGTGAACGAAAATACAGCGCCCAAAAACATATCCATGATTCAATGTTTTTCCATGAAGTGGAAAAATTTTTAACTCCATTCTCGGATCCTGCACACCTTGAAATGGAAACCATCAAATTTTGGGGGATGGGGGGGGGGGGGGGGGGATAGCCTTCATGCTCGATTCCAAAGTTTCATGAATGAAAATAATACACCAAAAACTGTTCCAACATACATCGAATTTACGAAGACCATCAGCAAGTAAAACAACCAACATCGGAGAGGAAGAGGACTCACTCATACAATACCCTCAAAACATTTTCTTCCACTGCCGAAGTCGAAAATATTCATCTCCACAATTCGTCGAAATTTTTCGTTTAAGACATCAAAGAACAAATCTGGTTACGTGTCTGTCTGTAGTCTGTGCGCCTTGTAACCACCATTTCTTATCGGAAGAAAAATCTAAAACGAGAAATTTGGATGAAAATGCAACATAGGAATTTCATGAAAATCATTCGCGCATGCGCTACCATGAAATGCTGGCACTTCCGCACCTTTGATTCTGTCCGGAATAACGCAGATTGGGGCCCTGATAAGTCCCCTATGGATTTTAGTACAATGAGGAATGGAGGTGGGTCAGAATTTGCTGCTTTTGATCTCAGAATCGGATTCAACACCCATATATATCGATTTTCAGCTCAAGAATCCAAGCTGTTTGGTGGGAATAAGAAAAAAAACGCTGCAAATTATTACGCAATGGTTTATTATTTACCTGTATAGATGCCCCTTTGTAGATCACTGTTTCTGTGGTCAGTACCTACCCTCGAGCTCCCTCCAGGAAAGCCCTAAATCCAGTACTGGAGCCGGCCCGGGAATTACAGTTTCATAAAAATGCGCAGGATTCAATAATATTCGATTATTAATTATTTCTGTTGCAGCTTGAACGAAGTTACAAAAGTACCTATCAACAAAATCCAAAAGACATCATCCATATCATCATTCTTCAAATGAAATAATATCACAGAACAGCCAACTCGACTTCATACAGGCCATCCGTGTTTATAACCAGGTGATCCCTAGCAATGATATCTGGGTCGGATTTATACCGTTTCATTGACGATCATATTGACGAAGCTTTTCGGTGCAAACGATCGGCTGGTCATACAGTGCTCCGGGTGGTCTCCCAAAATTCTTTAGTTCGAGATCAATTTAATTTTAAAACGCTACAAATTATTACACAACGGTTTATTATTTACCTGTGTAGATGCCCCTTCTGCGTAGATCACTTCTTTCTGTGGTCAGTACCATCGAGGCCCCCAGGAAAGCCCTAAATGGAGTACTAGAGCCGGCCCGGGAATTGAAGTTTAATGCAAATGCGCGGGATTCAATAATTAATTAATTATTTGTAGTTATCCATGAAGTATAGGGTAAATAATAAACCACTGTGTTACCTGTATGGATGCCCCTTCTGCGTAGATAGTATAATAAACCGTTGTGTAATAATTTACCGTTGTGTAATAATTTATCGTTGTGTAATAATTTACCTTTGTGTTATCGTTGTATTTACCGTTGCGTAATAATTTACCCAATAAATACTTCAGCGTTTGTTCAAGTTGCAAAAGTACCTTGTCAACAGAATCCAAAAGATCCATCGTTTTTCAAATGAAATAATATCATAGAACAACCAACTCGACTTCATACAGCCATCCGTGATTATCAGGTGCTCCCTAGCGATGATATCTGGGCCGGATTTATACCATTTGATTCACGATCATGTTGACGAAGCTTTTCGGTGCAAACGAACGGCTGGTCGTTCAACCATGCTCCGGGTGGCCTCAAAAATGTTTCAAGTTCAAGGCCAATTTAAAAACGTAAATAAAACCATACCTTTCTATTCAAAGTTTTCGACTTACGGCGTTCTGAAAATTTCAACCCCTATTTTTCATCCCTTAGAGATGACTGTCAGTAACGCCGAGCTTCAAGGGCCAACTAGACCCTAAACGGGACCTGTGAGCCAAATTTCATTAGTTTTGGTTCATGGTAACTAAGAAAAGTGCGAAGTACAGCGTAGGACGGATAGAATTTTTTTTATTACATTTGCGGATTCTACATTGCTTGAAAGGGAAGCCATCAAATTTTAAGGTGGGGGGGGGGGGGGGTTACAATTAATTTTTTCCCATGCTCGATTCCAAAGATTCATTATTGAAAATGATAAACCAAAAACGAGTGACGTCATCTGCTATGTATTGCCCTCTCACTCGGTTCCCATTGCGGGAGCAAGATGGTAGTATATACCAGATGGTGTTGCCCGCTTTTCCTTCCAGCACCTTTTGGAAAGCTCTCCGTTCGCCCTGCGATTTGAATGAATAAAAATCGCTGCAAATTATTTCACAACGGTTTATTATTCTCCAGAATAGATTCCGTTTCTGCTTAGGTCACCGTTCTCTGTGGTCGTAGGTACAGGTGCCTCCCCCAGGAAAGCCCTAAATCGAGTCCTGGAGCCGGCCGGGCATAAATATGCGGTGGATTCAAGAATCCCACCATTAGTTGAACCAAATTTGTTCAAGTTACAAAAGTAGGCCCCCATAAATAAAATCCAAAATAGCCATCATTTGTCAAGTAAGATAATATCACGGAACAACCAACTCGGTTTCATACAGCCATGCCTGATATAATCAGGTGTTCCCGAGCAATGATATCTGGGCTGGATTCATTCACACTGATGTTAACGAAGGCAAACTTCAAGGCCTCACTGTGAACGAACGAGGTTGGACGCGCGCCCCGGGTGGTATCAGTAAATCCACAAGTTCGAGATCAATTATTTTTAAAACGTAGTAAAAAAACTTCTATTGAAAGTTTTTGAGATACCTAACGATGTTCCGGAAATTCCATCCCCTGTTTTTCTTGAGATGACTGACAGTAACGCAAAGCTTCGCCGGCCCCAGATGAGACCTACAAACAAATTTCATTAATATTAGTTTATATTATTTTTAGATGAATGTAGGTTTCATTGTAAGAATTTTGAGACCAACGATGATTTTTCTAAATTCTAGCACTTCACACGTCATTGCACCCCTCTCGCCTGTGCGGGACCCCCCTGCCCACTGTGACGTAGGAAGTGCTGGAATCTTTGAAAAAGTCATCGGTTGTTCTCAGAATTCTTAGATTGGAGCCTATTTTCATTTTAAAAAGAAATATTTATATATAAAGGAGCCTAGCTGCAGCATAGGTTGACTTTTTTCCCATATCCGATTTCAAAGGTTCATTAGGTATTGATAATAATAAACCAAAATACACTGCCAAGGTGATGGCACAGGAGCTTCCTCGTCACAATCAGAGTGACCCATTATAAAATAGAACAGACTCGGAAGCAAAATAACATAACATAACATTACATTACATTACATTACATTACATAACATAACGTGAAATATACATATTACATAACATTACATTACATTACATAACATTGCATAACATTACATGAGATATACATATTACATAACATGACGTCCATAATACATTACGTCCATTATACATAATTGCGAAAGTTATGCGTGTTTGAAGAATTTCACGTTAGCGCATGCGCAGGGCGAACCGCTGGCTCTATCATGTTGAAATTTATATGGGACCTCAATGGGCCCTACCCGCTTAATCCCTGAGAATTACATTGAAATTGGGTGAAATCTTTGGTTACTACGGCTGTAACAAGGAAATTGAATCTATTTCACGCCAGCGCATGCGCAGAGCGCACCGAGGGTCCGATCATGCTGAAATTCATACTGGAACTCACTAGGCCTTGTCCAAACAACCCTTGAAAATTTGAGCGAAATTGAATCAAAATTGTGAAAGTTATGCGTGTTTGTTGAATTTAACGTTAGCGCATGCGCAGGGCGTACCGCTGGATCAATCATGTTGAAATTTGTATGGGACCTCAAGGGGCCTTATCCGCACCATCCCTCAAAATTTGAGCTTAATCAATTCAAAATCGTGGAAGTTATGGCTGTAACAAGGAAATGCGGACAGACTCACAGACTCACAGACCGACAGACACGGAACCAAATTTGTTCAGTAGGCTTTGAAACGCAAAATGCAAGTGGAAATTTTGATTTCTGAAGACAAAAATTTTTTGGCTCACGAAAGTGAACACAAGGCTTCCGCTGCTTCGCAGACTCGGAAGCAAAATGAACTCCGGGAATGATAGTTATCTAGCATCTGAGTATGCGCGAATAACTAAATCTTTGTATCGGTTACGTTTGTTCCCTTCAACAGCAGTGTACGAGACATTTTCAGGGCTCATGCAAGTTGGGTCCCTGATGGTCGGCAAACAACCAAACTCTTGACGCTCGGACCGACTTCGCTGAAATTTTCACGGTCGAGTTCGGTTCCTGATGGTCCCATACAAATTTCATTGTAATTGGAATGAAAGTGGATTGACCACTTCGGGTCACCCCCCGGCTAGAATTCAACAGTGAGTGAACATTTTCATCATCATCAACAACGTTCCAGCGAGCAAATGCATTTCTTTCTTATTTCTGGTTACTCACTTCCCTAACCTCTGTCAGGGCGAGAGAGGTCAGATACGGTTCAAAATGTAATCATCGTATTATGTGACTATACCGTTCATAAGTGTGATGTTAAATTCTAACTTGGGAGCCCGCAACCCGAATTCGGTTGATGAGAACCACTGCTCAACAACCTCTGATCCTCACCATGCTCCTCTGTAACATGACCGTTGAAGGAGTTCGCTCGCAATTTCGCAGTTATAAGTTCAAGCCTGTATTATAAGCTTACATATAATAAGTGTAAGCCTTATCCGTATTTCTGTGATCAGATGGCGATAGCCGATAAGTCACTCTTTTTCCAAATTTATAGCAGAGCAGTTTGAAACTTTGTGAAGCCAGGGTAATTCAGGGTATTTTCATTTTTCGGAGTTTTTAGACACGATTCGATTACGGTACCTTCTGACAATCGAAGCGCAATTCAGTACGTTATTTAAATATTAGACGAACCTTCATTTATCACGTTTTGGTTTATTATTTTCAATAATGAACCTCTGGAATCGAGCATGAAAAACAAAATTTTAACCCTCCTCAAAATTTGATGGTTTCCGTTTCAAGGTAAGTAGGTATGTGGAATCCGAAAATGCAATAAAAAAATTTCTGTCCGTACGCCGTACGCCGTCTTCGCACTTTTCTTAGTTACCATGAACAAAAATTGACGAAATTCGGTTTATAGGTCCCACTTGGGGTCTAGTTGGTCCTCGAAGGTCGGCGTTAATGTCTGTCATCCCTAAGGGCTGAAAAATAGGGGTTGGAATCTCCAGGACGCCGTTATCTCGAATTTTTTAAATTTTTAAATAGTTCTTGAACTTGGGAGTTTTTTGAGACCACCCGGAGCATTTAAGTCCAGCCGTTCGATCACAGTAAGGCCCAGAACTTTGCACCGACAGGCTTGCTTCTTCAACAGGAGGGTGAATGAAATTGTATACATTCAGCCCAGATATCATTGCTAGGGACGCGGCATCGATCGGGAATTGGCCCGAGATAATCATTGCTAGGGAGCACCTGATTATATTCACGTAGTATGAAGTCGACTTGGTTGTTCTGTAATATTATTTCATGTGAAAACGCTGCAAATCCCTGCACAACGGTTTATTATTTTGTATAGAATACCCTTCTGTTACAGATCACAGCTCTATGTATAGATACCCCGTCTATATAATATGATATGTACTATTCTATACATATTATGTAGATCGCAGACCCTCCGTAGGTTGGTACCTAACCCCGTACTCGTTACTAGGTACCTACCTAAATCTCGAGTTAAATGTTGCTAAAATAATTCTGCCGATGACAAACGGTACCTAACAAAAAGAAACACACATAATGAAGTTCTGAAAAGAAATTGTTGATGAGGAGTGAAAAAAGTTGCAAAAGTACCTACCAAAAAACTCCAGCCCCTTCTACGTAGATGGTATAATGAACCGTTGTGTAATAATTTACCGTTGAGTAATGATTTACCGTAGTAATAATTTACCCATCAATAATACTTCAACGTTTGTTCAAGTTTCACTACCTACCAACAAACTCCAAAAGAGCCATCATTTTTCAAATGAAATAATATCACAGAACAACCAACTCGACTTCATACTCCGCCAATATAATCAGGTGATCCCTAGCAATGATTCTATCTCCGCCAAATTTCCTATTGTGGGCGCGTCTCTGGTTACGAGATTTGGTTTGAATTGTATACTTCATTCACACTGGCTGTATTCTTGGCTGGGTTCGGGGCCATACTGTGAACGAACGGCTGGACGTACGATGCTCCGGATGGTCTTAAAAAACTCGCAAGTTCAAGAACTATTTAAAACCGTAAAAATATTCACGTAAAAAAATGGTATAGGCGTTTTGAAAATTTCAACCCCTATTTTGAACCCCTTAGAGATGACTCACAGTAACGTCGAGCTTCGAGGACCAACTAGACGCCGAACGGAACCTATAACCCGAATATCATCAATTTTTTTTCATGGTAACTAAGAAAAGTGGCCCGTACGGCGGACAGACAGAAATATTTTTATTGCAGTTTTTGATTCTACATACCTTGAAACGTGAACCATCAAATTTTGAGGGGGGGTAAGAATTTTTTTTTCATGCTCGATTCCAATGGTTCATTATTGAAAATAATTAACCAAAATGATGGCTCTCTTGGATTTTGTTGTTAGGTAGCAAAACTTGAACAAACGTTGCAGTATTATATGGGTAAATTATTACACACTGGTAAATTGTTTAATAGTTAATTGATATTCAGCTTAATAAATAAATAAATGGTAAATTATTACACAATAATTAATTCAATTATTACAACGGTTCATTATACCATCTACGTAGAAGGGGCTGGAGTTTGTTCATAGGTACTTTTGCAACTTGAACAAGGTATTAAGGTATTATTGATGGGCAAATTTTACACAACGGTAAATTATTACTCAAAGATAAATTATTTCACAACGGTTCATTATATTCTACGTAGAAGGGGCACCTTTACAAGTAAGTTATTACACAGCGGTTTATTATTTGCCTTATGCTTCACGAATAACTACAAAATAGTTAATTATTGAATTATTGAATCCCGCGCATTTGTAGGAAACTTCAATTCCGGAGCCGGCTCCAGTACTCGATTTACGGCTTTCCTGGGGGGAGCTCGAGACTATTGACCACAAAAACAGAAATAAATTATTTCACAACGGTTCATTATACTATCTACGCAGAAGGGGCATCTATACTTACAGGTAAATAATATGCCTTTGTGTAATAATTTGCAGCGTTTGTTCAGGTATTATTCTGACTTACCTTGTGTTGCCACTTTCTGGTTTTCATTAATGGTGTGGTGTTTTGACATGTTGTAGTAAGGTCAGTAAACGGAGATCAAAAACATAGTCGAGGATGACAAGCAAAGTATAATAATATTTTCATTTTATGAATATTATGAAAATACTCGTACTTTCTTTTTTTGTAAAGTAGGTACAGATTTCTTAATTTACTAGCCTGACCGCTCGCTTCGCTCGCTATCCGAGATTCGCTGTACGCAGTATCGTGGAACCAACAAACGACGGAAAAATCCCATAGCCTACTGGGTATTTGTGCCCAATTTTATCAAAATCCGTCAAGCCATTCAGGAGTTGACCATGGTCGACCATATTTCCGCTATGGTCAGGGAATTAAAAACTTTGCCAATTTTGGCGAATGTGGAGTTATGTTTATATGATTAATGTGTAGGGAATTTAGATGGGGATGTTAGGTAGATTGGTGAGCAGTGGCCAATTGCAATTCAAAATCTAAGTGAATTCCAATTGCAATTGAAAAATTTGATCGATTGATTGCTCGATTGATTGAATAAATTGATTGATTGATTGAATCGAGCGCGTCCCTGGTGACGAGAGTGTATACAATTTCATTCACCCTGGTGTCGAAAATGCCTGTCGGTGAAAACTTCGGGGCCTTACTGTGAACGAACGGCTGGACGTACGATGCTGCGGGTGGTCTTAAACAACTCCCAAGTTCGAGAACTATTTAAAACCGTAAAAAAATTCACGTAAAACAAAGGTATAGGCTTTCTGAAAATTTCAGCCCCTATTTTGAACCCCTTAGAGATGACTGACAGTAACGTCGAGCTTCGAGGACCAACTAGACCCCGAACGGAACCTATAACCCGAATTTCATCAATTTTTATTCATGGTAACTAAGCAAAGTGGCCCGTACGGCGTACGGCGTACGGCGGACAGACAGAAATATTTTTATTGCAGTTTTGGATTCTACATACCTTGAAACGTAAACCATCAAATTTTGAGGGGGGGTAAGAATTTTTTTTTTCATGCTCGATTCCAATGGTTCATTATTGAAAATAATAAACCAAAATGCGCCTACGTTCAACTTCGGAGACTACCGGATATTGGTGCCAAATTTGGTCGATATCCGTTGAGCAATTCGGGATTCGACCATGGAGGGGCCTATGGATGCGCTATGGTCGATCGCGGGGGTAGTCCGAAGGGTCGATCGTAGATTAAATTTCACGTAGATTACGAATACGCGATAAAAAATAGGGGTTACCATTTCAATTAACGAAGTTGACCATGGTCGACCATAGTTCCGCTATGGTCAGGGAATTAAAAATGCGACGTTGCACAACTTGGGAGCCTACCGGATATTCATGCCAAATTTGGTCGATATCCGTTGAGCAATTCGGGATTCGACCATGGAGGGGCCCATGGATGCGCTATGGTCGACCGCGGGGGTAGTCCGAAGGGTCGATCGTAGATAGAATTTCACGTAGATTACGAATACGCGATAAAAAATAGGGGTTACCATTTCAATTAACGAAGTTGACCATGGTCGACCATAGTTCCGCTATGGTGAGGGAATTAAAAATGCGACGTTGCACAACTTGGGAGCCTACCGGATATTCGTGCCAAATTTGGTCGATATCCGTCGAGCCGTTTGGCCGTGCATAGAAAGACAGACACACAGACTCACAGAGATCCGTTTTTATAATATAGTAGGGATTATTCTGGAATGAGGTTTTCCAGCTCGTCAAATTCTGCGCCCTCATCTGAGGGATTTAGATTGTGGTGGAATTCATGGTAACCCTAGTCTGTCAAATCTGATAATGACAGAAGATCATTTTATCTAGGTTTTCCTGTTCAGACAGCTTATCTTTCGCATTTTATTTTAGATTAAATTAGTTTCAGAGACTTAAGGACCATACCCCCTCCGCCACACCGAAACCTAGGCTTATTGTGCAGAGTGTAGGCCTGTGAGCCAGCTTAAAACTCTCGGACCAGTCTGCTCCCTCTAATAGACTATTGAGCCCCCCTACTAAGTTGTTTGCCGACACGATTTCGTTTGGTACGAGGGACTCAAAATTCTGAATCGTCGAGCTCCCAGTGCTGAGCACTCGAAGAGGAGATGAGGTGCTGTTTAATGTTCAGATGCCCGTGCCAGTACCCATGCCCGGTCAGCACCGGGAATCGCATTTTCCTCCTTGGTATTTCCAATCTGCTGAGCCTCTTCTGCACCGGGAATAGCATTTTCCTCCTTGGTAGTTCCAATGCTGCTGAGCTTCTTTTACAGGGCGCCCCCACTGTCACCTTCCCGAATTCTCGTTTGGTGGTATTCTCCCAATATCCCAGGTGTTTTCCTCACCCGTTCCCCTAGGAGATTCTGACTGAGCATTTAGCAGTATCCAAGACCAGTTGCGCCCCACAAAGTCTGTGGAGGCCCCTGTCTTGCAAGCTTATCTGCCCGTACGTTACCTTCCACACCTGAGTGCTCTGGGACCCCACACCAAGGTAACTTTGTTTTCTGCTCCCAGGTAGTTGTGCGCCTCTCAGCATTCTCTAACCAGCCTTGACCTAGTTTTTGCTGCTGCAAGGGCTTTTAATGCTGCCAGCTGTCCGAGAGTATGCGTTTGTTCGCCCTCTTGATTTTGCTCCTCAATTCCCCACCCAGTATTCCCCCCACAAGTATTCGGCCTGGTATACAGAAGGCCAAGAGGTCCACCTGGTATACAGCTGCGGGCATGCCAGGGGCCAGAATGACTCCGGGCCTGGCCTTACCCCACTGACACCAGCCCCTAGCTTCCCATCCGGGTCGGGAGGCCTGGTACACGTCTATTCGCCCCTTTGGGTCATTCCGACCTCCAAATTTTTTTTTCAAGCCACATACCGGAACTTTGGGGTCGCTCCCCATGTGGAGTACTTCCAGCTGTAGAGTTCACAAGATGCTTTTGCACGTCCACCTGGGTATGTTTCCTTCCAGTCTTCCAGTGCAAGCAGTCTATGAACCACTGCTGCAGCTGAAGCCTTGACCATCTGCTGCAGTAGCGGAAGTCCTAGCAAGGTTTCCACCCCTGCGATGGGGGCGGTCCTGATGTCTCCAATCAAAAGATCCAGGCCAATCTCTGCACTAAGCCCAGTTCCTCACAGGCTCCCCTCTACTCCACTTCCCCTACCACATTAGTGCGGTAGATAACAGGTCTTAGTACTGCAGTAGGCATACAATCAGTGTACCATCTTCCACAGACTCTTTGGGTGCACATAAGTGCCCCTTTTGCCCGTGCACACACTGACTTTAAGTGTGAGTTCCAAGTTACTTGCTATCCAGGACAATACCTAGATATTTGGCTTCTACCTTCACATCTGCACTCTCCTCAAAGGTCCTCAGATTCCATCATGGCAGCTTATGTCAAACTGGTAGAACGGATTCTGTCTCTAAAATGCATTTGAGTGGTCTGCAAACAACTGCCAGCGGTTCAAACAGCTGTTTCTGCTGGCGCCAAGTTCGGAGTCACAAATTATTCATTTTTGTCAGCTGATACATTTACATTCGCAGTCCATGGAGGCAGTAGGTGATAAGTGCACTTATTTGCTTTTGCCATATTGTTGAACGACCTAATTACTAAAACCTCATGACGGCAAGAAGCTTCAAATTTACTTATACCCCTTTTTGCCGTCTTGCGGAATTCGTTAGCGTTCCGAAACATAGAGAGGTCATATACTGTTACGTTCATTTATAACACTTCACCCTCTTTTACTTAAGGTAGATGATCGCTAATTTCACAAGTTTATAAAAGGTGTTATGGCGGCTTACGGTGTTTTGTTGCCACCTTATATAATCTTGTTTTATGACTTACCGTACCTACTGATGATCTATTTTTCACAGAGATACCATTCTTTGCCAGCTTTTAGATTCAAACAAAACAACATCTAAACTGCAAAAACCTGGATTTTGAAAAAAAAGTGACTTACCGACTTTTTGCAATCTGATCACAGATTTAACAAACCAAGTAGGTACCTATCTGTTTGTAATTACAACTCTATAGCTAACTGTAACTGTTAGCGATTTATATGTACTGTATAATAGGTACCTACTCAGATAACTTAAATTTTCTGTCCAGGCACCTGTACTGTATATATTATGATAAAATATGCACCTTTAAAATTATCATAACTGTATGTGAGATGAAATTATGAGGGTAGAGTGGGTTGATCCTACATAAAATTCACCAAAATACGACTTCAAGATTCATGGTCTGTGCATCTTTGTCGTCTCAGGTCGGTGCAAGGATTCCCCAAAAAGCCAAAGCGATACTTCGTGACCAAATACTGAGTAGATAGGAACTAGCTCACAGTCCATGAAATGTCTCACGAATACACGCATTATAATTGACTTCGGTATTTGTGACTTCGATGCATCATTTATGACGTTGATGATGGGGGGGGGGGGGGGTGTATTAGCTTATAATAAGCTTCAAAGTTGCGGACAGTTATCCATCCAGCTTATTGAAGCCCCATTAGGCTTTCTTTTCCGTTCTTTAGCCTGATGATGTTAGTAGGTAGCAAAAGAAACGTTGCTAGCCCAAAAAACTATTTTTTGAGAATGGCCTCTTGCTCTTCCGAGAGAAGGTAAGTCGTCATTGTCCAGTTTGGAAGGGAGTTCGTCCACATGGCCTGAAACGCGCCTCCTCGGAGAAGTATGACAACATCATCATGTTGCATGATGTGTACATGCAACATGGCAGCTCCACTGATGCTCTAGCTCCAAAGGGGACAAATCAAGTTAATTATCATTGAGTAGTTCGTTTTGCTCGGCCAACTCCCTCGAGAGTTCTTGCTTGGCACGGCACACAGTAAAAAGTAAATTAACAGCTATCTCAGACTGGAGCTATAGTAAAAAGTAAAGCAACAGCCATTCCGGGCCGGAGTTTTTCAACTGACTGCCCTGCCAGCGTCGCAGACGTGATCAGCTGTTCCCCAACAAGAGGATCAGAAATTCGACCTGATCATTTCGCTCTTGGCTACTCATTGTCTCACCCCCTTGAGTGGAGAGTGGTTCGCCCAACAGCTGCATGGTTCATACTTGGGCATGTCACGGCGGTCTCCCATCCAAATACTAACCATGCTCGAGGTATCTTAACTTTGGTGATCTCACGGGAAACAGTTCAAACAAGGCTGTTGGGCGGCACGACACACTCTTCTGGAGTCTGCCCAGAAATCAACAGGGTATCATCAGCGTGATTCAAGATCGTCTTATCATCGTCCTGCAAAACATTAGCCAATCATCGACAAGGATTAGGAAGAGTAAGGGCCCCAATGCGCTTCCCTGTGGTACGCCCATAAGTGCTTCACATGCATCACATCAGTCCATCAGCAGACACTAGATAATAGCTAAGCGGCTATCTGGACAGTATTATTTTTGTCCTGGCTTGCTGGAGCTTCCCCGCAAGGTCGCACCAATATAAATACTCTCATACTGATCATGCCTTAAGTGATGTGCATTATCTTCACTGTGGGCTAGTGAAAAATTACTGTTGATAAGTAAGTAGGTAGGAAAACTTGGGAAGGGAACTATTTTTTCTACATTCTGCAAGTAAAAGTTATTTCTTTTGGTACGTATTGCTCGGTGGGTTCCTACTTTGGAGAATCGGTGGTGATAGTGGTAGGTCTTTGATTGAATAAGCTGAAAATCAATGATAATTAACTAAAACTTGTTCAACTTGTTGATAACTGAATTAGATTTCATTAGGTAAGTCGCTGATGGGGCCAGCGGGCGCTGGGGGGTGGCCACCACCGCCTCCCACCCGCGACCCTTTTTTCCTTTATCCTGTCATCCGACGGGGGCCGCGATTTCAATATGCAGACCCCATCACGCCTAAACAGATTTTTACTTGTTTTCCACCAAAAGACGAACTTCATTGGAAAAGGAAACAACAAGTTGTATTTTAACTAACTCGACATGTAATTGATGTGTACTAATTTTCCCCAGAGCGGGGTCCGAGGAAATCAATAGGGGTGGCGCCTGCGCGGCGGTCTACATTTTAAATTGAGGAGCGAGCTTAAAGAGTGCTTTTCTATCAAATACAGCGTACCAATCTTTAGAAATTATGAGTTGTCCTCGCAACTACACCTCAGAATTGCAAAACTTAATTTAACCTAATAATAATTAGGTATGTACCAAATTATTAGGTAGGTAATAACTTATTAACTAACTTACGAGTGGTTTCATGTAATTACGGTTGGGTACTGGAAGTATTTATGGTTGAGCACTTAGTAGGTTCCATTCTAAAGCATTTTTTGACCAACTCTCTCTCTCCTACGATAAATACTCATTTTTTCTATGAGCTTTCAAAGTTTCGGTAACACGTGACGTCATTGCACCCTTCCGCCATGTCGGGACCCCCTTGCCAGTGTGATGTCACTTGTTGCCGAAACTTTGAAAGCTCACAGAAAAAATAAGTATTTATAGTAGGAGCGTAAGGTTGGTCTCAAAATTCTTAGAACGGGATCTGATTCCATTCCAAAATATAAATAGACGTCATGGGTAGGTTACTCCTCATTGAGCTGAAATTTTGTGTACTAATGTATCTTCGATGACAATGCATGAATCTATACCTATTATATAGGTATGTTTATAAAAATGAAGGTTTCTTCCTTTCTTTGTCCGTTCTTTGCGTTCGTATAGGTTCCATTCATTTGAGTGCGATGAAATTTTGGTTCTCCCACGAAGGTTTCTGCATGTTTATTTATTTTTTAACATCGAAAGTGGTGTTGCGAAAATCGACTTTTGGAATTTTCCCCATTCAAATTACAAAAGGAAATATTCCTCTGTCCCCACTTAGAAGAGTTCCACAATGCTTTTTAACAAAAACTCCTGATAGATAATCTACATTATGTTTATGAGTAAAATTTAGACATTCTGTGTAATGATAGTTATAGCGAGAGAAATAAAACTTGTTGAAAGGCTCAAACGGGAAAATCGTATAATAATTTTTGTGAAATTAATTCATATGTGTGGTCGGGAAGGGCAACAGGTGAAATTTTTGAATTTGTAAGAAATAATAAAATTATAATGTAACAGTAAATGGAGTGTCCACCACAATAGTCATTGTGTAGAATGACAGGCTGTTTTAGTCGAAGTGTATCATTTCTTTCTTACTTCAACTTTTCACAAACTTTAACTAGGCATTGTGTATAACTAGGACTAGGGATTCTATATGACTAGGATGATTTGGGCAATGTATGAAATGAATTGATTGGAACAATTTCTTTGTTGATTCCACAATTTTATTCTGATATAATTGCTAGAAAGATTCTACCTAAAATTTTCGGCTCATTTTGAGATTATAGTATGAGACATGTCTACAGTAATTAGGTATATAGAATGTCCAGTCAGTCCGGAAATATCTCCCGTTTCATACGCTGAATGACCATTTTAGTCATTCTATATGATGACTAGCCTCTTCTGCGTAGATCGCTGTTTTCTGTGGTCAATACTTACACTGGCGCTCCTCCCAGGAAAGCCCTAATTCGAGTACTGGAGCCGGCCCCAGGAATTACATACTTAGTTTCATAAAAATGCGCATGATTCAATAATTCAGTCATTAATTATTATTTTTTTGTTCAAGCACAACGGTTGTTCAATAATTGAATAATTAATTATTATTTGTTCAAGCATAAAGTTTGTTCAAGTTGCAAAAGTACCTATCAACAAAATCCAAAGAGCCATCGTTTTTCAAATACAATAATATCATGGAACAACCAACTCGACTTCATACAGCCATCTGTGATTATAATCAGGCGCTCCCAAGCAATGATGTCTGGGCCGGATTTATACAGTTTGATTCACGATCGTGTTGACGAAGTTTTTCGGTGCAAACAAACGGCCGGTCGTACAATGCTCCGGGTGATATCAAAAAACGCTTGGAGTTCAAGATCAATTTAAAAACATTAAAAAATCATTCCCTTCTGTTGAAAATTTTCGAGCTACGGCGTTCTGAAAATGTCAATCCCTACTTTTCACATTTTCCACTTTCGGATTCTTCGTACCTTGTCACGAAAACCATCGGATTTTGAGAGGGGGGGGGGGGGGGGGGCACCCACCAAATGCTCGATTCCAAAGGTTCATTATTGGAAATAATAAACCATTTGCCTACTTACCTACCTATCCTGTAAATTTCAGCCAATTTCGACCATTCTTCTGTGAAGTTATGGGTAGGTACCTACATATTTTATTACAGATAGGTACATGTAGGGGAAACTGGATTAATACTTAATACCGCCAGGTTGGGGAATACCGCCTCCCCTTGTAATTACTTATGCCCTGAGTGACAAGTCACAAGTATTTCAACTTCAAGTACGTAATGTACTTATCGTGGTCTTTAGAGCAGCTGTTATGTTGGAAACTTTGGTTTGGCGTCGTTCATTTGTTTTCATCAGAGATAAGCGAGTATGTTGGGTTTGAAGCTTGGCATGTTACTTCTGCTGTTGGCGAATTTGCTAGGTAAGTAACAGTTTTTCTCAATCGTTGAGCATGACAGCGTAGAAAATTCTTTAGCTTTCGTTTCCATGCATTACTTAATAATTTCGCCAAAAATTACAGCTTTTAACGGTTATTTATCATGAAAATTTGACTGAGGCAGTAGGTACACCACCATACCAATTTCGGGGTAATTCAGTCATGGCGGACAAAAATTGTTTGTTCATCTTGCTATTTTTTGTTTTTTTAACGAACAGCTATTATTAATCCTGAGTTGGTAAGTAGGTAAATAAAATATTAAAAACTGAACCATATTTTGATAGCTTAGCTCTATACTTCCATTTACCTAAGCGTAATTTATTATTTTTACCTACTACCTGGTAATATTATTCGGTATCTAGGTACCTGCCTTCCTAATAATATTTTATCGTGTAATATTCTTGGAGAAAATTTTATGATTTGTGAGAGGTTTTTATTTTATTACGCGTTTTATTTTTTATTAATTTGTCAACTGAGTTCCTCAAAAGAACTTTTTTATATTCGTTCATATTTTACTAATGCTCATGTGGTCATTGCTAGTCAACCTCTAATGAACATACCCAGTCTTTTCTTGCCACCTAAGTTCCTAACATGATGAGAAGTTCTGGACATTTTACTGCCTTTATCTTACCTGGCCAAAATACATTATCTAACTAAGTACCTAAATAAGTGCCTACCATAAGTGCAATTGCCCATTCAAAGAGTTTATTTTTTTAGTTCAATTGATCGTTGAATATTCAGCTAGCTAGGATAATACCGCCGTTTAGAAGGGTTTTGTAAATTGTTGAGTTGCTAAATATTATCTACTAAAAATGTTTTAATTATTACTGGAGTTTCTTTTCATCATTTCCATCGAATTCCGAAGCTCCGGAGTGCGAACCTAGACGGCGATATACTAGTTATAGATAAATTTCCTTAAGGTGGCGATTACCTCTCGTTCCCCTATCTACGTACAAGTAAGTACAAAGGTAGGTACCTACCTAATCTGAAAGCGCTAAAATTTCTGTTTTTATCGTCAAATTAGTGGTTAGGGTGGTATAAATGGGGTAATCCGTGGTTGAAAAAACAAAAAACAGTGGTATCAAATCGAATAATATGGCAGTGTCTGTAACTTACCTAAAACTCATACAATCTCAGGTACCTAAGTGTTCTTATCTACATAGTTAATTTCCATGACAACTGAGTTTTACATTAGATATACCTACCAGTTTTTTCAGTACTAAGTGAAGTGCCTACGACGCCTATAATTATATGTAACAAAAATTTGTAAGTTTAATAAGTAAACAATCAGTTGAACTAAAACCAAGAGGCGAAGATGCTCATCTCCGACCTCCATTCAACATAGGCTGGTCAAAGCATCTAGTAACGGAGACTGCCTCATTTTCTTTTTGCTTATTTATTAAAAAAGCGTTACACAAAACGTGCAGATAGTTATTTGGGGGCTGCTTCTGTCACCTGTCTTTTAGTTTGGCGGTAGTAATAAACTTAACGCGATGAATTGGTTAATAATACTCTTGTATTTATTTTTATTGGAGTACAAAACATAAGAGAAAACGTGCTATCTCTCGTACGCGAAACATCATAATAACCAACGGGAGGTTTTGCTCTAGAGTCTTTAGAATGAGAACATGTTGTATTTATACATGGATAGTGTTGTCAGCACTACTAGCGCTGTGGCCAAAAAAGCAAATTGTTGTAGTAACTACACCACTCCCCCCTGCGAAGTGATAAATCCTGAGAGATGTAATGGAAATTGAACTTTTCGCCCACTTCTGTTTGTAGCGACAGGGGCAGTGCTGGTGGTAGTAGTTCGAGACGGTCCAGTGTTGGGAGAGGAGTCCGACTGCAGTGGCTGCTGTGCATCACTGGAGGATTGTGTGGCGAAAGCAGGCTTCAGGCGGTCTCGAGAGACAGTTACCTGTCGAGCACCAATGACAATCGTGAAAGTCTTGGGTGTACGCTTAACGACTTGGTAGGGTCCAGTATATGGGCGTTGGAGCGATTCCTTGACACCTTCGAACCTCAGGTACACATGAGAGCAGGATTCCAAGTGAGGATTGCAGAAAGGTTTCTGCTTACTATGCCACGACGTGTCTGTAGGTCGGATGTTGTGGAATATTTCCCTCAATTTCTGGATGTAGTCTGGGGATGGAGAGGACGGATTCGGAGATGGCTCAAAGAATTCACCTGGTAAGCGTAGGTTCGTACCATAGACGAGAGTGGCAGTGGTGCTCTGAATTTCTTCCTTGAATGCACATTGTAGGCCAAGGAGTACTGCCGGGAGCTCAAAAGACCATGAGTCAGCCGATTCGTTGAGACAGCACATGAGAGCTGCTTTGATAGTGCGATGTTGGCGTTCTATCAAACCATTCGCTTGCGGGTGGTAGCTAGTTGTGTAACGGATCTGGATGCCAAGTAGTCGAGAGACAGAGTGGAACAGGTGTGACTCAAAGTTGTGTCCTTGATCAGTGACGATTGTCAACGGGGTTCCAAATCGGGCGATCCAACCTTCGAACAAGGTTCTAGCGACAGTGTCAGCTGTCTGGTCTGCGATGGGGAAGGCTTCGACCCACCGAGTGAATGGATCCACACAAGTTAGAAGATATGAGAATCCACGAGACGAAGGCAGGGGTCCAACAATATCGATGTGTAGATGGGCGAAACGTTCATCAGGCTTCAAATAACTGGCCAAAGGTATTCGTTCGTGACGTTGGATTTTTGAAAGTTGGAAACTTTGACACTCACGTACCCACTATCTTTTTGCATTGCCGGCCAAACAAAATGCTGTGATATAAGGCGTGATGTTGCACGAATCCCTGGGTGTGCCATGGAATGGAAATTCTTGAAGATGGCCAGACGAAGAGGTTTAGGTACAAAAGGTCGAGCTGAGTCAGTAGAAAGATCACAATAGATTGGTGTGTCTTCCAAACGAACTTTGCGTAACTGAAGGCTGTGAGATTCTGTTTGACTCAAGAAGCCTTGCAGTTCTTCATCTTGAGCTTGAGATGCGGCGAAGTTAGCAGGAGGAATATTGCGGCAGATGATTGATTCAATCCTCGACAAGGCATCAGCAGGAACGTTGTCCAGGCCCTTAACAAAAAATGAAATATCTGTAGAGAACTGGCTGATATAAGCAAGTTGCCTTATCTGCCGAGGTGAAGCCTTGTCCTGCGACTTAGTGAATGCATATGTTAGTGGACGGTGATCGGTCAGTATCTGGAATGGGCGTCCTTGCAACAGATAAGAGAAACGTCGAATTATGGCATAAACTGCAAGTAATTCTCGATCATATGTTGAGTAACGTTGTTCTGTTGGGGTTAACTTCCTTGAGAAGAAAGCTAGAGGACGGGTGATACCATTCTCTACTTGATGGACCGCACCACCCACTGCGACATTGGATGCGTCAGTCATGACAACAATTTCCGCACTTGGATTAGGAAATGCGAGAGTTATTTCTGTAGAGAGAATCTTTTTGCAAGATTCGAATGCACATTCCATTTCCTCGTCCCATGTGATGATCTGGCCCGATGGTAGGTTACCCTTCACATGTAGAGGTGCTTGAGTCTCAGCCATGCTTGGTGCAAAGCGATGATAAAAATTTATCATGCCGAGAAAACGCTTGAGTTCACCGACGGTTCCAGGTTTAGGATACGTCGAGATAGCCGAGACTTTGTCTGGAGACGGTGCCCTCTGGAGAGATCATATAGCCCAGGAATGATACCGAAGTTTGAGCAAAACAGCTTTTAGCTACATTAATGGTAAGTCCATACCTACTCGCTGAGACGTGCAAAAAATAAAGCGAGATGGCGATGATGTTCCTCGACAGTCTTGGAAAACAATAAGAAGTCATCAAGAAATACGTAAACAAAATTTAAGTCTCTAGTTATGTTGTGGAGGAAGCGCTGCAGTGTTTGAGCAGCTCCACATAGGCCAAATGGCATCTTAAGGAACTCAAATAGTCCAAAAGGAGTCACTACAGCAGTTTTAGGCACATCATCCGGATACACAGGTATTTGTAGGAACGCTTTCTCGAGATCAATTGTTGAGAAAATTTTAGCACCATGTAGTGCACTTGCACAGTCTTGTACATTAGGAACTGGGTACCTGTCGGGAACAGTTTGTGAATTAAGCTTACGATAGTCCCCACAAGGGCGCCAATCACCATTCTTCTTCTTCACAGGATGAAGCGGGATAGCCCATGGACTTTTGGAGGGGCGACAGATTTCTTGTTGCATCATAAAGCTAAATTCAGCTTTGGCTGCCTGGAGTTTGTCAGGCGGGAGTTGGCGAGGTCGGGCATATCAAGGAGGTTCTTTAGTCTTGATGTGATGAAAGACATTAGGTGTTCGGCGAGGAGTTTTCATCGTTGTTGTCTTTGCATAGGCGACACCAGAATTTTCAATCAGGGTTCTGATTGCAGCAGGTATGCTGGTATGAGTGGTGGTGATGTTAACAGTAGCCGATCGGACGACCTGAGCCTTTGACGAGAGCTTGGTCAGGGGGTCGATAAGGGCACGATTGCGCATGTCGATCAGGAGGCCATACTGTTGAATGAAATCAGCACCAAGTATTGGTCTTGAGACATTGGCTATGGTGAAGACAAAAGGAAAAACCCTGCGGAGACCCAGATCCAGGTGGAGAAGTTTCTCGCCATAGGTTTTGATTTGGGTGTTGTTGGCCGCATAGAGCACAAGTGATGATACATTTCGCTTATCGGAAACGCTAGGAGGCAGTAGGGACAAACAAGCGCCACTGTCTACCAAAAATGTTAATTTAGACAAATTGTCTGTCACTTGCAAGCGGCTAGCAACTACTCCCTGCCCAATGGCCGCTACTGCACTGGGCTGGGTTGGGAGTTTTCCGAAGACCTCACACATGGGGGCTTGCACTGTGTCGCATTGTTGCCAAACTTGGTATGAAAATAGCAAAGTTTGCCTTGGTCAGGTTGCTGTTGTGTACCAGCGGACTGCTGACTACGGCTTTTGGAACGTGGCCTGTTTTGGTTGACTAAGTCGGAGACAGCTTTAGTCAATCGTTCCACCTGCTTAGAGAGAGCGGAAATACGGTCGTCGTCAGAGACAGCAAGAAATGGCGTACAGAAGCGGCAGCTATTACTGGCACATGAACCGAGTTGACCTTGTCAGCTATTTCAGCTACCTGTTCCATGGAACTTCCTGGACTGACGGCTTGGAGAATTTGCTGAGTAGCGGCAGGGATGGGGTCCTATCTCCAAGGTCAATAGGGCCCAGAAGTTTGGTTAAACGGTCTTCTTCAGACTCCGAAAAACGTTTGATGATTGCCTGCTTAAGAATTTCGTAAGTGCAGTCGGGATTTTCTAGGACGTCAGCAACCTCAGCAAGAATTTCTGGGTCCAGGCTGGCTGTCAAGAGATCCGTTTTAATTTAAATTGACTTTCAACATTAACCTTTTGGGTCTCCACGCCAAAACATTGGTAACTTTACACTGACACTCACAAGAAAGACTATGTGCACCATCGTCTTCATGTTTGATGACAACGTTGGCAGGTTGATAATATTTCAGTGATTGTTGGTATTGCTGGTCGCCTGAAGATGTTTGTGCGTCACCCTCAAGTTGTATGAGGGAGTCGTCTCCCCGAGACATCGCGAAAAAACCGTAAAAACAGGCAAGAGACTGTCCCAGTATACACGCAAAATTGGGCAATGTTCACGGTCACTAAAACCTCGGGGTCACCAGTTTGGGGGCTGCTTCTGTCACCTGTCTTTTAGTTTGGCGGTAGTAATAAACTTAACGCGATGAATTGGTTAATAATACTCTTGTATTTATTTTTATTGGAGTACAAATAAGAGAAAACGTGCTATCTCTCGTACGCGAAACATCATAATAACCAAAGGGAGGTTTTGCTCTAGAGTCTTTAGAATGAGAACAAATGTTGTATCTATACATGGAGAGTGTTGTCAGCGCTACTAGCGCTGTGGCCAAAAAAGCAAATCGTTGTAGTCACCACAGGTACTTAGCCAAACATTTATTTATAACTTGAATATGTAAAACAAAAATGGTATTAAATCGATATAAAACCATTTGAAACTTTGTAATAACATAAAAACGCACACACACACACACACATCACATGGGTTTATTATTCTTTTGGACTTTCTGACATACCTACAGAAATTTTGGCTGTTCATTTATTGTTTCTTTCATGCGCAATAATCGAAATAGCTATTTCTGATGGTTTCCATTAAACACAAATGGCCCCTAAAACACAAATTAGGTACATACGCTCTTTTTTTTTTTTTTAACTATCTTTGATCATTGGTAGTGCCATTTAATCGTCTTGATCGTGTTGACACTTTTTCCAGTAAAGCACCTAGCATAAAGTACCTACCTATTTTTACACACATTTTCACTCATAACACCCCTGGGTATATTCCGATCGGGCTGAAAAGTTTCGGGACACAACTAGGGCCCAAATGGAGCATGTGTGCGAAAGGACGATTTTAGACCGAAAATGAGGCCTGTAGACGTGATACGGCGTACGGTGGACGGACATTGCATTTTTGGAATCTAATCACCTTGAAACGGAAAAGAAAAAAGTTTGAGGGGGTGTTATAAAAATTTTTTGCTGAGCGAATACATAGGTGTATTATTCACAGAATAATAAACCAAAATGTAGTGAATGACAACGGAAAAGGAAGTAATGGGGGTTGAAGATCCATAAAATTTAGTTCATTCAGGGACCTGGCTGTTTGAAAATTGCTCGTCTGACCTTTAAAAAACAACTACTTACTACGAAGTTAGGTGCATATTAGAGAAAACTACCAGGTCAACGAAAGTTTCATTTAATTTACCACCATCTGCGCACATTATAATTTCTCATTACACCAAAACGAATTATCTTTATAACAATCCAAAATAAACAATATAAGTATATATATTTCTTTTAATAATCCAACTTCAAATTTGACAGTATCAACATAAATATTTCAACACACTATATGAACATCGTACATCTACGAATCTATTCTTCTGAAAGGCACGAATGAAAAAACTCACAATGTCAGAAAGCTAATGTTGAAGACTATACGCTTGAGACACGTTTGCCTATCCCACATAACAAATTATGGAATGAGCTCGAAGTGGAATGTGAGTGAACACAAGTCTCGTATGTACCTACCTAGAAAACTACGTTATCGGCAAGACACCAAATCAGTTGTTTAAAAATTAACTTTTTGTCTAAAAATTGATTGTTTAACCAGGCAGTGCACTAGCACGATATCGATTACAACTTACAAAAGTGAGAAGATATGTATTATGAACTTCAACTAATACCACCTTTCTGATAAGAGCAATGGTTTCATAGTGAACAAGCATCGTGTCTAAAAATGTTCAATAGTGTGCATGCAATCAGGCAGGAAGAGTTAATAGTCATTTTTTTCTACTTACAAATCACAGAGCATGCGCGTCTAAAAAAAGTTGGGAAGAAGACGAAAACGACAGCGATTTCATAAAATTATTGGTGGAAGATTGCCTAGGGTAAAAAGCTGAAACAACTAGGTCCGAAAAATGGTCTACAGCAAAATGTGACAGCCGTTGCATTTATAGGGAGGGGAAAAAACAGATACCTAGCTATTAGTGGGAGTGAATCGCGGTCAGCAACACACGACGTAAACTCTTTTCTAACAATTCAATTTTACATGTTGAGTATTTCGACGAAATACCACAATTCACTCATAGAATAAATGCTGTCCGAGATGATTCCTCCCAACGAAAAATGAGGTTTGAAATTAACTGGAAACTGCTCGATGATGCGTCAGAGATTAACTTAATAAATAGACACAGAACAAACCCGTAATGAAAGTATTAGGTTGAAAAAATGAAGAATTCAGGAGAGTTACAGTTAGATCTATAAGATTTCACACAAGGAAATAACGCTCATTCCATTAGCATTAAAAACTAACAAGGTTTTTTGCTCAGTATGTTGGTAACTTAGGATAGTCTATACAATTTAATGAAGGGAATTCATTGAAAATTTGGTGAGAGCAAAATTAAAAATCGCTCATGCGTGCCCTAACATATCATCACATCAAGTGAGTTTTTGTACCTACATTAAATTCTATTTACGCGATAAAAATAATCTCTCTGAATGAATCGGTTTACTCACCAAGTTGCAATTCAAGAATAAAGATCTCGAGTAACAGTAGATGCCTAATAGAACTGCATTGCTCCACCCAATACATAGATATTTTCAAAATATAACCCATCCAAAAATCACAAAAACAAGTGAGAAATAATTTTTTTTGTTCAACTAGGCTAGTTCTAGCTACTATAAAAATACAATGAGGTGTAGATAGTGACACTGCGATCTCAGATAAGATTAAGAAAATTGCGTTCTTCGAGTTCGAGTTTATAAAACAGCCTCTACTTCAGCCGTCGTTTACAAATATATATTTTTAAGATAGTATAATTTTAAAGCTGGTAATAAAGCGCTGTATCCAAGTAGGTGATGCGTGAGTTTGAAAGGAATTTCAAATGCTTCCCCGAAGTACAGACCACGTTGTGATTGTTTTATTCTACAACCACAACTATTAGATTCTGCTACATCAGTTTTGTTATACGCTATCAATGGTCTACTGCAATCAAGGTCATCTTAACTGGTAACATCTTTGGAAGACGACAAACTGTTTGATTAATCATAGCTTTAAATCAGGCCGAAAGCAGTCATGGCAGAACCCTTTCAGTTTCATACTGTTTGAAGTTTGAGGAGTTGAATGGTTTCACGTGTCCACCAACTACAAAGTGACCACCTAGAATGGAAACTGTGCTGTAGAGGAAATCATGGTGCTGAATCTCAACTTGATTTACTCAAGGGGAACATTTTGACAATGTGTCACTTGAGAGGAGGCAAAAATGAGAAACATTAAGCTGATAACATCTGAACAGTAAGTCTGGCCTCATCCACAAGAATACGCTTCAGGCGGTTATTATAATAATTATACTTGTTGTAGGATAGATATATGCTTTCATGAGGTTGGCAGCTTGTTATAAAGCTTAGTTTACATAGTACAGCAATTGATGCTTTTCCAGTTCGGAGTTGTCAAGAATGGAAATGGATGTTCTTGCTTGATCTTGTGTTGTGTTTAGTATAGGTATATGTAGGCACTTAGCAATTCCTTACCCAACACAAGAATGTGAACAGTTCTTCGTTTATCACAATAGAAAATGAAACCCAAAATTAAAATGGGGTTGCGATTTAGTTCGTGGATTTAAGTTCTATTATATGGGTGTCTATGGCAGAAAGACTTTCCGAAATAGATAGCTACTGCTCTTTTCCATAGACCAAGAAGTCTTACATGGAAAATACCATGTATGCGGTTCAACTCAAGAGGCAAATCACACTTAGTCATCCATAATACAAAGCAAATCATGGTTTAGAACCAGCCAAATCCGGTGGCTTTATTTCCTTACTGAACTGGGAGTTTTTGTAGTGTCACCGTCAGAGACTGAAAACGGTTTGCCATCAACTCCAAGCGGATATCTACCTCCGTTAGGTAATAGCTGTGCATTACATTCAAATCCAGTGCTGCCCTATAATCATAAAATCAGTATCCTTCAAAAAGTTCAGACAAAAACATGCATATTGCGGCTTAACCGGTTCGTAAGTCCAAGTAAAACTTGCACTAATACGGCATACCTTCATCAATACATAATAAAATATAGGTACATATTTTTCTTCTCAACGATATTCATTCAGCGAACTCATCTGTAAATTTCTATTCAACAACAGCAACAAAAGTCCATCAAATTTCTATTCACACTTACTCACTACAAGGTGCCATAGTAGATTGAACGTTTCAGGCGAATATATTAATGACATTTTATGAAAAGTCGGTATTTGAAGGTTACGTTTTTATAAACCTACCTCCAAGTAATAAAATACAATATGTGCAGTCGACTCACTAAGTGTTTAATTCGACACTAACCGTCAACATTTTAATTTTATCGATAGGTACATTAAAGTTAGGCAATGATTATTAAAAATTTGACAGCTACAAATCTAAATTTTTTTCAATCGTGTTACAGATTGAGAAACAATATAATTAATTTCAATTGATCAAATGCTCATCAGAACTGAGAACAGTTGCCAAGCTGACACAGGAAGGAAGGGGAGAAGCAAAGATTCATTCCAGAACTATGAAAGTACTAGTACCTAGCCTAAGTTATGCTGATGAGGAAAACATGGAGGCCATTAGGACTTGGGAACCAGGCTCGCGATGAGTTCACTAATTTTATTTGTGGAGCTTTTGGTTATTACGTTCCAAATTCGGACAGGAATATCAATTTGAGTTTAAGAAGTCCCAAGATGTCGTTCAGCACTCCCCGAATTTTGGTCCATAATGACCATAAGCTCCACACACAACAAGGTATCGCCATTTTTCAAGGTGATCCAGAATATGCTATAAGTCTGAGACTTGTTGCTTATGGTTAAATACCAAGCAAAGCACAGCGGCTTTGATGAGTTCGTGCAGTTTCAATCAAGATGTCTACAAGTTTGAGCACTGAGCCTCTCGTAGCAGGTAATACCTATCAATGTCAGGGTGCTACACTTTGCTTAAGGACTCAATGAATTATATTTTTTCATGACAATTCCTTTTATGCTGCCTCGTTTGATGCACCACCAGCTTGATGTGATAACCGCACAAGTTGGTGTGTCCAATTTTATGTTTTCAATCGGTTTTGTTTATAACGACTTAGAGCAATTAACAAAATTGAAGAATGGACGCACATTGAACATGACTTCCGATGTCCAATGAATGACGATTGGATTTGATCTAAAATCCAAATTAGTCCACGTTTTTCCCCTTTTAACATTCTTAGTTATATTTTTAAAATTACTTTGCTCCCATATTTTGATGGTACAGCACTTGTGCCGTACACCACTGAATGAACCACCAAGGCAGAAGACTGTGCCCAGGTTTTGTGGCGGTGCTGCGTATGTATCTACAACACGAGCCTGACCTCGGTTTTACCATGGATTGCATACTAACCTGGCCCTGGTTAAGCTGACACAAAATCCAGCACCGATAGGCTACGATATACTCCTGCCGGCGCTTCTAAATACCTGATAATGAAGCTGAATATTTTCACATAAAAGCACCACAACACACAACGTCAACGAGAGGAACGCAGTTTGAAGTCAATTTTGTTTTTTGGAAGTAAATAAACCCAAGGGCCTTATAACGTCGATATACATAGGTAATTAATTATACACTCTATTCATTTGGAAAACTGTACAAATGATCTACCGGGAGCTTTAATATTAAAACACACGCAATAAAATAACTTCAGGGTGACTATGAGAATTTAAAAAAAACTCATCTATTTCTAATGAAAAATAACTATCAATAATAAGAATGGCAAAAAAGTCTACACAAAAACTGAGCAAAAGTCCAAAAAAATGGTAAATGAAAAACTTAATGTGATTCATGTGCTTCAGAAAGGAGAAACAAATAATGTCCCTACCTATAATATGTACTGCTGAATAAAATTAACAAACGAGGCAATTAAAATACATTTCCTCAAACGACAAGCTTCCAGTAATCTGCCAGTAATTTGTTTTCCAACACCAAAAAACAAAGAAGCCTTGACGTACAACAAAAGTAAAGGAAGACAACATGTAGCATTACAATAATCGACATGAAGAATTGGTGAGACGGATGAAAATTACTATTCAACAGTTAAGGAGGACAATCGAACTTCAAACACTAGATTAATAAAAGTACAGCGCTGATTGTAACACGCATTCAAGGGAGCATTCATCGTTACGAAAAATTGACTAGAGATTCAACTAGTTCATAGCCAGCCTGAGTAATTCTAAACTAAAACGCTTGTCAGAGTATTTTCTTGGGTACTCCTACTCTAGCAATTGACCGACCACTGATTGTGAAAAAACTACTGTACTAGGTCCCGCAAATTTGATTCGAAGTTGAGAAATTTGTATTGGTTCTTTGAACGACATAAACACTACTTTTTTGTACAAGAAAACAATAGTTTTACTAGGTTATTAAACAAATTATGCATTGTTTATTTTAAGGCGGTAATGGAAAGCTTGGGGTGATTAAAAATCCTTTTGGAAGACTTAAGCAGCACTCAAGAACAAAACGAGCTACGGGAGAGAAATCTTTATAAAACCGCAATTAAAAGCGATCCACATTCACCTATCCTATATGGAAGGCAAAAATCACAAAAATGTTTACTACACTCGTTGATTTTCATAACTTTTTTGTAAGTATATACACCGTGAAGAAATATTTATTTTTTCGCACGTTATTGAGTCTTACTGAAATATAAGATACACAATTTTATACATGTTTTTAGACGGATATAAAACAGCTGTGGGAGGCATAAATTAATAGGCACAGCCTGCCACATTAGATCACGTCAAAACTAACATATTTCTGTTTTTCACTGAAAACACTGGCGTTGCTTGACGCATTTTGCGAAACGAATT
The DNA here is from genome assembly GCA_954871275.1 of Leptopterna dolabrata. Taxonomy (NCBI): domain Eukaryota; kingdom Metazoa; phylum Arthropoda; class Insecta; order Hemiptera; family Miridae; genus Leptopterna; species Leptopterna dolabrata. The sequence goes on along the minus strand of OX940975.1, from coordinate 25,883,784 downwards.
TTTGATTCTCTGAGTGTAGAATATTCACCAATTATTGGTTTATCCAAGGCCCGTCCCGTGGTGCCAAACGTAATGTTGCCAAGAAAGAAGTACACATTGTCTTCCTTACCTTGGATATATCTATATAATACATCCTTCACGTGAACATGCAATAAAAACGAAATTTTCAAACTACAATATAAAAAACAAAAACATTACAGGGATTTATTTTATCTTCTTGAGCATAATTCCTTTGTCATTTTATTATTGCCACATATTGCTTATTTTGATGGCCATTGCAACGACTGCAATGAATATTGCCATATTTCATCCTTGTTTTACAACAATTAGGCCAGTGGTACGATTCATGGAAAAAGTGGCATTCAAACGACTAAAACGCTGTCGTTTATAGTTATGCACTATCAATGATCTCTTGAACATAATGTAACATTGTGATTCATATACATTCCAGATTAACTGTGCAGTCAAAATTCGTTTTTTCAAACCGTCTCAAGAAGATAAATGGAAAACAGGAACTCCCATCTCAGAGGGAAGGGGATTCTACGTAATATAAACAATAAGAATTTACATGATTATGGAAGTAAAAATCATAATATTGCTAAACGAAGACCGCTGGAAGCTCTTCAAACGGAGATCGCTGGATCAGGGTTACGCAGAAGAAATTGGAAGGCGACGTATATTACATAGAGATACCTGAAATCATGACAGATGATTTGTAAGCAGAACTGTGGGAATCATGTGCCTAAAAAGAATTACACAGAATTAGAATTTGTAGATAGATTGAGCGGCGCTATTAAGTCTGAGACTATGTTTTGTATGGTACACATCATGGGTAATATAGTGTGTGATCCATTATCAAGTTCCAACTGGGGCCTGTTTCATAAAGCAACATATGACAAGTATGTGGTCTTTTTGATCAAGGATTAACTGCAACTTCCGAAGTTTGTATCCAACGAAAGTTTTCGAATTCAATGCAAGTTTAATATCTGCTGAGGCCCAGGAGCAGTTTTGATTGGTATACAGGTCGAATGTCCTACACCTACGGATCTATCCTACAGGAGTTTGTCTCTTTCTCCGAAATAGAGATTGTGCACTGCCCCTTATTGGCTAAGTAAGTCAGATTGTATTTACCTACTAATAGGTTAGGTTAGGGCCAGCAAATGGGGTAGATAAGCAGCTTCATTTAAGGAGTTAGAGCATCTACTACCCAGCTCCTAGTATCACCTTCCTGTGGTCCGGCCTGTTATGGGAGTTGCTCTCCTGAACTGACGAAAAGGGAGGATGGGAGTGTTGATTTGGCGGATGTCTCTGCATTTCCCTGTTCTTTACCATATCCTGTTTCCTCCCACAATCACCCTTTCCTTTTTTCCTGTATTTACCTTTTCTCTTTCTCTCTTGACCCACCACCAATCCAAGGTGGAACAGCTGTGCCAATGGATGCAGGACTAACTGTGAGCTTAGCCATTAACAGCGAACTCCATGTCCTGGCAACGCCCGGCTTCAGTAAGTGCCGATCTAGGGCTATCAGGATGATCTCTATGCCTTCTTAGAACCCTGATCTTGTTCTTAGAACCCTGATCTTCCAAGATCATTTTTTTTTTACTAGTGATATTTATTTATTGCAACTGAAGATAATATATTTATACATTTCATCTAGCAATATTTAGTTTCATATTAGTCAAGCTCACTGTTAGGCAGAATTCCAATAAAGTCTAGCCTATTTTTGGAGCAGTCAGGGACACTGGGTTACACTTGCACTCACTAATGGCACAGCACAGTTAAGTCCAGTGGTTTGTTTCGATTGAGTCGCCGAAGTTCTCCCTCGTTATTCAGAACGTTGAGCATCTCCAGGTTCTCATGATTGTGGAGGCGATGTTCATGCTTCCTCGTGTAATTGGTGATGATTTCGTTCACAGTCTCTATTCCCAGGTCTCGATGTAAATCATCATTTCGCATGTACCAGGGAGCTCCAACTATACTTCTCAGTAGTTTGTTCTGAAAAGTTTGAATTTTTTTGACATTCGATTTTTTCGCACAGCCCCACAGCTGTATCCCATAGGTCCAGATGGGGCGAAGTACCTGCTTATATAGAAGCAGCTTGTTGTGGAGAGAAAGAAGAGAATTCCTTCCCATCAGCCAGTACATCCTTCTAAACTTTATATTTAGTTCTTGTTTCTTTTTTCTATATGGTTGTTCCAATTTAGTTTCGAGTCAAGGTTCATCCCTAGATATTTTACTGAGTTAGCGTACGGTATTTTTTTTGAATTGATCTCGACTTCCAAGGCCGAGATTTTCCGGTTTGTGAAGTTGATGTGAACTGACTTTGATTCATTCAGCTTCATTCTCCACATTTTAGTCCACTTGACAATCTTGTCAGCTGAGGTCTGGAGTTTGTTAGTTGCGATTACCACGTCATCTCCTACAGAGAGGATAGCCGTGTCATCTGCAAATGTAGCAACAGTAGTGTCTTCTTGATGTGGTAAGTCCCGTGTGTACAGTAAGTAGAGTACAGGGCCCAGAACACTGCCTTGCGGGACCCCTCCTTTTATAGGGTTCAGGCGAGAGTATTGGTCCCCTTGCTTTACCCTAAAATATCTGATCTCAAGGTAGGATTTTAGGAGCACATGATATTGGCTTGGGAGATCCCTGTGCAATTTGTACTCTAATCCCTCATGCCAAACCTTGTCAAAGGCCTGCGCTACGTCTAAGAAAATGCTGGCACAAATTTTTTTGCCTTCCAGGGCTTTTTCTATGATGTTAGTGATGCGATGAACTTGATCTATTGTAGAATGGCGTTGCTTGAATCCAAATTGATGATCTGGAATCAGATTTCTATCTTCTATTATTGGTTTGAGCCGTTTAAGCAGCAACTTTTCAAAGAGCTTTGACATGACAGGGAGGAGGGATATAGGGCGATATCCTGTCTTCTCGTTTGGTGACTTTCCTGGCTTGGGAATCATTATGACCTCCGCCACTTTCCACTGAGTTGGTAAGTGTTTCAACCTGAACGTAGCGTTGATAATGTGAAGTAATTTTATTAAAGCCTTTTCAGGGAGCTCTTTTACTATTCGACCTGTTATGAGGTCGTATCCGGGTGTCTTTTTTGCATTGATGTTATTCTTTATTTCATTCTTAAGTTCTTTCAGTGTAACAGGTACAATTTCAAGTTCATCCGACTTTACTGTCCTTGTCGTATTTTCGTCTGAGGTCTGCTTTTGTAATGGTTGAAAGGTTTTGTAGAGATGGTCTGCGAATAGTAGTGCTTTCTCTTGGTTACTTCGGGCCCATGATCCATCATCTTTTTTGATTGGGGGAGAGTGGACTACTGTTTGTTTCATATTTTTGGTTACCTTGTAGAGAGAATACTCCGTATCTTTCTCTGCAGTAAGGTTACTCAAGAAATGTTCGACTGATTCATTTTCCACGGTTTTTAACAAACGTTTGAGGTTGTTAGTATGTCTGTTAAGAACAGTTTTGTTTTCAGGAGTTCGATCATTCTTCCATCATTCAATATTTGAATGATTGAAATATATATTTCAATCATTCAATTTATATCAATCATTCAATTCAATGATTCAATTTATATCAATCATTCAATTTATATCAATCATTCAATCATGAAATTTCATTCAATCATGATTCATGAAATTTCAATCATTCATTTTCATTTCAGGAAAATTTCAATCATTCATGAAATTTCAATCAAATTCATGAAAATTCAATCATTCAATCATGAAATTTCATTCATCAATCATGATTCATTCAATCAATGATTCATTCAATCATGAATCATTCAAATCATGAAATTTGAATGATGAAATTTGATGATTTTGAATGAAAATTGAATGATGAAATTGAAAAATGAATTTGAATGATGAAATTTGAAAATTGAATGAATGATGAAAGTTGAAAGAATGATCAAGAAAGTTGAATGAAAGTGATCAAGAAAGAATGATCACTTTCTTTGTCATGCCAGGTATGAAGTAGTTTTGTTCCAACTCCTTTTCTGTTCGGAAAGTAGCAAAATGCCCTCTCTCGTGCACCTGTCGAATAATTGCTTCTTGCATAGCTGATGGAATTACCAACAGCTATTGGTAATCTCCATGAAATATATATTTCAATGATTGAAATATATCATTCAATCATTCAATCTATTGAATGATACAGTTCGATCATTCAATAGATTTCTGACTTGGAGTGGGTATGATTTTAATTTGAAATCACAATAATTGTTGTTTTGGCTTACTGGGGTACTTTGCCAGGCTGCCTGTTGTATGTTATTTATGAACAGATCAAGTTCGTCTTCTAGTTGTAGTGAGGTTTTCAGGGGGACGTCCAGATTAATTGATGTTTGAAGCGCCTTCCGAAAGCAGGACCAGCAAGTTTTCTTATTCGATAAGTTTGGAGGATTTTCTTTTATAATAACTTTTTTCGCTGATAGTCACAATAACGGGCGAGTGGTCTGAAGGCAAGTCATCACTATCGTCTACGTGGATGTAGCCACTTGATATTCCTCTACTTACATAAAAGTCTATTAGGTCGGGGGTTTTCCAAGATCATGAAGGAAGAGATAAGCAGGAGCAGCACCAGATGAGAGGAGCGATATGGGGGGGGGGGGGGGGGGGACCTCAGCTGGTGCCTTACGGAGAGCCAGAAGGCAGCCACAAAGAAGAAGAAGTGGGTCACTTGAACCCTCCGAAAATCCTGGCTCTTACAGCACAGCAGCTGCTGGGTGGAAGGTCGGCATAGTTGATGCTGACTTCCCCCGGAGGCTTCTGACTTTCGGGCAGATGCACGAAATCGAGTTCATTCTGCAGGCGTTCACGGAACCGGATGAGAAAGGGCCTCAGCCCTCATTTCTGGATTCCAGTTATCGCCGAGGATGGCTCTCTATCATGTGTGAGACAGGGTGACAGCCGGCTGGCTCAAGGGCAAGTCGTCCCTGGCCGGATGCACATCTGAGGGTGGTAGAAGGAGCCGAGCTCCCACACCCTCAGGTTGTCATGGGATATTAATTTCCTGCCAGTGCCCATGATGAGGATTTAAAGATTCTTGCCCTCCTGCGAGCCCAGGTTCAAAGCCTTCACTCGTGGATCACTGGCGCATCCTGTCCAGGAAAAATGAGGGGACCATGGCTGTAACTGCCATGTTTGTGGACATCACCTCCATGGAGGTACTAAAGGCTAGTGACTGTGTGAACGTCAAGTTTGGCAAAGCCAACTTGAGGCTAGTTGAAGCCAAGTCACACAAGAGTAAATCCACAAGCAAGAACAAGGGAGAAACAGGAACTGACGGCGAGGGCAAGGGCAGGGAAACCCAGGGGGTTGCATCGGAGCGAAGCATGGCACCCCAAAGGAACCCGGGCCCGTTCTGTCTCCTAGGAGCACAGATGCTCCCTTGACTCAGGTTTGCAGAGGCGAGATGCTCCGTCCACCTCCGGGACACAGACACGAGCAGCTCAAGGTAACACCTACATGGGGAGGTGAGCAGCTCAAGGGACCACCAACACCCAGAGGCAAGAAACCCCATCAACCTCCGGCACCCAGAGGCCTAGTGCCTCAACAGAGGGAGGTGGGGGTCAGCAACGGACCATGAAGCAGTTCAGGCCTGAGCTTCACGTCTCGAAGAAGAGGAAGCCTGGCCCCCCCAGAAGAATGGCGATGCAAAGGGAAAGGCGGCTAGAACAGGTGATGAGCACCTCATCAGGGCTGAGTCTCATCCAGGTAAACCTCCACAGGGACGAAGCGGCCTCAGCCGCCCTCTGTGGGGTGTCTGCAAGAAGGAAACTCAATATAGCCCTGATACAAGAATCCTGGGTTGGAAAAGGAAGAATAAGAGGAATTCCTTCAAGCTCAGGTAAGTTGATATACTGTAGGGAAGCTGAACTGTGTAGAGCAGCAATTCTCATTGATAATAGTGTATCATACATAGCTATGCCAGACTTCACTTCTGGGGACCTTGCAGCAGTTATGCTAGAGGAGCAAACTCCATCAGCAAGCCGAAGAATTGTGCTGGTGTTTTGGGATACATTCCTGGTGAAGAGGTGCCAGCTCCACCCCCAAGAAGTGAAATGCCTTGTGCATTTCTGCCAGCAGAGGAATCTCCACTTTCTCATGGGGTGAGACACCAATGGGACACCACACTGTATGGGATAGCACCAACACAAATTAATGAGGTGAGAACCTGTCAGAGTACATGCTTGCATGCCACATGACGGTTCTCAACAAGGGCAATGTACCTACTGTTGCTACCATGCCACGTCAAGAGGTGCTCAACCTCAACATACATGTCTAGTTCTTTTGTGACCAGCCATTTGACTAACTGGCATGTATCGGACGAAATAACCCTGTCTGATCATAGGTGTTATCTTTAATTTGGAGATTAACCAGCCACAAGTAGAAAAATACCGTATTCCAAATAATACTGACTGGTCGCTCTATCTGGACATCTTAAGGCACGAACTTGATGGGCTCGATGGGGATATATGCACGCTGGAGCAGGTAGATTCTTTTGCACGGCAACTACAAGTGGCAGTACTCAAAGCCTACAAGCTGCCGACTTATAAACAAGAAGAGCAAATGTGATGCTCCGTGGTGGAACAGTGAGCTGGCAAGGCTCCGTTCCTTAGCAAGGAGGTTCTTTAATGGGGCTATGAGGAAAGGTAAATGGGAAAATTACACGAGATACCAGACCAAGTATACAGTAGCCCTATGAAAAGCATAACGGTCATCCTGGAAGGATTGGACGGTGTCTCTGTCGTTGCCAGACTCCAAAGGCTTCTTCAGAAGGCAGGAGGAAGTTATACCAGTGACATGAAGGAGACCCTGGCGTTGCTCATGGGGGTACACTTCCCGGACTGTCACCACAGGACTGTCCACTGTCATGACAGGGGACTGTAGCTTCGACACGCAGGATGACGAAAATGCAAGCCGCCTGTAGATAGAGGCATTCTGAAACACGCCAAAAAGACCTTCACTTCCAATAAGGTTAAGTGGGCGATACACTAATTTAAACTGTGTAACTCTGCAGCACTTCTCGGTCCTGCTTCAACAGCGCCAGGACATGCTAGCCCCCTCATCATACAGGCTTACAGCACAAGTCTTGCACTCTCTTGCATCCCAAGGGTGTGGACAGATGTGACGGTGGTGTTCATACCTAAAGCCAGCAGGACCTCCTCCACATTGCCCAAATCACAGGGACTCATCAGCCTCACACCTTTCCTTCTAAAGGCCACGGAGAAGATAACTGGCCAGATGATCATCTCGAACAACCCTACAAATAAGGCTTAACATGCCTAACAAAAGAGTAATCTACTGAGACTGCTTTCCCCAATACAGTGATGTTGACTGAAAAGGATTTATAAGGAAAAAGAAAAGGATAGACCCTACCATTAAGTGGATAAAGACGATGCTGGTGAGCCGAGTTACCACAACCACCCAGGGAGAGGAAAGTACCACTGTATTGGCCAACAGAGGATGCCCCCAAAGAGGAGTTCTCTTCCCCCCTCCACCCCATTGTGGCTACTGGTCACTGACGAACTGCTTGAGATCTTATCGCAAGCAAGCTAAAAAGTAGTAGCTTATGTGGACGACAAACAATTGTCAGGGGCAAGTTCAACAGCACCGTAGGCATAACAGGAGCCATGAATACCACACCAACCACAGCGATGGAGGTCCTCTGGACATGAATGTACACAGAATACAGTGAGTCACTCGAGTATAATGGATACTACCAAGACAGACCTAGTGACTCGGTCAGTTCCTAATTTCATGTTAGAAAGAAAGAACAACCTACCCTTTAAGGTCGTCATAAATTAGTGTGAGACCTGGAAAAGAGAAACCTGTCTCAATTCGAACCAGGCTCACTTGTCTGGTACACAGACGGGTCTGTGGGGGGGGGGGGGGAGGGGGAGGCTGGGCTCAGCCTAACCCCTTGGCAGCTCAGCCTCAATCTACCAACCAGAAACCCAAGCCATAGAAATATGTTGGAAGATGTTGCCTCTCTGACAGCCAGGCAGCTTTAAAGGCCAGTTTGTCCTTCTCAGTAACATGTAAGTTGAGCTCGAGTTGCCTAATTTCAAAGAGGCTGCTCACTGCAACAAACCACGTAGCTATGGGTGCCTGTTCACGACGGAATCGAGGGCAACGAGACCACTGGTCGCCTTGCGAAAAAGGCATCGGAGTCTGTCTCATACAGTCCCGAACTCCCGAACCACAGCTTGGGATCACCATGAGCTTTGTCGCTCTACAAGTAAAAAAAATGGGAGGACAAAGAAAGGGCCGCTTATTGGAGCAATACCCCTGGGTTGGGACAATCAAAGCGGCTGATAAACTTTTCCAAAAAGCAGGTGCAAGCACTATCAGTGAGGTGTAAAGACGAACTGAAAAGCGTTCAGGGGCAGATACAAGGGATCCTTGTATTCTTATTCCGTACTCCGTGTGTACTCTTCCTATTATTCCGATGACACTGAAATTTATAGGAGACCAACACAGGCCTATCCTGCTTGATGCCGGGAAATTCGACAAAATTAGTCAAATAGTGTTAAAAAATGTCAGATACCCAGAACAAAATTTACCGCTGGATTTTGATGAAATTCACATTACGGAACCATCTGTACTCTAACTGTACACTAACAACTTCAACTCGTTTTGATGTACTTGCGCAGACATACAGACAAACAGGTACACATGAAACCAAATTTGTTCTTCACTGTCTAAATATGAAAATAGGAATGAATACTGCGATTCTGGAGAACATAAAATTTCTTTAGGGTTCTGTATGAATAAAACTTGATGTTTTGTTGGATGAGTGGTGGAACACAATACATATTACACACATAATTTGTCTGCCCACTCCTTAAACAAAGATTTTTCGCACTGGGAGAAGGCCCCAAGCTGCCCATGCGAAACATGAACATTTTCTTTTATCATTGAAAGAGTAAATATTCCCAGTGTGATGTCAAGTACCTATTTATATTTTTAATGATTTACGGTCGGGCAAAGCTCCAAGTTTAGATTTAGTACATAAATGCCTATGTGAGATTAACTTATTTTCATCGCCTGGGTGGTTTTTGTTGTTTATTTCATTTATTACTAGGTACCGTCGTTAAATCATTGCAGTAGATTTACAGCATGCTGTTGTTCCTTTATGAGAGGTATTTAACTGAATTCATTATTTAATATTTTGCGAGCAATGTTTTTCAGTTTTGGACTTATAATTAATATAATTTGCCAACCTTGCAAATGCCACGTGGCTTTTACAATAAACGATGACAACAACATTATTACATACATGGGATAAATAATAAACAGTATGCATTTTAGATTTTAGACGGTTTTCCTTCCTTTGACGAAAGCAGCAAAATTAATAATGTCAAAAGGGTGAAAGATGAGCATAACATACCCAAGGTATAGGTAGAGTCAATCATCAGTCCTTGGATCATGGTGGTGAGCTGGTCGGGCAGGAGGGGTTTTGTTCCTATAGATAATCACCTGACCCAATATCGTTATATCTATGAGGACTTGGAGGCTTCCACACAGCCAGAACTGGGCAGGCGCTTCACGGAGAATGAAATATGTCGTTTTGAAGATATCACCCACAGTCCACATGAAGACCATCAGGATGCTAGAATGGAAAACAAACGCAGAAGAAATAAAACAAAATTATAATGGATTTAAAATTAAATAAAAATGTTGGAAATTAGATAGGCGGAAGTTGTACGTAGCACCTCAAGCACAGAGAACTCTGAGCTTCTGGAAACAGGCAGGTGGTACATTTTACTTTTCACTCATGAAGGTATACTATGTTCAGTAACGTTCTTGATACACTTGTGTAAAGCCTTGTGGAAAAAAACAGGCTTACTTATGTCACAGCCTCTTCTAAATTAAACTGATCCCTTCAGCGCTGCCCACACAGCCTTCGCCGATGCCTTCACAGCCTGTCCTCTTCTAAATTAAACTGATCCCTTCACCGCTGCCCACACAGCATTCACTGATGCCTTCAGAGCCTGTCCTCTTCTAAATTAAACTGATCCCTTCACCGCTCGCGTGAGAAGTGAGATGTAGGCGGCCTACCAACACAGTCTACCACGAATAGCAAGAGGGAGCTAGGTGCGGGTTTTCACAGCTAAAACCTTTCCTAGGTGGACTCAGTTACATTATCCACTGATCCCAGTTACTTTCAGCTACAACTGCCTGTTGTAGTCGACTAAGCATTCAGCTATTCAAGGTAAATCTGAGCATAAAGGACTACGTAGTCCATGATGTAGTATCAGGTACTCAGTCACAGATGACTTCCAATGATCGAGCAGTATGAGAGCAACTGGAGAAGGAACTGAATCGATCAATGGATACATGTAACATGGGACTGGACTAGTAATAGTCAGATGTAGCTGCACATGAAAGCAGTAGCTACGTACAGCTGATGAAGTTTGGCATTTCTGTGACAAGGCAGTCCCAATAGTTGATAATGACTTTTTGATCAATCCCTGGAGGGACTCAATATTTACTAAGAGAAGGAATGGGTGAGTACATAAGGGAATATACAAAAGGCGGTAATAAAAACAATACATCTTCATTAATATAGGTACTGGGAATATGTTTGAGTAACCTTCAAGTAAATTAAATGAAAAATAGTATCCTCACCTCATTCCCTCAGTAGACTTCTGTTTGAAGTTCCTCAGCAACTGCGGGACTGCCAGCATAGCCTCGGTGAACAAAGCTAGGAAGCCAAGTATCTCTATGTATATCACAAAGTCTAGGAGAAGGAATGTCAGCAACGACATTACTAAACTCACGACTAGGATGAAATCTACATAGGACTGGAAGTCTGTCCACGCCCAGAAGTACTTCCAGTCAAAGTCTAGAAAGGAGGAAAAATAAAAATAGGTAAAACACTGCTCCATGTGCGTTTAAAAGGGGGTGGAAACGAGAAGGGATGGGAGACAAATATAAAACATTTAGAAAAAATACGCTCTTTTAGAAAGGGTTTTTGTTATTTCAACACTGAACATACTCCAACAACACAAACTTCATAAGAAGAAGGAATTGGATGTAAAACAAAAATAACAAAAAAAAGTTAAGTACTACCTATATCATGTTCAGACGAAAATTCAACAGAAGTCTGTGTGCATTTGGTTGAAAACCAGCAGGAGACTCAAAGACTTATGTAGGTACCTACATAAAATGCGGATACCTACTTACTTTTGGCTGTATCGATGATTTAGCGTCAAATACTTGTTTGCTTTCCTTCTTCGGGGTCTGCTACGAGTTTTCAAACAAAATAACACCACAATCACTTTTTAAACAAACTTAAGGAGTCATTGCAATAGGGAATGGGCCTAATTTTAGTGGACTCGTCTCATCAAAATAACAGGCTTGTTTGGACAGACAGTTCTGAACCGTTCGGGATGGAACTGTGTTCAGGATGAGAACAATTCCAAACCGAGTGTGTCTATACGAAAGGGTTCAGACGATTCAGAACTGATAACCTAAATGCTACCCGTGGATAACCTTCCTTCCTAAATGAGACAGTAACCACCAAGTAGTTCTCATTTTTGAGAGCAACGAATAAGAACTCATCGTATGAATCGTCTAATTCACTCAGGTAAACACTCGTCGCTTTCTGTCTTCTAAAAAAAATAAAAAAAAAATAAAAAAAATAAAAATAAAAAATAAAAAATGAAAACTGGAAACTGATCAGATCAACAGGAAATCAAGATAAAGAAACTGAACTCAAACAAAGTGGATAGGCAGAAGACATTTTGTCTGATATGCTGAAAGGAAAAAATCATTAAGTGCGCATGCTCAGATCAACAGTTCTGAAAAAATCCAGAACTCTTAGAACTGGTTCTAAACGGTTTCTGAACAACCAACAATCAATTCTCCCACTGGCCCAAACGCTTAAAAAGCGGATGTGGTTAGTTCCAACAGTTCAGAACTGTCTGTCCAAACAAACCTCACATATGTACCAATAGATGTAATACTTGAAATCACACGTAAACCCCCCCCCCCCCCCCCATCATCATACACTTCTACTGCACAAATTCTAGATTTCGAATTTGGAAGGGAGATAGCGTACAAAAGCTAAAAGGCCATTTACACGAGCGGACCGAAATCCGGGGAGCGCAGGAAGTGTGTCCCTCCGCCCTGTCCTGTAAGCGCTCCTTCAGGCAGGTTGTGGGCGTTCCTCCTTGCTACGGAGGCCCGTTGGAAATTCCTTTGGATCTAGGGTCCCCCCACCCGATGATCCTACTCTCCCTACCCGTTCATCCTGCCTGTGTAAACGGGCGTCGGCTCAGGATCTGTCCCCCCCCCCCCAGACTATCTTGTGTTTTCCTTCTCCGCTTTGAATAGAGCTTTGAATTTTTTGAATAGTGGTTACGCTATGAGCCTGCCTTTCTGCAGAAATCATGCAACTGAACAAATTAATAAAATTAATTTCAAATTCATGATTTCTTCTACATCCTTAGTCTTAGCTTCTGGTGACATCAGACATTTTTTACTTTTGCTTCCTCACTAACAAAGGTAGTGATTGACTATTGATCGGATTCGCGGCCTGGGCAGTGTCAAATTAAAGTCCTAAGGAGCCCACATACCAAATTACAGCATCGTAGAGTGAATAGCATATAAATTAGCTTTAGGAGCCACTCAGCTGATCCGGGGCCTGGGCAGTGTCAAGTTAAAGTCCTAAGGAGCCCACATACCAAATTACAGCTTCGTAGAGTGATTAGCATAGAAATTAGCTTTAGGAGCCACTCAGCTGATCCGGGGCCTGGGCAGTGTCAAGTTAAAGTCCTAAGGAGCCCACATACCAAATTACAGCTTCGTAGAGTGAATAGCATAGAAATTAGCTTTAGGTGCCACTCAGCTGATCCGGGATAATAATTATAATTTCATTGGAATCGTACGGTAACTTTCCTCTGCGCATGCGCGAATATGAAATGTTGACCATTTCCTTTCAATGCTTCTGACTGCAAAAAAATAGTCGTAGCGAGTTGACCCTACCCAACTAATTCTGTTAGTCCATGTGAACTGAATCGTTTAGTCATTAACCTATACATGGATACTCCCACCCACTGAATGAACCTATTCTATACGTTCATGTGATTCAAGGGAGGAAGCTATACTGCCTACTCGAATTGGCAGGCTTTTTTCCTACATTTTTGGCCACAAGAGGTACCTATGCCAAAAAGCTATAGAAAAAGTGTATTTATTTTCATTGTGAAGGATGCGTACCCGGTCCGGTCGTGTAAACGGCTGCCCCAGGGGAAGGAAGCCCCACCCCGTCACAGCGAGTACCTAGCCAGGAGCATCGGATTTATCCAGCCCGGTCCGCTCGTGTATATGGCCCTTGAAGCCGATGCCTGTCAGGGCTGCAATTTGCTCAGCCTGAATCACTGATAGGAAAATTACCATTTTTTCCCACCTCAAATAAAAGTCGACTAAAAAATAGGCCCATTACCTATAAGACACTCACCCTATTGTTCGCACCTACTTACCAATTCCTTATAATTCATCACATTCAGCAAAACTTATACATTTATAAATATTAATATCAATGAAAGATGACCAGTACCAGCAACTGAGCGATACACAAGTACCTACACAAAATATGAAGTAAAGAGCAGTAAACTATTCAGCATTTTGAGCATGGCAGTTCGAGCTGAAGTGGCATGCAACATTAGAAAGGCGTATAAAGTAGCGCTATGTGCGTAAGCATAATTTCTCCAGGAATCTCACACCAGTTTTTCGCTTGTAATATCAAACGAAAATTATCAGCTAAGTAATTTATTTTCCATGCCAAAAGCAGGCATGCAAAAACCAAGTTTGATTACATTTCACTTCCCTCAGGTATGGTTTCACCAAAATCTGGCAGCTATTAATACAAAGCGGTCCTTTCTAGACACAGCCTGAATGGTGAAAATCTGAATCTTAAACTTTTAACAGTTGTGGTTTTCCTCATTATGTAAATATAATAGAATTCGTTATTCCAAGGCCTCATCTGAAATAATGCTTAATACTTCACTCCATCACCAGTCTCAATGTTGCTCCATATTAGCTGAACCCAGCAAACCAACTCGATCCTTATTATGCCAAGATCCTGTGTTGCAAAGTCCTGGCGTTATGTTTGCATTACATCGTCACAGTTACACAGATAGTGACACAGTTTCGAAACCGTGTATAATTTCTATGGACAAGGGTTCGCCTTCCTCTACATTCAGTTACTTTTTAACATCCTATATAGGTATGTCTACAACCATTGCTGTTCTTTTACGATCCTCAACAGTAAAGTCCCAAAAGTCCCAGCTCTAGTTTTGAAGTTTCCCCAGCTGTGGTCGACCACTCACCCTACAAATCATTATTAGGTATCTGAATCCTTTTTGTCCCTCACCATGCATGTGGTACACTGTGCTGGTTCTCACGTTAATTAAGTCAGTATAAGTACGCAAGATTATTGGATAGCTTTTTGCTGACGGTGTACTGAGCTGTTATCTGACATAGAATACTTTGATGAAGACAGTTGTCTTCATCACAAGTTGTCAGTAATTCACTGACAGTTGTCAGTAATTCACTGACAACATGCTCAAGTCTATCTGATGAAGACTCAACTGAGTGTACAAGCTTCCAACCCATGCGCTGTTTGTTTGTTGCTCTCATTTTCGTATTTAACTCACCTGAATCAGAATCTACATACCAAGTACACAGAATAAGAATCTACATAAAGACCATGCTTATAAAATATGCCCATGCGATAACATACAGATTTTTACAGAAATTTAATACAGAAATTTAATGTTTCGTATACCTACGATGTTTTGGCAGCGTAAGTAACGAGCTAAAATATAGGAAGTATTTTATGAAAAAAAGTCAACAGCTTCAAAACTGAACTGCTGTCATGATAAATCGACAGAAACTTCATCAACGACTTTCACAACTAGGTACCTACGTAAGTTCAGTTCAAAGATCCGGAAATCCGAGGGAAACATTCAAGCTGCAGATGTTTATGTACATAACGATGTAACACGATGCCGCTACAAATAAGTTAATTCATGCACTCATTACCTATTTAAATGTAAATCTGGTATATGGTTGGAATGACAAGTCACTCAAGATTGAAGAATGAGTTTCCAAAAGAAGTAGGTATTTCACATGGTCTACTCATAGGCCAGTGAGTAGAGAGAGGTATTGTGTATGCCGCAAAAGGTGGTTTAGAAGTATATATACATAGGCACAAGCATGTAAAAAACAACAATGATAACACGGGCCCAAAAACCTCAAACTTTTAGGACTTTCTTTCAGTTTTTGGCTTATAGGTAACATCTAAAAGGCGCATCTTACAGAAAATTACACCATTATCAAAACTAAAGAGCATTAAATTCTGCGTCGAATACCTCCTGAAACATTAAATTGGTTCTGCGGTTTGGTCAGTATCGGCAGCCAAAAATAGGAAAATGTGTCCATTTATACTGAAAGTTTAAATAAAACGTGGGAGGATGCTCAGTTCCACACACCTGTAACTAAATCCTTGTCACATGGGTTTATTATTCTATTGGACATACGTACAGAAATGTTGGCTGTTCATTTATTGTTTCATTCATGTGCAATAATTGAAATAGCTATTTTTGATGGTTTCCACCAATTTTGGCCCCCAAAAACACGAATTAGGCTCGGCTTTTTTTTTTTTTTTACAGATTATCTTTGATCATTGATAGTATCATTTAATTGTCTTGATTCACCTACTTCTAGTGTTGCTATAAAAATTTATGGTGATTTCAGACAATATCCCAGGTTTTTGACTCATAAAAAATTAATTTTGCGTGCTTAACCTTCGTTACAACCTCAATTCTTCATTCATCGCTCAAAACCACTTAATATTCGGACTTCTCGCCCTAAATAACATGGAAAACGTTACCTCACAAGCCCATGCTCACTAAAACCTCAGAAAACCCTCGAAAACCCCTATTTTTACACCCATTCTTCTCCCATAACACCCCTGGGTGTATTCCGGTCGTGCTGCCGAGTTTCGGAGCACAACTACAACCCAAATGTGTTCCTAATTGGGGATCAAAACTGTGTGCGGAAGAACGTTGATTTTAGACCAAAATTTAACGTAAATTTAAGGCTGAAACTTCATTAGAAACTCAATTTTCCACTCTTTGGTCAAAATCGGCTTCATATCCGGTCTTCTCTTCCTGAAAAAACATGGAAAATACCTATTTTTATACCCATTTTTCACTCATAACACCTTTGGGTATATTCCGATCGGGCTGCAAAGTTTCGGGACACAACTAGGGCCCAAATGGAGCATGTGTGCAAAAGAAAGAATTGTTTAGACCGAAAATGAAGTCGGTATGCATGGTACGGCGGACGGACATTGCATTTTGGTTTATTATTCTGTGAATAATACACCTATGTATTAGCTCAGCAAAAAAATTGTATAACACCCCATCAAAATTTCTATTTTTACGTTTCAAGGTGCTTAGATTCAGAAAATGCAATGTCCGTCCACCATACGCCGTATCATACTTGCCTACTTTAATTTAGGCCTAAAAAGTTCGTTCTTTCGCTAAGAGGCTCCATTTGGGCCCTAGTTGTATCCCGAAACTGCAACTCTATCGGAATATACCCAATGGTTTCACGAGTGAAAAGTGGGTATAAAAATAGGGCTTTTTGGTGTTTTAGTAACATGAGCTTGTGAGGCATCGTTTTCCATATTTTTTAGGGGGAGGAGACCAAATATGAAGTCGATTTTGACCAAAGAGTGGAAAATCGAGGATCTAACGAGATTTCAGCTCCCAAAATTCATTTTTTATGAGTAAAAATCCTGGGAAGTTGAAATCACCATACATGTGTATGATAACACTAGATGTAGTATCAACAGGTGAATCAAGACAATTAAATGGCACTATCAGTGATCAAAGATAATTTGCCAAAAAGAGGAGCCTAATTCGAGTTTTTGGGGGCCAAAATTGGTGGAACCATCAAAAATAGCTATTTCAAATACTGAACGTGAATGAAACAATAAATGAACAGCCAACATTTCTGTAATTATGTCCAATAGAATAATAAACCCACGTGACAAGGACTTCGCAGCGTTTTTCCTTTACAAGCGTGTGGAACTTTTCAGTCATAACGGAAAATGCTGCCTAAATTTGACTGCTGATTCCGACCAAACCTCAGAACCAATGTTTTAGGAAGTTGACGCAGAATTCAGTGCTCTTTAATCTTGATAATGGTGTACTTTTATGCAAGGTGCAGTTACCTATAAGCCAAAAACTAAAGAAAGTCCTAATAAAATTTCGAGGTTTTGGGCTGCCAACAGTTATCCTGAGGTTCCCCGTGTTATACCTTTTTTCTCTTCTTTTTTTTTTCATGTTTGCAAGTCATATATACAAGTTAACAAAAATGAAAGCTTCTACACCACCATTTGCAACATAGGTACCAACTCGTTCAATACTCTACTGACCGGCCTATCCGAAACTAATGCCCTTTATTTATCAATCACTTCAAGATTTTAGTACCTACAGAAAAATAGTTTGTGTTAGTAGAAGAAGCAATAGACGATGCGAAGCGTTATGTTAAACCAAGATTTTTGGCCAACTTAGGATTATGACGTGCGGTATGGTATAGTATTGTATGCTGCCTTGAAGGAAGGAAAATATATAAGCCTAAGCACTGCAGCAAGTTTAACAAAATCTTGGGAAACATTTACATAACAACAGCCCCGAATGAGTTTTTTGTGTATAGCAGGACCATCATCAACACCAAAAGGATCTTCCCAGATCTGGAGTAGTGAATTTTGCGTGTGAAACGTACCCCAAAATGTTTTTCGAGTTTTCTCCTTAAATCCTTGTGTTTTGCCACCACCTGCAGAGAAGTGGAGAAGAGAAAAAAACAGATCAGGCTATGTTCTGTGCTAGAGAATAAGCCACTGAGAAGATACGAGCAAAATACGACTGACACGACTATTCACAGAACAAATAAACCAAAACATGCCACAGCTACCGAAAATGTATAGTTTAAGAGGTGTTCGATTCCTGGAACACGTATCGCACCGAGGAAATTCCGTTATTACTGAATCAATACATGAGAAAAATGTTCAGGGTGTTGGTCGCTATTTTCTATTGTCTTACAGTAAGTAGGTAATATGATGTAGTCGTATGGTGATAAAGGGTTGCAGGTGTATATATATATCTGAAGAAGGTAACCAACCTACTTTAAGGTATTAGTTGTTCTTGAATTGGAATGTTTGGATATACCAAACATTCCAATTATATTGATTGGATATACCAAACATTCCAATTATATTGATTGGATATACCAATCAATATAAATTAGGTTGATGGGATGCAATTTCCCAATCAAATCAACTGTTATGTACCATCAAGACAGACGACATGTTCCTTAGGTAGGTATGTACCAACGTAAATTTCAGCATCATGCCAGTGAATTTTCAATGAACCTCTCAATCTAGGAATTTTTCTAAAATAAAGCTCTGCTAGATACCCACTTCACGTACCAACGTAGCTACATACGAACTTAGGCACTCCTGCGTACCTAGCTGTACATTCAGGTAATAACGTAAAAGTACTTTTTTTGCATTGAGAAGCGAATAGATTAAAACAAAACGGTTAAGTGTCAAGGCTCAAAATTAACGTTGACAGTGTCACTCCCTTCACCTGTCGCTCTTCCTATTGTGAACATCTGAAGGTCGGGGGGCGCTGGCATTCAACAATGGATCCCACACTTGCCCTGAAAAGCAGTTATAATTTCCGGCAGGCTTCCTCAAAAACAAGTGAGAAGCAAATTTCGATGCGTTTCAACTTCGGAATCCAACGATCGGCCAGTATAATATACTGGCCGATATATTATGTGCGGGGAGACTGCACAGGAAGAATAGCCCAACCATGATGCCACCTAACACCTTGGGGAGTAAACATTTCGAAATAGGTAAAACTTGTTTGAACGAAAAACTATGTTCTCGTAAGGCATCAGAAATCACGAGGCATAATATGCAGGCTAATTGGGGGGAGGGGGGGCACAATGCTTTGGTTTCAAAGCCAGTAATACTGTTTATAATAGTATCCAGTAGCGAATCTTGAGGACACACTCGATAGATGTAGGAGTTCGCCACGCCTAATCCTCACAATGGTCCTTACCACTTCACTATGTAAAAATATGTTAGTTTAGGCTTTTGGTTCAAGGAAGAAAGCCACATATTTATATTTGCTATAGGGGTATTCATTCGAAGTTGCGGCTATGATACTCTGGATTACAGTCTATCAGAACCATGTCTACCTTGGATGTAAAGCTACAGTGAATAGATAGGCTGGTAGACAAATAAATAGGATTTTCCTCGATTCTCCGCACTTTTTGCTGTCTGAGATTTTGAGTACCTACCTACCTACCGTAATTTCTTGGGTAATGTTAATGGTAAGTACTTAACGAATTTAGAATATTCATGGTGTTGGTAGGAATATCAAGAACGCTACAGCATAGGATGCGTCCTATGACACTGGAGTTTCATCTGCATATTTCTGGTACCTCGGTAAATGGAAGGCGCTTTGCTTATTCGTAAGCAAGGGGTTTTAGGAACCATACTCTATTCATTTCGACGATTACCCGAATGTTACTATCAAAATCTATTTGTATTACTACACTCGGAGGACTGAAAGGACCGTTCTGGGGTGAATTCACCCGAGGTAAGCAGATTGCAGTCAGTTCGAACTGTTCCTCGTCAAGCCGAAAGCTTCTATTCAGGGAAATGTTGATATACCTACACCGTATGTAGTTCCATGGCGGTTCTGAAGGTATACGTATCCACTCCTGAAATATTAATGATGCTAATACTTCGAGGTAATGGGGCATTCCTGTCATATTAAACAAAATAAATTCCAAAGTTAATTGCTTGGGGTCAACGAAATTTGGGTCCGTTCGTCGAGAAAATATAAAAATAAAATTAGAGAAGCAAATAGGAGGAGGAAAAAAAGGCGGGCGTTCACTGCCACCTCAAGCTTCACAAAAACGTACAGAGTATCGGGTACAAATTAAAACGGAATAAACAAGATTGAGATGGAAATAATATAGGTAATAGCTGAAGCAGTTTCCTCTCACTTCATAGTTTTCACTCACTGAAGTAGTTTCCACTTTTGAATAATAAAAACAGTTAGACTGAATGAGTGGAGACCCTGATCACCGAGATCCCTATGTATACTATAATGCCTTACCGCTTTAAGCACGCGCACATGCGCCCACACACGCACGCGCGCACACGCAACCCCCCCCCCCCCCCCCCCAACCACGGCCAAACCATAGACGTAGGACACGCGCTTTTCAATATCCGACATTTCTTTTATTTCACATTTTTCCTCCCTTATATTACAGAATAATCACCTTCTCCCACACTCAACGTCCTTTTCACTGTTACTTGAACTAAAATATTCCAAAAATCATCTTATTTTTATACTCACTGCAATACCTACCCCATTCGCTAGAGTAAGTACTTCTATAGAGATGCCTCAGCTAGACTAATTTATTTATTTACTATTGCATGTTATTTGGTAATAAACTTTCATGTTCCAGGAACACCCCATCATGTAACCACAAAAAGCTCTTCCGGTACTGATTTTATAATCATCTTCCTCTACGCATTTGAAGAAGTTGAAAAGTTGAAGGAAAACAGGTAAAAGAAAACAGCGATTTAAAGAAGCCGCTAGCTTGCATCATATAGGTATGGCTATAACGTGAAGACTGGCCATCTCCCATCTGCTGCCACAACACAAGCCAGCCAATCAGAACCCATATCCGTACAAAGTCACAGGCAACAGCAGGGATCCTTTTCCCAGCCTCCTTTTTTAAATCTCGATGTTTGAAAATCTCTCAAAATATGAAGGAGGCATATTTTCCCGATTCATTCCTATGATAGTGAACCTATCTCACATAATACACTACTGAGAAAAAATGTGAACAGAATTCATGTCAATAAACTGCCCATTCACCTATATTGAATATATCGATGTATGTAAGGAAAACAAATCTGGATTTTCGCACTGCTTGCCCTGCTTGACCAGAGAATGGGAAATTTTTGTGGGTTACAGATTCACCTTTTATTGCCAAATTCTGTTGAATAACGGAAATTAACACTTATTGACCACATAATGAGGTGTTTATGTCGGAAAGTGTAGGCAAAAAACGAGCGAGAATTTGAATCTCCAAGTTCCCGCTAGAAATGAAGTACCTGATAAATCGCCAAGTAGTTCATCTCAAATACCACTTAAGAGCGCTAATGCATCTCTTCAAACGATGTGAAGAATCGAGATGGATGGATAGACGGAACCGCAAATGTATAGATAAATTTAAAAAACATCCTCAAAATCAAACCTAGGGGAGGTTCACAAAAGGTCACAGCAAAGGTTGTTGAAAGCGTTGAGAACCTTTGCCTCAGAAGATTCGCTCTGCATCCAATCAATCAATCAATTGGGCCAATCAATAGACCTGATACATATTTCATTTTTTGTTGCATTTTTACTTTTAATCACCCTCGTTAAAAAAAATAACGCTTATTTTTGTAAACGGGCTTTAACACAACCATTTTTCCAAGAGTTCAGAATATATACTGTGGTGGTTTGAAGGTAGAGGTGAGGCTTGGAAGGTGAGGTTTTAGATGGAGATGAAGAGGTGTTGGTAGCTAGCGTTTAAAAGGTTACCACCTATGGCGAAGCCAGGAAGGTTACCATCACTAAAAATGCTAAAGGTGCTCGGACGGTTCCACCAGGTCGGTTATCACCAGAACAGTTCCACCAGGTCGGTTATCACCAGAACGGTTCCACCACTCCGAGTTCTTTTAGGCGAGAAAGGTAAGGAGGTATGAGGAGAGAGAGAAGTCATCGACTTGAGGTTTGAGAGTAGAATGGTGAGCCGGGTGAGAAGAGCGGGTTTTATAGGAGCTCGTCCACCCTCCTCCAGTCCTCCCACGATCGTTACGAACCGTTGAGGGACTGACGGAGGGGTTTGTTTGGTTTATTTGTACAATCTTAATAGCGACATGGAGTAGTATTCCGGGAGGATATCACAACTTATATATATATATATTTTTTTTAAATTGATGACGAAAATTCCCCATTTGCCACTGCTAACTGACAAACTACATTCAGCTAGTCGACTGTGGTTTGGAGAGTAATCATGAATTGTTCCAAATGAATGATTTGAAACATGACAAACTGTCACCATTCTGACACAATTTCCCCCACCCCCACCCTCTGTAACAATTTGAGAATATAATTTAGAATAGATTTTACTCAAGTGTATTTATTATAGTAATTGATTGGGATTAACTATTAGTGGTCGTTCGAACAGATGAAAATTAGAGCTGTCGCACTCCTATCTAGGGGTGAACGCACTAAAGGCCCCTAAACTAAAGACGATCCTTTCCTTTCTTCCTCCCGGTAGAGAAACGCCCACTTGTAGAGAGGGAAGGAACGTCTGTAGCCACCTTTCCTCCCGAAGGAAGAGAGGACGACCGAAGAAGGTTCTCACTTCCCTTCCTTGTCCTCCCAAATCTCGGGCCAGGGAAGGAAACAGCGTCTGTAGCTACTCGTTCTTTCCTCGCTTCTTTTTTCCCTACTTTGCTGCCCTCCCTTCATTTTTTTCGTGCTTTGCTCCACTTTAGTTTGTTTTGTGTGTGTGTGTGTGTGTTTCTCATTGTTGTTGCCCTCGACAAAGTCATAAAAAATACGCAGGTGGTTTTTAGGTCTCGTGAATGAGTGATTCCCCGTTATTAGGGAAAATTCCCTACAATAGGCAACATGTATGATAGAGGAGAAAAGACGAAGCAAGGAAAGATCGAGTCGCCAAACGTTCCTTCGTGGAAGGAACGTCTGTAGCGAACTGCCTGAGAGGTCGAAAGGGAAGGAAGGAAGGAAGAGAAGGATCGTCTGAAGGGCATAAAGGGAGCTCTGGCAAATATATTTTATGCATAATAAAAATATGTTATTCAACTCAAAATTATTATTCGGGATTTCAGCATCACAAAATGTATGATCGTGTTTTTCCCATGTAGATAAAACAACGGACCAAACATAAAGCTGTGTTTGTAGTGACTACAGTATGACTGTTGTTGTAGCTGCAATTCAGAAGTCCACTGCTTGAATTTCAAGCTCTTTGGTTTCGAACGTCCAGTGCAGATGTATATACTGTGTATCCACGCTCACAGGTATGGCCATATGGATACAATTACTCCCTTGTGCTGAAGCTCAAAAGATAACCAATGGAAGAGATGGGCCTTTATTCAACTACCCGCTCTGACAACAAAAACCCCCTAGATGACCCCTCCCTCAGAATTCAGACCCAGGCAAGAAAAACCTGGTAACTTTCAAGAAGACCTTCAGCAGACAGCATATTATTCATTATGTGTAAGGTTCCCTAAATCAACCACAAAATACGCCTAAGAAGCACAGTTGCTACAGGGTCCACTAGGCAGGCTGGTGGGAGGCGCCACTTTTTAGATTGTCTGTAATGAAAAATTAATTTAGTGAGCATTCACAACCAGACCGAATAAAAACTAGGGTGCTGTCACCTACGGATACCTACCCAATGGGCGATGATGTTCAGCTTGCATGATGAGCCCACACAAGAATCCCATATTAATGTTACTACATTATATCAATTCAAGAACACTCGAATTTCATCAAGAACACTCGTCACTTTAGACCTTGGAATGAGCGTCAGACCCTTCTCTCACTCGAGTCTCTTGAATTTTATGAATTTTACACCATTTTCATACTTCTTGCCTCACATGCATTCTTGATTGCAGCTGATAAATCTATAAGATTGGTAACTAGAGCAGAATTTATTATATTCAAGCTACTATAAAGCAAACTTTGCTGTAAAAAAACCAGGCCCAAGCAAACAACCGGCAGTCGTGGATTATCAACGATTTTTATTGCTTCAGAAGAAATGTCGGTTGCACGAAGTAATGTAGGTAGAAGTTTAATGTAAAAATTAGAAAAATCAAAGTCCAATTAGCTTACGTCAGTCAACGTTGTAGTAATACACCCATACCACACGATGTGTTGAAATTGTGACGGTTAAGAACGTCGATAATAATCAAAGGATAGGTAATCATCCACAAGAACAGTGATAAGGAAAGTGGTAGATATTTTGGGTGATGAACCTGTCTACTTTTAATGATGTTCAACCCTAACTGATTAGGATGATTATTTTTGTGTTGGATTACAAGCAAAACAAATAGACACACAAGAAGCAATAAAATAGAAGATGAAAAATATGATGCAATGGAACGACTATTGAGAGGTCTAGCTTGAGTAGAAGAACTTACCTGTGAAGACGCGATCAGGGCCACGGATAATTTGGCTACGGTTTTTAACCTTGACGCAAAGGTGAATCATGAGAAGCATCATCACGTTCATGATCATGCTCTGCGCGAGTAAAGGTAACTCATAACGTTTGCCAAACCTGCAAACAAGTATCAGCAAATAATTTCAACTTTCGCCCTGCACATTTTAGTAGTCGTTGCCTAAAGCCATCATTGGACACGACATCTCTAACATAAAAAATGTGACAGGATAATGACTTATACCTAGGTAATTAAAGTGGGAGTGGGTATAATTTATTCTAAAACATTTAAAGATTTAAGAGTATTTAAGAGAGTTGGAGAACCAATTCGTTGATATTTTAGTAAAATTCCGATCTTTTTGTACATTGTCTTTGTTTAATAGGTAGGCAAATTTATTTAGGCTTGGTGTAAAATCAGGCAAGTATTGAATTTATTCTTGAAAATGGAACATCGACATTTTCATACCACTTCGCTACTCATTTTACAATGAGGATTACTTGTATTTATATTTCTGAATGGAACTACATTGCATTCTAAGAATGACCAGCTGCACCCTCCTTCGATGAGTCGTTCTTTTTCTATGAGCTTTCAACATTTTGACAACAAGTGACGTCACACTGGGCAAGGGGGTCCTGGCCTAGGCGGGAGGGGTGCAACGACGTCACTTGTTGCCGAAACTTGGAAAGCTCATAGAAAAAGAACTATTTATCGTAGGAGAGTGCAGTTGGTCTAAAAATTAGAATATTAGAGCTAGAGAAAATGCTCAAGCATATGCTCGAGCATTTCCTTAGTCACTGACTATGAATAAGCTCAAGTTGCCGTCGCCCCTTGAAAGTTCACTTAAGCATTTACTTACAACTAAGTGAGGACTATGAATTCCGCCCTAAGAATGGAACCTACTCCCATTTAAAAATGGGAATCGAAAATAAACATAAGCCATTGGTACTCCTCATTCGGCTTGTAAATGTGACTACCTATCAAGGAAGAAACCAACTTAATATTAGATTGTATCAAAACAACGACACTGGCCGGATGTAGGCAGAGATAAGATATGACTAAAGAATACCAGCTGCAAGTCAAATTCAGTTCAATAATATTTAAAAGAATTAAATATAATGAGAATGGGATATCACTGTTCGACACCCCTTCCAATTCGTAACAGTGAACAACAGCAATACCTTGGAAAATACGCCTGCTACAGGAAAAGGCAATGAGGCGAGAGTTACAACAGCAACTAGTAAAGAAGTAAACAATATTATCAATTCCTGTTCCACATAACGTGAGAGAATATCACATTATTCACGGCTGTAGGCTGAGAGTAGAATGACTGGTAAAATATATTTTACAACCATAAACTTCAATATTTAAAAATATAAGCCTGAAATGTATGGATCCTCAACAATAAAACTCCAGGAATATCAATGATCTGTGGACAAAGCTAAAATACCCTAAAGAACGAATTCACACATCGTTATTGCGTGATAAGGTTTCAAATAATTCAATCTGGAAACCTCAAGAGATTGATTGTTATTTGGCACCAAAAATCAATATGGAATCGGGTTCAATATAGAAACCGGTTCTCTTTCTTGGGGTTGGGATTTCTCAGGGGTTTGAGGTTAACCATCATCTTATGACAGCAGTGTTGGGGGGAAAATCAACTCGAGTGTCCGTCCACCCATTTCCTTAATGTGAAAATCGATGGTGCCCATCGCTATCGGCTCATGAAACCACAGCAAGGCCTCGCCTCGTTCAGCCACGAAACTGAGATACTGTCCACTATCTCTGTTCTAATTCTGAAGTAGTGAAACATTAATATTCGAATCGGTTGGTAAGGTGGTTGCATTCCAAATTACGTTGTACATTTCACGCTTGATCGATGAGCACCAAAAGAATTTACGACGGAAATAACAGCTAAGATACCAGTGTATTTGTGACTTGACCGCAACTATCAAAATATGTCGGGAATAGACAATGACAAAACCTCCGTTAATTTAAATTCTTTATTTGAAATATTGTGGCTTTACATTTTCGAAATGATCGATTGATATTGGTATGTTCCTTCAGTTCGTGGTTATACTTTTTCGTTCGTCCTCGTTATTAGGTTTTAATTATGGTTGAATATCTTTTATGATTATACCAATACTCTTACAGCCACAAGACCAATGCCCCACAACGGTTCCCAAGTGATCGTTGATTCTATACCGTACCTAAACATTTTGTGAAGCTGATGATGATTATGTAAGAAGTTTAAGGGGCAGAAGATTACATAGTGAAAAAACGGCGAAATTGTGCATCGTCGGTTAGAAAACCACTACAGTGATCACTATGTATAAACCACTCAGGATGGGCAAAACTAGTCATGAAACTAGTCTCAAATAAACAAAACTTTACAATTCGTCACTAAAATTCCTGAAGAATCGCGAGGGTCAGGATACAGTGTACAGTTATAACTTGTGATTGTTACGATGACTTATCACAGGAACTGCTAGAACAGTTTATTTTGTCCTTAGCGGAAACATACAACGTAACACCGCTTTTACTCGTATTTAACAGTACCATCCACAGTGACATCGGATGAGTAAGATTCAAAGTTTCCACATGTGCAGAGCCTTCATTCAAAGACACCAACCTCAACGATACCTCAAAAAATGAACGGCTATTCGTGGACCCCCCCGCAAATCTCTGCCATGTTTTAACATGATCACATTATAACATAACATGATCACATTATAACATAACATGATCACATTATAACATAACATGATCATATTATAACCATTCCACCACGATAAGGTAAGAGCGAAAAAAAGGGAAATTGTATGGATAAATAATTGGTCTGCGCTTGGGGAGTGGCTAAGGTTCACGCGATTGTTATGAATCATTCGTTTTTCCAACGGAATAAAGACGTCAACTACCCACCAAATTTAGGCGAACGAGCGCCTTTGGTTCGTGTGGGGCAAATTTGTAGGTACCTTCGGATTTGGTTTAAGTATTCGCAGTGGTTATACCAACCATCCCACCGCGCGCGTGTGTAGTGGCTTTACTAACCATCCGATCGTGATCAAATCCATAGAGGATCATCTAGGGTCCAATCCGCATGATTCATGAAAATGTCATCAAAATCGGCTCATAGGTTCATGAGATATTGAGTATCTAAGATTTCGCGTTTGCGCATGCGGAGTTGCCATACCAACGATCCGATAGGGGATCATAGGGGACAATCTTAGGGAATATCCCGCATGATCCCTGAAAATTTCAGCATAATAGGATTTGAAATGAGGAAGTTATGGGTGTGGCAAAGATTTGCGGACACAGACGGACTGAGTGAAACCAAACCAGATCTGTTGGGCAAGCTCTAGAACTAAAACGCGATTGGAAATTTATTTTGGAGACAAGGAACTTTTCTCTCAAAATTGAAAACACACTTCCCGTTACCTTGGCAGACTCGGAAGCAAAAAAATCAAATATTGGATGAAAGAGAAATAACTCACCAAAACAATATTCTTAAGGTGTTGGCGATGAGGAGTACGAGGCAGACATAGAGGGAAAAACCTTCAGCGTCATTTTTCTTTTTGATTTCCCTGTACTGGGGGATGAAAGGGGCCACGCCACCGAATATCATCACCGTAGATGACACCCATTTGATCACTTTGGAGATGGTGATCTCTTGCAGTTCTTCCAAAATGTAATCCATTATTCTGACTCGACGGTCCTTTACGATGTGAGAACCATTCCATGCTGCAACATACCAAAGAGAAATAAAGTGGGTACCCTGAAAGATGGATTGCATAGGTAACCATGTAAAGGAGGTATTCCAGTATGAGAAGAACCAGGCTGTTGCGTATTGCTGAAATAACTAATTAGACATGAGCTCAAAATAAATGTGTAGCATATCAAATATTCTAGCGCACTCGAAAAAAAAAAAAAATTGCCTAAGGAAAGCTTCACCTACGTAAATCTTGGTGTCCTGGTACCCTTATAATATACCACTCCTGTATATACATTGAGATTTTTACCAATAGCAACGGAGAAGCCAAGCTACGCAGTGCGAGGGACAGGACCCAGGTAGCTCTCCCTCCAACGGCTCCCAATTGTCGTTCCGGTGGGACCCGGGGAGGGTAGAGGGGCTCCTTATAAGGCGCCCAGCTTGCCTAGCTCTGACGTTCATCCAATTTCTCTCCTACGAGTGCCTTCTCTCTCAAACCTTACCTCCTCATCACCATCTACGCCTTCTCCTTCCCTCTACGTTCTCAACGAGGTGAAAACCGTGTGAGAACATCCTCCAATACTCAACAAGGTGAAAACCTGGCGAGTATTTTCCTGGATATTCAACGTGGTGAAAACCGGACGAGTATACTCCTTACTTCTTATCCAGATATCCAAGGAGGTGCGAATCGCGCGGATCTCTTCCTATCCAAATATTCAAAGAGGTGAAAACCGGCGAATATTTATCTGAATACCAGTGGCGTATCCAAGGAGGCTCTTCCAAAACTCCTTCCTATTCCAAATCCAACTTACAGTCACCTTTTTCTTTCTTCAAGCCAAATTTCACATTTCCAATTTAACCAAACCAGAGTCATCAGAAGTTGGTTTCCTACCTACACGTCCACAGTTGGTAATAAGTATGAAAACACACCGTTCATGGATTCTAGACTTCCAGAATCCATTTACCGTAAAACCAGACTCAACAGGCTTCAGTAAGGTACTCCACCACATCCCTAGAGTCTCCAGCGATGACAACACCTCGGACTTACTAGTAGATCCAAGAAGATATAGGATCCACATGGGAACATCGTTATGTTCTAAAATAGTTATCTTCTAAATGTGGGGCCATAGATGAATTTTGAAACTATTAGTAAATATCAATCATGACAGCGAACACTTTTAATGAGAAGTGTTGCAATCGTTATAATTCTCCGTGCCTTGAATTTCTTTGAGTGAAGTGTTAAAAAAATCAAAATCCCTGCAAGAAGACACGGTTTTAGATGTTTCATAAAGTTCGTCAGTAGCTGAAAATATTTCTCTTTTCTATAGGTATTTATTCTACATTGACTAAAAGAAGAAAAAGAATTGGCGTTGCAGTGATTTTTCACGACGGGAAAATTATCCAACTGATTGTTATACTAAATTACTTATTCTTCTTTTCTGAGTTATAAAGGCTAATTAGACGAAACACTCGGGAAGGCGGCACCTTTTTTCCCGACACAGAATCACCCGAACAAATAACTCGATCTGGTGACCCCAACACAGTTAATAGGCCCTTGCCTAGTTTTAACTGATACTCTCAATTTTATTTCGTTCTTGCGGTGCCGGTGTTATCAAATCGACGTTGGGGGACATTTATATTATTTCAGATATTAATAAAACACAATAGGAATTGAGGCGGTGTCAAATTTTCTTTCCAGAAGGCCCGACAAACTTACAGATGAGGGGTTGGGAGAAAAAAAAATCGCTAAAACTATCAGAGTTTTTGGTCCGAATTTAATGCCATTTTGAAGGCATTTTTTAATATAACGAATCG
The DNA here is from genome assembly GCA_954871275.1 of Leptopterna dolabrata. NCBI lineage: Eukaryota > Metazoa > Arthropoda > Insecta > Hemiptera > Miridae > Leptopterna > Leptopterna dolabrata. Next base: position 25,853,909 of record OX940975.1, on the reverse strand, counting down.
ATGGCATGCATCGCTTTGAGATAAATTTATCACATTTCGGTCATCACAATTGGAAAATATACGAGATGCTGTTGTTTTCTAAGGTATTTTTCTGCGGAATTTGGAAAAATCGTAACGGACACAGACATTTGGGGTCATGAGGACTCTAAGGAGCTGACTACTAGGTGGTTTACCCTACAAACAGGCACTGTTTAGGTTTCCTGCAGTGAATGTACGGGTCAAACTTCTCCGGTATTTCAAACTTCCTTAAAGTGGAACAGGATGAAGGAGTATATCCAACAATCTTGTTCGGTAAAAGTGAAGCGAGCGGGAGTCAGCGGATCAAGGTAGAGAAGACTTGGATTCATGAGTGAGTTTAAAAAAAGTCTGCCAATTCGAGTAGAATGCAGGAACATCAGTGTGGCCACTGTGAAAGCTCAGTGTGCCACTGTGTTTGGCTCACGAATAGGACTTTCTAAACATATTAGATCAGCTCATCCAGAACAGTGTGCCCTTGATGAGACTGGCCCAAAACGATGCAGATACTGGTCACAAGAGGAAATGAACATCATGGCAGCAATGGAGCTTCAGCTGGAGGGTACAATACCAAACACCCAAATGAACCGAGCTCTTGCCACAAAAATGGTTGATAGAACAATCAAATCTGTGGAAGCAGTTCGAGCAAGACCACATTACCGGGGTGTATGGGAACAGTTACGTGGGAATCCTGTTCAGGCCAACGATGAAACTCCAGCACTGTCAAACCCCCGACAGGAGGTGCCAATGCAATACTTATGGGTATTGGCTTGGCTTGATGGGCAGCAGAAAAAGACCAAGGCCATCAGCCAATGATAAACGCCGCGAGAATGGTCGTGCAAGACCAGAACCCCCAGGATGACCTACTCCTCTGGCTATCACACGTCAGTGGTCCGGCACCTCGTCCGCCCAGGGACCACGTTCAGAGTAATGATACACCACCAGAAACGAGAAGAGATAGATTTGCTAGGTTCAGGAGGATGTGGGATGGGGATAGAACTGCCATAGCAGAAGATATCCTGGGCAATGGAAGAGCACAAGCCAGGCATACAGACCAAGAATTGCGGAACTATTGGGCTGATCAATGGTCGCTACTATCCTGGGAATGGACTGCTGAGGTGGTGCGACACCCGCAGGACCAGTCCATGCACCAAGTATGGGCGCCAGTAACAGAGGATGACATCCGTAACTCTGAACCGACCAAGACAGCATGCGGCCCTGATGGGCTGCATGCGGGGGTATGGAGGGCTGTGCTTTGTGGGCTAGGGTGTTATTCTTCAACATCATCATGCGCCGGGGGGTCATGCCTTCCGTGCTTTTGCAGGCCAGAACCACGATGATACCTAAGAGTAATATGCCGCAAACAGAAGCAGACTACCACCCAATACAGTCCCATCAGTAGTTGTACGCCAATTCCATAAGATCCTAGGAAAACGATTGGAGTCCTCCGTTACTCATGTAGAGCAACAAAGAGGATGTTGAGAAGGCTTTTGATAGTCTCTCATTTTGCCATCATGAACATAATAAAAGCCAGGCAATGGCCCAAGCAATTGGTGGAATACATTGAAGCAGCCTACCAAAATGGACCAACAAGAATTGGGGCAGGTCCGTGGCTGAGGAACGCGAGGGGAATTAGGCAGGGTGACCCCCTGTCATCCACTCTATTCAATGTGGTCATGGATCATGTCCTATTAGTCCTATCCTCCAGAGTGGGATACTTCCACACAGGTCGGCGTTGGTCCTCGCTTGCGTTTCCTGATGATGTTGTATTGATTGCTACATCGAGGGCAGGAACAGACCTGGTAGAACAGACCTGGATTCAGACTCAATGGTGCCTTGGAACAGGTGGGACTAAACCTCAATTTCAGAAAATTGCTGTACCTCCCCCTGGTGCCAAGAGGTGGCCGACTAGTGGTGCCAATGGAAGGTTTAGCCATTGATGTTGATGGTGAATACTTAAGAGCTTCTCCACATAATATTCGATGGACGACTCTGCTAATGCTTATATCCACGGACCGGTGGGTGATGGGGGCATGGGCGTGATGGAGCTGCTCACCCAGATATCTGCAATAAGGTCTAACAGGCTGGGCAATGTCCGCACGCAGCTCTTTGAGGGCATTAGTGAGCAACAGCAATGGTCAGCACGACTCGACCGTCGGATTGCCAGAGCACAGCGGATGCATAGCACCAAAGAACAACACCACAGAGCAGAATTGGTGAGATCACGGGACACCACAGCCAGCACTGAATGGATCAGGAACCCGTCAGCAAGAATGCATGGCTGGAAATCCCTAGGTCTGGTGGAGGTTCACTCTGGCTGTCTGCCCACCAGGATGAGGCACTCAAGAGGTCAGCGTACCAGAACTACCCATCACTGTCGAATGGGTTGTCACAACATAAATGAAACGGCTGCTCATGTCCTCCAGGTCTGCCCCTCCATGGTGCGACCTAGGTGCGCCCGTCATAATGCTGCCCTGGACCTGTTGCATGTTTATGCACGACGCAAAGGATGGCCAGTGTGGCTTGAGCCCCAATTCAACCTAGTGGAGCCGAGCTATCGTCCAGATCTCTTGGTGGTGACACCGGGAGGGGCCTCCATCATTGACTTCACTGGATCCCGATCCCTCGCTGACGTCAATACTGCGAAGATCCGTAAGTACCAGGTGAATGAGCTGCTATTGGCAGACATCCAGCCTGGCCAGATAAAGGTGACTGGCGCAACCATCACATGGCGCAGTGTGTGGCATAGTGGGTCAGTAGCAGACCTCAAAAGGGTGGGCTACCCATAGTTCATACTTGAATGGATGACCAAGCGAGTCCTAACAGGAGGAGCGTGTATATGGTCTGCATTCAGGAGAACGGCTGCTCAGCGTGTGGCCGGCTGACCATGGGGGCGCCATGGGGCCCGGAGCTGAACTCAAACCTACAATGGGGAGGAGAGAAGCCACCTGACGGCACAGCCAGAAGAGGCCCAAACCTCCTCCCTCCATCAACTGGGCGGCAAGACAACTGAAGACCTGCCACCCTCCCTATTGTCCGTGGTCGGATCTCGGACCACGGTATGCCAGTGCTGTTGGATGGATTCAGCAGCACGATCCTCAAAGGGTGATGAAATGACTAGTGGTGAAGTACTATTCTTACTACAATACCATCGTTGTAATGTTGATAATTATTATCCAAATAAAACATGTTAAATGATTGAGTAAAAAATGTCTGCCAATTCAAGTAGGCAGTATAGCTTCCTCACTTGAATCACATGAACGTAACTTTGAGTCGTAATTTCGAATGGATTTTGAATTTTGAACGCAATTTTAAATTCTGATTTCCATGATTTTGAAACGGGACCATCTACACTCCAACCCGAGTGTACCCTCAACATTTCAGCTCTCTACGACTATTTTTTGCGGAGTTAGAAGCGTTACAAGGAAATGATCAACATTTCATGTTCGCTCATGCGCAGATGAAAGTTACATCACGATTCCAACTACATTCATTTGGAACTGCCAATGTATTACTTCTGATCGACCATCCAAGTTTGAACTCATTTCAACGATATTTAGGGTAGTTATGGGCGTTCCAAGTATTTCACGTTTGCGCACCTATCCTCGAAATTTCAGCCCATTTAGAACATTATTTCGGGTAGTTATGAGCGTTATAAGGAATTACAGGGGGCGGCGGGACTGGCCGCTGTAATATTTGTCACCAGTGTGAAATTAGCCATAGAAATCCCAGCCATAGATTCGGGGCGCAACGCATGCAACACGCAACACACCGAAGCAAGGCGTCGGTACCAAGGCCGACACCGTTTTTGGAATCAGCATTAATATTGCATTCTACGACCAGACGAGTAAATATTATTTACCAACGTGACTAAATGGCGACTAAGAGTAGTGAGTCTCCTTGAATGAAGCTATATTTCGTATATCATTTTGAGCAAATCGATTCGATATTTCTTGAAAACTATATCAAGCTATCAGCGCGATACCCCGGATGTAGTCACAGTAATGTCTACCGAGTACCCCGTGTGAATTTGGTGAGTGGGAATGTGATAGAAGCAATCAGCTATAAGAACTTAGTATGAAAAGATTTCAATTTTGTGGGATTCTGGGGATATATTCGATATTTGCTCAAAACTATACGAAATATAGCTTCATTCAAGGAGACTCACTACTCCTAGTCGCCAGTTAGTCATGTTGGTAAATAATATTTACTCGTCTGATCGTAAATATTATTTCAAAAACTGTGTCGGCCTTGATACCGACGCCTTGCTTCAGTGTGTTGCGTGTTGCATGCGTTGCACCCCGAATCTACGGCTGGGATTTCTATGGCTAATTTCACACTGGTATATTTGTCCACCGCTTGGTTGACGGCAAGGTGGATTGTCCAGAGCTGCTATCACTTTTAAGTTTTCACGTTCCGCCGTATGCGACACGTTTTATGCAGAATTTCTTCCTCCAGACAGTTCCCACCACCTATCTGCTCGGTGGGCCCCTGACCAGAAGCCAGCGGGAATTCAACCGTCTGGCAAGTTTGTCAGAAGTGGACCTACTCTGTTTAAGGGGAAATAGCCCGACGACTAGTTCCAAAAGCCGCCACCATGTGGCAGCACCAAAATGAGCTAAATTAATATTCGCTCTCAGTTCGTTAATAATTGACCGATTTTCAATCTGTAAATTTCATTGGATTCAGAATCAGCATAGAATTTCCGGAAATTAGTTCTGGTGTTCAAATTTTCAAAATTTGTACATTTGGATCACTGGCGTTCGAATTTGGCTAACTTTTTTGGAAATCCCAATTACCCAAATTCTAGAGGGTTGTGTCCTGATTACGATGTTTTTTTTTCAAATTTAAAATTGGACCACTAAAACCCCATCAATTCTTGTCCAGTAGGTGAAGGGCGGGGGGGGGGGGGGGGTTGGGGAGGAAGGCAGCTTCCCAGACCCCTTCCGAGGGGTTTGCCGCCCAAGCAGCTTTGGATACCTGTCATTTCCGAGAACAGTTTTTGCCTCACCATTCAAGAGTTTTAGATTTCTTCCTCCCTGTTCGAGGTTTGCTATGAAACTGTTTGGGCCCATCCATGACCAAGTGCCAAACTACCACGAAAATATGAGCTATTTTTTATGCGTCAGTCATGAAATTCATAGTCAGTACAACTGGTCAACAAAATTGATAATAGGTATAAAAAAAACCACAGTCATGCAGCATGGCTATAAGAGCGAATTTTCGAAGTTTTCGGCATCTTCCTCCTCCGCCTAAAATTTTCTGAAAATTAATTTTCGGCCAATGTTTTCCCAACTTGATACCATACAAAATTAAAACAGGAGTAGTTTTACGCAAAGTAAAATTTGGGGTGGAAGGAGGGGGAGGGGGAAATCAAAAATGTTTTGAATACCAGAAGAGTAGGTATTGGATACGTAACAATTTTTTGTTCCATTTTTTGCCGAGTAACACCTCGGTTTGTAGATTTTCCAACGCTGAACACGATGGTGAAGTCAGAATTGCGATATCCCATTCCGTTATCAGATTAGAGCAGACGAACCAGGAAGAACATCTCAAGAAATAACCACGTTCCTTCATCTTCAAAGTGCTCCAGTTTGAGAATGGAATGAGATATCGCAATTCTGATTTCACCATCGTGTTCAGCGTACAAAAACCTTTAAAATGAGGTGTCACTTGTCAGACTTTTTCATTTTGGGAATTTATGGGTAATTTTCCCCCCCTAAAATTCCCCAAAACTCCCCCTTAGAGTGACCCGATTCTGCCCATCTTCGAACTTAGCCTGTCGATTGCCAAGACAGATTTTTCGTGCAAATTTGAACTTTTTATCTCAATTCTATCGAGAGTTATCGTCTGGAATGACACATACATATATAAATATATAAATATATAAATAAATATATATATAAATATATATATAAATATATATATATATACATATAATTTTTGGTGTCTTTCGGCAGTGAATTCAGGATGGTCTGAAACGGATTTTGGTATAAAAATCTTTCGGAAATTCGAGTTTTAAAAATTTTGGACCGAGAACAATAGCTTCCTTTTCTTCGAAAATTCGCTAAAAATAATGAAATAAATGAAACAAGGATATTGAGTTATTTTATAATTTACTTTTACTTTTTAACATTATTATTACCTATTTTAATAAATCTAATTTATTTTTATTTGATTAGTGTATAGGATCTTACCTAGGAAGTACACCAAAATTAAACTAAGCACCTCTCCCCACCTCCTAATCCAACTCATCGCATTTGAATCCAATTATAAGCCCAAATTGGACGATCGATTGAATACCTACACGATTTCCTAGACTAAAATTAGTGATTTTGAGGTCAGACGCCTGAAACTGCAAATAGCCCACTACAAATAGAAAATAAATTAAACTGCCCAAATACCTGAATTCAAAGTTCATCGCCAGTTGGACCTCCCAAGTAATGGTTGTTTGGTAGGGTATAATACATTAGGGACGAGTACTGGGTACCTCTGTTTTCACCTCCAAATCCGTATATTCTCTGAAGCAACCAAGTGCCTACCTACGCACTTTCGAAAAATGGACACCCACGGTTATCTCGAATCAAGACGAAATCTGTGGAAGGTATATATATTATGCTTTCTCAGTTGTTTTTTAACCTAGTCCATACCCACGTAACCTAGTTGACCGAGGTTCACATGTACTAATTGGTTATTTGGCCGTTTGAAATGATCATTTCAAATCTTATTGTACCCTTATCTGTTCAACGAGTTTCACGCGTCTGTACATGACATTATACACCACATACATACGCCACATTATACACCACATTCATACATTACATACACTACACTTCATACACCTCATTATACACCACATTCCTGCTCATTATACATCGATAATTTTCAGATCACCTACCTGCTTTAAAAACCAATATATTGGCGTGTTGCTGTAAACAACAGGTAGGTACTTGATAATTAGGACGTTACAGTAGTACCAGCGCAATCGTGAATTTTTTATTTTTTTTTTAAATCGACGTTATTTCAGGACGATCGGACCTCAAATTTTCAAATTTGAAAGACACTTGGAATAATTTGGTAGGTAGTTCATACATAATGTTCTAATAAATCGAAAAAGTATGATAGAGCAAACGTGGGATTTGCTAAGGAAGAGGTACGAACGTAGCAACGAAGTTGTTCCAATTTTCAGTTTATTAATTAATAACTTTTTTGGTTCTTCGGAAATAAGTAACAAAGGTAACAATATCAACTGAGTAATAAGAACTCATCAAAAGAGACTTCTGGCTCCCGAATTTGGCTGCTTCTCGTCAATCTTGAATCTACCAACTCATGGAGCAGAGTGTGGTGGTAAAAGTAAATACGTTTTTTCTCCATCTTTTGATTCCATAACTCATCGTCGATTTGAATTAGTTCGATGTGGAAGTCTTTGCCCGTGTACACTACGAAATTACATTTAGCTGCTTCTGCAATATGCGTTTGCCCTTGGACTTGAAAGTAATAATTTCAAATCTTTGTGAGATATGAAGAATGATTTGTTTTTTGGACGCTTCTACATGGACACTTCTTTTTGGATTCTATATACCTTCAAACGGAAACCATCACATTTGGTTGGGGGAGGGGGGAATTTTTCATGCTCGATTTCAAAGGTTCATTATTGAAAATGATAAATGGAAAATTGACTGTTTTGGTAGACACAATTATGGTTACTTAGTTTGGTAGAAACGAATCTTGAGAGAGAATTAAAAGGCAGGTACTTGAGCGTCAGGGGGGCCTCGGGCCCGCCTGGGAAGCCACCTATCACCATTCAAGAGCCGCCTTCCTCCCCCCCCCCCCCCCCATCACCTTCTGGACAAGAATTGATGGGGTTTTAGGGGTCCAATCTTAGTTGAAAAAACTATCGTAATCAGGACACAACCCCCTAAAATTTGGGTAATTGGGATTTCCGAAAAAATTAGCCATATTTGAACGCCAGTGATCCAAATGAACACATTTTGAAATTTTGAACACCAGAACCAATTTCCGGAAATTCTATGCTGATTCTGAATCCAATGCAATTTACAGATTGAAAATCGGTCAATTATTAACGAACTGAGTGCGAATATTAATTTGCCCTCTGCGGTGTTGCCATCTGTTGAATATTCTTACAAGTTTTTTTTCGGGCTATTTCCCCTTAAGTGAAAATGTTTTCAGGATACGGGCCAAATTATTATTATTTTGAACACAAATTTTATTTTATTTATAAATAAGGTTTTATTATTCGGAACAACGTGATTTTAGTTGATAGTTTTTAATACTTTGTAAATTGGGCAATTTTTGCCCGTATAATAATTTAATAAATAAATAAATTACCACAGACAGACACGGAACCAAAAATGTTCCTCGATGTCTGAAATGGTAGCGGAAATTTTCATTTTGGCGGACATGCACTTTTTTTGCTTCCTCATTACCGAAGCTAGGGAAGCCTTGGATTCGTGACTGAGTACAAAAAAATGTATGTCTTCCAAAATGAAAATTTTCCACTTCCATTTTGCGTTTCAGAAATCGAGGAACATTTTTGGTTCCGTGTGTGTCTGTCTGTGGTAATTCCTTGTAACGCCCATAACTACCCGAAATAATGGTCGAAATGGGCTGGACTTTGGAGGGTAGTTGCGGGTTGGGGCCCAGGTCCCATACCAAAATCATTGAAAAAGTACGGTAACTTTCGGCTGCGCATGCGCAAACGTAAAATACTTAAAAAGCTCATAACTACCCCAAATATCGTTGAAATGAGTTCAAACTTAGAGGGTCGATCAGGAATAATATTTTGATAGTTCCTAATGAATTTCATTGGAATCGTACTGTAACTGTCGTCTGCGCATTCGCGAACATGAAATGTTGACAATTTCCTTGTAATGCTTCTAACTACGCGAAAAACAGTCGTACAGAGCCGAAATTTTGAGAGTACAGGCGGGTTCGATCGAAAATGGTCCTATTTCAAAATCATGGAAATCGCCGTCTGCGCATACGCCTGTAACTACTTTAAATATCGTTGAAATGAGCTCAGATTTTGAGGGTCGATCAAGAATAATTCTTTGATAGTTCCATAAGAATTTCATTCGTCTGCGCATGCGCGAACATAAAATATTGCCCGTTTCCTTGTAACGCTTCTAACTACGGGAAAAATAGTCGTAGAGAGCTGAAATTTTGAGGACACACGTGGGTTGGATCGCGGATGGTCCCGTATCAAAATAAACCTACCCAACTATTCTATACGTTCATGTGATTCAAGTGGGGAAGCTATACTACCTACTCGAATTGGCAGACGTTTTACACTACCACGAATCCAATAGTGTGGAAGCAGAAATGTATGCCTCCAAAATGAAAATTTTCACTACCATTTTGCATTTTTGGTTCCGTGCCTGTCTGTCTGTGTGCAATTCCTTGTAACGCCCATAACTACCCGAAATAATGGTCGAAATGGGCTGAAATTTGGAGAGCAGGTGCGGGTTGGGCCACATCAAAATTATTGAAAGTCTGCCAATTCGAGTAGGCAGTAGCTTCCTCACTTGAATCACATGAACGTGTAGAATAGTTGAGTAGGTTCGTTTTGATACGGAACCATCTGCGATCCAACCCGCGTGTATCCTCAAAATGTCAGCTCTCTACGACTATTTTTCGCGTAGTTAGAAGCGTTACAAGGAAATGGTACTTTTTACCATAATATATCGTACCTACCTTTACCATACCGTACTTTTTCAATGATTTTGGTATGGGACCATATGTGACCCAACCCGCACCTATCCTCCAAATTTCAGCCCATTGCGACCATTATTTCGGGTATTTATGGGCGTTACAAGACAGACAGACAGACACGGAACCAAAAATGTTCCTGGATGTTTAAAACGCAAAATGGTAGTGGAAATGTTCGTTTTGGAGGACATAAATTTTTTTTACTCAATCACGAATCCAAGGCTTCCCTAACTTCGGTAGTGAGGAAGCAAAAGTACTGTAACTTTCGTCTGCACATGCGCAAACGTGAAATGTTTGATCCTATTACTTCGATAATTCCGTACGAATTTCATTGGGATCGTACTAACTTCCGTTCGCGCATGCGGGAACATGAAATGTTGAAATGTTTGATCATATCACGCATGTTAGGTAATTGATTACTACTCTATCTACTGCTATTGAATCATTTTGACTCATATTTTTTACCAACTGATTCTACACGTCCCCACCCAACTTGGCAGACGTTTTTTTGTTTGGTTAGACATTTTGATTGGCATTATCTGATATTAGCTCCCAACAACCGAGGGCTATTAGAGCTGGCAGTGTGTACGGTAGCGTCAAAGCAAAGAGTGTCAATGATTAGCGGGAGGAAGGTGGACATCGATCATACTTGAGAGAGCAATTCGTACAGTTTTCGCCCCTTTTTAACATTCCTATATGTGGTTTTCAATGGCGTTCATGTAACTAACTACTGTAAGCTTTTTATAGGTACATAAATAAAACTGGGTTCCCTAATGAACCCAGTTTTCACAATACATGACGTGGTTGAAAAAATTACTGATGATGAGAATGAAACCAGCTAAGACTCCATGGGATCCCCGTGTGGATTACTCTCTAATAGCAGGTCAGTCAAACAACAAGCCTGCTGTTAATACTTAGGAGTAGCGAGTACGTACCAACCTTTTTCGTCTGTAAAGGGTTTCCGTTGGATTATGTATCACTTCTCAGTTATTAAAAAAACTATTTTGAACAAAACGTACCCTCCTATAAATCCGTCCTAAGTACCTATTATTTTTCTACGAGGATTACCGATGCGTACATACATATTATACACCAAATAATATTTGGTGTATAATATTATTAACTATTAGACAATTCCTAAGTGAATGTATTTTCATGTCATTATTAAATTAATTTAATTTTGGTTCATTATTTTCAATAATAATGAATCTTCAGAATCGACTATGAAGAAATTCTAAATTTGGAATTTAAAAAAATTCTGTTTGTTCACTGTACATGGCACTTTTCTTACTGTTTGTTAGGACAGTCCTGGACCAGTCCGGGATGGAACTGCGTTCTGAAAATGAGGGGATAGAACCCCGTCCAGGACTGAGTCCAGAACTGTGTCTGCCCACATGCTCGCTGATGATTGTGAACGGATAACCTGAAGCAGTGTAGCCTTCCACATAAACTAAAGGTAGAAGCATCGAGTGCGCATGTGCAGGATCAACAGTCCTCGAAAAAATCCAGGACTGTTATAACTAGTCTCGAACGGTCCAGGAGTCTGTCCGAACAGCAACTCTCGATCCAGGACCAGTTCCGGACGCTCTCCGACCATACAAAATGGGGCGTGGCTTGGATAGAACGGACCGGAACAGTCCAGGACTGTCTATCCGGACAAACCTTTCTTTAACATCCTTCCACTAAGTCTAAAAAAAGATGATTTTTGGAATATTTTAGTTCAAGTAACTGTGAAAAGGACGCAGAGTGTGGGGGGTGGTGGCTACATCTACTTCATGGCCAGGCTGTGTGTCCGTGCGTTAAAGTGAAGGAATTATAGTACCCACAGGGATCTCGGCGATCAAGGTCTCCACTCATTCTGTTAACGTTACTTAATCTTTCAAGAATGGTCAAGTAATGTTAAGAGGAAACTTCCTCTATTATATTAATATTTCCGTCTCAATCTTGTCTCTTTTAATTTGTCCCGGTACTAGGAGGTAGTGAAATGTCTCTACGTCATGGCCCACCTTTTAACCACACTCCCAATTTCTATTTGATTCTCTAATTCTATGTTAACAATTTCTGAGAGAAGCGGGTGGGGGTGGGGGGATGGAAAAAAAATACTGGAAGAATTTGGTTTGTGGATCCTGTCTGAGGCCTATTTGGTCTTCAAAGCGCGGCGTTACAGTCAGTCTTCTAAGGGCTGAATATACGCTTTAGCTCAAAAACTTTGAACAGAAGGGTACGGTTTTTATTACGTTATTAAACTGATTCCGAACCTTGAAATTTTTTTAGGCCACCCAGAGCATTGTACATCCAGCTGTTTGTTCACAGTAAGGCCTTGAAGTTTAAACTGGAAAGCTCAACATGAGTGTGAATCATACAGCATACATAACTTCAGCACTGATAGGGAACAGCTGATTATAATAGCTGACTCCTAGAAAACATAGGAAACTATCCATGATCCAATGCCATCTTGCTAAGTGGTTGAGAAGGGTTTGAAATAGTTGAGGATCAGGAAGGTGCACGGCTAGTTCTGTGGACGGGAATAACGAACAGAAAACACGATCCATAAGATTCAAGCAAGGATTTCCTTAGTATTTCCGAAGGCCAGAGAGACTCTACTGACAATGATGTGATCTTTCTGAGTTTGTCTTATCACCTGATGATACTACTTTTAGTGTTAATATACAAATTTATGGTGATTTCAATTTCCCAGGTACTATCAATGATCAAAGATAATATGGAAAAAAAGGAGCGTACCTAATTCGTGTTTTGGGGGCCAAAATTGGTGGAAACCACCAGAAATAGCTATTTCAATTATTTCACATGAAAGAAACAATAAAGGAACAGCCAACGTTTCTGTAGGTATGTCCAGTAGAATAATAAACCCATGTGACAAGGACTTTGCGGCGTTTTTTCTTCAAATTATCATTGATCATTGGTAGTGCCATTTAATCGTCTTGATCCACGTGTTGACACTTTCCTAATGTTATTCTACAAACTGATGGTGATTTCAGACCATTTCGCAGGTTTTTGACTCATAAAAAAATCAATTTTGTGAGCTGAACATCTGGTACAACCTCATTTTTCCACTCTTTGGTCAAAATCGACTTCATATTCGGCCTTCTCGTCCCCAAAAACATGGAAAACGATACCTCAAAAGCTAATTTTACTAACATGTTACTAAAACACAAAAAGTACCTATTTTTATACACATTTTCACTCATAACACCCCTGGATATATTCCGATCGGGCTGAAAAGTTTCGGGACACAACTAGGGCCCAAATGGAGCATGTGTGCGAAAGAACGAATTTTTTAGACCGAAAATGAGGCCGGTACACGTGATACGGCGGACGGACATTAGAGAGTTCCTAGGAGATACGGTGATAACAATACCGCATTGGCTGTTAGAGCGAACAACATGGATGCTAACCCGTTGCCATGGGTTACGAGAGACAACTAGCATGATAGTCGGTATCTTAAAGTGACGTCAATTCCTTACTGATTGTTGAAGTACCGCGAACCTACCCCCCTCTTCTACCCCCTTCAATTTCAAAAGACAAAAGAGCACAACAAACCACTATGCACCAGCTCTGTTAAATCTCAAGTCAGAAGCCTGTTAAATTTGAAGAACGTCTAATTAGTTATTGCAAAATTAGTTGCATAAAGTTGGTTTGCTTCTGAAGCACATATATTTGGATTCTTTTGCAAAAGCCTGCAAAACCAGCTATAAATTTGTGAAACTAGGATTTATTATGAGGGAAAGGTAGGTCTAAACTAAAAAAGCTTAAGCATTTGAAACCATTTAATTTTTTAGGTTAAGAAAACAATGTAAAGAACTGCAGGTTAAGAAAACAGTAGGTACAGAAATGTTTTACAGTAGGTAGGTACACCAGTACAAAACACGAAAAGCGGGCATAACTTGAGTAAGGATTACCAGAAATGTTCGTGAAGAAAGTTACTGAATTGTTTGCTGTTGCTAAATTTGGTTAAAGCAAGAAAGTTGAATCAATTCTTCACCCTCACTCCAACAAAAATCCGATTCTATGGGCTCTGGTTCATATCATTTTCATGATCTTCTCCGTTGATGTGTGTTTCCGTAACAACTTCTCCTTCCTCTTGATTCTCCTCAGCAGAAACAGCTTGAAAGGGAGGTAGGTATTTGGGTTGCGAAAATGTTGGTGTTTGAAAGCATGGTGGAAAATTCATCGCGATCACGTTTTCACCGTTAACACGTAGTAGGTACTCAAGGTTTCCAACATGTACTGTTTTCAACATATCAGGTTACGTTTACTCACGGTCTAGTCGTTACGTTTCACGGGATCGAGAGGCGGTGACGGATGTATGCGGCAAAATACGTTACCGTATGATACGTCAACCATTTGGCGCATGCGCAGAACACTTTTCTGAGACATACGGATGACGCATCTGAGCAACGGTATCGCCTAGGAACTCTCTATTGCATTTTTGGAATCTACGCATCTTGAAACGAAAAAGAAAAAATTTTGAGGGGGGGTTATAAAAATTTTTTGCTGAGCGAATACATACTTAGGTGTATTATTCACAGAATAATAAACCAAAAGGAAAAACTTTGAGAGGGTTTTATAAAAATTTGTTGCTGAGCGAATAAATAGGTGTATTATTCACAGAATAATAAACCAAAATTGATTTGGCTCAAGGAGATAGGAAATTTAATGCTCTTTCCGACGGTATAATCATATTTGGTTTTACCCTTAAATTAAGCGGAGTATGGCCATTTTGGTTTATTATTCTGTGAATAATACACCTATGTATTCGCTCAGCAAAAAATTTTTATAACACCCCCTCAACATTTTTTCTTTTCCGTTTCAAGGTGCGTAGATTCCAAAAATGCAATGTCCGTCCGCCGTATCACGTGTACAGGCTTCATTTTCGGTCTAAAAAAATCGTTCTTTCGCACACATGCTCCATTTGGGCCCTAGTTGTGTCCCGAAACTTTTCAGCCCGATCGGAATATATCCGATCCGTTTTAGTAACATGAACGCAATATCAGCTTTTGAGGTATCGTTATCCATGTTTTTTGCGACGAGAAGACCGAATATGAAGTCGATTTTGACCAAAGAGTGGAAAATTGAGGTTCTACCAAATGTTCAGCTCCCAAAATTGTTTTTTGAGTCAAAACCCTGGGAAATCGTCTGAAATCACCATAAATTTGTATAATAACACTAGAAAAAGTTGATCAAGACGATTAAATGGCACTAACAATGATCAAAGATAATTTGAAAAAAAAGGAGCGTAGGTACCTAATCCGTGTTTTGGGGGCCAAAATTGGTAGAAACCATCATAAATAGCTATTTCAATTATTTCACATTAAAGAAACAATAAATAAACAGCCAACATAATAGTAGAAGTGTCCAATAGAATAATAAACCCATGTGACAAGGACTTTGCAGCGTTTTGTGACTTCAGGTCGAAAACGCGGAAAAACGCTGCAAAGTCCTTGTCACATGGGTTTATTATTCTATTGGAGTTCTAGAGATTCTTGTTGGCTGTTAAATTTATTGTTTCTTTCATGTGGAATGATTGAAATAGCTATTTCTGATGATTTCCACCAATTTTGGCCCCAAAACATGAAATAGGTACGCTTTTTTTTTCTTTCTTCAGATCACCTTTGTCATTGGTAGTGTCATTTAATGGTCTTGATTCACCTGTTTACACTTTTTCTAATGTTATTATACACACTGATGGTGATTTCAGACAGTTTTCCAGGTTTTTGACTCATAAAAAACCAATTTTGGGAGCTGAACATTTGGTAAAACCTCAATTTCCGCGTCTTTTGTCAAAATCGACTTCATATTCGGTCTTCTCGTCCCCAAAAACATAGAAAAAGATACCTCAAAAGCTCATGTTACCAACATGTTGCTAAAACGCAAAAAGTACCTATTTTTACACACATTTTCTTTCATAACACCCCTGGGTATATTCCGATCGGGCTGAAAAGTTTCGGGACACAACTAGGGCCCAAATGGAGCATGTGTGCGAAAACGAATTTCGGCGTACGGCGGTTTTGGAATCTACGCACCTTGAAACGGAAAAGAAAAAATTTTGAGGGGGTGTTATAAAAATTTTTTGCTGAGCGAATACATAGGTGCATTATTCACAGAATAATAAACCAAAATCTGTAGTGAAAAAACTCTGATTTTAAGCGGTCACAAAAAAAGTGATAGGAAACTTTTTACCAGAAATTAGTTGTAGAATCGACTCCTGGCCGGTGGTACGACCTTAACCCTGACACCCTTGTATATATGTGTTGGAATTCAAGAAGACAATTCGCATTGACAGCTCAAAGTTAATGAAACAAAAAATATTCTACTTAACTAGGTACTCATAAACTCGGGTTGATGCTGAACACATATTGTAGGTGACAATATATCTCAACACGACCCCTCAACATCGTCCGACGAATAAGACAATCCAAGACGCGCCCGGAACTTCCGACCTCCAGGAGGTTTTTTTAGTATGTCTACAAGGTTGTCATCAGTTAGACAATACTCTAACGAAATCTCCCGATAAGATACTTAGCATAAAATTTCCTTATATCCAAGTGATTAATCCTTGAGCTCGCCTTATCATTTTCAATGTACTTCATGCAGGTTTGGTTGTCTTCTAAAACAGGTGTTGCATTTTCTTGAGGGTGACCCTTGTCTTTTAAAAGCATTCGAATCCAAACTGAGGTGTGTCTGGAACCTGCGTCCTGGGGACGGAGATTCCGTTCTTGTCGGACACAGTGCAACAACTTATTTGCTGTTATCGTGAGGTTGTTTGGGGAAAACAACGAAACAAAAAGAAAAATGCTGCAAATTATTACACAACGGTTTATTATTTACCTGTATTGTAGATCCCTTCTGAGTAGATCACTGTTTTCTGTGGTCAATACCCCCCCCCCCCCCACCCCCACCCGGATAGCTCTAAATCAAGTGGAGCCGGCCCGGGAATTACAGTTTCATAAAACATGGAAAACTATACCTACCTCACAAGTTCATGTTCACTAAAACCTTTTTAAAAAAAAACCTATTTTACACCCATTGTTTTCCCATAACACACCTGGGTGTATTCCGATCGGGCTGCATCACTCGAGAGGGAGTGCAGAACAGCTACTAAATGAAGAAGCGAATAGGCTTAGAACGGTTACTAAAACAATGGTATAGAACGGTGCTCCTTGCGACCACCACCGCGGTCCTGACCGTTTCATATCAACTTTCTGTTCCTATTCTATGCAGCTGAGGACGAATGCAGCGCCACAAACCGCTAGCGGCTGGGAATCAAACTAGGGATTTGACTCGGGGAGTAGACGTTTGTCTTTCAAAGGAGGGGGTTAAGCCTCGTCGAACCGTCCCCAGGACGCAGGTTCCAGACACTGCTATCCAAACTGACTCTTGAATTCCAGTTGATGCAGTGACAAGCTCAGGTTCTGTCGAGGACAGAGCAACCGAGATATGCTTCTTACACAACGAACCAACACAGCTTGAACCTACTCGGAATAAACAACCGCCGGTTGAATTTCTATCGCCAC
The DNA here is from genome assembly GCA_954871275.1 of Leptopterna dolabrata. Lineage (NCBI taxonomy): Eukaryota > Metazoa > Arthropoda > Insecta > Hemiptera > Miridae > Leptopterna > Leptopterna dolabrata. Next base: position 25,836,630 of record OX940975.1, on the reverse strand, counting down.
GTTCCCCCGCCCAATCAGCATCCACATAGCTGTTTAACTTCATGTTGTTTTGTGAACTCAGTTTCAGTTTAATGTTCATCGTTGACTTCAAGTAGCACACTATCCTCTTCACCGCATACCAGTCACTTGTAATGGGTGAGGGGTTTAACTACGCCGCCCATACAGCGTAGTTTCCCCCTCTCCATCCTCTAGAAAGGTAGGGAGGCAGTGTGACAGCTGCCCCCGGAGACAAATGGTTAGATTATAACGCGTTGCCTCCAGGAGTTGATGATTCGTTTCCGCGAATCAACCGCCCCTTCAGCCGCGTGTCAAAAAGATCGGGAAGAGCCAGCATCCAAGATGGACGGGATTCCCATATACCGTCACACTCCTCCCCTTAAAAACATACTTCTTTGAAGAAGAAGTATGTGAAGTTAGACACGGGACTGAAAGTAGTATGGAGTTCTAATTCAGGAAGATTCATCTGAAAAACTCCAAAGCTGACAGCTTCCATCGTAATGGTACTACTGAGAATTGTTACTGGTGGAGAACTTAGCTCCTATCAATATCACTTGGCGCACTTGGACAAAAAGGAAAAAAAAGGTAGTTGTCAGAGGTTCTGGTTCAGGAAAGTTCATCTGAACAACCTCTAGGTGACTAACCCCCATCATAAGATGGAACAACTGGAATATAAATGAAAGTAGTTGTCAGAGGTTCTGATTCAGGAAAGTTCATCTGAACAACCTCTGGGTGACTAACCCCCATCATAAGATGGAACAACTGGGAAAACAAGGGGAAAAATTACAAAAAATAGGCGTTGAACGCCAGGCATAACAGCCTTAAGAATAATATCATGAGGTTTGATATTATTAATAGTAGTAATCATGAGGTTGATTGTAATAATAATAATCATGAGGTTGATTTGATAAAAATAGAAAATCCAATGGCCGAAGTGTATATTGATAAACAAAGGGGTATTAAAAAGAGGATTCCTTCTGGAAAACCTCAGAGCTATTCCTTCTGGAAAAGCTCTCAAAAAGTGGAGGGGGTACCGAGGATAAAATCCAGCACATACCCACCAACCATGCTCTGCTACCATGTAATGGATGAGGGGTTTAACTACGCCGCCCATACAGCGTAGTTTCCCCCTCTCCATCCTCTAGAAAGGTAGGGAGGCAGTGTGACAGCTGCCCCCGGAGACAAATGGTTAGATTATAACGCGTTGCCTCCAGGAGTTGATGATTCGTTTCCGCGAATCAACCGCCCCTTCAGCCGCGTGTCAAAAAGATCGGGAAGAGCCAGCATCCAAGATGGACGGGATTCCCATATACCGTCACACACTTTGAGTAGGCTTTTCGACTCTCCGTGACAAAACTCCCACTGCAGATGAAATATCTGGCCTTGACGTGACTGCTAAATACAGTAGAGAACCTATAGCCTGACGATTCTTCGTGTTATCAGACATTGGTGTAGATTCAGCAGTCGAATTCATGAATCCAGCTTCCATAGGCGTTTTCACTGGCTTGGCATCTTGCAGACCTTATCAGAGGGCTAGCTCCTCGAGTTTCCTCCTTTGGTGAATGAAGTAGTGAGGTCTGCATTGTTGGATTTCAACTCCCAAGTAATTTGATGGCGTTCTCAAATCTTTCAGTTCAAACAACGACGACAACATTTGAAAAGTCTTTCCAACATTTTCCTCACTCCCAGCACAAAGGATATCATCAACATAAATCACTATATGTATGTGTACGCTCCTTGTCTTCTTTGAGATCTCCATTCAAAAACGCAGTTTTCACGCCAAAATGTTTCACACATAACTTCTTGGACGCAGCTATAGTGAGTAGTATTCTTACAGTGATGGGCTTTATTGTCGCAGCAAAAACCTCATTGTAATCTTCGCCATATTTCTGTAAAAACCCCATGGCAACCAAACGCGCTTTGTAACGCTCTAATAGTCCATTATTACCATATTTGACCTTAAACACCCATTTAGACCCCAGAGCTTTCCTTCCTGGAGGAAGGTAACTTCTCCAAAACCCAGGTTTTATTCTGTATTAAAGAATTCATCTCCTCTTGCGCTGCCATAATCCATTTTTCTTTTTCTGTGCCATGCATGTTTTCAATTTGTTTCCAATACATACCTAGTTCAACAATTTCGTTTTTGTCAGCATCAGCAATCAAAACTTCACAACTTTCTGGAGGAACTCTTGGTAGCTCTAGGCGTCGCAATCGTTATGGACCTGGGACTCCCGTGTTTCCTACGAGAATTGAGGACTGCTGCACTTGAAGGTTCGTCTCAGACGTCAACGTGTCCGACAGCACGGTTTGTCATGCGCACTGCTGAATGAGAATTATTGGATTCGTAGACCAATGGCCCGAAATCCCCAGCAGTTTCACTAGCAACTCTCGACAAAAACGAGCTATGTGCCCTGGTTTGTTAGATACCATTGAAACACACCTTTTATTTGAGGTAATCTGTGGTGGTTTACGTGCTTCTATTGAATATGTAAATCGATGACGTGGCTGACTCTTCCCTAAAAACGCATTTTGCTCGTCAATGTCAGATATTCTTTCTCCTTTCGCGCCTCACTTTCTTCTAGAATCTTGATTTTCAGAGATTGAGGTGACGGTAGCGGCGGATCTCTTGGCTCAATAGCTATTCGAAAATTTCAAAATCCCGTGGTAGGGACTACAGTAGCATTATTGTGAGAAAATCATGATTTATTACGATTTTCATTCACAAGTTTGTCTACTACGTCGAAAAAATCATTCAAATGATCCCTCACGTTATCTCCTGCGTTCATCCTTTTCAAAACTAGGTTTTTCAGTAACGACGATTTCCTGGCTGGCCCTTTTGACTCATAAATTGAACTCAGTTTGTCCCAAACTTCCTTGGAGGATTCGCCAGAGCTAAGTGTAAGAATGATGTCGGCCTTGGCTTTTCCGTCTGCCAGTTCCCTGTCTTTTGCGCCCTCTTCTTCCGCTGGCTTCAATATTTCCTCACTGATATAAGCATTTTCCATTGATCATAGTTATCCCGCCCCAGCGGCTCAATTTTAAGCAAACTAGAACTCATTTTCCAAATGTTGAGTCTCATAATCTTTGTTGGAAATCAAGAAGACAATTCGCATTGACAGCTCAAACTTTAATGAAACAAAAAATATTTTACTCAACTACTCATAAACTCAGGTTGATCTTGACCACATATTGTAGGGGTACCACGTATTGTTGTTGGGGTTCCAACAATATGTTGGAACCCCAGCCCGAAAACGTGATTCCTTTTGTGATGATTCCGTCGCAACGGGATCATCGCCAATAGTAGATATACATACAACAGAACTTACGAATACCTATGAAGCTGCAACCATTAAGACTGATATTTGTAGATATCTACTAGCGTAGGTTGGTAGTACCTAATGAACCCCAAATACGAAGATTTCTTGAAGGTTGAGAAAGTGTGCTGAATACCAACTCACAAAAGCAGGTAACTCAGCTGTTTGTTCTGGGTGAACAATGAGAATTGTCCTAAACAACTGTGGCTAAATAAATAATCTCACAACTAAATAAGACGGGTAGATAAAACATATTTCATTCCAGAGTAAGATAACGCCTCTCTCAAACAAAGGGCAATGTCACCAAGTTCTTCTACCTGCCAACAAGGGAACGGGAACGACACCAAGCCAGAATAGGAATTATAGTTGGCTTTATAAGCATAAGAAGGTATATATTGCAACACACCGTCATTGCAGGTTATTAACAGGTTTTGGGATAGAATCGTTTGACCTTTAGGTGGGTTGACTTGATTACGATGGGGCACCTACAACCTAGGTTAAGATGAATAACTGATGATAGCGAGGGGTCAAGCGGATATAACAGACAAACGCAAGCTTGTGTGTTTGAATGAAATGGAATAGGTATTGCCATTATGAAATCTTCGTTTGAGAATACTCAAAAATGCTATATTCAAGCAAGCCAAGTACTCTTCATCAGAAACACTTACCCCTTTCAAGTACGACGATCGTCTGACGTTCCACCAGGATCTTGGGTACTCCATAGGTCGGGTGATGCCTGCACGGGAGAATCCTAGTCCGAAAGACGTGGAAATGTCAAGCGCATAGCTGGAAACAGCCACCTTATGTTCACAGACCACAAGTAACCACAAAGCACCGACACCAAGAGCGAAGAAACCAAATGAAGGGAAATCGAACGACAGGAAAGCGAAAACCTAATCATCTCCTCCCACACCCGCCTCTAAAATTAGCTCAAGCTTTCGTTGATTCGGCAAGTCGTTGTGACAAACAATAGAATGAGTTATGTGGGAATGCTGATGAGTTATCTCCAGAAAATTATGTATCGCCATAATAATGCACAAATTTCATTATAGATGATTATTGATGGACATCTGTGTATTTCTTCTTCCACGAAAACTAATTTGTCTACCATCTGGTGTCTTAACCATTGTAGTAGTAGACTTGCAGCAAGCCTTTTCGCTCTATAACCGTATAGCTCACGTTAGCGTGACTCTAACTTTGCGATCGGGTTTGATCTTTGATGTCTTTCAATTTCTAAATACCTACTTAATATATTTCCTGTTGGCGCGAATTGTTGTGTAGTCAAGTATTGTGGGAAGAAAGTTTTATGCGGTTATCGAAACTTGAGGACACAAATGTGGAGATTTGTAGTGTGAACGTGAAATTGTGACAGGCGGCTTAAAAAATTACAAATACTACGATTACCCTACCAGAATGTCGACTGTTTCGGCTTTGATCACGTTGAGGAGACTGCCGGTATCTCCGTACAGATTTTTTGTCCAAGGGTTGATGAGGTGATCGCTGTTTCCTTATCTATTTGGTAGTTGTAATAGAGACATTTGGCCCAGAATAGCAGAACCTTTTGCTTGCGACGTTTCCATGGACTTGCCATTTCAGACTACGTACCTTTATGAGGAGAATATAGATAGTCATACGTATCGCTACCAGCAAAATGCACAACCAATAAAAATGGAAGACTTTTAGGGAGGGAAGAAGCTATAAATGGGAAGCTAGGTATAAGTATAGTTAAGGTGATCATAATTATTTTCCGACATGAAAAGAAGGACCAACGGAATTGTTCCTAAACGAGAACGTAAATACCATTCAAGGTGTTCCTTATTGTACATTTAGGTATGTTCTGTGGATATATGTCAGGTTTCAAGAAAAAGACAATTCATTGCACAAAACCTTATATAGGTATTTTCGAAGGCTAAAAAAGAGATCGTAGGACTTCGACTTCAGGAGTAGAGGAATCCAAATAATACTACTTGACTGGATGGGAGAAAAAACCCATATTCTCAGCTTTAAAGGAAAAACATTGCTATGATGATGATGAATCATGGGTATGTTTTTGGATGCAGGAAATGACAGTATCGTATTGCGTATTCACATTGTGTTTTCCTGTGAAAGCAGAGAAAAGGTGGTATGCATTTCTTTTTTTTTTTTGAGGCGTTCAGCGGAGAAATTTTGGGATTGAAGAAAGACTCACTCCCTCAACTGATTTGGGAGGATCCCCCACCCTGTGTTTCTTCCTCACCGGTCCTACAACAGGGGCTTCGTATCGAATTTCAAACTCTTAGGTATAAACAAGAGTGAAATTAGCCTCAGGGTTCACTCAGCTGATTAGGGAAAGTCCTCACCTCGTCATTCTTACTCACCAGTCCTACAGAGGCTTCATTTCTATTTTCATCCTCGTAGGTTAAAACAGGAGTGAAATTGGCCTCAGTGCTCACTCAGCTGATTAGGTAAGATCCTCACCTCGCATTCTTACCTGTCCTACAGAGTTTTCATTTCGGTTTTCATCCCCATAGGCCAAAACAGGAGTAAAATTGGCCTCAGGCTCACTCAGCTGATTAGGGAAGGTCCTCACCTTCTCATTCTTACTCACCAGTCCTACAACAGAGGCTTAATTTGGATTTCATCCTTCTATAGGTCAAAACAGGAGTAAAATTGGCCTTCAGGGCTCACTCAGCACATTAGGGAAGGTCAAAACAGGAGTAAAATTGGCTTCAGAGCTCACTCAGCTGATTAGGAAAGGTCCTTACCTCGTCATTCTTAGCAGTCCTACAGAGGCTTCATTTCGGATTTCATCTTCGCCGGTCAAAACAGGAGTAAAATTGGCCTCAGAGCTCACTCAGCTGATTAGGAAAGGTCCTTACCTCGTCATTCTTAGCAGTCCTACAGAGGCTTCATTTCGGATTTCATCTTCGCCGGTCAAAACAGGAGTAAAATTGGCCTCTGGGCTCTAAGCTGATTCGGGAAGGTCCTCACCTCGTCATTCTTGCTCATCAGTCCTACAGAGGCTTCATTTCGATTTTCATCCCCATAGGTCAAAACAGGAGTAAAATTGGCCTAGGGGCTCACTCAGTTGATTAGGAAAGGTCCTCACCTCGTCATTCTTACCAGTCCTAAAGAGGCTTCATTTCGATTTTCATCCTCATAGGTCTGAACAGGAATGAATGTAGCCTCAGGGCTCACTCAGCAGTCCTACAGAGGTCTTTACTATTATTTCCGAAAATTTTGGATCAATGCATGCAATAATTGGAATGATTTTCCTGTTCCAGCAGCTTCTATTTTCATATTCTTCTAATAAATGTGCCGTTAGAAAACCTACGCACCTACGTAATTCTTTACGATTTTAATAATATACGGCTTTATCAATTCCGTTCCAGGATATTAGTTAATAAAACTTGAGATATTAATTTTGGGTAGGTCGGTCGAAATAATGGAATGGGTGGCATTTATTTCCTAGAATTCAGAATTACCAAGCCGAACCGAACCGTCAAAATTACCAAGTCGTTATTTGCCCATGTTTTGGTAACCTACCAACCCCCTACCTAATTTTGTTGATCGATATCGCATTACACTTTGTGGTTTCGGAAGTATCGAATTGTCCCCCAGCCGAAAAACTATCCATGTCGAAAACAAACAAATTTAGCTCCTTAAACGTAAACAATTTTAGAAAATTTTAATCAAGACAAAATTTGACTAGTCTTTATATCTTGCTCAGCATAATAATTTTTAAGCGTATATACCTATTTCGGGAAGCCTAACATTATAGTATTAATAATGTTGGCAAGTACGATTGGAAGTTGGTTTTTTATTCCTTTCTGAATGGACGCCCCGTGAAAATTTAAATTAAAAAAAAATTGTTGTTACAACCTCCAGCGAATTTTCATGTCAGAATGGTCCTTTGGAACCGCTTTAGAAGGAAGTATCTTCAGGCATCCTTCGAAGGGATCTGAAAGTCAGGAGGACCACGGGTTGAAAAGTAGTAAGAAAGTAGTAGTAGAAAAGTAGAAAGTAGAAAAGTAGTCCTTCCAAAAAGAAGGAGGTCTGTTCACCGTATATAATTATAGTGGCCAGTCTATGTACTTATTGTATACCAAATTGGTTAACACAAATAGGTAAATTTTCATTTGTTACTACCATCGTGCTAGACCTTCCAAAAACTCCAGGATGCTCTTGCTTTGAGGCATACGGATCTCCCACCAAACTGTGAAGGCTGTGGTGAAATTATTCCATAAAATATAAAAGGAGTTTGAGTTAGAAATGATCATGATTAGTAGATACAGGAGTAAGAGATGAGTGCACTATCAAAGAATAAATAAAGCTCCTGCGGTGTCAAAATTGTCTTCTTCTTATTCCGTATTAATTGTCTGTCAGTTCTTAGTGTTACTACGGTTTAATTTTCAGCTCTCACCAGCCTTCCGTAATGTGCCCCTCCTGCTTCCGTGCCTTCTCGCAGAAACCCTCTAAAGGGGATATCGTCGCCAGAGAACAGGGCCAGGGTGAGGTGTCGACCCATGTTATGGAAACCGTCAAGGAGACGACCAAGACTGCCTCCTACTCACTGGTCATCCTTGCTGGTATTGGTATCACATGCGGACTCTTCTACGTCGTCTTCAGTGAGCTCTTTTCCTCGAAAAGCCCTAATAGCGTGTACTCCAAGGCCGTGGAGAAGTGTTGTGATGACGTGAGGGTGAAGGATGCTCTGGGAGAGCCGATCAAGGGACATGGAGAAGAAACAAGCCGTCGCAGGAGGCGATTTGTGAGGTAGGTGGCTTTCCAAATGAAACTATTAGATACTTCCCAGGAGGTACGGTCTCAGATATACGGCATTTAGAATATTCAGCAAATTGGGCGACGAAGGTCAGATCCCCATAACAGTTGGGTATAGCGAATTGAAAAAGAATTTCTGCTAAATCAGTTGAATAGAACGATGTGGCTAAGGATATTTCTGTACAGACGCTACGATTATTTCGATCAGAATAATATAATATTTGGATTGATGCTTAGAGCCAAATGCCTCGTAAATATAAATTAGTTATATTTTAGGCATTTGAACGCTCAAAGCTACATCCACAATTCAAACTGTTGACAACTGTGTCAAACTGTGACGCAAATACTAATTTAGGTACTTTTTTTACACAACACAACTTTTTTGTGTTACAGAAATTTATTGAACAAAAACAAAACTAAATTTAGGTAAGTAGTTCAAATTTAAAACGCTGCAAATCCCTGCACAACGGTTTATTATTTTGTATAGAATACCCTTCTGTTACAGATCACAGCTCTATGTATAGATAACCCGTCTATATAATATGATATGTACTATTCTACACATATTGTGTAGATCGCAGACCCTCCGTAGGTTAGTACCTAACCCCGTACTCGTTACTAGGTACCTACCTAAATCACGAGTTAAATGTTGCTAAAATAATTCTGCCGATGACAAACAGTACCTAACAAAAAGAAACACACATAATGAAGTTCTGAAAAGAAATTGTTGATGAGGAGTGAAAAAAGTTGCAAAAGTACCTACCAACAAACTCCAGCCCCTTCTACGTGGATGGTATATGAATCGTTGTGTAATACTTTACCGTTGAGTAATGATTTACCGTAGTAATAATTTACCCATCAATAATACTTCAACGTTTGTTCAAGTTTCACTACCTACCAACAAACTCCAATAGAGCCATCATTTTTCAAATTAAATAATATCACAGAACAACCAACTCGCCAATATAATCAGGTGATCCCTACCAATGATTGGCCGTATTCACAAATTCCTATTGTGGGCGCGTCTCTGGTTACGAGATTTGGTTTGAATTGTATACAATTTCATTCACACTGGAGTCGAAAATGCCTGTCGGTGCAAACTTCGGGGCCTTACTGTGAACGAACGGCTGGACGTACGATGCTCCGGATGGTCTTAAAAAACTCGCAAGTTCAAGAACTATTTAAAACCGTAAAAATATTTACGTAAAAAAATGGTATAGGCGTTCTGAAAATTTCAACCCCTATTTTGAACCCCTTAGAGATGACTCACAGTAACGTCGAGCTTCGAGGACCAACTAGACGCCGAACGGAACCTATAACCCGAATTTCATCAATTTTTTTTCATGGTAACTAAGAAAAGTGGCCCGTACGGCGTACGGCGTACGGCGGACAGACAGAAATATTTTTATTGCAGTTTTGGATTCTACATACCTTGAAACGTAAACCATCAAATTTTGAGGGGGGGTAAGAATTTTTTTTTTCATGCTCGATTCCAATGGTTCATTATTGAAAATAATAAACCAAAAAATCTGAATAATTTGATTTTGGTTTATTATTTTCAATAATGAACCATTGGAATCGAGCATGAAAAAAAAAATTCTTACCCCCCCTCAAAATTTGATGGTTTACGTTTCAAGGTATGTAGAATCCAAAACTGCAATAAAAATATTTCTGTCTGTCCGCCGTACGCCGTACGCCGTACGGGCCACTTTTCTTAGTTACCATGAAAAAAAATTGATGAAATTCGGGTTATAGGTTCCGTTCGGCGTCTAGTTGGTCCTCGAAGCTCGACGTTACTGTGAGCCATCTCTAAGGGGTTCAAAATAGGGGTTGAAATTTTCAAAACGCCTATACCATTTTTTTACGTAAATATTTTTACGGTTTTAAATAGTTCTTGAACTTGCGAGTTTTTTAAGACCATCCGGAGCATCGTACGTCCAGCTGTTCGTTCACAGTAAGGCCCCGAAGTTTGCACCGACAGGCATTTTCGACTCCAGTGTGAATGAAATTGTATACAATTCAAACCAAATCTCGTAACCAGAGACGCGCCCACAATAGGAATTTGTGAATACGGCCAATCATTGGTAGGGATCACCTGATTATATTGGCGGAGTATGAAGTCGAGTTGGTTGTTCTGTGATATTATTTCGCTTGAAAAATGATGGCTCTTTTGGAGTTTGTTGGTAGGTAGTGAAACTTGAACAAACTTTGAAGTATTATTGATGGGTAAATTATTACTACGGTAAATCATTACTCAACGGTAAATTATTACACAACGGTTCAGTATACCATCTACGTAGAAGGGGCTGGAGTTTGTTGGTAGGTACTTTTGCAACTTTTTTCACTCCTCATCAACAATTTCTTTTCAGAACTTCATTATGTGCGTTTCTTTTTGTTAGGTACTGTTTGTCATCGGCAGAATTATTTTAGCAACATTTAACTCGTGATTTAGGTAGGTACCTAGTAACGAGTACGGGGTTAGGTACTAACCTACGGAGGGTCTGCGATCTACATAATATGTATATAATAGAATAGTACATATCATATTATATAGAAGGGTTATCTATACATAGAGCTGTGATCTGTAACAGGAGGGTATTCTATACAAAATAATAAACCGTTGTGCAGGGATTTGCAGCGTTTTAACAGTGTTTATGGCCGCTCTGGGATATCAATTCGTTTCATTCCGGGACCGTTCATCTTTCTTTACCATTCTCCCATCATTTTTCATAGTGACCTCGATCACGCTATTAAAATCCTCGACTTCGACCGAGACCCTACGGAAGTTCACTTTCCTGTCAAAGTTCATTTACATTAAAATCCTTGAATTTATTGTTGATACAAAGCTACTACTAGAATTTGCACATGGAATGAATTTTAATGATTTCTACCTAAGATTTCTGGTTATTGCGCATGATACGTTAATTTACATAATTTTGCTGTTTCTTTGTGGTATAGCCGAACATGGTTTTGTGCCATTAGGCGAGGGAGTTTTAGATGTATTAATGTTATGGATAAAAATTGTGTTATATTAGATTTGTTCCTCCAAGTAACATTAGCCCATCTTAGAAAATCTAGGTTCAGTGGTCTCGAATATACGAACCTGAGTGTGTCATCTCTATACAGGGGGATGCAAATCACACTTGAGATTGAGAACTTTCTAAGGAGTCGATTCTGCAACTAACTTCCAACAAGAAGTTCCTCTTTGCAATTTTTTTACCCCTTGTTTTGTGAATTATAAGATTTTTTCGTGGTTTCGACCTTATACCACTAAAATGGCCACAACTCACTTAAATAACACTGTACAGTTAACAAAGCACACGCATTTGGGAAGAGCGTTAAATTTTCTATCAGAATATGGCCCTAACATACATTTTGGAGTACAATCAGCGGGAGAAAAATGGTACTGAAAAAAAAAAAGTTCTCAAATTTTCAAAGTCACTATTTTCTCAAATGGCTCTAAGTCTCAAAAATAATGGGTAATTGAACGTGCACATGACGGGAACTTCCTCAGAATCTCAGGTTTCCAACTGTATGGTTATTTTTCATTTTACTGCATTCGTTAGGGGAGAAAATCACGCTTCAATAAAAATAAAAAACGCGTTTTCGAGGAATTCGAGTGTTTAGGGTATTTATGACTTGACCATGACCAGAGGAGTTGGGTGTATATAAATGTTTATAATGTATATAATATATATAATGTTTATAATGTTTATCATGTATGTGTCACCATAGACGATATCCATCCTTGGGTACATGATAAAAATGCCAAATTACGCCAAAATGTTCGTATTGCCAAAGAAAAGGATGAATTCGAAGATGAGCAATTTTCAAAAATTCTAAGGCAGTCAAATTTTAGTTGTTAAGGGTCAAACATCTGTAAGAACGGCTAAAATGGCGAGCAGTTGGTATAAAATCACTGAAAGTGATACGGAAGGGTGAGAAAAGAGATAAAAATACCATTTCAGTTGTTTTACGTACAGAATAGGGGTCATATTTGTATTTTTGGGGGGTGAAAAATAGGTATCTAGGGCTAAAATCACTATTAATACACCTGACGTTGTGTGGGATGGTGAATCACGACGGAGCGACTATTTCGATGATGAAAATATTTTTCTCAAAAAATTGTGGGTCAAATTTGACTTTGTGCGGGTCAAAAATCGGTAAAAATGGCTAAAATCACGAAAAGATGATTTATGGTTTCTCGCTGTATCATCTTTTTACACAATAGCACGAATATTTCTTTGAAAATTCGCTCTGCTCTTATAGCCATGCTGCATGACTGGATTTTTTATTTGTATTTTTTAAATCTTAGTGTTGTTTTAGCCACGTCAAGTACATCAAAGATGGTGCAGAGCACATGAGAATGAAGTTCTATCTGAAAGGCCTGCGGAAGTCAGCTACTGTACATCTTGAAGTGAAAGAGGTTGGTAACCTCTCAGTTCCTACCTTGCTCGGTAGTGTTCACTTGGTATGTCTCCCACGTGGTGTAGATTGTGTAGTTCAGTTGATTCAACTCCCACGTAGCGTTCAATGTCCCGTTCAACGCAGACACGTTCCATATGCTCACGTCGAGTTCTGAAGGTGTCGTGGACACATTCATAAGTCTTTTGTATACGTAAGCTCCTTCTTCCACCTCAACGCTAACGTCACTGCAAGCGTTGAGCCCTCGTCTTTTTCCGCCCCCTTCCCCCCTTTCGTCTAATTTGATTAGGTTATCAGGCAGGGGATCGTAACCATAAATCACAGCTATCCACCCTTTTTCTTTCTTTCGAACTATGTCAAGAATTGATCCCTCTACTTCCTTTTTCCAACACTCACTCATCTCACTGTCAGTTGAGGTCTTGGGCCTTCATCTTCTCTGAACTTATCGATTTTTTAAAGCACACAACTTAGAAAAGAAAGAACAAACTGAACGCCATAACATCACTGTATTTCTATCTTCATTATTAATTTATCCAATATCAAGAACTCATTTTTCTTTATAAATACTTATACAGCAATCATATTACTACTGAGAACTGAATAATATTGTTGAGGTAGCTATTCATTACAGGGGACGCCTGTTATTGTAGATTTCTTGTATTTCAGTTACATTTCCATAACTAGAACAAAACTTGATGAACATTGACTGACCGTTTTCATTTGGGAAAATCAAGTTGCAGAGCTTGTTGAAGGTCAATATTTAATTTGTATTTCCAGCAAACATATTGAGGAAACGTGTATCTATTTCAAATTGTATGAACCTTCAAAAAAAAAAATGATCAATTGCAAAAAGAACCACTGAAATTTGATGAAAACAGTGGCCTGAGTACCTGACACTTGTACACGGCACAACATTAATTTGCTTAAAGGTTTGAAACGAATTTGTATATCGTTATTGTCTCATCTGCATGCATTATAGTATTTCTTCTCTTTTTCTTTATTAGTCATGAAGATTAATCCTCAATATCATTTTCGCTCAAGGCGTTCCACCCTAATTACCTATTTTATAACCCCAATAAACCAATGAGACTAGTTTCTTCCACTTGAATCACGGGATGGTTAGTCATAGGAAGGAGGGTTTTTTAATTTTTCATCCACCAGCCCACTCTGCACCCTTCATGAGTAAGACGTCCTCAGGCCGCAGAGCACGGGATAACCTTTTTTACCATACCTACTCAATCTGTCTCTCAAGGTGGGACTAAAGCCCCGTTTACACGAGCGGACCGGGCCGGATAAATCCGGGGAGTGCAGGAAGTGTGTCCGTCTGCCCTGCCGTGTAAACGCTTCTCCGGGCCGGTTATGGGCGTTCCCGCTTGCTAGGGAGGCCCGATGGAAATTCCTTCGGATCTAGGGTTCCCCACCCGACGATCCTACTCACCCCACCACCCTGTGATGTAAACACGTGTCCGCTCAGGATCTTCTCCAGGAATAGGTACCTACCTACCTAGAAACATGCATATAGTTTCAAAACCGCTTGTCACATGGGTTTATTATTCTATGGACAACCTACAGAAATGTTGGCTGTTCATTTATTGTTTCTTTCATGTGAAATAATTGAAATAGCTATTTCTGATGGTTTCCACCAATTTTGGCCCCCAAAACACGAATTAGGTACCCTCCTTTTTTTCAAATTATTTTTGATCATTGGTATTTCCCAGGTTTTTGACTCATAAAAAATCAATTTTGGGAACTGAACCTTTGGTAAAACCTCAATTTTCGTCCCAAAAACATGGAAAACGATACCTTAAAAGCTCATGTTACTAACAAGTTACTAAAATACAAATTTCAGACAATTTCCCAGGTTTTTTACTCATAAAAATTGGAAGCTGAACCTTTGGTAAAACCTGTTTTCGCTTTTTGGTCAAAATCGACTTCATATTCGGTCTTCTCGTTCCAAAAACACAGAAAACGATACCTCAAAAGCTCATGTTACTAACACAAAAAGTACCTATTTTTATACCCATTTTCACTCGTAACACCCCTGGGTATATTCCGATCTGGCTGCAAAGTTTCGGGACACAACTAGGGTCCAAATGGAGCATGTGTGCGAAAGAACTACGTTTTTAGACAGAAATTGAAGCCGGTATGCATGATACGGCGTATGGCGGACAGACATTGCATTTTCTGAATCTGCGCACCTTGAAACACAAAAGAAAAACTTGGAAGTTGCAAAGTTTTTCATTCCTACACAAAACCGGTGCCACAAGTACCGATAACACTCGAAGCACAACACTGCTGGCGAAAAACTAGTCTGTATGTACGCGGTCCGGTCGTGTAAACGGCTGCCCGAGGGAAAGGAAGTCCCGCCACCTCGGAGCGAGTCAGGAGGCTCCTGGCCAGGAGCATCGGATTTATCCGGCCCGGTCCGCTCGTGTAAATGGGGCTTAAGCTGGCATTAGATTCCAACACGCGACTGCTCTAGCCAGAGCGTCCGTCGCATTACAGTTTACATAAACGTTTTAAAATACTTCTTACAGGATGGAAAAGGCAACTACCAATACCGCTACATGTTCCTGCAGTTGGAAGATTACCCTTACCGGGTCATTGTCCTGGAAGACAATCGGCAAGATACGTCTGTTGCACTCTCTGCGCCCAGACTCGATCCTGAAGCTCCGCCAGCCCCCATTTGGCAGTGAAGTGCACCAAGGAACTAAGGGTGCTGACAGAACAGGGCTACAGAGCTAATCTCATGTGAGCCTCAAGACAGCTATGTCATAGGTGTTATTTGTAACCATTTTATAGGCAGTTGAATAAACTTACTGTTTCCAAATTTCAAAAAGTCAGGATTGACAGAAATCGTCTGCACAGTTCCTGTTGCAACAACGGTTTATTATTATTGGCAGGGATACAAATTTGTGATTATTTACAATAATGATTAACAATAATAATATTATACACAATATTTCATGTTTTGTAACGATATAGGTACATAATCATGGGATGTAAATATAATTGATAAAAACTATAATAGTCGTTCTTGTTCTTTAATACAAATTTGTTTATAACTAATTTTGTGACTTAGACGATACATACAGATTTCATACTCACTAAACGATTTGTTTTGGGGAGTGTTCAACACAAAGAATTAACAGACTTAGTCAATGAAAAAGTTACTGTTATAAAAATTTTAAAGTGAGTAACATTACTATAATAGTAAGAAGTTAATGCTAGATTGTCGATCAGCGTATAGAAAGAACAGATTAACTGAAACTCTATCATTAACACAAATCAACAGAAACAGTGTTCGAGTTGGCTTCAATTACGGATCGACTAGTACATTGTTGTCCTCCACGAAGTTCGGGGTGTAGGTGTAGTCCTTCGGTTAATAGAGGAGAATCCAGTCAGAAAATAACCAATAATGACGAAGGAATACGAGGTGCAACGAGCCTCTCAGGATGTGTTCTTTCTATTCTTTGATCGAAAGGTAAATAATCAAAAATATGAGCCCTCCCTTCCTGCTCAACTTATTCGAAATTATTTATATTTATTCTAACAATTCAATGGATATCCCAACCTACGAAGATTTGGATGGATTAAATACCACGTGTGTATACAGCGGATCCCTTACATAACAGTGAACGAAGGAAAATAACTAGGGGATCCTAAATTCCACAACAAGAAAATTCCCTTGTTTGTTTCATTTTTTCACGCTGTCATTCTTTGTGATTTCCAAGGCTACTTACATACAAGTACGAAAGTCTGTAACTTTTCCCCCATGATATTCCAACCAACAATTTTGAAACCAGTTATTTCTCTCTACTATAGTGAAAAAGAGTTACAGTTACCAAGCACAACTTACGAGTATATTGATCTAACTTACATCGTCAGTTCAAATTCAGTCTTCGAAATTGTGCTTTCATTCATTCATAGCCCGATTCTGATTAACCAGTATATGGCTTCTGTGGGCTTGTATAATGAATATGCTGACTGGACGTTCAACATCAGTATCCCACCCTTTGAACAGGCTTGAACAGGGGATAAATATCTATAACATGAAGGAATATTGCCTGTGTTCAGCGTTGATGGTCAGTATCGAAGGCTGGTAGTTTCCTTCCAGAGGTTTAATCTGGCCTATTGCGACTTTAACGCCATCCTAACACCTGTTGTACAAACTCAATAGATGTAACACGAGGGAATGTAGAGCTAATTCGGTACAAAAACGAAATGGTATCCTACCTATGTTTGGTTCAAGAACAAGTTATGCAACCACTATATATTATCTTCTTAATGAGTTTCAGTAGCGGTTGGGGCTGGATCAACCAATGGCATGGAGGCAACCTACCAGTGTTTGAATGATTATTACCACCTATTTGCCCTACTTTAATATATTACTTCTTGATGGGAGGATATATTTTTCAGATGGAGGTTAGAAAGTTTCTCATGTCAACAGGGTCCTAACCAGAAGGGCGATATATCCGTAGAACCAACAGCCAGCTATAAAATCCAGATGGGGGGGGGGGGGGGGGGCACTGGATGTTGAACGACAAGAAATAAATAATTAGAGTAACGAACGAGGGGTTAGGTCAATACGATATTTATGAAGTGTTAATAATGAATCAGTTCCGGAGTGTGCGCATGGTTTTTAATGAGAGGAACCTGTATGGTACTTTTAGGTACCTACTTGATTGTGCCACTAAATTTACCACCTTTTCACGGCAAAACTAGAATATTATACTGACCCGGAGATCAACACACGTTTCCAAGATAGAATGATTGGGTTCAACTTTACAAACCATGACCACACTCCCACACATTTTCGAGGGATTTACCAAATCAATGCACGCATATTAAGGATCGAATGGTTTCAACAGGCAGAATTCCACATTCACCCCGTTATTTGCATGATGTGCTAACACAGTGTAATAATAAGGTATTCATAAAATTGTATAAAAATCGCAACGAGAAACTAATAAATCGACGAGATGTCAACTAATTACAAACAATGTGGTTTATTGTGTTAATAAACAGTGAATTAGCTGCATACAGGAATAAATCAGCGACTAATAATAATGAAAAAAGTTAAAACTAATCGTAAAAAGCAAATATATTATAAATTTCACAGCCATAACATATTTAGAAATATAAATCATAGGTATACAAAAAGAAACTAGAAGACGACAGAAATTAACTAGTGTCAACATTCTAAAGCTAAAATCTAATGAAGATAATTTGAAAAATAAGCCAACTGATGATTCTCGTGAGATCCGTAAGTGATAATTCGGGGTTCAGTAAGTACTTGGGATTAATCCGTAAAGGTTGGAGTTGATGAAAACTAGTAGTAAAAAGCATGCATGCACTCCATAAGAATACGAATAGGTAATTCAACCTCAACAAATTTTAGACGTAGAATGTTGACAAATGAATCAGAAAGATAGGTAAAATCTGAATAATCGAATCAGAAAATATCACATAGGTACCATCTACCTAATACATAATAAATAATCGCATTTTTTCAAGTAACATGCAACAAAGTTGGCTGTAAACAAATTCCGTCATAGCCAAAGCAAAATGTGATCGGGACTGTGTGTTGTAACTATTTTGGACAAGTGTGAGGAGGGGTAATGAGTGCTGTTCAGTATTCAATTGAAATTTTTATTACGAGTAGATATGTAGATTTTAATTTATTGTACCCTCGGAAGTAATAACATTAACAATGAAAATACACTAACGTTAAATAAATAAAGACAAATTATTATTGCCTTTTCTATATTAAATTGGAAGTAAATTTTCACTTAATACGATTACTTGAGCAGAAAGCATTATCAAAGTTAACCGCTAAGTGTTATAGTTTTGGGGGAGCACCGTGCTCTGACAAAATAGTGCCGCCGCTTTTCAGAATCAGCTTTAGCATTATTTATGTACATTGACAAACAAAATTACGTTTTATTTATTAAACTAGGTGCATGAGAATCAGGGGTTCCTGAGTGATGGGGGTACATAACTGATTCGTTTATAAAATTGGCACGATTTGCAGTTAAAACTTATAAGCAGATCACTGACTAAGCAGTGATATGATGATGGTTATCTGAGGTAGACAAATATTATTGTGTATCACTATGTTCGACACAGATGGTTGAATAAAACTCCCAAAAGGGAAGGAAGGATAGAACGTTCTGCAGTTTCAACACACTTGACTGAACTGGAGCTCAGGCGGAGAGGAGCTCTAGTCACGGCTAACCAGACATTAAGCACTGCTGCTGTTTGAGCTTGCTCCAGATATGGCAGAAAAGAGAGCTTGAGAATTCCTTTTGAAGCTCCCCAGTTCGGAGTCCGGCCAGAGCGTCTCGGAGAACATGTGGGACAGCTCCTGCGCCATCTTGTGCAAGTTTTGCCTCAACGCCATCTGGTACTCGGCTTGGTCAGATCGGACGAGACGTGAATTGAGCTGTAGGGCCGCATAGCAAACACGAACAAACTCCCTAAAACGAAGAAACATTCTGAATCCAAGAAGTCTTCTTCTCCTTCATCAAATCTCCAGTCATGTTTGCCTTGCAATAACTCTATTTTTATCCTACACAGAATGGAGAAGGCCTCTCTATTCAACCAAATTGATGAGGAATGTTAAATTCTAAATGGCAGACCAAACTAGGAAAGGTGATTGTAGGCCTGGTGAGTGGCAAATACCTGGCAATTTTAATTCACATAGTAAACAAATTCATGAGTGGCCATGTCAGATTCAATGTCTGTCAAAAGGAATAGAACATATCCAATTGCTGCACCACGGGGGGGGGGGGGGGGGAGGGCTTAGCTTAAAAACAGATATTGTATATTATGTTTGTTGATCCTATATATGGCCTTGAAATTTAATTTTTGTTAGAATATTTTTATTAAGAATATTAATATGTACCTACAAGAGTAGGTTAATGCAATATAATAAGTAATGTGTCCACAATCCTATCGCATGCTGCCTGACATTAGGTTAGACCTGTGTCGTCATTGAGTCACAAAATTCCTTTTTATCAATTATACGGTGTTTGGAATCTATGCTTGTTGAGATTCGAAACTAGGTTGCCTGTACTTTGTTGTCCCCCCCCCCCCATTCCTTCTCCTTACAAACTTCTCCATACAAACCTTCTTACAAACTCCCCCCGTTCCTTACTTCCTAGTCAGTCGTGTGGGAGTTCGGATACAACATCCACGTCCATCGTAGTACAAATAATTTTTCACCAGCTTGATACTCAGTTTCCATAGTTCAAGTGATTCGTGAACCGCAGTGCATTTTCTTGCGGTGTACCTCCCTGGGATCTGGATCAGAGGATATTCAGCCGGCCGGCTGCTGCTGCAGTCTCTAGCACATGGGTGACCCACAAAATCCTTTCTTTACTATTATCCCTTTATAGTATTTTCTTCAGAAGCCTGGTACTTCATAAACATAATTGAGGTTTTCTCACAGGTATCAATACAACTGTAATTTTCCATATTGAAATAGAAAGGGTGGGTATTTCACATTCTCTCTCATAAATACAGTCGGTTCTTTCAACACCAATTACAGTCCACTTTTATTAATAAATGTCGAACTATAACATTCTCTCTGTGAACTGTATATACATTTAGTGGTTACTGTGAGCCGGATTTAGCGGCATATTCATTTCCATTATAGTAATAGGTGCATGTGCAATACTTGAATATAAACCTATCCTAATTTCGTCCTATGAAATCATTCGCCATTTTGTAATCCTCATTACACGTTGATCGTTTTACCTCTAGTTTCTTCTCGAACATTCTATCCATTGCTTCTGCCCATTATTTCTGTTCCCTTTGACCTTTCGTCATTTCTCTCCAGTGTTCTGGTTTACTGATGAGCTCTCCTTTTATCGGTATCAGCTCATAGGTCGACATGGCGTCGGAGCAGGACACTACGCGATT